>JAZKJV010011305.1:0-1200000 GCA_037367405.1 Ottelia alismoides
TCACCCCCTCATCACTCCACAACCTCATCCATGCCGTTTATCCTTTGCATGAAACTGTCACTTTCGCCTATAAAAACCCTTCCGCCTCCTGATGAATACCCATTCATCACTCTTTATTCTTTTATTTTAGCTACAAAACCCATGCAAAACACATGTATATTCCTGTAAATATCAATAATTGTCAAAGAGCATGCATTGTGTAAAAATGAATAATTAGATGTTTTTGTGCATAAATAAAAGAATAAAGAAATAAAAGAAAACGAGGGAGATATTTAGAATAAATATTGAGCGACTTAATCCCAAGGGAGGGCTCAGCATGGGCCTAACCACATAAAAACCCAAGTAGAGAGAGATAAGGAAGCTCACACCTGTGTACATATACTTATAAATAAATAAAAATATTTTTCCTCTAAATAAAAATAAAAATGGGTTTGTATTTATATGTAAATATTTGTAAATATTAAATTAAAATAAAAAATAAGAAAATTAAAAGAAAATTAAAAAGGAAATAAAATACCCTTCATTGCCTATATTCACCATGTACATAGAACCCTTTATCTACTTATTTATCCCTATAAATAAATAAATATCCATAAAAAATATGTACATACTCTATACTTCATAATGTAAATAAATAAAATAAAAATCATAAAAACAAAAATAAAATAAAAAGAAATAAAAATAAATCCCAACCCAACCTTATATATATACCATGTACATACTTGTATATATCTATTTATTTAGCCCTTGTAATTAATAAATTAAAATACAATAAAAATACCAAATTTTTCCAAATTTTATTATATAAATAAATAAAATGTAAAATGGGAATAAAATGTACAAAAATAAATAATTAAAAATCAAAAATAAAAAATGTATATTGTATATACCTATATATAATAATACTATTTTGTAAATACCATTTTTTTATTTCATTTCAAAAAAATAAATAAAATTCACCAAAAATTAATTTAAAATAAAAGAAACTTTTTTTATGTTTTAACTTTTTTGAAATCCGACCATTTTCTATTTATTATTTAATTTCTAAATCTTTAATAATTGGCGGGCTCTGATTGGTCCACGGGGGATGTTGACCCCCGGTCAACTCTCCCCCCAGGACCACCATAGTCGGATCTTGTCGCCCCGACCCGAGTTCTCCTAATTATCGCGCCTCGATCCGAACCAAATCCGCAAACCCCGGGTCCTAATCCTTCCTTGATCTTCCCTGATCCACGCCCGGGGTGGGTTTTGGGGATCCGAGCTTCGATATTCTCGCCCGACCTTCACCTTTTCGGTCCCCTAGCCATATAAAGCTTCAGCTCCGGCCACCTTTTCAATCTATCTTTGGCTCTGCCTTCCCATCCCAGGATCTCCACTACCTTCCCTAGAGTGACAGCTAGCCGCGGGTCGTGTTGTAGTGAGGAGGAGGTGTCCCAGCGACTGATCCGGCAGCTCTTCACCGTTGTGCGCTGCCCAGAAGCAGCGCTCGAGCCTCGGGCCTCGACGTCCCTCGAGGCGAAGACCAGGAGCTCTTCCACAGTCAAATCCACCCATTTGGTAAGCCTAGTTCTTTCTATTTGTCTCGAATTTCCATTTACGCCCAAATCACACGTTCGCCGTCTTCAATCGATTCCGATCACTCCGTCCACCTATCTCATCGATTAACTCGACCATCATCTCTGCCTCACTCCTCTGCACGTTCCACGCCCATTTATCCAACCTAGTTCACCCCGAAACTGGGAGTCGATCTCTTTCGCCGTCGCATCACCGGAGATCCTTTGCCCCGACACGCCGACCACCCACCTTGCCTCTAACCGGGTCGAGGCACTTTGCCCTCGACCCAACAAGCTTCCTGTGTCATTTTCCAGGTCAGAAGGGCCTCATCTGGAGGTCTTCACGTTTAGCACAGGAGCCCCAGCTCCGCCTTCGTCGCCGGAGCTCTTCGGAGCCTCCCGGCGTCATCGGAGGAGCTCGTCAACTACGGAGCGTCAAGGCAGAGCTCTTCCGCATCTTAGCAGCAGCAGGGGAGGTCCACCGCACGAGTATCGGGCTGGCGAAGTTTGCCGGCCACCTGTTCTTGGAGGACCTTCCAGATCCGTCCGATCCTTCTCGCCGCTCCAGTTGTGATCCACGCCGTCCATTTGAGGAGCAGCCGATATCGTTGACCTATTTGGGGAGTTGATCAGGACCGTCCGTTGCAGAGGAGAGGTGCTATTTATCCACAAACGTCAGATCCTCCACGTGGCGAGCCCTCCACCGTCCGATCATCGCCGAGGTCATTCGTTGAGGTGAAGAGCCCTACAGCCGTTGGATACACCACGTGGCGCACCCTCAGCCCTCGGATCATAAGTGGGGTAATTTCACTTAGGCCCCCTCCTGTTTTGTATTTTTGTTTTAGTCCTGTAAATATTTTCCGTAGTTATTTTTAGTTTGGTAAAATTGCATAGAGGACCTGGTAGTTTATTTTAATTGTATTTCTACCCCTGTATATGTTGGACACGTGCATCGTCACGTGATGTTTTGGTAAATTTGCAATACATGGGCCTGTGGTTCTGATGTGTTATTGAATGATATATCTTTTTTGTTATTTGCACTTATGCCCCTGCGAATGTTTTTATTGAACATGTGTTGAATTGTTTGGGCTTTTTACAACTTAGCCCCTGAACTTTTAGCACCTGTTGCTAATAAGTCCGGGGACTTAAGTTATTTACATTTGGGTCCTTCTGTGCCCAGCCCACGTGCCGCGCACGTGGGAACCTGGTGAAATTGCACAAAGACCCCCTGCACTTCTGATTATGTTACTTTTTGGTCCCAGAAGATATTTTATTACGAACAGGTCCCTGTGCACTGTGGGCTCTTGTTTGTTTTAAATAAAATATCAAATTTCATCCAAATTGAGTGAAAATTGGACATGTGGCTCCTGCCACTGTGTAGAATTTTCACCAATTTTTGGGAAAATTTTTGAGCCCTTTTATTATTTTTAAAAATTCAAAAACCTCCATTTTTCTGCCTGTTGAGATTTAAAATTCATAAAAAATATATAAACCTCTTTAAAAATTACAAAAAAATTCAGATTTTGTGTCTTTTTGTGTGTTTAATTTTCTGACCAATTTTGGTTATTTTTAAATTTTTAAAAACCATAAAAACTAAACAACCTTGAAAAACTCATAAAAATTCCAATAAATCATAGAAAGTTCAAAATTCCTTTTTCTGAAATTTCCTTTTTGTTTATATTTTCCAAGAAAAATACCTCTAGGCCTTGAAAAGACCATTTACATTTTTAATTGGTCTTTGAAGCCTGGCTGGACAGTAGCATAGTCTGTTTTCTTCTTTTATTTTTAGAAAATTCTTTAAAAATCAGATAATTCTCAAAAATTCACTAAAGTAAAAAATATAAAAGTCCTAAAAATATTTTTGTTGGAATTTTTGGACTATTTTTGAGTAATTAAATAATTGATTAAAGTTGTGTATTTTTATTTTTTTCTAATTTTCTTCATAATTAAAAATCCAAAAAAACATAAAAATATTAAAAATCCACCAAAAAATATTTGTTTATATTTTCTTGATTTTTAGACTACTTCGTAGGCCGCAAGGCCATCTCGTGCTCCCCGAGTTCGACCTTGGGTGCTATACCAGGTTAATATCATAGCGAGACCGCTATTTTGATTTTCATCGATTTTTATCTCTGATTGGTGGTCTGATTCTTTTTCTTGATTGAGCTCTAAGTCCCGAGTGACTGAGGTCACGACGACCTTGGAGACACCTGATTTACCTTAGTCGTTCGGGCGGCTCATCAGAATGGCGCCGTTGCCGGGGAGCACGGCTTAGTAGTCACTTTTATTTTCTTTTTATTTTGTTTTCCTTTTCGTGGCTTTTGCTTTTCTTTTCTTTTTATTTTCTTTTATTTTTTTCTTTTCTTTTATTTTATTTTTGGTTGTTTTTGCTTGTTTATTTTTATTTTTTTTGCATATATACCCTGTTTTATTTTATTTGCTTTATTTGCTTTATTTTTATCTGGTTTGACACTTTGTTGTCTTCTTGCGAGGGCCCGAGGTTTGAGGCAGCGACTTTCGAGGAGCCGATGCAACCGCGGTTATCGGAGGCGGCTCCCTTCTGCACAGAGCCGCAGGAGAGCGCGAGGAGATAGCCGAGTGCGGGAGGATTAGATTAGTTTAGTTTATATTTTCTTTTCATCATTATTTGAAGTGTTGTAATAATACAGGACAACATGACTCTCTCAGCCAGACTTAGATTCTCGGGGTCTGTTTCACCGAGCACCGGTGTGCTCGGGGGACCCCTCGATTTTTACGCAGTTTTCTTCGCAGTTTTTATTTATTTTCTGCCTATTTGGTTTCTCGTGGTTTTCAGCCCCTAGCCTTAGGATTTTTGCTTGACTGTGATGTAATAAATAGGATCCAAACACCTTAATAATTCTATCTGTACCTATAGATCGGT
This sequence comes from Ottelia alismoides, assembly GCA_037367405.1. NCBI lineage: Eukaryota > Viridiplantae > Streptophyta > Magnoliopsida > Alismatales > Hydrocharitaceae > Ottelia > Ottelia alismoides. Next base: position 4,456 of record JAZKJV010011305.1, read on the forward strand.
AATTGGACCAACAATAAAAATTAATAAAATAGTCGATCCACTACCTTCGAGCCTACGCACCACAACCCACCCTACCGAGCGCTGGTCCTGAACTCGATTTGTCGAGAGGAGGAGGGCTGAGCCTAGACCGGAATCTTTGGATCGGAGGTTGGTGGTCGACTAGAAGTTCTTTCGAGTAAAACTGCTGCTTAGGGCTCGGATTTCCGCCTGCATCATTTAGGTAGTTTTATTTCAGTCTTTAAATTCTGCGCGGATCATTTTGCATGTAGACTCCTGGAGTCAGGTACGCATCTCTTACTCTGCATGCATCATTGATTTTCTCGCGCATCGGCTTTTTCGACTTCTACCCCCTGATTTTTGGACTTAATAACTAGGAGAATCGAAAAATTCATTAGGCGTTTGCTTTTTATTGAAAAATACCTAAAAATTTGAACTATAAAATTGGGACTGGTTAACTCTACTTGACCCTAAAAAACATTCACCCTAAAAATCTATCTTGGGGAGAGCAGCCCCCTCCTTATCTGGTTTGCTTGCGCGAGAGAGTGACCCGCACACTAGTCTAGAGCCATATTCGAGCCCCGATCAGACTACCGGCCTTTTATACGGGACAGTCTGGTTGGCGGATTGGATTCCTAACAGGTCACGTTAATCGCTCTGCTATCCTGACTTGATCAACTAATAAAATTGACAAGATAATTGACCGAACCTTTACGGTCTTAAGCTCGCATTGCGTAGGTGAATCAGGGGTTTGCTTGTGATCATTGTTGTTACCAGATCTCATCCGCCTGGCTCGACATATCAAGATGATGGGCAGGAGGTCCCTAAGGCAGCCTCTGGCTGCACCGCTTCCCAGCACTTCTGCCCGCTCATCTAGGTTGGTTCGCGAGAGCCGAGACCCGCTCTCCGAACCCGAGTTCTACTCCACCCTATTCCCCCTCGACCCCCCTTCTTCCCGTTCCGAGATATCAGTGCCAGAGGAGAGACCATCAGATGATTTATCGGCACCTGAGTTTGGGTCTTTTTCTTTTGCAGAGACCATGGCCAACAGTAGTGATGATCACACCAGAGGTCTTCAGCATGAGAAGACATTCATTATGGACCAGGGTGCGATCAACTCCACCGTGATCGCCTCCCTCGAGACAGTTCAGCAGCAGTTGAGGGATCAAGGAGCTTTCATGATAGAGATGAGGTGTGAGATGGAGCAGTTGAGAGCTGCCCGCGACCAGCGTGGGCCAGGAGACGGGCCGAGGATACCCGACGATGCGGTAGCAGCCGTAGCAGCCGCAACAGCAGCAACAGATCCACCGAGACCGATGCAGGAGTTATACAACCCAGGATAGACGTTGACGCATCACTGGGTCGTTCTTCAAGCCATCGTGGGGGACTTCAAGTTCCCCCCAAACACTTTGCAGCTTCTCCCCCGGTTCCATGGGCTTGCCACAGAGGAGCCCCATCTCCACCTTCAGGAGTTCTTTATGATCTGCAGCACAGTCCACGATAGACAGGTGGACCAGGATACCATCCGCATGATTGCCTTCCCCTTCTCACTAGCAGACAGAGCAGCCACCTGGCTGAAGCACTTGGGGAAGTTTGTCTACACCTGGGAGTAGCTCCGTACAGAGTACTTGAACAAGTACTACCCACTTGGGCGGACGAATGCCGCGAGGGCCTTGATCAGCAACTTCTGCATGCTCCCCAATGAGAAATTCCACGAGGCATGGGAGAGGTTCAGAGAGTTGACAGACAGATGCCCGCACCATGACATCTCGAAGCTGAACCTAGTTCAGAGCTTCTTCAGCGGGCTGACACCAGAGCTACAGGGCCTAGTGAATGCTTCTTGTGGTGGGTCCTATTTCTCCAAGGATCACGATCAGGTCTGGGCCATCTACGAGGAGATGGCCGAGAACTATATGGTGATGTCCCAGACCCGACTCTACACATAGGGACGACCCCAGCCACAGACCGTGCAGTACCAGAGGATAGCACGGGTTGACGCCGGTACATCCAGTTCATCAGCGGCAATAGCACAAGCCGAGTCTACAGCCGCCGACATGGGGATCATCAGCGAGAAGCTGGACCAGATGGAGATCATTGAGAAGAAGCAGTGCCAGGGCATCACATAGATGGAGCAGATGGCACAGACTCTGAGTGACCTGAAGACACAGCTCATGTGTCTCCAAGAGGCACAAACGGCTTCCCACCCTCGTCTTCAGGCACGAGGCGATCCGAGTAGCGGCAACATCTCGTTCCAGCGCTTTAGCCACCAGCAGCCTAGACAGGTTCACCTTGTACAGGCGGAGCTGTACTAGCAGCCACAGCCCACTTAACAGTCACCGCCATCTCCATACACGCAGATGGTGGTATACCAGCCGGATCAGCCTCTGGAAGTACTCCCGCCAGCCCCTTACGAGTTAGAGCCGTTGATGGATGTCAACGGGATTTGGTACGACTGGCCCCAGCCCGGTATCCGACGAGACCATCCCGGATTCCATTGGTCGGCCGGAGGTTCCAGCTCCCAGCAACAACCGTCAGGACAGGGTGGCCAGTACAACCATCAGAGAGATCACCAGCAGCAGCAGCCCCCAGCGTACCACCACCAGCAGCAGCAGTCACAACAGTATGGTCCTCGTCCCAATCAACAGGGACAATCTTGGAGGCGTGATCAGCCTCAGCACCAATAGTATCGTCCCAGTCCTACCCCTCTCACCCGCAGCACCAGCCACAACAGCCTCACTACCAGCGAAGCCACCCGTCAGGCTCTCATGGGCCATCCTATGAGAGCCCCTCCTTGGATGACATAGCCCGCCTCCTTACTGATCAGCAGGCTACTTTTAGACGGGGGATGGACGAGTTCTGCCAGGAGATGCGGGAGATTGTAAGAGGGAAGGCCGCTATCCCTGCCCAGATAGAGCCCAATCCAAACAACCTCAACAGAAAGTCTGAGCAGGTAGATTTCACTGAGTATGCCACTCCGAGTGATGCTTTTGGTGATATGTTTGCATATCTTTTTGATACTGATTTTGTCACACTTAGGAGCGGTAGGATGCCAGCAGGCGATGCCTCGTCTGAGCGACACCCCGAGGACACTTCCAGAGCACTAGACGAGGAGGAGGAGCGTGGTACTGATGCCGCTAGAGATGATGACTGTGGTACTGACGCCACCACAGATGCTGATCCCACCGGCGGTACTGAGGCCGTCGTTTCACCAAATGGAGGAGGTGGTACTGAGGCCCCCGATGTTGTCGAGCTAGAGCGCGGTACTGATGCCGCACGTCTACCAGCCGAGGGTGGTGCTGATGCCACCATTATTACTTCTAAGAGTCCTGTAGTTTTTCCTTCTATGCATGTATCTCAGAACACTTCTAGCAATAAAGGAAAGGGTTTGTTTTCTTCTGGTCTACCTGTGGTGATTGATGTATGTGTGGATCCTGCCGTCGAGAAGTCTAGATCCTCTCCTAGTCCTTCATCTGAGAAGGACCCTGTGATCCCCTTCCCTTGAGCTCTTCACATGGGAAAGGGGAAGAAAATAGAAAATCCAAAAAAAGGCAGCAGGAAGAGTTCAGCCAGCAGATGATCGACCGCTTCCACATTCAGCTGACTCTTCAGGAGGCTTTGCAGCACATCCCTCTACTCCAGCGTTCACTCAGATACAGGACCACGGTTAGGAGGAAGAGGAGGAACCACCAGTCTGAGATCCATGTGCTGACCAGAGCCACTTGTTTCGTGATCCAGAACCATCTGCCTGCCAAGAGGCCAGACTCAGGAGCCCCATATGTCAGATGCCATATCAGAGAGCAGAGGTTCGTCCGTACTCTATTAGACAGTGGACCGTCGATCAACCTACTTCTGGCAGCCCTTCTCGACCGCTTCGAGTTGGGCACTCTTCGAAGAGCAAGACAGTCCTTCAGTTTGTTGATCGATCTGTCAAGAGGTCGAAGGGGTTGCTGAGGGACGTTGTCGTCACGATTCAGGGCCTGCAATTCCCCGTGGACTTCGTAGTGTTGGACATGGAGATCCCTGAGTCAGTGACCGATACCCCCATCATTCTAGGTCGCCCGTTCTTGGCCGCAGCCAAGGCAGTGACCGACCATGATAGCAGGAAGGTATACTTTCGCGTTGAGGGCGAGAGTGTACAAATAGAGACGGTCGAGGACATCAGATCCAGAGACAAAACATGCTCAGAGACTACTTCAGATACAAAGCAGATGATAGATGCAGGGCCAGACATCCACCAGGACTGCGACTTTGTGATTACAGATGATGAGGTAGTTTGGGCAGATCTAGTCGCACATGCCATCCTCTCACCTTCAGAGTTCGCTGATGCAGAGACGCCAGCAGAGGAGAGCTTGGAGAGCGCATTCCTGGTCCAGGATACCGTTCAGTCGGCAGAGCTGGTTCTCGACCGTGAGGCAGATTTGTTTTGTGATGCAGGTGGTACTGAGGCCACCATAGATGATACAGATACCTCGGAGTCAGATTTTGACTGGGAAGAGTTTGATGATTTTATACCAGGTCTGACTTCCACTGAGCCTACAACTAGGGAGGAGGTAGATGCCGAGCAGAGCAGAGACAGTCCAACAGGGCAGCCTTCTCCAGATTCAGAGTGTAATCGAGAGTTTCAGTTCTCCCATGCGGATTTGGCAGCGTTCACTCAGAGTTTTCAGAGGCCAGATCCACCAGCACCCAGTTGTCCAGAGCTGAAGCCACTTCCTGCTTCGCTGAAGTATAGAATCCTTGCGGGTGAGCATGAGATGTATCCAGTCATTATCTCCGCCGATTTGACTGGAGAGCAGGAATCCCATCTAATGGGGGTTCTTGAAAAGAACCGCAAGGCGATAGGATGGAGCGTAGCTGATCTCCAGGGGATAAGTCCGGCCCTGTGCTACCACCATATCTATCTCGAGGATGAGGCAAAGCCGTCACGTGAGTTCCAGCGGCGGCTGAACCCGAATCTGAGAGAGGTTGTCATGAAGGAAATTTCGAAATGGTGGAGCGCCGATTTTATGTACCCCATCTCCGACTCCAAGTGGATCAGCCCATTGCATGTGGTGCCCAAGAAGATGGGCATCACTACAGTTGTCAGCGAGTCTGGAGAGGAGATTGCTACCTGGGTATCCACTTCTTAGCGGGTCTGCGTGGATTACAGACGACTCAACCAGGCCACCAAGAAGGATCATTTCCCCTTGCCCTTTATAGATCAGATCATTGAGAGACTGGCAGGGAAGAATCATTATTGTTTTCTGGATGGGTACTCCGGCTACAACCAGGTGGCCATCGCTCCCGAGGACCAGGACAAGACTACCTTCACCTGTCCCTTCGGCACATACGCCTTCAGACGCATGCCATTTGGGCTATGCAACGCCCCTATGACTTTTTAGAGATGCATGTTGTCTATCTTTTCGGACATGGTGGGGGAGTGCTTGGAGGTCTTCATGGATGATTTCTCGGTCTACGACGACAAATTCGACTCCTGTCTTGACTGCCTAGACCGAGTCCTTCAGCGATGCATTGAGGTTCACCTTGTGCTGTCTTGGGAGAAGAGTCACTTCATGGTGACTCAAGGGATGGTGCTTGGCCATATCATCTCCAATAGGGGCATGGAGGTTGATCCGGCCAAGGTAGATATCATTAGAAAATTCGCACCACCGTCCAACTTGCGGCAGTTACGGTCTTTTCTGGGGCACGTCGATTTCTATCGGCGCTTCATTCATGATTTCAGTAGGATTGCCCGACCGTTGACTAATCTGCTGATGAAAGACACCGAGTCCCTTATCGATGACAAGTGTCTTCCGTCGTTTGAGACTCTCAAGCGATGTGTTGTTGAGGCTCCTGTTCTCCAGCCGCCTGATTGGTCTCTCCCATTCGAGATCATGACAGATGCCTCCAATTTTGCCGTAGGGGTCATGCTGGGACATAGGAGGGATAGAGTCCCATTTGCCATTCACTACGCTAGCCGTACATTGGATTCCGCGCAGCGGAACTACACAGTCACTGAGAAGGAGATGCTAACCGTAGTTTTTGCCCTGGATAAGTTCAGATCATACATTATTGGATCTAGAGTGACCTTATACACTGATCATACCGCCATCAGGTACCTCATGGCAAAGAAGGATACCAAAGCTAGATTGACCAGATGGATCCTTCTACTACAGGAATTTGACATATAGATTAAGGATAAGCTTGGAGTCAAGAATGTGGTGGCGGATCATCTCTCCCGATTAGAGCATCTTGAGGATTCCGAGAAGACTGAGCCTATATGTGAGACCTTCCCAGATGAGGCGATCCTTGCTATCGCCTCTCTCCCGTGGTACGCCGATATTGTGAACTTTCTTGTTGCTAAGAAAGTTCCACAAGATTGGCCCAGGAAGAGACTTGAGACCATCCTCGCAAAGGCCAAGTCCTACCACTGGGAGGATCCCATCCTTTACCATGAAGGAGGGGATAGCGTCTGGCGTAGGTGCATTCCTCAGGAGGAGCACCATAGCATCCTCACTTACTACCACAAGCTTGAGGCAGGAGGACATCATTCTGGGAGGAGAACGACACAGAAAGTGCTCCAATCTGACCTATGGTGGCCTACCCTCTTCAAGGACTCTGATGAGTTCGTGAAGAGGTGTACTGACTGTCAGAGGCTGGACACTTGTGGACAGCGTGATATGATGCCGATGCAGCCCATTCACTTCTGTGAGGTTTTTGACGCATGGGGCATCGATTTCATGGGTCCATTCCCTAAGAGTCAGGGATTCGAGTACATTCTGTTGGCCGTGGATTATGTTAGTCGTTGGGTTGAGGCCATCCCCGCCCGAACCGCAGATGCTAGGACTGTTTGCAGATTTTTGAGAAAGCATATCATTTCACGGTTCGGGGTACCTCGAGTGTTGATATCTGACGGGGGGTCTCATTTCTTTAACGACCAGGTGAAGGTCCTTGCTAGCGAGTTCGGCATAGACCATCGAGTTGCCACTCCATACCATCCTTAGACGAATGGTCTAGTCGAAGTGTCAAACAGGGAGATCAAGACTATATTGCAGAAAGTCGTCCGCCCAGACCGAAAGGATTGGTCACACCTTTTGGACTCGGTCTTGTGGGCTTATAGGACGTCTTTCAAGACACCTCTGGGAACATCTCCCTTTCACCTCGTTTATGGCAAGCCGTGCCATTTACCTGTTGAGTTGAGGCATAGGTCACTTTGGGCTGTCACAGATATACTTTTGGATCCAGATAGTGTAGGAGATCAGAGGAGGGCAGAGTTAGCAGCCTTGGAGGAGCTTCGTGATACCGCCTTCTCAAATAGCCTTCAGTACAAGGAGAGAGTGAAGGAGTGGCATGATTCTCATATCAGCCACAAGCATTTTGAGCCTAGACAGAGAGCATGGTTGTTTGATGCTAGGCTTCGTCTATTTCCAAGGAAGCTACAGAGCAAATGGAAGGGACCGCATCTAGTGAGAAAGGTACACATCAATTTGAGTATTGACATATCTGAGTTGTCTGAGAGTACCTTTCGAGTGAACGGCCAGCGGCTCAAGCCATTTCTAGATCATGAGCCGCGGGTCGTTGATGTTGCCCCTATTCTTTTTGCGTGAGATGTGGTCTCTTGACTCACATATATTACATCTCACGCCTAATTATCACTGTTCTCCCGACTTGTATAGATCCAGATGTCCATATCATTCCATTCTTTAGTCCCACATCCCTTTCTTCATCTTTTGATTATGCTATACTTAGGGTGATCTTTACCCTAAGTATAGGGGGTATGTAGGACTCCCGGGTATTTCTTTTGATTCGTTTTACCCCTATTTTTGTTGCCTATACTTAGGGATACTTTATCCTAAGTATGGGGGGGTAGACCCTGTACATTCTTCACTTGGTTTTCCCTTTGTGTACAACGTGCTATACATAGGATTATTTGATCCTAAGTATAGGGGGAAAAGCCGAGACCCTCTTGATTTTCTATTCTTTCATTCGTCTTTGTATATAGCCTTCCTTTTCACTTCCCTATATTAAGCACGAGTTATGTCTTCTTCATCGCTATTGACTCTGAGGACATCATTCGAGCTAAGTATAGGGGGGTGTGTGTATATTTCATATATACTTTAGCCATAACTCGCACTTTGTGTGAGTGTGTAAATAAATAAAAATGGCTAAAAACCCAAAAATCCATAAAAATTAAAAAATTTTCCCTGTAAATAAACATTCTTTTATTTGCACATACATAGCTATTGTACAAATTATTTTTGTAAAAATGTTTTCAAAAACTTTTTATGTAAAATTTGTGTAAATATGTGCATATCAAAATTATGTATATAGTACAAAATTTTCCCAAAATGTTTTGAAAATTAAAAGTTTGCAAAAACCTTGTGTAAATTTGTGTAAATATTTTGCAAAAACTTGCATTCATGCATTCATTCATGATTTCAAAAATTTTGCATTTGTATAAAAATTGTGTAAAAAGCATCCTTGTATATATTTGTATAGTTTTTCCCGAATTATAGTTGACATTTAAACTAGCCTGGAATTAAATTGGGAAATGAAGCTTGATTAAGATCTTAATCCACCTAATTCTAAGAGGAACCTTATAGGGCTTAGGGTTAAGGCTTTTCAGGTCCATGGTGACTTAATTCTTTGAGTCCACTAGTCTATGATCACATGTCATCTCAATGAGCCTAAGTAGAGCACTTAACAACACACACATGACTCATATAGACAATGGCTTTACTTGGACCTGCAATTTACACCGAGCTCTCTACGGATGAGGTGGTGAGGAGGCAGTCTTCCTTGACTTGGGGTAGCATATGAGTGTAGTACTTCAAGGCGAAACCTCTCTTCTTCTTTTAGTGAAGGAAGTGCGTCTCAACTAGGTCTGGTTACCATGAGGTCTAACGACAGGAGTTGTGGGTTGCAATAAATCTTCAAAAGAGGGATAGTCTACTGGCTCAAGAGGAAAAACTCCTTATGTACATATGTTGCACATTGTATATGTTGTATAGATGCACTTGAAAAAAAATGCAAAAAGAAAATAACTCCAAAAAAAAAGTGGTGGGTCTGATAGAAAATGATAATCCCACCGGAGTATGTATATAATGCAAATAAGCAAAGCTTGAGATTCATGGTTCCATCTTATGTAGCTTGCAGCAGGGAGACTTAGCTACACTGGTTGAGCTCCCAAGGATACATGGCTACACTGGCCATTTTCCATTCTCTTCTTCCCCCTCTTCTTGAGCCGGTTGAACTTGAACTTAGAAGGGAATACCTCGCTCCTCGAGGAAAGAGTGGCCAGACTACGGTCATAGAGTTACCTTGTTGGGGAAGGTTGTCAAGTTGCCACTTCTGAGGTGGAGAGCTATACCTCACTTACACAGTACAAGGAAAGATTCATGGTCTTCAGGGTTTGTGTATGTAGACTTGTTCTGATCTGGATTGTTGAGGAGTCTTGATTATAGATTAGTGGATCTTAGAGGCTGTTGAGTTTTAAACCTAAGTCTAAATAAGGTTCCGACAAATTAATAATCCAAAGATCTGATCGAGCTCCATATTTCAATTTAATGAAGGCAAGTTTAATTATCAACATTAATCCATGCATTTTCTCCTCTTTTTCTTTTTTTTCTTTTTCACTTCTTTTTTAAATAAATGCTTGCTAAGGGACTAACAAAGTTAAGTATAGGGGGGTGATGAATACCCATTCATCACTCTTTATTCTTTTATTTTAGCTACAAAACCCATGCAAAAAACATGTATATTCCTGTAAATATCAATAATTGTCAAAGAGCATGCATTGTGTAAAAATGAATAATTAGCATGTTTTTGTGCATAAATAAAAGAATAAAGAAATAAAAGATAAAGAGGGAGATATTTAGAATAAATATTGAGCGACCTAATCCCAAGGGAGGGCTCAGCATGGGCCTGACTGCATAAAAACCCAAGTAGAGGGAGATAAGGAAGCTCACACCTGTGTACATATACCTATAAATAAATAAAAAAATTTTTCCTCTAAATAAAAATAAAAATAGGTTTGTATTTATATGTAAATATTTGTAAATATTAAATTAAAATAAAAATAAGAAAATTAAAAGAAAATTAAAAAGGAAATAAAATACCCTTCATTGCCTATATTCACCATGTACATAGAACCCTTTATCTACTTATTTATCCCTATAAATAAATCAATAAAAATCCATAAAAAAATATGTACATACTCTATACTTCATAATGTAAATAAATAAAATAAAAATCATAAAAACAAAAATAAAATAAAAATAAATAAAAATAAAACCAAACCCAACCTTGTATATATACCATGTACATACTTGTATATATCTATTTATTTAGCCCTTGTAATTAATAAATAAAAATAAAATAAAAATACCAAATTTTTCCAAATTTTATTCTATAAATAAATAAAATATAAAATGGGAATAAAATGTACAAAAATAAATAATTAAAAATTAAAAATAAAAAATGTATATTGTATATACCTATATATAATAATACTATTTTGAAAATACCTTTTTTTATTTCATTTCAAAAAAATAAATAAAATTCACCAAAAATTAATTTAAAATAAAAGAAACTTTTTTTATGTTTTAGCTTTTTTGAAATTTGGCCATTTTCTATTGAATATTTAATTTCTAAATATTTAATAATTGGCATGCTCTGATTGGTCCACGGGGGATGTTGACCCCCGGTCAACTCTCCCCCCATGACCACCAGAGTCGGATCTTGTCGCCCCAACCCGAGTTCTCTCAATTATCGCGCCTCGATCTGAACACCAAATCCGCAAACCCCGGGTCCTAATCCTTCCTTAATCTTCCCTGATCCACACCCGGGGTGGGTTTTGGGGATCCGAGCTCCGATATTCTCGCCCGAACTTCACCTTCTCGGACCCCAAGCCATATAAAGCTTCAGCTCCGGCCACCTTTTCATTCTATCTTTGGCTCCGCCTTCCCATCCCAGGATCTCCACTACCTTCCCTAGAGTGACAGCTAGCCGCGGGTCGTGTTGCAGTGAGGAGGAGGTGTCCCAGCCACTGATCCGGTAGCTCTTCGCCGTCGTGCACCGCCCAGGAGTAGCGCTCGAGCCTCAGGCCTCGACGTCCCTCGAGGCGAAGACCAGGAACTCTAGGAGCTCTTCCACAATCGAATCCACCCATTTAGTAAGCCTAGTTCTTTCTATTTGTCTCGAATTTCCATTTACGCCCAAATCACACGTTCGCCATCTTCCATCGATTCTGATCACTCCGTCCACCTATCTCATCGATTAACCCGACCATCATCTCCACCTCACTTCTCTGCACATTCCACTCCTATTCATCCAACCCAGTTCGCCCCGGAACTGGGAGTCGACCTCCTTCGTCGTCGCATCGCCGGAGATCCTTCGCCCCGACGCGTCGACCACCCACCTCGCCTCTAACCGGGTCGAGGCCCTTTACCCTCGACCCAGCAAGCTTCCTGTGTCATTTTCTAGGTCAGAAGGGCCTCATCTGGAGGTCTTCAAGTTCAGCACAGGAGCCCTAGCTCCGCCTTCGTCGTCGGAGCTCTTCGGAGCCTCCCGGCGTCATCGGAGGAGCTCGTTAGCTGCGGAGCGTCAAGGCGGAGCTCTTCCGCATCTTAGCAGCAGCAAGGGAGGTCCACCGCGCGAGTATCGGACCGACGAAGTTTGCCGGCCACCTGTTCTTGGAGGACCTTCCAGATCCGTCCGATCCTTCTCGCCGCTCTAGTTGTGATCCATGCCGTCCATTTGAGGAGCAGCTGACACCGTTGACCTATATGGGGAGTTGATCAGGTCCGTCCGTTGTAGAGGAGAGGTGCCATTAATCCACGACCGTCAGATCCTCCACGTGGTGAGCCCTCCACCGTCCGATCATCATCGAGGTCCTTCGTTGAGGAGAAGAGCCCTGCAGCCGTTGGATACACCACGTGGTGCACCCTCAACCCTCGGATCATAAGTGGGGTAATTTCACTTAGGCCCCCCTCCTGTTTTGCATTTTTGTTTTAGTCCTGTAAATATTTTCCGTAGTTATTTTTAGTTTGGTAAAATTGCATAGAGGACATGGTATTTTATTTTAATTGCATTTCTACCCATGTATATGTTGGACACGTGCATCGTCATGTGATGTTTTGGTAAATTTGCAATACATGGGCCTATGGTTCTGATGTGTTATTGAATGATATATCTTTTTTGTTATTTGCACTTATGCCCTTGCGAATGTTTTTATTGAACATGTGTGGAATTGTTTGGGCTTTTTACAACTTAGCCCCTGGACTTTTAGCACCTGTTGCTAATAAGTCCGGGGACTTAAGTTATTTACATTTGGGTCTTTCTATGCCCAGCCCACGTGCCGCGCGTGCGGGAACCTGGTGAAATTGCACGAAGACCCTCTGCACTTCTGATTGTGTTACTTTTTGGCCCCAGAAGATATTTTTATTACGAACTGTGCACTGTGGGCTCTTGTTTGTTTTAAATAATATATCAAATTTTATCCAAATTGAGTGAAAATTAGACCCGTGGCTCCTACCACTGTGTAGAATTTTCACCAATTTTTGGGAAAATTTTTGTGCCTTTTATTATTTTTAAAAATTCAAAAACCTCTATTTTTCTGTCTGTTCAGATTTAAAATTCATAAAAAAATATAAAATCCTCTTTAAAAATTACAAAAAATTCAGATTTTGTGTGTTTTTGTGTGTTTGATTTTCTGACCACTTTTGGTTATTTTTAGATTTATAAAAACCATAAAAACTAAAAAAACTTGAAAAACTCATAAAAATTCTAATAAATCATAGAAAATTCAAAAATTCAAAATTCCTTTTTTTGAATTTTCCTTTTTGTTTATATTTTCCAGGAAAAATACTTCAGGCCTTGCATTGGTCTTTGAAGCCTGGCTGGACAGTAGCATAGTCTTTTTGCCTTCTTTTATTTTTAGAAAATTCCTTAAAAATCAGAAAATTCTCAAAAATTCAGTAAAAACAGTAAAAAATATAAAAATCCTAAAAATATTTTTGTTGGAATTTTTGGACTAGAGTAATTAAATAATTGATTAAAGTTGTGTGTTTTTATTATTTTCTTATTTTCTTCATAATTAAAAATAAAAAAAATATAAAAATATTAAAAATCCACCAAAAAATATTTGTTTATATTTTTTTGATTTTTAGACTACTTCGTAGGCCGCAAGGCCATCTCGTGCTCCTCGAGTTCGACCCTGGGTGCTATACCAGGTTAATATCATAGCGAGACTGCTATTTTGATTTTCATCGATTTTTATCTCTGATTGGTGGTCTGATTCTTTTTCTTGATTGAGCTCTGAGTCCCGAGTGATTGAGGTCACAACGACCTTAGTGACAAATGATTTACCATAGTCGTTCGGGTGGCTCATCACCGCCGCACTTACAAGCCATCCACCACTTCAAGGGGGTTCACCCTAGCCTCCTCCACCCTTTGGTGACAATGAAGGGCGTCCTTGTCGAGGCGATGATGGTCGCCATCCCCTGGTGTGATCCATGGTCGCTTGACCATGCTGTGGGCACCACCACACTCCGTCGAGCTCCGAGGCCCGACTGATCTTGCCAGGAAACACCCGGAGCGCCTCCATGGCTGTTAGCCCAAGCCGCTGCCTCAACGAGGCACCTTGCTCTGGCGAGGTGATTTTTCCTATATTTATCCAAATTTTCCTATCATCTACACCATCCTCCACATCCATCAAACCATGCAAATAACTCCACCATCCTTCATACATCCACGCTGACCCATCCTCCCTTCTCGAGAACATCCCCTTCTCCGACTCCCTTCCTCTCGACCTCGCCGGAGAAGAAGCTCACGGCCACCGCCTCCCATCACCTCCAAGGCCTTCATTCACTCACCAAACACTCGTGTACTTCACGCACTCACTTTGGCTTTGCTTAACATCTGCAGGTACATCAATGGCCAAAGTTTGTGCTGCCTTGCCGGTCTCGAGCTTCCTCTCCGACGATGCTCTGTCGCCTTGCTCTTCCAGACATTGATGGAGCTTCACCAGCCACCAAGTATCTTCGCCCGGACATTAGCCATCTGCATCGACCATCGGAGGAGCAGTCGGAGCATGGAGGAGCCATAGAGCGTACGCTGGAGCGCAGCCTCCTCCGGTAGACTACGACAGAGGAAGAGAATACAGATACCGTCCGATCTAAATGATCGGACGGTTAAGACAATGACACATGGAGCCCCGAGACTCTTCTCCGAACCCCTAGGCTCAGGTTCTCCGAACCTCGAGATGAACCTCCAATATCTGCCACGTGTCATGAACCGGCGACACATCCTGAGCCTAGGCCCCTCACGTGCACATAATGTGATGGCTTGGGTAAATTGCAGAGAAGGACCTAGAAGTTTTAGTATTTACATATTTTTCCACAAGCACGTGCTTCACGTGCGTTCCTGGGTATTTTATAGAAAGGCCCAGCTGGGTTTATATATTTACAAAAAGGCCCCTGCATACATGGAAAAATTGCATAAGGCCTCAGATAATTTTTAGAAATTACAAATAGTTCCCTTCATGGACCTATTGTAATATTTATCCTTTTATTTCTTGCATTTATATTACAATTATGCCCCTGCATTATTTTCTTCATAACTCGAGCATCGTAGGTCCAAATTGCATGATTTTAGTGTTGTTTTGTTCCTTGTTTCACCATTTATGTTATGGCACATTTAATTTTCTCATCTGACACCATTTTTAATATGATGACTTTTTAATATTAGATGATATTCTTGATCTAGATATATGTGCCCTGAATAGATGTTTGCTCATATTTCTGTGCTAAAAATGACTCTGATTTCAATTCATAAATTGTTGCTCAATTTATTGATCTTTTTAGGGTATCATCGAATAGACGGTTGGATACATCACCTTTCATTTAGACTTGCATTAATTTCATGCCTCATCCTATAATTGCATAAAAATCAACTAAAAATTGCATGCATCACCTTATTGCATTGTTCTGTAATTTACTTTGTGCATCTGCATGAAGAATGGAAATAATTCACATTTGCTCTTAATTGAGTGAAATTCGGTAAATTGATAGAGTAGCTCGTGTCCTTGTGTTCGACCTTAGTAGACTTGCCAAGTAAAAATATTCCACAACATTCAAAGATTGTGGTTTTTGCTGAACCAGATTTGCCTCCTATACTACGATAATCTCTGATTATTAAAGAGGTAAATTTAGCGTTCATCAAATGGCATCATTGCCGGGGACACGACTCACCTTTATTTATTTATTTAATTTTAATTTAGTTTTGGTGTTGAATATTTTCAAGATTCACATGCCGTCTTTTCAAGCATTATTTTTGCATCATTTCTGTTGATTAATTTCTTCTCTATTTTTCTAACATTTCTCTTTTGTGGTAGGGACCATGAAAATCGAGGATGCTTGGTCAACATGGAGGCGTGGAGTTGGGAGCTTCAGCTGAAGAGACCGCAAAAGAATTAGCAGAGAAATTTAGGAATTTTTATCAGTCTGCTTGCATGTGCATCTTGTAAAAAAATATTATGTTGCATGTGCATTTTTAATAGTCTTCATTACAGGGCTTGCATTCTGTAAAAACAAAAATAGAAAAAAAATAGAAAAAAGTAGTTCACTAGATGATCTCCCCCCACACACACTTGTAAATATACACTCACCCCCCCCCCCCCATTTCCCTCCTCTCTGTATGTTTCACAATCATTCTCTCTCTCTCTCTCTCTATCTCTCCCCTCTCACACCTTTACTGTACACATTGCACTAACCCCCTCTCATATTCTTCTATAAAATCGTACCCTCACCCCCTTGTATCTTAGTGTAATTATTCCTCCAAACAAAAGACCCCCCAACTCAGATCCATTACTTAGGCTATTTGTAGCCTAAGTATAGGGGGACCCACTTATTCATCCCTCACGTTGTCTTCTTGTACTTAAGTCAATTTTTTTACCTATGTATAGGGGGACTCTCCTCCTTAGTTCCGCTATATACCCTTATATTTAACAAAGCCATGGCATCATATCACTTGTGCTATGATAACATATCAAAAATTAAGTATAGGGGGTATATCGTATACTATTGTATATTTACTTTAGCCATAGCTCATATTTTTAAACTTTTTTTAAAAAAATTCTTTTTCAGGTTTGGTTTCATTATTCCTGTGAACTGATTTTTGTAAAAACCTTGTAAAAATATTTTCTTAAAAATTGAGGGATTAATTTGTGTAAATAACCCTTTTTCAGAAACAAAAAAAAACTTCATAAAAATTTGAAAAATAAAAATTTTTCTTTGAACTAGACTTTGATTACTAGGATTAGTAGACACTTGTAGTGAGGGAACTTCGGTCTCCCATAGCAGAGTGGGTGGTTTAGAGGGCACTGTATATGGCTCCATCCTCAAGTAAAACGGGTCCGTCTAACGGCCCGTACTTACATCCATACTGGCTGAGAGTAGATACTTTTATTCATTTGAGCCTGGGCCAGTTATTGTCTCACCAAAGAATTAAAAAAATGAAAATTAAAATCCATAAAAATCTGTAAAAACAAAAAATCACACAAAAAGTACTAACTAAGGAGTTGGTGTATTTCTGACACAATCACATTCACTCAAGGCTTGAGGATATAGAGGACACTTGATTTCTAGGATATAAAGAGTCTGAGTTAACATGTCTTAGTCATTAGGGTTTTTAAACTTAATTTTTCACACTTCCCTAGTTTGAAAGATTTGAGCGCTATATTGCACTCTTCATCTCTACCTTCAAAAGAATATGATCAGCACAATCGCTTTCACAACTACATGATTGATGAGATGAGTTGAGATATCACTTGAGGAACTAGGACTAGAGATTTGAGTTTAGACCCGATCTAATGATATTCGAGGATGGGTTAAAGTTAATGAAGGCTTCAGAAAACCTGAGTGTCAGCAAAACCCTAGCCAGTATGTGAACAAGATTCATATGGTATCTCTTTGATATCTACCTATGTGGCAGGGTGTGATGAAACTTAACGAAAATTGTGATCAGTGTGCGCCAACTTTTGGTAAAAGAAGTGGAGCTAGCCAACAAAAGAAAAGAAATGTAAAGGAAAACTCTATCATCTAAAGTCATTACAGAAAGAGCTTCCACCAATGGCGAGCGCTCCCAAATATTTTTAAAGTGTCCACTTGGATCAAGCGCTAATTAGTACCAAGGAGTCGGGCTGACACCTTAAAAGGGCTCTACATCGTAAATGATACAAGTCTGGGTGTCGAAGGTCTCTTAGATACTCAAAAAAGACACACCTCGATGTACTCTGGGAAAAACAAGCGTAGACGACTCCGAACTCTCATGATGGACACATTGATCAACAAGCTAAAAATCTACTTGTGTTGAGTAAAAAGGCACTCGAGAGGGCCCTTGTTCCATTGTAAGGGAGAGAAAATTAGACACAATCCTATGCCCTTCATCATCTGACCGTCCATTTACATTTCAAGTCTGACAAACTAATGAGATGGTTGACTGAAGCAAGAATACACTTATTCCCAATAGGAGAGTCTCTTGGATTGGAACTTCGAGTAATGCCTCGACTTGACTCTCATGAAATGCAGTACACTTAATTTCATATCCTTATGTTATATGTACAAAAAGAGAGTCGGATAATTAGAGAAGTTGGATTCATTCTGACTAAAGCTTGGATAAGCCAAGAATTTTAGGATCACTTAAATTGAGGGTCTTCGAAAGATTGAGCCTTGAAATCTTCACTTGCATTGTCAGGAATTAATCTGACTTCTTCATTATTTAGATGCTCGTGGATGAGCATGGTTTAAGTGTAGGAGTATAATGAATCCCATATTCATCATTCCAAAATTCACTAATTAAACTTTTGTCTTAATCAATCCAATAAAAATCACAAATAATTCAGGCTTTTTATATTGTATTATATTGTGAATAAATAACCCGCAATTAATTGTATTTAATTACTATTATTTTTTAATTATTTTCTCATTAGAAACCCCTAAAAATTAGGTTAAATAATTGTCTATAATTTCCAAACCCTTAAAAAGACTAAAAATTAAAAATAACTCAAAAACAAAAGCTGGTGTTTCTAAACCCTTAAAAAAACCCCCAAAAATACTTTTTGTATAATGACCTCTTTTTGCTTTTCGTCCAACATGAAACTTGTAGATCTCATCGAGACGAACAACTTTCATGTTTTGACTTTTTCCTAATTCTACCTCTAACTAATTCTTTTGTATTTATCTTTCTTTTCGCTTTTTATAATTTTCTGATTGGGCCACATGGCGCCTTCTGGGCCGTCCACATGACCCGTCCTCCTTCCGCCACCCGGCGCTCTCCTAGTCCATCGGATCTGCTCCTTCCCGCCCTCGTCTCAACCGTCCATCCCTGCTCCATCTCCCACCGACTGATCCTATCTCTGATCAAATCACCACCACACACATCTGCCCACTTCTCAGCCATTCGATTTCTTTCTGATCCTATGACCACCATCACTCCACGTCACCCCACTCTTCTCCACTGCATGATCAAACCCGCCTTCTCATCACCACCGCTCATCTCCGCCTTCAAATCTCACGGCTAGATCTGATCTTGATCAGATCTGAACTGCCTACTCGTGCCGACATCATAGCTGCCCAACCATCTCTCATCCTACGCCTATCATTGCTCCACCTCACCCCTTCAATCCCCACCGTAGGATGAAACGCCATATCGCATCCTAAACTTCCGTTACCACCTAATACTCGTCCATTGGATCAGATCTCCGGATCCGATCCTAACCCTCCATTTTCTCCCTAATCTTGGCCATTGGATCATGAGATCCAGCGGTTAGATCTTCACCGTCTACCTCTGTAACCCCCCCATCGTCTGTTATGCCTCGCCATTCCTCCCCCCCTTCCATTTCCAGCCAACACCTCCAGCCGCTCTCCCTCTCGTAACGCCACCATCATGTCGGTCGTTCACCTGCCATCTTCACGCACCTCATCACGACACCCCCTCATCACTCCATACCCTCATCCAGCCGTTCAACCTTTGCCTGAAACCGCCACTTTCTCCTATAAAATCCCTTCCCCCGCCGCACTTACAAGCCATCCACTACTTCACAGGGGTTTGCCCTAGCCTCCTCCACCCTTTGGTGACAACGAAGGGCGGCCTTGTCGAGGCGATGATGGTCGCCATCCCCTGGTGTGATCCATCATCGCTTGACCATGCTGCCGGGCACCACCACGCTCCGTCGAGCTCCGAGGCCCGGCTGTCCTTGTCGGGCGACAATCGGAGATCCTCCATGTCTCTCAGCCCAAGTCGCTGCCTCCACCGAGCACCTTGCTCCGGCGAGGTGATTTTTCTTATAGTTATCCGAATTTTCTCGTAATCTACACCATCCTCCACATCCATCAGACCATCCAAATAACTCCATCATCCTTCATACATCCACGCCGACCCATCGTCCCTTCTCCAGAACCTCCCCTGCTCCGACCCCCTTCTTCCCGACCTCGTCGGAGAAGAAGCTCACGGCCCCCACCTCCCTTCACCTCTACGGCCTTCATTCACTCACCAAACACTCGTGCACTTCATGCACTCACTCCGGCAATGCTTAACATCTGCAGGTACATCAATGGCCGAAGCTTGCGCCGCCTTGCCGGTCTCAAGCTTCCTCTCCGACGATGCTCTTCCCCCTTATTCTTCCAAACACCGACGGAGCTTCACCAGCAACCAAGCATCTTCGTCCAGACATTAGCCATCTGCATCGACCATCAGAGGAGCATTCGGAGCACGAAGGAGCCATAGAGGGTACGTCGGAGCGCAGCCTCCTCCGGTAGACTGCGATAGAGGAAGAGAATACAGATACCGTCCGATCTAGATGATCAGACGGTTAAGAAAATGACACGTGGAGCCCCGAGCCTCTTCTCCGAACCCCTAGGCTCGGGTTCTCTGAACCTCGAGATGAACCTCCAATATCAGCCACGTGTCACGAACCAGTGACACATCCCGAACCTAGGCCCCTCATGCGCACACAATGTGAGGGCTTGGGTAAATTGCAGAATGGAAGTTTTGGTATTTACATATTGGTTCCCAGGCGCATGCGTCACGTGCGCGCCTGGGTATTTTACAGGAAGGCCCAACCAGGTTTATATATTTGCAGAAAGGCCCATGCGGGCATGGAAAATTTGCATAACCCCAGACAATTTTTAGAAATTACAAATAGGTCGCTTCAGGGACCTATTTGTAATATTTATCCTTTTATTTCTTGCATTTATATTACAATTATGCCCTGCATTGTTTTCTTCATAACTCGAGCATCATACATCCAAATTGCATGATTTTAATGTCGTTTTGTTCCTTGTTTCACCATCTATGTTATGGTACATTTTATTTTATCATCTGACACCATTTTTCAATATGATGACTTTTTAATGTTAGATGATATTCTTGATCAGGATATGTGCGCCCTTAATAGATGTTTTCTCATAGCTTTGTGCTCAAAATGACTCTGATTTCAATTCATAATTTGTTGCTCATTTTATTGATCTTTTTAGGGTATCATTGAATAAACGGTTGCATACATCGCCTTTGCATTTAGACTTCCATTAATTTCATGCATCATCCTATAATTGCATAAAAATCAACTAAAAATTGCATGCATCACCTTATTGCATTGTTTTGCATTTTACTTTGTGCATCTACATAAAGACCAGAAATAATTCACATTTGCTCTTACTTGATCGAAATTCAGTAAATTGATAGAGTAGCTCGTGTCCCTGTGTTCGACCTTAGTAGACTTGTCAAGTAAAAATATTCCACAACATTCAAAAGATTGTGGTTTTTGCTGAACCATATTTGCCTCCTATACTATGATAATCTTTGATTATTAAAGAGGAAAATTTGGCGTTCATCAAATGGCGTCGTTGCCAGGGACACGACTCACCTTTATTTTTTTTTAATTTTGATTTATTTTTGGTGTTGAATATTTTCAAGATTCATAGTTCTTCTTTTCATTCATTATTTTTGCATCATTTCTGTTGATTAATTTCTTCTCTATTTTTCTAACAATTCACTTTGGTGGCAGGGCCCATGAAGATCGAGGATTCTTGATCAACAAGGAGGCGTGGAGTTGGGATCTCCTGCTGAAAAGACTGCAAAAGAATTGGCGGAGAAATTTAGGAATTTTTTTCAGTCTGCTGGCATGTGCATCGTGTAAAAAAATATTGTGTTGCATGTGCATTTTTAATAGTTTTCATTAGAGGGCTTGCATTCTGTAAAATCAAAAAAAGAGAAAAAAAGAGGAAAAAAAGAGAAATAAAGTTGATCACTAGATGATCTATCCCCCCCATACACTGCACATATACACTCACCCCCATCTCCCTCCTCTCTGTATGTTTCGCAATCATTCTCTCTCTATCTATCTCTCCCCTCTCACACCTTTACTATACACATTGCACTAACCCCCTCTCATCTTCTTCTGTAAAATCGTACCCTCACCCCTTGTATCTTAGTGTAATTATTCCTCCGAACATAAGACCCTCCAACTCAAATCCGTTACTTTGGCTATTTGTAGCCTAAGTATAAGGGGGACCTACTGATTCATCCCTCGCGCTGTCTTCTTGTACTTAGGTCAATTTTTGACCTAAGTATAGGGGAACTCTCCTCCTCAGTTTCGCTATATCACCCTATATTTTACCAAGCCATAGCTTCATATCGCTTGTGCTATGAGGACATAACAAAAATTAAGTATAGGGGGTTATATGGTATACTATTGTATATTTACTTTAGCCATAGCTCATATTTTTAAACTTTTTTTTAAAAAAATTCTTTTTCGGTCTTGGTTTTAGTATTCCTGTGAACTGATTTTTGTAAAAACCTTGTAAAAATGTTTTCTTTAAACTTGAGGGATTAACTTATGTAAAATACCCTTTTTTCAAAAATAAAAAAAACAACTCCATAAAAATTTGAAAAATTAAAATTCTTCAGTGAACTAGACATTGATTACTAGGCTTAGTAGACACTTGCAGTGAGGGAACTTCGGTCTCCCTTAGCAGAGTGTGTGGTTTAGAGGACATTGTATATGGCTCCATCCTCAAGTAAAACGGGTCTGTCTAACAGCCCGTACTTACATCCATACTGGCTGAGAGTAGATACTTTTATTCGTTTGAGCCTGGGCCAGTTATTATCTCTCCAAAGAATTAAAAAAATTGAAAGTTAAAATCCATAAAAATCTGTAAAAACAAAAAATCAAACAGAAAGCGTTAACTAAGGAGTTGGTGTATTTCTGACACAATCACATTCACACAAGGCTTGAGGATATTGAGGACACTTGATTTCTGGCATCTAAAGAGTCTCAGTTAACATGTCTTAGTCATTAGGGGTTTTAAACTTAATTATCCATACTTCCCTTGTTTGAAAGATTTGAGCGCTATATTGCACTCTTCATCTCTACCTTCAAAAGAATATGATCAGCACAATCACTTTCACAACTGCATGATTGATGAGATGAGTTGAGATATCACATGAGGAACTAGGACTAGAGATTTGAGTTTAGACTCGATCTAATGATATTTGAGGATGGGTTAAAGTTAATGAAGGCTTCAGAAAACCTGAGTGTCAGCAAAACCCTAGCCAGTATGTGAACAGGATTCATATGCTATCTCTTTGATATCTACCTATGTTCCAAGGTGTGATGAAACTTAATGAAAATTGTGATTAGTGTGTGCCAACTTTTGGTAAAAGCAGTGGAGCTAGCAAACAAAAGAAAAGAAATGTCATGAAAAGCATTATCATCCAAAGTCAAATTACAGAAAGAGCTTCCACCAATGGCGAGCGCTCCCAAATATTTTTAAAGTGTCCACTTGGACCAAGTGCTAATCAGGACTAAGGAGTCGGGCTGACACAATAAAAGGGCTCTGCATCGTAAGCGATACATGTTTGGGTGTCAAAGGTATCTTAGATACTCAAAAAAGACACATCCCGGTGTACTCTCGGAAAAAACAAGTGCAGACGACTCCGAACTCTCTAGATGGACACATTGATCAACAAGCTAAAAATCTACTTTTGTTGAGTAAAACGACACTCGAGCTGCCCCTTGTTCCAATGTAAGGGAGAGAAAATTAGACGCAATCCCATGCCCTCTATCATCTGGCCGTCCATCTACATTTCAAGTCTGACAAACTAATGAGACGGTTGACTGAAGCAAGAATACACTTATTCCCAAGTATTGAGGATTAGGTCTAGAGGAGAGTCTCGAGTGATGCCTCGACTTGACTCAAATGAAATGCAGTACACTTAACTTCATATCCTTATATTATATGTACAAAAAGAGAGTCTGATAATTAGAGAAGTTGGATTCCTTCTGACTAAAGCTTGAATAAGTCTAGAATTTTAGGATCACTTAAATTAAGGATCTTCAAAAGATTGAGCCTTGAAATCTTCACTTGCATGGTCAGGAATTGATCCGACTTCTTTATTATTTAGATTCTAAAGGACGAGTATGGTTTAAGTGTAGGGATATGATGAATCCCATATTCATCATGCTAAAATTCACTAATTAAACCCGTGGCTTAATCAATCCCATAAAAATCACAAATAATTCAGGCTTTTTATATTGTATTATATTGTGAATAATTAACCCGTAATTGATTGTATTTAATTACTTTTTCTAATTATTTTCTCATTAAAAACACTTATAAATTAGATGAAATAATTGGTTATAATTTCCTAACCCTTAAAAAGACTAAAAATTTAAAAACAACTAAAAAACAAAAAGCGGGTGTTTTTAACCCCTTAAAAATACCCCCAAAAATACTTTTTTTTATAAATGACCTCTTTTGGCTTTTCGTCCAACATGAAACTTGTAGATCTCATCGAGACGAACATCTTTCATGTTTTGACTTTTTCGTAATTCCGCTTCTAACTAATTCTTTTGTATTTATCTTTATTTTCGCTTTTTCAAATTTTCTGATTGGGCCACATGGTGCCTTCTGGGCCGCCCACATGACCTGTCCTCCTTCCGCCACCCGACGCTCTCCTAGGTTGTCGGATCTGCTCCTTCCCACCCCCATATCAACCATCCATCCCTGCTCCATCTCCCATCGAATGATCCTATCTCTGATCAAATCACCACCACACACATCCGACCACTTCTCAACCATTCGATTTCTTTCTGATCCTACGACCACCATCACTCCACATCACCCCACTCTTATCCACTATTTGATCAAACACACCTTCTCATCACCACCGCTCATCTCCTCCTTCAAATCTCACCGTTGGATCTCATCTTGATTATATTTGAACTGCCTACTCGCGCCGACATCACAACCGCCCAAACATCTCTCATCCTACACCTATCATTGCTCCACATCACCCCTTCAATCCCCAACGTAGGATGAAACACCAGATCAGTCCTAATTTCTGCTACCACCTAACTCTCCGCCACTGGATCAGATCTCCGGATCTGATCCTAACCCTCAACTCATGCCCTAATCCTGGCTGTCGGATCATGAGATCCAACGGTTAGATCTTCATCGTCTACCTCTGTAACCCCCCCTCTTCGTCTGTTACGCCTCGCGACTCCTCCTCCCTCTTCTATTTCTAGACAACACCTCTGGCCCGCTCTCCCTCTCGTAACGCCACCATCATGTCGGCCGTTCACCCACCATCTTCACGCACCTCATCACGATACACCCTCATCACTTCACACCCTCATCAATGTCGTTCAACCTTCACCTGATACCGCCACTTCCGCCTATAAAAACCCTTCCCCCGCCGTACTTCCAAGCCATCCACCACTTCGCGGGGGTTCGCCATAGCCTCCTCTGCCCTCCGGTGATAGCGAAGGGCGGCCTTGTCAAGGCAATGATGGTCTCCATCCCCTGGTGTGATCCATGGTCTCCTGACCATGTTGCGGGCGCCAGCACGCTTCGCCGAGCTCCGAGGCCCGGCTGACCTCATCGGGCGACAATCGGAGCGCCTCCATGGCGCTTAGCCAAAGCCATTGCCTCCACCGAGCACCTTTCTCTTGCGAGGTGACTTTTCTTATATTTCTCCGAATTTTCCTATCATCTTCCGAATAACTCCACCTCCATCAGACCATCCAAATAACTCCACCATCCTTCATACATCCACGCCGACCCATCCTCCCTTCTCCAAAACCTCCCCCACTCTGACCCCCTTCTTCTCGACTGAAGGATATGGGATAATCCTCAAGCGCATCACGGAAGCGTGAGCATCGTATCAAATATGACGAAGAACGACTAGTCGTACTAGTTGTTCTATGCAGTGGAATTTAAAATTTTTTCACTTGATGAAACCACATGATCCAAGAACGATTCTCAGATCGTTTCATCTAAAACCACATCAAGTATAAAGGAATACCTCTTGTAGCGTGTTTGATCAAGTCTCTACGAAAAGAAACCTCCTGTCTCAAGTCCAATCGTCGGAGAAGATGCTTGAGTGCGGGGATAAGTCGCGTGATCCTTGCAATCAAAGAAATTTATCCAAGCACGGTGAACTCCTGATCTCGTCGCATGATATCAAACAACTTCTTCTTGAGCGAAGCACTCCAAAGAAGATGGAGAACCGAGGAACGTCGAGGCGGTAGCACGATGGTGAAGCGACGATGAAGCTTCTTCTTTAGGGCTTGGTGGACGGCCACCAATGAAGAAGAGAAGAAGGTTGGCATGTGGAAAGAGAGAGAGAGAGACGTATCTCAATTGTATAACCCTAGAGAGCAAGGTATGCCTCTCTATTTATAGGGTTTTGGGATCCATGGATCACAATCCTTGGGACACACAAAATCAATGGATGAGATTGATTTGTGTTTAATCCAATGGTCAAGATTGTTGTTGGTAAAACCAACAACTAATAATTTAATTTAGATGAATATATTTGATAAATCAAATACAATTCAATCCTAAATGAAATAAAACAAACAGGGGGATAATTACCATGGAGATAATATCTCCCCATAAAATAGGTGGGACGGCCACCAATTCCATATAGGACTTGGTAGCCGTCCACTTATTTTCATGGTGGAGGCAATCTCATGAAATCTCATGAGATTGCATATCTCCATGAAAATCTCCATTATTGTTCCAACAACTTTTGTTGTGAATTACTCTACAAAAATAATTCATAATTAATTCTGAGAATATTGCAATCTAGCCACTGGAAATTTGTGAATCACATTCACAACCCTAAACCAAATATAATTTATATTTCAATTAAATATACAATGTGAATCCAATTCACATCAACAATTAATTGACAAATATAAATCATAATTAGCTCTTTCTAATACATTATAAATCACATTTATAATATATTATGAAAAGTTGGATATTTCTATCCACATTATTCTTATCCTCAATAATTAAATCACATTCAATCATATTGGATAAATATCCACATGCATCAAGATAATATAATCACATTTAATCATCAATCTCTTAGTGCTCAGATATAATTCAACTACGAATCACTCTTGAACCCTTTCAAGAATAATGTGCTTTCTCCGCAGATACTTGGAGATAAGGGCAGGGCGATTGCATTTTTCCGCGTATAGTGACTTGGATATTGATATCACATCTCAAATCCAGATCTCATGGACCTCCCACAGATGCTTGATTAAATCAAGGCCGTAGACCTAATCTTTTCATTGCATCTAAATATCATTCAGACCAATGTCCAATACATGGATAAAGTTCAGGTCACTTCTCTACTGAGAGGAGTCACTAAAATCCAAACCTGTTTCATCACTCCCTCGGAATGGAAGCGTCATGGTTATACAATCGTTTATGATCAAATCATCCTCAGGCATTCCTAACACATGTACATCCTGCATACTGGAAGACCTATGATGAACCTGATGATATAGAGCAATTTTACACTGTCATCTTAATGGTTTGATCACCAATTTTCTCAATCTTGGTCATTGGCAATCGGTATCGATCATATGCTTTCTCAAAGCATATATCATACCTTCAAATTCTTGTCATGCTTCCAAAGCACGACGACCATGCATGGAATTTGATCGATCCCAATACCTCATGAGTGAGCTCATGTCTCCCGACTCATATGTGAACCTCTATGATCCCTTTGAGAGATCGTATTACTCATATGCCCTTACATGTACACCAGCTCGCCGGTGTATAGACCTTGGTTAGGTCATCAACATATTGGTCTACCAAATGTACATACTCAAACATATAGTAACACATCTGTCTCTGGTCAGAGGATGCATGCCTATGCTGTGACAGTATTCAACATAGGTCTTTTGTTATCTCGATCTTGTTATGTCAACCATTTGACTCAACTAATATGATACCTCCGAATCACTATTCCCATGCAGAGGACCTGCATCAAGAGGTTGATCAGATATCTGCCTAATTGAGAAAGGATTGCCATCTCCTACTCAAGCTGGAGATAATCTCTCAACAATCATTTGACGGTGCTCGATGAGTCCTCAATCTAACTTTTTAGATATTCATCCAAACACCATCCTCTATTATTCAATAACTGAATCAACAGCTGTATGATTATCAAGATGGCCATGGTACATTACCCTAATTGTACTAAGGGACCTATTTTGAAAATTGGTTATTCTTCATTTCAGATCAGGGAATGATATTCACAATCACATTTATTGCATAATGGATCTTCGTGGGCTCGCATGTCCAACAATCTCCCACTAGCCCAAAGAGCCATTAATGGGCTAATCATTTAAACCGAACTCATGTGACAATCATGGGCTATTTAGAAAAAATAGCTAGGTAAGCTGATCAGTCGCTCTGTTTCTGAGAGACTACGTCAAGTCCTTTTACGTCACATGCATATCCCCCAGTAACAATGCTCGCATCCAATGCGAATGTTGCATCTTATGCAACCAATACTCAATTTTGCCAGTTATAGTTTCATTGACACTATAGCTTAATAATTATTATAACCAGTATTTCCATAATCCTTATCAGAATACCCTTATTCCTGGAGATCTCTATATCCTAAGGTATCCATAGTTAAGATCTTTCTAGATCACTATCTATAAAGTCTTAAGTTCTTGAAGATAAGACTTTGAGATCACTATCTCACATGTTTTGTCCTTTATGAAGATATAGTTATTACCGCAATCAAGTGTTTTATCACCATTGTAGGATTAGTAACAGTTTACTACTCCCACTGCATGGTAGACATCTGGCATTTTTACACATCTAGCATACACCCGACTTCTCAGAACTGATGCACAAGGGCTAGCAGTTTTAGTATTCACATCCTCAACTCTTTGAGGTGCTATCTCTTTATATAGGTCAGTACCATATCTTAAGATAAAGAATCCTTTCTTGGAATTTTCCAAAAAATGGAATATTTCCAAGGTGTACCACTTAAGTGACGGTCCCAATACCCTCTTCTTTGCTTCTGAACAACTTCAGAACTAAGATCTAAGAGGTATCATTGAGATCATATCTCAAGATATGGAACAACCAGTTATAGAACACTTATTATTATCCATATATCATTTAAATGATTAGGATATTATCTACATTTAGCACGATGAACACAATGGCACTCCCACTAAGCTTTACATGGTTCATCAAGATTCTATCTTAAAGCGTAACATTTATAATTTCATTAAATCTTATGTTCCAACTATAAGAAGCTTATATGAGTCCATCGATGGAATTCCTAAGCTTACACACCTTGCTTTCCTCATCCATGAAGCCCTGGGGCTACTTCAGGTGAATATCCTCGGAGAGATTTCGTGGAGGAACGCAATCTTGACTTCCATCTTGAAGATGTAAAAGTCAAGTTGTGTATATATAGTTAGTTATATTCTGATGGGTTTAAGCAAGGTCACTTAAGAGCAAGTTTCATGGCAACCGAAGTCTTCTATTCAGTGTGTAGCTCACGGCTACGTGCTGTGCTTTGAAGGTTTCTATTTTCTCATCAGGTTTCCTCTTTCTCATGGTCCATTCACACCTTAATGGGTCTTACCCATATAGGCAGATCCTCGAGGGTCCATATACAACACTTGTATATGAAGTCTACTTTAGACTTTATTGCTAACATCCATCTTTCCATGACATGATCTTCAGAAGCTTCATCACATGAAGTTTGATCATTGTCAAACTTAACTGACACATAGAATACATCCTCAAACTTATTTGAAGAAGTATTAGTGTTTCATCTTTGATTATTCTTTTAGTTTCCGATTTCAGGAGCCTCATTAACTTTTCACGATTAAATTAGTTCCTTTACTTCATTTTCATCTTGATTCTTAAGAGAGTCATCCTCTATGAATCACATTCTCAAAGATGAGATCTTTTAAGAACCTCAAGGTCATAAAGTAGGTATCCAATACCATCCTTTATTTTCCTAATGAAGTAGCGCTCTCTCTCCAGTGCCAGATTCCAGATTACTTGCATAGAACCTTATTAATGATATATATTGTAGTCTCTACTACATATTTATCTTGGAAACTAATAGATAATTATGCTAATTATCATCATTGATCATATTATTTCACACATGATCCAATTGTATCTCCCTACAACTCTTATTGAGTTTAGGTTTATTAGGACGAGTGAGATAGAAATGATATTCATATCTCTATAACGTATTCTATGAATTCATCTAATAGGTACTGAGTACCCAGATTAGATCAAATTTTAATCTTCCATCAAACTTTTGTTTTAAATCAAAATTGTGAAATCTATGAACATTTCAAAGGTTTCTAAGTAAAGAGAGGAAATCTCATATCACATATAATCATCAATAGATATCACATATCCACAATGTTTATTCTGATATAGATGATTCACATACATCAATATGTATGAGATCTTGAATACCTTGACATTTTACACCATTCAAAGGAAGGGTGTATTGGACATTTTTACTTTTGAATACAATATTCACAAGTATGTAAGATTTGAACCTTTAGACAATCTAAAGTTTCATCTCTTATTAGTCTATTGATCACATTAACAGACAAATGTCCAAGGCTTGATGCAGATCATTGTCAAATGATCTTAATTCTCCTATTGATCTTTTAAGGTTTAACTTCAGTATTAGAAATGTTAATGAACCATTCATTAATTTTCTAGTTTAGTACAATCCACTAGATTTTAGATTACTATCTGCAATATCTCCATCATAACTCTTTATGATAGATCTATTACAGAATTCATGTTTATTTCCAACATTTAAAAATAAACAATGATTGTATTCTGATATCTAGGTCATAGAGACATTCTCTAAGACTATTGGCTCTCCCACTGAAAATAACAAGTCCATCTATCCAATAGAGATTGTTGCAACAATTGCACCAATGTCTATGTGGATGACTATTAAACCTTAAAATCAAATTTTATAGTCTTCTAATACATATGCAACCAATTGGAATTGTTATTAGAAGAATGACATACAATTCTTAGACTTTGATCTTATCAAATAAGAAAGCCAATTTCAATGATTATATGTAGATTATTCTGATGCACTATCCGAGTCCTTCTCTAAGGATTCTAGGTAGACTTGATAGTAATACTATCAACACATCAGCTTGTTGCAGTATTGGCATTCATCCAACTCTTTGGATGTCATATGGAAGTAATAGAAGTATAGTCAACTCTTTGACTTTCCTTCTCACATGGATCAGACCCACGTTTCCATTGTGCTCCCATCGTCTATAAACAACCATTGCTTAATACTAAGGATCTCTTATGTTGAACTCAAAAGAATTCAATGTAAGAGCATTTCAACATTTATATATGCTTCATTCGATTCATACAATATGAATATTATGAAGCTTCATGAATGACTAGAGTATAGACAGCAGAATGATGACACTCATCACATCTACATACATCTTAAACTCTTAAAACATTGGTTCAGATAGGTATTCAAACATTTTGAATACATCATCTCTTATAGAGCCACCATTCTGCATTATGCAGTGAACCATGTCATTCATGATTAAAATGTCGAGAGCACATATGCATGCCTTAAACAACTTCTAAGATTTTATAAGGATTATTTGACAATTACGATCATCATCGACATGTCACTTCCAAAGTACATTCGATGAGATCAAGACTATAGAGATATACAAACCCTAGGGTTGTAGTCCTATTGTCTATTTAATTGTCATTCCTTATTATTATGAGGACACTTGCACATCGCAACCACATACAATATGTGTCCAACTGCAAGTACAATATCTTAATCATGGATCCAATCCATGATATTTTACTGGTTATTATTGAGTATAATATAGAGTGGGTTTAATGAAGAATTATCTGAAATACGAAATTTGCATATATATATATATACGTTTTAGTTTGATTTAGGAATTTTTTATATCAAAGTTGTCTTGCCTTGTCAACATTGAATGTTCATTCCCTTAATCACTTTCAATGTAAGAGATATACTTACCAATATATCTCAAGCAAGATCTGGGATCTCCTTTCTTATCTTTGTTACATCCTAATAATATGAGAACCTGTAACTCAGATAAAAAGAAGCGGGAACACATTCTGCCTTGCAAGCCCAACTTGCATCTCCCAATTCGGTCTTTAACACCCGGACCCACCACCCCTAAGGTGATGTTGAACCGTCGTTAATTGAACCAACCGTCAACATGAATACAACTCGCTATGCGCAATCCAATATTGCCCCAATAATATGTGGACCCGGGGGTCACTACGCATACGTCCTTGCTCTTTCGAGAAGAGAAGGGCCCGATCCAAATGGATCGTATGCAATAGATCCGGACATGCATCTCCTACATACAATATCTGGCGACGGAATCCTTCACCTTGATGAGAGACCATGGATGTCACTTATGTGATCCTCCACCTCATATTCAAATTTTAATTAATTATCATGAATCATATTCATGAAATTAATTATTCCAAGGGAAATACATATATATTCATAATAGAGTGTTTTTAATTGGATATAATTAATTCAGACTCATTAAATCAATTATCAATCCAATTCAATCAACAAACTTGATTTTACTTGAATATATGGTATTATCTCAAAATATGTATTAATTCAAATTTTAATATTAGAAAATACATCATGATCTCCCAGCATCATTCGTTCCCTAACCCCGCTGTCATGGCCAGTACTGACAGGAGTGGGACGAACCGCAACCGGTGCGATCCGCTACCCCAACGCTCCCCGACTAGACACCATTATCCGCCATGGGAAAAAAATAATGCCGAGCCACGTTATTGATCAAGTCTCAAATCCTATCGTCAAAGAAGATGCTTGCGAGCTCGAGGATGAGTCACGTGATCCTCGCAATCCAAGAAGTTGATCCAAGTACGGCGAACTTCAAATCTCGTCGCACGAGATCGAACACCTTCTCGTGAGCGAAGCACTCCAAAGAAAATGGAGAACCGAGGAACGTCGAGGCGGTAGCCGCGATGGTGAAGCGACGACGAAGCTTCTTCTCTAGGGCTTGGTGGACGACCACCAATGGAGAAGAGAAGAAGGTTGGGCGTGTGGAGAGAGAGAGAGAGATGTATCTCAATTGCAGTAACCTTAGAGGCATGGTATGTCTCTCTATTTATAGGATTTTGAGATCCATGGATCACAATCCACAGGACAACAAAATCAATGGAAGAGGTTGTTTTGTGTTTAATCCAATGGTGAAGATTGTTGTGGGTAAAAACCACAACTAATAATTTAATTTAGATCAAATATATTTGATAAATCAAATACAATTCAATCCTAAATCAAATCAAACAAACACAGAGATAATTAGCATGGAGATAATATCTCCCCATAAATAGTGGGATGGCCACCAATTCCATATAGGACTTGGTTAGCCGTCCACACTTATTTTCATGGTGGAGGCAATCTCTGGAAATCTCATGAGATTGCATATCTCCATGAAAATCTCCATTATTGTTCCAACAACTTTGTTGTGAATTATTCTACAAAAATATTCATAATTAATTTTCAGAATATTGCAATCTTGCCATTGGAAATTTGTGAATCACATTCGCAACCCAAAACAAAATATAATTTATATTTCAATTAATTATACAATGTGTATCCAATTCACATCAATAATTAATTAACAAATATAAATCATAATTGGCTCTCTCTAATACATTATAAATCACATTTATAATATATTATCAATAATTGGATATTGCTATCCACATTATTCTTATCCTCAATAATTAAATCACATTCAATCATATTGGATAAATATCCACATGCATCAATATAATTAAATCACATTTCATTATCAATCTCTTAGTGCTCAGATATAATCCAACTATGGGAATCATTCTTGAAATCTTTCAAGAATAATGCGCTTTCTCGGCAGATACTTGGAGATAAGGGAAGGGCGATTGCATTGTTACACGTATAGTGACTTGGATATTGAGATCACATCTCAAATCCAGATCTCATGGGCCTCCCACAGATGCTTGGATTAAATCAAGGCCGTAGACCTAATATTCGCATTGCATCTGAATCTCATTCAGACCAATGTCCAATACATGGATAAAGATCAGGTCACTTCTCTACTGAGAGGAGTCACTAAAATCCAAACCTGTTTCATCACTCCCTCGGAATGGAAGCGTCATGGTTATACAATCATTTATGATCAAATCACCCTCAGGTATTCCTAACAACTGTACATCCTGCATACTGGAAGACATATGATCAACCTGAAGATATAGATCAATTTTACACTGTCATCTTCAGGGTTTGATCACCAAGTTTTCTCAATCTTGTTCATTGGGAATCGGTATCGATCATATGCTTTCTCAAAGCATATATCATACCTTCAAATTCTTGTCATGCTTCCAAAGCACGACGACCATGCATGGAATTTGATCGTTCCCAATACCTCATGAGTGAGCTCATGTCTCTCGGTTCATATGTGAACCTCTATGATCCCTTTGAGAGATTGTATTACTCATATGCCCTTACATGCACACCAGCCCGCCGGTGTATAGACCTTCGTTAGGTCTCATCAACCTATTGGTATACCAAATGTACATACTAAGACATATAGTAACACATATATCTCTGGTCAGGCTTGCATGCCTATGCTGTGACAATATTCAACATAGGTCGAATAGGTATTTTGTTATCTTGATCTCATTAAGTCAACCCTTTGACTCAATTAATCTGACTCCTCCGAATCACTATTCCCATGCATAGGACCTGCATCAAGAGGTCGGTCAGATTTCAGCCTAAATGATAAAGGATTGCCATCTCCTACTCAGGCAGGAGATCATATCTCAACAATCATTTGACGGTGCTTGGAGAGTCCTCAATCTGGCTCTTTAGATATTCATCCAAGCACCAGCCTATATGATTCAATAACTGAATCAATAGTTGTATGATCATCAAGATGGCCATGGTACATAACCCTATTGTACTAAGGGACCTATTATGCAAATTGGTTATTCTTCATTTCAGATCAGGGAATGATATTCACAATAACAATTATTGCATAATGGCTCGCTGTGGGCTCGCATGTCTAACATCGACCTCGACGGAGAAGAAGCTCACGGCCACTACCTCCCATCACCTCCACAACCCTCATTCACTCACCAAGCACTCATGCACTTCACACACTCACTTCAGCTATGCTTAACATCTGTAGGTACATCAATGGCTGAAGCTTGCGCCACCTTACCGGTCTCGAGCTTCCTCTCCGATGGCGCACTTCCGCCTTGCTCTTCCAGACCCTGATGGAGTTTCACCAGTGATGAATCCATGATTCATTAACTTTTCTGTCGCATTTTATCTTAAAACCCTTAACAAATGCATGTAAATATTCATTAATTCCCATCTTTTATTCAAACTTCATTCCTGAATAAATATTCACTTTTAAGCATCAAAATCATGTAAATAAATAAAGAACAAAGAAAAGAAATTAAGGAAGAATGGAGATATGTATATATGTACAATATGACTTATAAATATAAATATAACTGCAAGGTATATTTATAACCTAACCCCCGAGACCAAGTCATCATGGATTGGTCGACAAACCAATAAGTACTCGGAGATAAGGAAAGAAAATCCTAAAAATAAATTAAGACACACTTCATATACTTCTCACTATTTATCAAATAAATATAAAACTTCATTGATTTTTAATTAATTCATATGAACATAGTTTTCACCAAACTCTTTTCCTAATTATTTCTAAAAATGTATATAAAAATATAAAAATAAGTAAAAATATTACCCTGTATATATGCCAAGAAATACAGCTTTTAAATTGTCAAAATCTCAACTTCCAAACATCATAACTTCTTCATACGAACTCCAATTTCATTCTACTCACCTTTAAAGACTTCATAAAATAATATTCTCTAATTAATAGAGGTGGTTTCAATGAATTCAGAGTCCGTTTGCAAAAAGTCGGTTTTGGGACCAAATGACAACGGGGTTTCTGGGCTATTTATTTTATGTAGAACACATTATTTATAGTTTTATTAATTTTATAATTTCTAATTATTTTCATGATCTTGTAATTTAACCCTAATATATTTCAGAATTTTTTGAGCTTATTTATTTTTTTAATAAAATCCAAAACCCTAAAAGATATGTAAAAATAAACTGGATAACTTATACCTATATTTATTAGTATATGTAAATTAATTTATTAAAATCCTTAAAAATTCACACAACCCTTATTTATTATTCTAATAATTAAGAAAATATAAAATTAATATTTAATTAATTATTTATTAAATTAAAAATCCAAAACCTATTTATCTTAACATATTTATTAATATAATATGTATATTTCCAATAATATTTATTATTTATAAAAATATATATTCTATAATTAGATAATTTAATTATTTACATTTCTTTTTTTATACTTAAGTAAAATAACACTATTTACTAATTAGATAACACTATTTACTTTTTATTATCTAATTGACAAGAAATTCAAACATCTGGCCAACCAAGTGTTGACACGTGTCAGGACCTGGTTCATCTTCTTCAAGAAGCCGGTAATGAATCTGTTCCAACTGGCTCTCTTCACCTATTTTTCTCGCATGCATCCTAACCTCTTCCGACGATCTAAACCCTTGGATCAACTCTCCTAACAACCAAGAGTTTCCGCCACCCTTCGATTTAACTTGGGGATCACAACATATACCTATATAAACCCCCAAATTTCACAAATTCGAACCAACTATCCATAACCACCTGAAGCTTAGGTATCCAGTGGCCGACCCCAACCTTCCCCCCTCAATTCCGGCCATCCTAGGAGGTGACAGCTCCACTTCGTCGGCTCGCGGGGAAGAAGGGAGATCGGAGGAGGTTCCAAGGCGATCACTCTGCCTTGCATCGCCGCCTTGCGTGCATCCAGCTCCGGCGTAGATCAACCGTCGAGCAACCATTTGAGGTAATAAACCTTTACATTCCTAGATCTATTCAACCACCTTCGCCGAATTTTATCTCGATCCTTGTGCCACGATTAGCGTCGTTAATCATGTAATTAGTTAGTCTAAGCATCTAGCTTAAACACTCATTCATAAATCACATCCAAATCATTTCAATTTCAACTCGAATCCCGTTTCCATTTCTCGATTATTTTGCACGCAAATTTCATCTATTCTGGAAACAACTATTTGAGCTTGCAAAAACTATAATCCATTGGTCGATTTCTTGCGAATCGAGCACGCACACATATTCTTTGCAGGTTCTTCTTTCATCTGGAGCATTTACGAGGTGTCTGGAGCCCTAAATCATCAAGAAAATTGCAATTCAAAGGAGGTGCATCAACCTCCCATCAACCTCCAGGAGCAGAGGGTCACCATCTTCATCGGTTACACCTTGCCAATATCCGCCACTTCCGCCCGTGCTCACCCGCAGGCGAGCTCGAGGGGTGGAGGAGCCACCCCTCTGGCCCTGCAGGAGGCCCAAACATCATTCCAGACACCGGCGAAAAGTCGAGGAAGACGCCATCTTCATCAGTTGCGCAACCGCTCGAAGAACGGCCCAAGAACAATCGCATTACAGCCTTGCGACACGTGGCGTCAACGGTTGGCTAGGATCGCGCCTCATGTTATAATTCCGACCGTCCAGACGAAGCGGTGGAAAATTTACAACTTAACTCCAGAGGACTTCCAGCATTAGCAGTGCGCCTCCAAGCTTTCCAGAATTTACACTTAGGTCCCCGTACAGGGACCTAAATGTAAACTTTCTTGTTTTCTTTACAAAATAGTCCCTGACCGAGGATCTTCCTGCAGAACTTTCATTTCTTTTTCTTGCTTTTATACCCCTGGGTTGTAGGGGAGTTTTGGATGCCTTTTTGACAAATTTTTCGTAGATATTTTTAGGGTAGTTACGCAACTACCCCAGCAAGGTTTTCAGTAATTTTCGTGTATTTTTGTCGTGTTTTCATCGTGTTTTGATTCATCGCAAATCAACACCGTTTTGATTTGTTCTTATGTGTTGTTCGAGCCCGTTGCTCGTCCCGTTTCACCTAATATATAGTATCACATAGATTTCTCATATATTTCACCTATTATATAGTAGGTAAATTGTGTGAAAAATATCACTTTGAAAAATAAATAAAAATTGGAAAAGTATAAAATCAAATAAAAATCTGAAAAATCAAAATTCCATAAAAATTATCGCTTTTCCTTGATCGCTTTAAGAAGAGATAAAATAATCACAAATATATTTTCATCTAAAAAATTTCAAAATATACTATTCTGCCTCCTTGTGTTCGACCCAGGCACACTTCCCTGGTTAAATAATTAGTGTAAGATTTTTCTTAATAAAACCGATCTTTGTTTGATCGACTAGGATCCCTTTGTGGTTTTCTACACCGACAACCTTTTCTTTTAAAAAGCCGCTATCCGATCTGAGCATCACATCAACCAGCCACCAAGCATCTTCGCCTAGAAATTAGCCATCTGCATTGATCATCAGAGGAGTAGACGGAGCACGGAGGAGCCATAGAGGGTACGTCGGAGCGCAGCCTCCTCTAGTAGATTGCGACGGAGGAAGAGAATACATATACCATCCGATCATCTGGATCGGACGGTTAAGACAATGACACATGGTGCCCCGAGCCTCTTCTCCGAACCCCTAGGCACGGGTTCTCCGAACCTCGAGATGAACCTCCAATATCAGCCACGTATCCCGAACCAGCGACGCATCCCGAGCCTAGGCCCCTCACGTGCACACCACGTGAGGGCTAGAGTACATTACAGAGAAAGACCTAGAAGTTTTTTATTTATATATTGGTCCCCAACCGCATGCGTTACATGCACACTTGGGTATTTTATAGGGAGGCCCAGCCGGGTTTATATATTTGCAAAAAAAGCCCCTATACGCATGGAAAAATTGCATAAAGCCACAGACAGTTTCTGGAAATTGCAAATAGGTCCCTCCAAGGACCTATTTGTAATACTTATCTTTTTATTTCTTGCATTTTTATTACAATTATTCCCCTGCATTGTTTTCTTCATAACTCGAGCATCGTAGGTCCAAATTGCATGATTTTAGTGTCGTTCTGTTCCTTGTTTTACCATTAACGTACGCCACATTTAACTTTCTCATCTGACACCATTTTTAATATGATGACTTTTTAATGTTAGATGATATTCTTGATATAGATATGGGTGCCCTGAATAGATGTTTGCTCATATTTCTGTGCTCAAAATAACTTCGATTTCAATTCATATATTGTTTCTCAATTTATTGATCTTTTTAGGGTATCATTAGACGGTTGCATACATCACCTTTGCATTTAACTTGCATGAATTTCATGCATCACCTATAATTGCATAAAAATCAACTAAAAATTGCATGCATCACCTTATTGCATTGTTCTGCATTTTACCTTGTGCATCTGCATAAAGATCGGAAATATTTCACACTTGCTCTTAATTGAACGAAATTCGATAAATTGATAGAGTAGCTCATGTCCCTGTGTTCGACTTTGGTAGACTTGCCAAGTAAAAATATTCAACAACATTCAAAAGATTGTGGTTTTTGCTGAACCATATTTGCCTCCTATACCACGACATTCTCTGATTATTAAAGAGGAAAATTTTGGCGTTCATCAAGTAACGGTGTCGCCAATCCTCAAGAATGGTTCCTGAGCCACCCTTGATGAAGCGGCCTTACATCGTCCCGACATGGACCCCAAGATTTTTCGACAGTCTAACTATGTTGAGCTAAGTGTTAGGTTGGAGGATTCTAGTCAAGTCACTATCCCAAGATTCGTACAGATGATATGGAGGGTTCTATTTAAGCACATTGAATTGACTCATGAACTTACTTATATGGAATCTAAAGATTAAGTCATGCTGACATGAAGTATCTCCAATACCAGTCCTCGACGGGTTCCTCTGAAATTAAGTGTATTAAGGTCTACATAAAGCTCTTATCTTTAGACTTTATTTGGACCTGTTCAACTGCCTAGATTAATCTGAAAAATACTCATGCTATGTACATTGTAGGAAAATACTTTTGTAATGCAATTTTCAGACTTTAGAACTTTTTATGGATTTTTGAAAAATGTCTTGCATAATTTTTTAAGAATTTTACAAATGTTTTTGGTATTTTTGCTTTTGCAAATGTTTTTGTGGCTTTTGAAAACAATAGATTTTGTCTAAGAAAATAGTAAAATATTTACATGGGGATGCATCTTATATTTACGAGAGTAGTTTTTTTAAGAATTTACAAGGGATAAGGGATCATTTTTATAGATATATTAATAAGGCACTTTGATTGTGATGTGCATATTCCTCAAACTTTTTTGAAAATGATTTTTACAAACAAGTTTGAAAACTATAGTCCAAAATAATTTTCACAAATATTTCTTAAAAATATTTACAAATATTTGAAAATAATTTTGCAAGGGGTTTTCAGACAATATACATAGATTTTTTAAAATATTTTTGCAACCATTTTCAAAAACTTTTGTTCAAAACATTTTATTTCACATAAAGAAAAGGAATTTTTACAAAAAAAATATTTTACAAAGGTTGAAAATGTTTAACAAAATATTTTTCAACATATTTCAAAATATTTTTCAATGAGATTTTCAAACAATTTTCCAAACATCTTGTAAAGGATTTTTTACATGATTTATTAGTCAATATATATAAAAAGAAATTAAGGAATAATAAACATCATTTGTTATTAAATAATTTAATGTATTTTTATATATAATTACTTTGTTTTAGGCATATTTTTTGAAAATACAAAAGTACGAGTTATGACTAAAATATATACACTGTATATATATTGACCCCCTTATACTTAGCTTGAGCCATGTCCTGGAAGGCGACCTATGCTAAAGCCTGATTTATGAGATGCCGCTAGATTGCCTGAATAGAAGCAGGTATTTGAGCATTCACAACATTCTGATCCGGCTGCGGACTCTGATCTGGCTGAGGTGGTGGTTGTGGTCACTTCCAGGCGCCATTTCTCTATCTGATCCTGAATCTGATTCTATCACAATTTTTGTCTCCAAATTGGGATATTGATATGCAAATGGAAGAATACTTGATCAGTCTGTATGGAGGCACCAGATGTAACAAATCAGTCTTTCTTAAGGTCAACACATAACTTCATTAAGGATGGCGATGTATAAGGACTGAAATCAATAACCATCCAAGATTGGCAAAGTTCGGTATAAGAGTGATCCCATATTACTGGAGAAGATGGGGAGTCTAGAGAGCGGTTTACGGATTCAGAACCGGGTTCTTGTGAATTTCCTTGATTTTATGGATGTGACGAGCATATGGAATCGATGTTGGTATCGGCAGGGTCCTAACTAAGCCATCCATGTGTCGCCATCTCGGAGGTCAAGAGGAGATCAAGAATGGAAGAATGATACGGAGGTCAAACAAGGAATAAAGGGAGTGTAGAATAGTAGAAAGCTCCAAATGAGTAGGGGGTCAAGTAGGGAATAAAGAAAAGTGTAACAAGGCACACATTGTGCATGACTAATCTTTGAACCTTAATCTAATTCAAACAAACACAAAACAAGGATGTTTTCACATATTCAACATAGGTGAAGTCGTAAGAGTTCGATTACTTTTTATCTTTTCAAATGTTATTATTATTTTCAAGCAATCTTATACCGAGTCCTTAAGTATGGTAACCCTATAGGATCGTGTGTACTGCCATGCAAGAGCATCGTACTTGTTCCATCTCCTTTGTAACCTGTGATCTGCGCACGGAAAGGTCCTTGACCTCATGCCTTGGTAGCTACTTAGCCAAAGAAATAGAGAAAGGAAGCCAATAGGAGAAACCAATACTTCGGACCGCGCTCGCAACATAAGCACCCGTGAGCGTGCAAGGACCTACCAGAACACAAACCGATGAGACATACACGCCCATGTGGGTGTGACCTAAGCTCAGTACTTCATACCAAGTCGGATGCTCCACACAAGGCGGGAACACCATGCTCGACTAGGCCTCACAGTTTAGCAGTCCCTTTTTTAATTTTTGGGTTATTAATTTTTTGAGTATTTTTCAGAGCAAGCCGCCTAAAGATTTTTTGTATTTTTTCCTTTATTGCCTAAGTGATATAAACACAGGAGAGAGGACGGAAAAGCTGTGCAGGTCATCACTAAAATAGAAATCTCACCTTAGTGACTAATGATGCATGCAAAGATAGAATCACTTAAAATGCTTCCTAGCTCTCTCCATGTGGGATGCAAGGTAGATTTGAAATATTTACACTATATGGAGGTATGTAAAAGCGAGAAAACATCCTAAACAGTAGCTTCTATTATTGGGAAGAACCAAATGCTAATCACTAAAAAATGGATCTTAATGTCGATCTTGGAGACCTCTCGATGCCCGCCACAACGGTCCTGCAAGTGCTATATGAGATCTCTCTCAGCTCTTGGTTCCAAGTCTAAGTAATTAGCAACTAATTTTTGACTAAGTCTAAGCGAAATAGACTATAGGTGCATGCAATGTTGTTTGGGCTTTGGACCTAACTACCGAGTCAAGCAACCTACTATCTAAAGGCTCACTCACAGAAAACAAATACAAACAAAGGCTGGAAGCTCAAATCAGGGGAAATAAAGTAAACAAAGGTGATAAAATAGGAAAAATCCGGTATGAGGCCCCCAGGAGAATAGTCACCCATGCACTGGACCTCATGCGGTGGAGAGAGTAGTGTCCAAGTTAATTATAAATTATTTTGCAATTAAACCTCTCTCACACAGTAAATAAAAATGCTAAGATAAGGTCGCTATTTTCCTCCTTCCCTACTCTTCTCTCCTACTCTCTACTGGTTAGATCACAAGTGAAGGCCAACCTCCGCCCGCCTTGGGTGTACCCACCTCATAAGAGATAGCCCTCGTCAAGCAGTCCCTCGCAAGAAAGATTGACAAGAAAATTTTATTAGAACATACAAATAATTATCAAAGAATAAATAACATACAAAGGTAAATAAATAATGGACAACTATATATAAAAAATGTGCTACAATCCGTTGTTCCCCGGCAATGACGCCATTTGATTTAATAAAGATTTATCGAGGGTCTAAATATATCTCACACAGGGCAGAGACACAGTCGTTGTGGCGACCCACAAGAAACCTCAGTTGATTAACAATTAACCCACAACAAGAATCATGCAGTAAAGATACATTGTGGATCAAAATTTATTTTAAACCCTACAATAAAATGCGTATAGAGATAGGCAGAGTAGGGTGTCGAACATATGGAACACATGATGTAACACTCAATATTATTTCCAAATAAATAATATATGTATATGTGTATATATATATCTATGCACAATATTAGTCAAATAATGTGAATTTCTAATTTTCAATTAGTTAATATTTTTTATTTTTAATTATATATATTGTGTTTTCTTTTTATAATTTTACATGTTTAGTTTCTTTTTCTTTTAGGAATATAATCTAGCTATATATAGAGTATATACAATAATAGATTAGAGATATATAAATACAACTAAAATATCTAAAAATGATAGAAATAAATATTTTTTGGTTTTAAATAGTTTTTTACTACTTTGTGATTTTTTAGTGAATTTTTATAATTTTTATATATTTTAATATTGAAAATACCCTAAAATAGGGATAAAATAAATGGCCAAAATTATAATAAAGATGAAAAATAACAAACGGTATCAAAATTTCTTCAAATTAATTGTAATATAAAGTTAATAATATAAAGAAAATTATAAAATAGATATCACTATTTTTGGAATTTTTGGGAATTTTATAAATTTTTATAAAGGTTTTAGGAGTTTTTCAATTTTTAATCATTTTCTTTTTCTATTTTAGTGATTTTTGG
Source organism: Ottelia alismoides (assembly GCA_037367405.1). Classification (NCBI taxonomy): domain Eukaryota; kingdom Viridiplantae; phylum Streptophyta; class Magnoliopsida; order Alismatales; family Hydrocharitaceae; genus Ottelia; species Ottelia alismoides. The sequence continues at coordinate 47,727 of JAZKJV010011305.1, forward strand.
TCTGTAGGTTAATAATACTTAAATAGCCTAAAATATTTTTTGGTAATTATTTAAATGATTTTATATTTTTTTGGCTTCTTTTAGACAAACAAGGATTGATCATGTACTATTTGATTTTTCAAAAACAGGAAAAGGGCATAAAATGCAAATATAAATTTATAACATGAACCAGCATGCATCCAGGTACCTACTCCTATTTTTGGTAATTTTTAGGGTACAACAACTATTTTTAATAAATAGAAAACAAAGCATAAAAATAGTTGGCCTAGTTAGGGTATAATCACAAATATAAATAAAGGCAAGGGTCCCAATGTAATTTTACCCAGAAGTTAACACTAATATTGAGTGACAATTACAATAATCTGCGAGGGCTTCCATGTGATTTTCACAAGATAAAAAGCGCGACTGCATGTCACTTTGATAGAGACTAAATTGCAATATACAAAAGTTTAGGGGTTACGTGTAATTTGTCCACAATTTTTTAAGCTACTTAAAATATTTACAGGACCATTTACTAATTACAAATGAAGGAGGGAGGCTATGCAATTTACCCGCTTATGCGCCCGAGATCCAACCATTCTGGGGCCGCCATGTGTCTGATCGTGCATCTTCTTCGCATACCCTTTTGTGGATAATCAATGGTCTTAATTAGATCCTGACCACTATTCTTGATCGAACGACGAGGAGGGCATTGTAGAAATAAGCAAGAACAACACTTCAGTATAATTTGATACGTCATTTCTCCGAGCTCCAGTAGTCTTTACTTCCTCCAACGAGTCCAGCAGGTAGCTGCGCTTCCTTCAAGTGTGACTGTAGAGTCCAGGAGAGGCGTGAGGGCCCCAGATGCTCAAGCGAGGTTGAACCACCCGGAGTAGATCCAGGTGGTCATTGAGGTTCCAGATGCATCCTTTACCCTGCAAGTTAGCACCAAAATTTCTCTTGGGTGCGTGGTCTATCTCCTCGACCAAGGGTTTGCTCGATTGACAGGGGAAATAGAATGGAGGGGGAGCCCTGGCGAGGGAGGTGGAGGGAGCTCCGAATTCCAGATCCACGATGGATCTGGGTTGGATGAAGTGGGAAATCGCTGGAGAAGGCAAAGGGGAGCGGGATGGTGTGCAAGTCGAGATGGGACAATAGTTAGATTGTTGTGATTTTAACCTGGAGACTTTGCTTCATGAATTGGGGGTTTTCGAATTGAGCATTACTTGCTCGATCAGACTACAAATTAGTGATGCAAAACAAAATCTACACTACTACATCACCAAGAATGACGAAAAAAGGGCTCAACAGAGCCTGGGTGCTCTGGATCAAAACCAGTCGGAGGTGCTCCAGCGGTGACGTGGATAAGTCTTCTCCTTGCCTTTCCTTACTGCAAATCACGAGCTCAACCTTGCTGTCACCATGGAGAGGCCCCAAGGAGTGATTTGAGGGGCCAAAGCTCGAGAAGAAGTATCAAACATCAAAAAGGGGCGTTGGGGGTATATTTATAGGCGAGGTTTCGAGGATTTTTTAGGGGAGAAGGCATGAGAAGGAGCGGGGGTTTGTGAGGATTCGATGATGGGTGGAGAGGCTACAGGAAGGTGGTGGTCTCGAGGGCAATGAGTGAAGATGCAGGTGTGGATAAAATGACAAAGTGGTGGCCTCGTGAAGCATTGACAAAAGTCAGAGGGTAGGCCAGATAATTGACCACAGTCAACAAAAGGACAGGCTTGGTTGGTCCACGTGGACGAACCAGGAAATTCCAAGGCAAAAATGCCTTAGAACATAGATAATAAATAGTAATTGATTTTACTATTTTAGGTTTTAAAACAAAAGTTAATTTTAATTTTCTGTAGTATTTTATGTGTATTTTTATTTATTTTCTAGACTTGTTTAATTACAAGTTACTTTTTAGAGTTTCTTTTATAGGTATATTTATCTATGTTTTATATATTTTTATTTTTATTTTGTATTTTTTATTATTTTTCTTTTGTTATTTTATATATTTACATCTTAATTTTATATACTTTAAGATATTTTTATTAAATTTTTATGATATAAGATGTACACTTAAATAAATATATGTGTATTTTATGTAGGTATAAGTATATGTATTTTATCTATGTATTTTATCTATGTATTTTATATAAGTATTTTTTTAATGCCATATTCATGGTTTTATTTTAGTTTTACTATATACATATACTATAAATAATATTTACAAGATTATAAAAGATAACAATATAACAATAATAAAGAATAAATAAAATGATTATTTTTATCGGGTATATTATACAATAGGGGTCCAACACCTATCTTTCACACCTTGACACCAAGAAATATGAAATCATCTTCATTAAATAGCTTACTAAAAGTTATATATAAATAAAAGTGATTTTAATACATTTTGAGCTTTTATGCATGAGATACAGGTCTATGAAGTTTGGGTTTTTGATTTCATTCTGTGTATAAAATGTACACTATATGTTATTTTTGCATGAAATAAATTTTTTTCTATACATTATTATAAACAACTTTCAAGTACAGAGTTTCTTTATTTAAGGTGTAAATAATAAAGAATAAAATAGGTCCCAAAAAGTAATATTAACTTATTTTGTAGAGTGACTTATCTATGTTTTCTTTACATTTAGCTGCCCTATCTCCCCCTTATTTATTCTTTGTCGACTATGTCATCATGATGACTCAGTCTTGGGGGCTAGGGTCACTTCAGTGTCCTTGACACTTCGCTCTTTTTCTTTTCTTTCCTTTATTCTTTATTTTGGCAATAAATGCAATAAATGTATAGTATTTTATACAGTACTTTGTACAAAATATTGAAAGTTTATTTTGACAAATTAATGATACATTCATGCATTTAGCCAGTATTTAAAGGATAAAATGAAAGAATAACTGTGACTAAAGGGAGATTCATCAGAGAGGTGATCCACCACTACATTCTTGACTTCTGGCTTACTTAATCTCAATATCAAACTCCTGGAGTAGAAGGATCCATCTGGTAAGGCATGGACTGGAATCCTTCTTATCCATAAGATACCTGATGGCGGTGTGGTCAATGAAGATGATAACCTTAGATCCTAAAATGTGGGACCTAAATTTTTCTAAGGCAAATACTACAACTAGCATTTCTTTTTTTGTAATAGTGTAATTCTGCTAGGCGGAATCCAAAGTCTTGCTAGCGTAGTGTATGGAGTATGGAAGACCATCCTTCCTCTGTGCTAAAATAGCCCCAACAGCAAAACAGGAGGCATCTATCATGATCTCGAATGGAAGAGACCAATTGGGTGGCTGAAGGATAGGAGCCTCTACAACCATGTTCTTGAGAGTCTTAAAAGCTGAAAGACACATCATTAACAATAATTCATTGTATTTCATTAGAAGATCAAATAATGGTCAGGAAATTTACTAAAGTCTTGAAAGAAGCGTCGGTGGAATAAGACATGCCCCAGAAAAGACCGTAACTGCTTCAAATTGGATGACAGATTGAGCTTCTTGATAATATCCACCTTGGTCGGATCGACCTCCATGCCCCTGTTGGAGATGATATTGCCAAGGACCATCTCTTGAGTCATCATAAAATGACTCTTCTCTGAAGAAATAATGAGGTTAACCTCAACGCACCTCTGAAGAACACAGTTTAGGCTAGAAAGACATGAATGGTTTATGCTAGAAAGACATGAATCGAAATCATTTCCATAGACCAAAAAAGCATCCATGAAGACCTCTAAAATAGAAAGAATGCACCTCTGAAATGTAGTTGGGTTATTACATAATCCCAAGGGCATCCATCTAAAAGCATATGTTCCGAATGGACATGTGAACGTCGTCTTTTTACTAGTCTTCAAGTGAAATGACCACTTGATTATACCCTGGGTACCAATCAAGAAAGTGATAATGGCTCTTCCTAGAAAATCTCTCAATAATTTGATCAATAAATGGCAGTGGGAAGTGATCGTTCTTGGATGCCCAATTCAATTATCTGTAGTCCGCGCAGACTTGCCAAGAAGTTGGTGCTCAGGTAGCGATCTCCTCTCCGTCTTATTAATCACCGTAGTGATACATGTCTTCTTGGGTATCACATGTAATGGACTGTTACACTTGGTGTCAGAGATGGGATAGATAAAATCAATGCTCCACCACTTGGATATTTCCTTCATAACCACCTCTCGAAGATTCAGGTTCAGTCTACGTTGAAACTCACGAGATGGTTTGGCATCATCCTTTGAAAATCTACATGCAAAATGATCCACACATATAATTAAAACTATTCTATTTGTATACAGATTCGAAGAAATCACCCAAAGATCAGGAATTGATATTCGCATGAAGAACCTATTTAATTAGACTAAGTCCAAGTGTATTAGACTATAAGAACATGGAATAATTATGGCTTCGGACCTAAGTACCGATGCAAGAAATATTAGATCTAACTAACTCAATTAACGAAGATGTAAAATAGAAACAGGGTGAAAAACACAAATCACGAGAAATAAAATAAAAATAAAGAGAAAACTAGGGAGAATGAAATGAAGAAGCGATGAAAATGTGAGAAAATAGATCAAATAAAGAAGATGATTAGAACAAATAAATAAAATATATAAAAGAGAAATAAAAATAGATGTAAAAAATAAGGTATGCCATTTGATTATCTTAAAAACTTATCTATCGACTTAACAAGATAAGCTGGTAATTTTTGAGTTGACCAAATCTCTAATAAATCAACAATCAAGCCACTATTATATTAAAGCGACAAAATGTCTTAAACTCATAATAAAATGTGTATAAGTGCAAGCAGTCTGAGTGTCGAACACTAGGGACAAATGATAGGTAGGTAATTATTATTATTAATTCTTTATGATAAAAATAATTATTTCTTATATTTTACTTACTTTTATATGGGTTTTAATCATCTTTATTTTGTATGGATTTTTAATTGTTTTTCATTTTTTTCACTTTAATTTTTAATATTATATTTTTCTACTTTTTGCAAATTTTTAAAATAAGATATATACTTATATGTAATAATATAATTATTATGTCTTATATAAATATTATAGAATATATATGATATAGATTTATATATCTATAAATAAGTCAAAATATGATCTAATTACAGAAAGTAAAATGTTTCATTTCAAACTATTTTTTTATATTTTGCCTAATTTTGGTAATTTTAATATAATCATCTAATTTTTATAGAATTATTAAGTAATAAATAAGTTAAAATAATAAGTATACTAAATATCTAAGATTATTTAAGGTTTAAAAAATATTTAAGGGTCTAAAATTAACCTAAAACTATTTTTAGTCCGAAGTACATGTAATAAAAAATCAAAAATAGAAAGAAATATCTTTGCATTTTGCTTTAATATTTTCTCATTTCTATATGGTTTTCATGCATGTGTGATTTATGTTTTATATTTTATATTTTTAGGGATTTTTGGATATGTCGTAGAATATATAATAATATAACTAATATATTTTTTCGAATTTTTGGAAATGGTTTCATTAATTTTACGGGTTTTTGTATCTAAACAGGGAATAAAAGATTGTTTTGTATTTTTAGAAAAAAGGAAAACTAATTAAATGCCTAAATAAAACTATGTGTGAAAAATCAATGCATTAGGCATTGATGAATCACCATTTCATTACCTTTATTATTTCCTTTTGCCATAAATCCATAGATAAATGCATGTATATAGCTTTAATTTGTAAAAAATAACACTCAGAAATTACCTAATAAGTACTATATAAATGTATGTATTTAATCTCAAAATAAAAGAACAAAGAAAAGAAAAGAAAAAGAAATGAAGTGTCAAAGACACTGAATGACCCTAAATCCCCAGACCAAGTCAATGTTGACTTGATCAATAAGGAATAAAGTAGAGGGAGATAGGGAAACTGAATTGTACAGAAAACACTCCAAACCCTAAATGTATTCTTTAATAAATTGCTATTTGTACTCTATTTTATGTTTCATTATACACCTTAAATAATAAAACTCTAAACAAGAAATGTGTACATAAAAATAAAAAGAAAAATATATAATTAATTGCACAAAGAAATAATTCACAATGCACCCGAGACAGAGACGAAAAAGCTGCAACCAGTACTTCACAAACCTGTATCTCCTCTACACGAAGTCAAAATTAACCACTCACCTTTATTGTTCATAAAATAAAATTATCTATCCAATGAATGGGTTTTATTAAAAATTAAGCTTATATGCAAAAGTTGTCTTTTGGGTCCCTATTGTACTGTGAACTTGTATATTTATTCAATTTATTTATTCTTTAATTTTTAGATTCCTTGTATTTTTAAGTACTTTTAAATATTATTTGAAATTTGAGAAAAAAACATAAGCATAAAATAAAACAATGAAAAATATATTAAAATAAATATAGTATTAAATTATATAGGTATAATATAAATATGATATATATACCCTTATTTATTTAGGTATATAAGGAAAATTTGGAAAAATGAAAAAGATATGTACAATTGTATATATACATTCTCAAAATATATGAAATATGTAAATATAAATATAAAATTTAAATTACAAAATAAAAATAAAATACCTCGTATTTAGGTATTTATACCTATGTATATACATATAAATATTAGCACATAATAAATAGTATTATCAAAATAAACAAAATATCCAAAAAATATTACATAATAATAGGCATTTTCTAATATTTAAATTTTATTGAATAAATTATTTTATTATTTATTTTTATTTTATAAAGGATTTAACCCCTTTTATTTCCTAATTAGTCCACGAGGACCAATCAGGGCCATTTCTTTTTTGACCACCTAGTCAACTGTATAGCCTACCTTGCTCCCTCTGTTAGAGCATGCACGCCCCATCCATCTCCATTTTTTTGGTAGTGATGCATTGCTCTATGTCCCTCAATTTCTTCACATGATTTCGTCCCCTTTTACCCCTCAACATCACTCATGCTTCTAATATCCCTTTTTTTGTGAATCAATGGTTAACCCATGATCATTTAATCCTCTTCCCATTATGTATAAATAAACCTCCATGCCCACTTTTGATTTTTTTGATATGCCTCTTTCCTTATAACAACAATAGGATTCCTAGGATTGATGCTCTTCGCGACACCAAGGTGTTCCCCTCCTTGTCGATGTGGATAATTTGGTAGAGGTGGTGATTCAATACTCACCGAAGCTCCTCCAACAAAGTCCTATGTTCCTTGGCGTCGGTCCGGTACGAGCTGCTTCTTAGCTTTTAGTTCCACATTTTAATTCCGTATTATACTATAGATTTTAATTCCATTAATTAGTTTATAGTATTAAGTAATTTGCAAGATTTCCAATTGCTGGAGCATTGTGCTTTAGCTCTAATTCACTGTGCCCCCAACCTTGTTTTGACCCTATTCGGCCTCCTTCTTGATCCTCTACATCTTCTTCATGAAACCCCATCATTTCCCCATTGATTCCACATGTATGAAGGTCAATCGAACTTCATATTTCGTCTGCGCATGGATCTCATCACCCCTCCACTTCACCAAGTGAATCATATTCATCTTGGGTTAGTAGGACTACTCTCAAGCCCTTGAAACTTTTGTGCAGGTTACTTGGCATTAAGAACCCACCTGGAGCTCCTTCGAACCCCATCTTCTGCTCCAGGTCGGGCTATACTATCGAAGACCCCATGTCCTATTCGAGAGGATATGGAAGCTAATGGAGGCTACCTGCAGGTGCAACCAAAGCCGAGGAAGAATTTAAGATACTAGAGAAGAAGAACGGATGCTGGAGCTCGAGAAAATCCGAATTGAAGGTCGGGGAAGGAGGAGTTCTTCCTTGTTCTTCCAACCATTGTTAGGGTCGTTCGATCAACATCCCCTGCTAGATTCTTTCATGTCCCTTGGATCAAGAACAAAATGCTGCGTAATGAGGAGTGCACGCTCGAGTTAAGTGGTTGACCTGAAGCATGCCTGACCATCCATCATAGCCTTTATTGGTTATATTTCAACTACCCCTCGTCACTTTTTGTAATTGTGACTTTGTAACATAAATATTAAGGTAATATAATATATGTGTAATATTTGCAAAGGACCCCGTGAGCTTCTTTATATATGTATTTAGGTCATTTTCCAGGTCACCTCACGTGGCTCCCCATATGATGCACCTAAGCTATTTGCACATATGCCCCTTCAGCTTTATATATTTATATTAGTCCTTAGATTTGTAAATTGATTGTTATATTTTTGAAGAAATTTCACGGAGGACCTTGGCCTTTAATTTTATAACAAATATACCCATGATTGGCTAATATTTTTATTTATGCCTTTTTTATTTCTATTAAATAGCTCCTATATGGTATAAATAATGTGAAAATTACATTTGATGCTTGTAAATTTGATTTTCACATCCACAATTTAATTTGGCATTTTAAATTATTTTCCTATTTTCTAAAAATCAAATGAGGGTCCTTTATTCTCTGTCCAAGTATAAAAATCCAAAAAAATACAAAACCACTTAAAAATTCCAAAAAAAAATATATATTATTATATAATCTATTTATATACCAAAAATGACAAAAAAATATAAAAAGAAATCCTTAAACATGACAATACCAAAAAAAACTTAAAAAATATTAAAAATTCAATTTAAAATCATCGTGGTTTTCTGTCATATATTTTCCATATTCTGTGTAGTATATATTAAAAATAGGTTTGGGAAATTTTGAACTTAGTAGCTATTTTCAATACCAAAAACATTCATCCTATTTATTGTAGTTACTATTTTATACAACTTATTACATTGAAGAATGCATAAAAATTCACAAAAATTATATACAAACTCAAAAATCGAGAAAAATATCAAAAATACAAAAGCAATTTATTTTCTGAATTTTGAGTATATTAATATATATTTAAAAATATAAATCATATATATTATTTATACTTAATAATAGTTATATACTATATATTATCTTCATCGTTAATTATAAATCTATACTATATTTTAAAAACTTTCGAAAAAGTTAATGTTCCCTTATATATACATATGGGTAAAATGGAGGGTGCTAACTTAGCTCGCCCCATCCTATTTTCCCCATATTATTTTGAAAAATACTTTTGTGAATTGTTATTATTATATCCATATATTAAGTTATTCAAATTTCATGCGAAAATGAGACTCCTACGACCTCCATCCAGATGGGGTCAATTTCAATAGTTCTATGACCGTTAAAAAGTTTTTGTCTAGATGGCGGTCGTAGGAGTATCTATTTCTCACAAAATTTGAATGACATGATATGGGAATATAGTGATAAATTTTCACGAAAACAAATTTTTAAAAAAATAAAAATATGGGGAAATGGAGCAGGGGGAGCCAAGTTATCCCCCACCCTCATTTTTCCTCTCTCTCTCTCTCTCTCTATATATATATATATATGAAAAGGAAGCTGTTCTGTGTAACAGCCAAGATGGTTGTTACACGGAGCAATTTCCCTCCCTTTTTTATTTGTTTTCAAAAATTCTACCATGTATATTCATATGTGTATCCCTCCTACATGTCATTCAAATTTCGTGAGAAACGGAGACTCTTATGCCCTACATCTAGCCCGAATAAATTTTAACAGTCTGAAATTTGCTGTAATCTACCTGTTCTAGATGGAGGGTATAGGAGTCTCCATTTCTGATGAAATATGAATGATATATAGGAGGGACAAATGTAAAAATATATATAATTTTATTTTTGAAAAAATAAAAAAGGAGGGAAACTATCTTGTGTAACAGCCAACTTGGCTATTACTCAAAACAGCCTCCCTCCCCTCATATATATATAGGGTTACATGGGGCTGCCCCCTAGGGGGCTAACATAGCCCCCCCCCCCCAACCCCATTTTTTCTATTTCTTTATTTTTTTGAAAAATTTCTTCCGTGAATATTCATCACTATATCCCTATATTATGTCATTCAAATTTCGTGTGAAAAAGAGACTCCTACGGTCTCCATTTAAACAATCATTTTCTAACGGTCGTAGAATTGTTGAAATCGACCCTTTCTTGATGGAGGTCGTAGAAGTCTCTTTTTCGCATGAAATTTGAATGGTATAATATGCGGATGTAGTGACAAATATTCATCAAATAAACTTTAAAAGATAATAAATGGAATAAATAGGGTGTGGGAGATAAGTTAGCTCCACCTAGGGGCAACCCTTTTTTCCCTATATATATTATAAAGGAAAGGAGCCTACTTCATGAAGTAGGTAACCTTACCTACTTCATGTTTATTTTTGGCAAAAATTTATATTTTTTTAAAAAATACCATCATAAATTTTCATAACTATATCTCTCTAATATGTAATTGAATTTTGTCAGAAATAGAGACTCCTATGCACTTCATCCAGACACAGGTCAATTACAACAAATCTAAGACTTTTAAAAGTACATGCTTTGGATGGATGGCATATGAGTCTCTGTTTCCGACAAAATTTGAATGACATATTAGAGGTATATAGTTATAAAAATACATGGTAGTATTTTCTAAAAAAATTATCAAAAATAGACATGAAGAAGGTAAGGTTACATACTTCAAGAAGTAGGTAAGGTTACATACTTCAAGAAGTAGGTTCCCTTTCCTCTTTATTATATACCCTATATATTATTTTTAATATCAATAATAATAATAATATAAAAATACATATTATCTATAAAATCAAAAAATACATTTAAAACTTGCAAAATTAAAAAGAACTTATTCACTGTTTGCTCTCAATGGTTTGAACCCTATACTTACATGCTATACACATATGTTTGTCGGGTATAATAAATTTCACCTCGCATTTTCTTTATTGTTTAATCATGGGTTGATTATTGGTTACATGATTGGTTCACGCGTCGAGAACCAAGGGAGGTCCAATACAACGATTGCTGGATCTGACTTATCAGACACGGCATGCTCCTTTAAGAATGAATATTAGGTACCCTTTTCCATATCGATATATCAAATGGTGCCATTGTTGGGGAACAACGCGTAAGATAGTATATACCTATCTTGTTATATTTGTTATATTTCTTCTTTACAAATAATTGTTTATATGTGCTAATCATCTCTTTCTGTTGACTTTCTTGCAAGGGCCCACCAGTTGAGGAGGACTTCTTACGAGGACATGTGCATCCTCATGAGGCAGAGACTGACTTTCTTCGTTGATCTGGTAGGAGAGAGCATGAGAGGAGCCCAAGGAGCCGAGCAACGCCATGACTTTATTGTATATTTTTATTCTTATTTTCTATGTGAGAGAAAAAAGAGACTCTATTTATTAATTTGTAATAATACTAGAACTTGAACACTTGTACTTTCAGACTTGCAGTCCTATTTTACAAGGTGTTTTTTTACTCGGGGGCCTGTCTGGTTTTCCATGCTTTCTTCGCATTCTACCTTTTGTTCTCCCCATTTTGTTTTTGTTTTTATTTTTTTCTATGATTTATGCTTTCTACTTTTATTTTTATTTGTTTTATGTCAATGAATCCATAGTCTTTAGGATTGCTTGATCGAGTAACTTACTTCCAGTGGCCTAATATCTACGTGTACCGATAGTCTCTATGCTTGGACCTTAGTGAAATTAAATCTATGCTTCATGCGAATAGAAATTCCTACCTAGGACCATTTCATTGGCTTGCATACCACATGTAGTTTAATTTAATTTTCTATCTTGCATTCGGTATGGAGAGAGAGAGAGATGGAAAGCACTGTGAATCTTCTTACTTAGCATTCATCATTCTGATACGAGGGTGAGACTTCCATCCTAGTATCAACTTGCATTGTTTCTCTGATATCTCCCTCTATTTTTAACCTAAGAATTAAAATAAAATAAAAAATCGTTAGGCTATTAATGTCTCGAAAGATACTCAAAAAAGTGAAAACCAATAATTAAAACAAGGGGAGTGCAAATAACACATTGACCTTAAATAAAATTTGTAACAAACTTCATTGTATTGGGTTCAGAAGGCCCCCATTGTTTCCAGGTACACTCTCAATAGAGTGATGCACGACCCCTAAGAAATAGAGCCAAAAACCTAGCTTGTGACTGCCTTGATTATTACCTAGGATTGGTGAAGTACCGACAGTTCTATCGTACATGGGCGAGTAGGGCTTCATTTGCTTGCAAACTTAGTCTGAAGTATTGAGCTTAGGATACCCCTTCATGGGGGTGTCTGACTCATCGTCAAGCGACTGAACCCTGTACAGGGAAAGTTCTTGATTCTCCCCTATCGGTTTCCTCACTCTTATTCTTTGGCTGAGTAGCTAGCCCAAGATCGATATCAACGATCTCAAAAAGTGCAGACTATAGGTTATAAATGAAGTGGAAAGTACGAGATACATTTCTAGTAGTACTCACTCTCTTATAGGTATAGTCTCTAAGGACTTGCTATAATGTTGCTAGAATAAAAATAAATTTGAAAAGATAAAAATAGTCATACTCTTACGACTTCACTAGCTTGTGTTGGTAAACCCATTGCTTTGTGTGTCTTTGAATTAGATTTAGCTCAAGATATATCCCACACACTTGCACCATTTTTCATTTTTCTTGTTTTCTCATATTAGTATTCTGCTCACTTTCAGCCTTCTCCATAACTCTTCTTCATTTCATCCTTTTGTTTATCATTGTGTTCCATACTCCTCATCTGTTCCTCTTCTATACAAGATTTTGACTCATGGATGGCTTAGTTTGGACCCCTCCGACACCTACATCAATTCCTTGATACCGATATCTTCAATAAATTGAGGCAATTCCCAAGATCTCAGTTTGGACTTTCCGAACCACTATCCAGACTCCTCGTGTTCTTCTCTAAAAAACCTAGATCACTCTTGTCCCGAAATTCACACCATGTGGATGGAGATCATTTTCTCATCATATCAAGTACCCCATTAACATCTGTTTGGAAGTGACCCTAATTCCATACTCATCTTTTCATCTGGTGCCCAAGACTGCTAGTCTGATCGAGATGAATTTCATTATGTAGAAAAAGAGCTGAACTAGGACCCCATTCAGATAAATTCCTCTAAGTTTGATTCAGATATGGCTCCTTAAGGGAAAGGGAAGGGACCACAACAACAAAATCAAGGCCCTCAACTGGATCAGAATGCAATGAATGCCTAGTTGCTAGCTTCCATTCAGTCCATCCAGCAAAAACATACATATCAGGATCTAGTCCAGGTCACCTTCACTGATATGCTCAATGATATGAGGAGAGATAGAGAGAACCAAGTAGGAGGAGCAGAAAATGATGATGAACAAAGAGATGGACCTCATGAAAGAAAAAATGAACCAAGAAGAGAGGCTCCCAAGCTTACGCTCAAAGAAACTTACAATCCTAGTGTTGGCTAGATGATAGAGTGGATTCAGTTTCCTCTGATCCACAAACACTTTGAGCGTAAGATGTAGTACTTGGCTCCTCTTACCTCATTCCATGGGAACATGAACGAGGAACTTATATCCATTTCCAATAGTTTTCCCTCATCTCCCACACAATGCACTACCCTAATATCCTGTTAGATGTAGTTAAAATGATGACCTTCCAATTAAGCCTTCAAGATAAAGCATTGTATTGGAAAAATTACTTAGGTAAAGTAGTGACGATCTGGGAAGAACTAAAGTCTATGTTCCTCCACAAATTCTACCCTCTTACTCTTCTCAACTAGTTGCGTGATAGGATTAACAATGTCTCCCAAGGACCACACGAGTCCATTCATGAAGCATGGGAGAGGTTTAAATGTTTGCAAGAGAAGTGTCCCAACCATGACATTCCTCAGACCATCTTGGTCCAACATTTCTTTGGGGGTCTTACATAAGAAAGTCAAAAGCTTGTTGATGCCACATGTGGTAGATATCACTCAAATAAGGATGAGGATGTCGTCTTGAAAAAAATTGAAGAAATGGTCAAAGGAGAGGCAACATTATCCTCATCCCATGCATATCAACATCAACCACAGATCCACCACAAGGCCATCAATATGGTGGCATCACATGAGTAGGATAGGGACACGAGCTCCAACCTCAGCATCATAGGGAGCCACCTGTCCCAAGTAAATATCATTGAGAAGTGATGACATGACCAAGAGAAATTGCCTGGGATTGAATAGAGAACCCAACACCTAGACAAGCTGGATCATATCACTAAGCAGCTAAAGCTGATTGTTAGCACGATCAACGCTTGCGAGTCTACGAGCCAATCTACCATGACTCCCACTGAGATAAAGGATCCTTCATTGCCACTACCACCTCAGTCGAGTTAAGAGCCACCTTAGCCGATCCTGTACGTATACTACATGCATACTCCAGACCAAGTAGCATCACAGTCATCACAATAGCAGATAGTCGTCTACTAGCTCAAGCCCCATCTATCTTTTGTAGATCCATATTTCCCACCTCCGCCCAAAATTCAAAAGGTGAATGGCATTTGGAATTATGATGCACAATTAACCTGTCAAGGTGGACACCAACATGGCTTGTCTCTGCCATTCAGTCGTACCACCAACCTTTTGGGTGGAAGTTTGTCCAACAACAGTAGCCTCTACAACAATCTTCACCATATCAGAACACCTGGAGACAGAATCACCAGTAAAGCAGCCATCGTACAACCAGTACCAACCACATCACAATTACATGACTGCATCGCAGAACTAGTATCCTTTTCCTCCTCAGCATTACCAACACCTTCCTCCTCAGTACAATAATAAATATTTCCATTCACAACCTCTACAACATTATCCGAACCAGAGTGGTTGGCATGCTGAACCCTAAGTTGCTCTGGTGAACCCCTCTCTTGACTGCTTAGCTGAACATGTGAAAAGCCTAACAGATATGAGCTATAAGCTTGATGACCTCACGGAAACCAAAACTCCAATTACAATACAGGTCAGGGCTAACCCAAACAACTTCAAATGAAAGGAGCAGGTACTTTGTGGTATCTCATCCCATCCAAAAGAGTCAGCTATTTCTGACTTCATGTTATCTTATGCAATGGCACTCAAGATATGTAGGACCTTCCAATCGTCTACTGCGATGAAGGGGAAGAATAAAGCATCTTCTGGTGAGTTGTTGTGTTTTACATTAGTCGGTCTAGAAGCAGAACCATGTTTGGAAGAAGAATATGGAGAAGCAGCATCAAACCACCACCACCATCAACAAAAATATCAAAAATAACCAAACAGAAAATAAGAGCCCAAGCCAAGACAAATCAACCAAGAGAAGCAAGCACAAGCAACTGATCCAAAGCCAATCGATAAAATCCAAAGCTCATGTGGATACATTTTTGCTAGTTTTGCATGATTGTGCACCTCCTAGCCAATCATATGTAAATAACAACATAAATAAGAACATTGGTTTAGGTTTGTGAATATTCCTTGTCCTGATGCTATTCAAAACTCCAAAAAATAAAACATTTGAAAAATGTGTTGTCGAACCCTAATGTTGAGGAAATCATTGAAAATCTTGTTTTATAAATTCCATTGTTGAAGGCCATACATGACAACAATTAAATAAAGGTTTGTAAGAATCTACCTCGAAGCGCCAACCCCACAAGAACAGACATAGTCGAGGAGAAAAGCACATCATAACCCTGACCACCATGAATGCTATCAGTGACCTCCCATAGAAGAAGAAAGATAAGGGAGTACCCTTAATAAGATGTGAGATATTTGATCAGATTTTCGAGTGAATCTTGCTTTATAGCATTTCCTATATAAACCTCATGCCATCGTCATTACTTCAAGAATTTGGTCTATATTCGCTTAACCCACACACATGATCCTTCGATTTGATGATCGATCCATTAAGCAGCCTAGTGTTTTATTAGAGGATGTTATCATAACTATGCAGGATATGAACATCCCAATGGACTTTGTTGACTTGGACATGGGAATCACATGCACTTTTACTCTCGACTCCAATTATTCTTGGTTGGGCGCCCTTCGAACTGTCAAAGATGTTGTTGACTATGGGTCTGGAAAGATTACATTTCGCTCCTATAGTGACAAAGTGACCATGGACATGATCAACGAACAG
This sequence comes from Ottelia alismoides, assembly GCA_037367405.1. NCBI lineage: Eukaryota > Viridiplantae > Streptophyta > Magnoliopsida > Alismatales > Hydrocharitaceae > Ottelia > Ottelia alismoides. The sequence continues at coordinate 63,770 of JAZKJV010011305.1, forward strand.
AAAGCCGTGTCTAATGAAGGCAAGCTATAACCATCAACTAAATACTATGATATTGTGGATATCAATCATCAACAAACTATTTTTGAATGACATATTGACACATGAAATCCTCTCTTCAGAAGAGGACCTGGATAGCACAGTCAACCCTTGCACCATTGCCAACTGGGAGACAAAATCAAAGTCATTGATCAACTTATTTACGAAAGATTCAAGCCAAACCGAATAAGAGGAATGCATTGCAGATATGTTTGGTATATTTTACAAGATCCATGAGTGACCCAGGTAAACGTCATCTCATCAATTTCAGCAGGCCATTCTCTAACCACCACAATATCAGAAGTGTTCGCAGAGCAGACTCAACTGTTACCTAAATTAAAATAGCTCCTTAAAGGTCTGAAGTTTGCTTTTGTGGAGTGTGACGAGAACATGTATCCTATCATCATTAGCAACAAGTTGATTCTAGATCAGGAATTTTGACTGCTTGAGGTTCTAGAGAAAAACCGCAAGGCACAAGTTTGGAAAGCTTCGGATCTTCGAGGATAAATCCAACCTTGTGCTCACACCATATTTATCTAGAGATTGCAAGTTGTCCTGCCAATTTCAACACATGTTAAACGCTAACCTACTAGACATGGTTAGGAAAGAAATCATGAAATGGTGTGAACCAGGCTTCATTTATTCCATCTCAAAAATGGGTGATTCCCTTACATGTAGTGTCAAATAAATAAGGGATCATCATGGTTACCAATTATAAAGGAGAGGATATTTCTACTCGAGAACCAACATCTTGGTATGCGTGTTGATTACCAAAGCCTAAATGTAGCAACGAAGATTGGCCACTTTCCACTATCGTTCACTTATCAAGTAATTAAAAGATTGATCGGGAAGGAGTTCTTTTACTTCTTAGATGGGTACTCTGGGTACAACCATGTGATAATCACCCGCGAGGATCAAGAGAAAACTACATTCACCTGTCCATTCGAAACATATGCCTTCTAACGAATACCCTTTGGATTGTGCAGTCCCCTGCTACATTCCAAAGGTGTATACTAGACGTCGTTGATGATATGGTTGGTAGTTTTCTTGATGTTTTCATGGATGATTTCTCAGTCTATGGTGATAGTTTTGATTCTTGTCTTATGCGCCTAGACCAAGAGCTTCAGAAATGTCATGAAGTTAATATGGTATTATCATGGGAAAAGATTCACCTCCTGGTCATTGAAGGGATTATGCTAGGCCATGTTGTTTCCAAGCATGGCATTAAAGTCAACCTAGCGAAGACGGACATGATCGCTAAACTAGAGCCACCTCGAAATGCTAAGAATTTGAGGTCATTCCTTGGACATGTTTGTTTTTATATAAAATTTATCAAGGAATTCAACAAGATTTCCCAAACACTCACTGATCTTTTATGCATGAAGATCGAATTCAGTGTGGATCAAAAGGTTCTCCAATCTATTTTGAAAGATCTTGTCACTCAGGATCATATCCTGCAACCACTTGATTGGTCTCTCAAATTCGTGATCATGACAAACACACCATATTTTGTAGTTGGGGTTGTGTTAGGAAAAAGAAGAGAAAAGTTTTCCTATGCCATTCACTATGTCCGCAAAACATTTGATGATGCACAAATAAATTATACATTTGCAGATAAAAAATTATCGATAGTCATTTTCACACTGGAGGAGTTCATATCCTATTTTCTTGGATCTAAAGTTATCATCTATACTGATCACTCTGATATCCGTATTTACAGATTGCGGTAGCAGGCTGTTTGTCCAGAATTGAATGTGTAAATACTTAGCTGAGCAGTGCACCGATTATAGTGACCTTCCTTGATGAATCCATTCTCAGTGTGGCATCTCTCCCTTGCTATGCTGATATTGTGAACTACCTCATATATGGATGGTCCCACAAGATTGGATGAGAGTCAAGAAGGACAGATTCCTGTCCAACTTTCATTTTTACTAATGGGAAAATCCCTATCTTTTCATGTAAGGAACATATTGCATTTGGCATCAGTGTATTCCTCAGGAGGAGTATACAAGTGTCCTTGAGCACTATCATAAGCTTGAATCTGGTGGACACCATTTTAGAAGTAGAATGGTAGCACAGCTATTGCAATGTCGTCTGTGGTAGCCTACACTATTCAAGGATGTCACGACATACGTCAAAGGCTGCACAGACTGTCAGAAGATGGGAGGAACCATCTGTGCTAAAGATTTCATGCCCCTTTTATTCATTTAGATTTTTGATGTGTTCGATGCTTGGTGCATTAATTTCTTAGGATACTTTCCCAACAATCAGGGATATGAATTCATCCTTTTTGTTGTGTATTATGTGAGTTGTTGGGTAGAAGCTATCCATGCTCGATCCGCTGATAGCTGCACAACTTGTCGGTTTCTGAATGATAACATCATTTCGCGGTTCAGGATCCCAAAAATTCTCTTCTCAGATGAGGGTATCCACTTCATCAGTTAAGATGTTAAGAAACTTGTAAAGGAGTACGACATTGATAATTGGATCATATCTCCTTGTCATCTTCAGTCTAATGGCTTGGCCGAACTGTCAAACAAAGAAATCAAGATGATCCTGCAGAAACTTGTTAGGCCAGACACGAAGAACTGGTTACAACTTCTGCACTCAGTTCTATGGACTAATCGAAAACCTACAAGTCTCCCTTGGGCATGTCTCCCTACCATCTTGTATATGGAAAACCTTGGCATTTTCTCTTTGAATTAATTCATAAATCTCTTTGTGCAGTGAACATCTACAACCTTGACTCATAGAAAGGTTATCAGAATAGGAATATAGATCTGAACAGTCTCCTAAAATTCCGAAACTATGCATACAATAACAACTTTATGTACAAGGAGAAGGTCAAACGCTGGTATAATCGACACATTAGACGAAATACCTTTGAGCCTGAGCAGAAAGTGTGTTTGTTTGATGTGAAGATGAATATATTCTTGGGTAAATTAAAGAGCAAATGGACAATGCCATTCATTGTGAACATTGTGCGTGACAATAGAAGTTTTCTCATATAAGAATTGTCATCTGAAACACAACCATTTATTGTCAATGATCTGTTGTCGAAATCGTATCTAGAGCACTGGTATATTCCTCACCGTTGTTGATTATATTCAAGTGGTGTTCGACGAAGATGTCTCAGAAACTATAGGAGATTCAGATAATGCAACTACAGACACTTTTGATGGATTTTCTTCTTTTCTTCTTTTCATTCATTTTTCAATACTTTCATTCTTCCATATTTCATGCATCCCATTCGTTTGTGTTATACATAAGATATAATTCATCCTAAGTATAGGGCAATGAGTGTATTCTGGTTATTCTTCATTTATTATCTCGCTTATCTCTCAACTTGTTAAAATTATGTCTATACTTAGGGATATTTTTCACCCTAGTATAGAGGAGACAAGCCGAACAAAATGATTTCCTAAATTTTGATCCTATATCATCCCCTTTCTGTATAACAGTCTGGTATACATGGGATTAGTTGATCCTATGTATAGGGGAGACAATTGATTTCTTATTCTTTATTCAATCTTTGTAGTGTAGGCTTTCCTATACTCAACATGAGTTATGTCTTCCTTTTTTCTCTTTGATCACTATGAGGACATAGTTTAAACTAAGTATAGGGGGTTGTATATATGTTGTATATGCTTTAGCCATAATTCATGCTTTTATATTTTAAAAATATGGCTAAAATATTATACTGGGTTAGGGTATATAACACATCAATTATAAAGAATACACTCTAATACCTATAATTTTTTTATAAAAATTATTTTTATATCACAAATAAATTAGTCTAAAAATATTTTCAAAATGGTTTGAAAATGGTGTAAATGATATGAAAAATATTTTGAAACTATTCCAAAAATGATTGTAAAATGTTTTCAAACCATTGTAAAAACTTTTGTAAATGTTTACAAAACTTTGTTTATTTATTTGAATAAAATATTTTGAAAATTACTTTCCAAATGATTTTAAAAAGCTTCAAAAATCTATTTATACGTTTGAAAAATCTTTGCAAATTGAGTTTCAAACTCTGCAAATATTTATAAATTATTTGTAAAATTACTTGCAAAATAAAGTTTTCAAAGAATTTGTAAATATGTTTCAAATTATTTCTAGAACCTTGAATATAATTATTAAATAAAATTCTCTTATGTAACATTTGAAAATAGATCTGTGGAGAACAACTAACAATATCCCCAGTTTCTATAAATATTTGCACTCTCCCATGTAAATATTTGTACATGCACCTTTCACTAACCTTTATCAAAAATCTTTAAAATTTTTAAAACTTTCCAAACTTATAAAAAATGCAAAATATTTCCAAAATTGCATAAAAAATTGTAAAAACTTTTAAAAATATATAAAAAGTTCAAAATCAGAAAATACCTTTCACAAAAATATTTTCATGCATTGCATTTGCATTTTTCGGATTGATAATGACAATTAAACTGGTCTGAAATAAAATCCAAAGAGTGGAGCTTGGTTTGACCTTAATCCACTTTACCAAAGGAGCCTTGTAGGAACTAAAATTGAAACATTCAAGTCTGCTAGACTTAATTCTTTGAGACCACACGATGGGGTCCAAATGTCATCTGGACAACCAAAGTAGAATATTTCGAAATATATACATGACTCTTATGGACAGCAACCTAACTCGGACACATGCACCTTCCCTTAGCCTAACACAGTTGTAGAGGTAGAGGGCTGGATTTTCCATCATGAAACACAAAAAAATGGAAACATACAAAGCCACAATCAGTGTCCATTATACCCCAACCCGATCCAATAGCAACGTGGTCCATGGACAGGATACTGTGACATGTAATAAAGCTTCAAAAGAGAAACAATCTACTAGCTTAAGAGGAAAACATCCTTATGTCAATATTGTTGAAAATAATACAAAAAATGCAATAAATACTCCAAAAAAGTTATACAGGCAAAAATTAAAGGAATCACTTCCCATGGGAGTTATGTATTCAATAAGCAAGGCATATGCTTCAAATTCTAAGATTTTATGGTGCCTACAGGTGGATGACTTGGCTACATTGGTCAAGCATCCTAGGATTGGTAGTTACACAGCCTACCATCCATTCTCTTCTCCACCTTCTCTTCTTGAGTCGGATGCACTTGAACTTGGAAGGGAATACCATGCTCCTCGAGGAAAAATTGATGTATTGCAGAATCAGGGTCACCAAATTGAAGAAGAATGTCTCTTTATCCCTTTTGCTGAGAGGAGATATATATTACTTACACAGTACAAGATAGACTCATGTTCATCACCTTTATTCTTTCATTTTGGTCTTAAATCCCAAGGTAAATGCATGTATATAGTATTAATTTGTACAAAATAACACGCAATAATAGACACTAAAATACTATATAAATATTGGTTTTAATTCCAAAATAAAAGAATAAAGGAAAGAAAAGAAACAAAATGAAGTGTCAAAGACACTAAGTGACACTAGACCCCGAGAACCAGACATCAACATGACTTGGTCAACAAGGAATAAAGTAGGGGGAGATAGGGTAGAGAAACTAATCCGAAAACACCAGAAAACCTTAATTTTTATTCATCAATAATTGAATTTTGGAATCTATTTTATTATTTATTATTTATTTCCTCAAATCAATAAACATTGAACATTAATATGGTACACAAAAATATAAAATTTATCTCATTCAAAATCATGCACAGTGTGGTTGAGGCACAGAGAATAAAAAGCTACAAGAAAACTTTACAGACTTGTATTTTCATTATACAGACCCAAAAGTGTCCAAACTCACCTGTATTGTTTATAAAATTAAATTATCTATTTAATGAATGTGGTTTCGTTTAATTTGGAGTTAAGATACCAAAGTTGGCTTTTGGGTCCACATTGTACAATATATCAATATATAATGAATAGGGGAAATTCATTCTTTATTATTTTATTTCTTTTAAATTTTTATGTCCTTTTGAATATTATTTATGTTATATTAAAATTAAAATATAAAAATAAACAATTAAAAATTCATTGAAACAATTAAACTAGCAAAATACAAAGGTAAACTATATCTATCATATACCTATACATATTTATTTAAGAAAATAAATAAATCAAAAAATGCACCAAAAATATGTAAATAAAGATATAAATATGTAAAATATGTAAATAAAAGAATAAAATAAAAAAATAAAATTAAAATACCCTAAAATACATGTAATTTACCTATGTATATATGTAAATAATAGTACCTAATAAATTAACTTGTAAAAAATAAAAATACCGATACAATTGTACAAAAAATAAGAAGCACTTTTAATGTTTTGACTTTTACTTAATATATTCATTCAATATTTATTATAGATTTTACAAGGGATTTATTACATGGAATTTTCAAGACCAACAGAGTGCATGGACCATTGACCCTAGGGTCAACTATCCTATCCCTCGGCTGCTCAAATCAGAGCACATGTACCCCTCTCTTCTCCGATTTTTTGAAGATAACCACTACTCGATTTGCTCCTATTTCTTCACCATAGGCGCCTCTCACCTTCCTCTATAACGCCAGGCCTTGATCGTCTCCATTCGATATGCTATCTCTGGCAATCTCGTGATCCAACCTCACTTGAGATTTGTCTATAAATAAACCATCCACCCTAGTTTTTCTATAATAATCGGTTATATGTAGAATTAGTTGATTCAAAGTAAAGGGAGATGACTGACTTCTTATTCTTTATTCAGTCGTTGTAGTATAGGCTTTCCAATACTCAGCATGAGTTATTTCTTTCCTTTTTCTCTTTGATCACTATGAGGATATAGATCGTGCTATGTATAGGGGGTCATATATACTTTAGCCTTAACTCATACTTTTGTATTTTTAATAATATGGCTAAAATACAATATTGAGTTAGGGTGTATAACAAATCAATTATAGAGAATACACTCTAAATACCTATATTTTTTAAACAAATCTTTTTATATATAATTAAAAAAACTAGTTTAAAAATATTTTGCAAAATGGTTTGAAAATGGTGTAAAATGACTTGAAAAATCTTTTGAAATTGCTTAGAAAACCTTTATAAAATATTTTCAAACCATTGTAAAAAACTTTTTGTAAATGTTTGCAAAATTTTATTTATATATTTTATTAAAATATTTTGAAAATTACTTTGCAAATGATTTGGAAAATGATTGCAAAAATATTTTGAAAAATCTATTTATATCTTTGAAAAATCTTTGCATAATGATCTTTAAACTCTGCAAATGTTTATAAATTATTTGTAAAATTACTTGTAAAATAAAGTTTTCAAAATGTTTTTCAAGATATTTTCAAATTATTTTGAGAACCTTGAATATGATTATTAAAAAAAATTCTTATTTACAACGTTTAAATATAAATCTATGAATAAAACTAACACTTAACTTGTAAAAATTCCAGTGTAAATTATACACCCAATTCTTATAAATATAGATACACTCCCATGTAAATATTTGTGCATACACCTTTCATTAATATTTATAAAAAATCTCTTAAAATATTAAAACTTTAAAAACTTATAAAAATTGTAAAATATTTCCAAAGTTGCATAAAATTTTCAAAACTTTTTTTCAAAATCCATAAAAAGTTCAAAATCATAAAATTTATTTCACAAAAATATTTTCTCGCATTGTTTTTGCATTGTTCGGAATGATAATGACTATTGAAATGGTCTAAAATAAAATTCAAAGATTGGAGCTTGGTCGGACCTTAATCCACTTAATCACAAGAACCTTATATGAACTGGAATTGGGGTGCTTCTAGTCTGCTAGACTTAATTCTTTGAGATCACGAGACTAGGTTCATATGTCATCTTGACTACCTAAGTAGAGTATTTCGAAACACACGCATGACTCTTGTGGCCAGTGACCTAACATGGACACTTGCACCTTACCCTTAGCTCAACTCAATTGAAGTGGTAGGGGGATGGAATTGTTGGCATGAAACACAAGCGAATGGAAACATACTAATTCACAATCTATGGCCATTGCACAGCAACCCGATCCAGTAGTGACAAGGTCCATGAACAGGATGTTGTGGGAAGAGATAAAGCTTCAAAAGAGAGATAGTCTACTGACTCAAGAGTAAAAAGTCCTTATGTAAATGTTGTTGTAAATAGTATCCAAAACATGCAATAAATACAATAAAAAAAGTTAGACAATAAAAAATCAATGAAAAAACACTTCCCGTGGGAGTTATGTATTCAACAAACATGACTTATGCATCAAATTCAAAGATTTTATAGTGCCTATGATTGGATAACTTGCCTACACTGGTCAAGCATCCTAGGATAGGTAGCTACACCAGCTACCATCAACTCTCTTCTCCACCTCCTCTTCTTGAGCCGGATACACTTGAACTTAGAAGAGAATATTTTGCTCCTTGAGGAAAGATGATAGATTAGTGAATTAGTGTCACCAAGTTTGAGAAGACTGTCTCTTTACTGCTTTAACCAAGAGGAGCTACATATCACTTACAATGCACAAGATAGAGTCATAGTCACAAGGGTCTGCATATGATGTAGACTTGTTGTGACCTAATGATGAACCTCCATTTTGTCACCTTTATTCTTTCATTTTGGCCTTAAATACCTATTTAACTCCATGTATTTATCATTAATTTGTACAAAATAACATTCAATAATAAATACTTATAAATTGTATGAATTGGTATTTAATTCAAAAATAAAATAATAAAAAAAGAAAAAGAATGAAGTATCAAAGATACTGAAGGACCCTAGAACTCAAGACCCATACATCATCATGACTTGGTCGACGAGGAATAAATTAGGCGGAGATAGGACAGAGAAAGCGTAAAGAAAAAAATAGAAAAACATAATTTTTTTCATTAATAATTGCATTTTGGGACCTATTTTATTCTTTATTATTTTTACCCCAAAGCAATAAACATTGAACATAAACATTGTTCATAAAATTACAAAGAAAAATACAAAATTTATTTCATTATAAAATCACGCATAATGTGCTTGAGATAGACATAATAAAAAACCACAAAGACAACTTTACAGACTTGTATCATCTCCATACAGACAAAAAATCAAAAGTGACCAAAATCACCTTTATTGTTCATAAAATTAAATTATCTATTCAGTGAAGGCTGCTTCATTTAATTTGGAGTTAAGATGCTAAAGTTGGCTTTTGGGCCCTCAATGTGAAATATACCTGTATATAAATAAAAGGGGAAATTCATTCTTTATTATTTTATTTCTTTTATATTTTTCTATCCTTGCAAATATTATTTATATTACATTAAAAATATAAATATAAAAATAAAACCATTAAATTTCATTTAAATAATTAAAGTAGAAAACAAATAGGTAAACTATACTTTTCAAATTCCTATACAAATTTATTTATGAAAATAAGTAAATAAAAAATGCAATAAAAATATGTAAATATGTATTTAAATAAGATATAAATATGTAAATAATAGAATAAAATTTAAATTACAAAATAAAATTAAAATGCCTTAAAATATAGGTAAATATACCTATGTATATAAATGTATATATTAACACCTAATAAATTAACTTTTAAAATAAATATAAATAATTAAATTTTACATAAAATAAGAAACACTTTTCATGTTCTGATTGTTATTTAGTAAATTCATTTATTTCCAACTTTACTAGTGATATATTCCCTTGAATTTTCTTGTTGGTCCACGTGAACCTACCAGAGCACACAGACCATTGACCCTACGGTCAACTGTCCTCTCCCCATAGCCGCTCCTATTGGAGCATGCATACCCCTCTCTTCTCTGATTTTTTTGGAGATAATCCACTACTCGAATAGCACTGATTTCTTCACCATTTTTGTGCCCCTCATCTTCCTCCATTACACCATGCCCTGATTGTCTCCAGTATATCACATAATCTCTGGCCATCTCATGATCCAACCTCACACAAGCTTTGTCTATCAATAAACCCTCCATCCTAATTTTTTTATCCTCTTTTACTCCTTTGTAAACCCAAGATTCATCAAGGTTTGATCCCCTCAGTGATAGAGAGGCATTGCTCTCTGAATCGAGATGTGGATAAGGTCGGTGGAAGGAGGTCCAGTTCACCAGAGTATCTCTAGTGAGCTTTCTCTGCTCCTTGTGGTAGAAGGTATGACCTATTCATTTCTTGTTTTTTTCTAGTGAACTTCATTCTAGTATCTTATATTATGTTTTGATTTTAGCAAATAGGTTTCAATGTAGGGAAATTTTAAAGGCGAAAGCTAGAGCTTCGAGCTCCAGCTCCGATTCATTGTGAACTCCTCTTTTTCGACCCACCATACCACTACCATTTCAATCCTCTACATGTTCTTCATCATATTCCCATCTTATCCACACTAATTCTGCACGAATCAAGTCTGTTCAGCTTCATCTTCCACCCTACATTGGAGCTCCCCCACTCGATCACACTTTTTACTTTCAGCTTCACTGTTGGGTCAAGGGAGTCCCCCACAAGCCCCGTAACCTTTTGCTGCAGAAATGAAGGCGTGAGAAGACTCGCAGCTGAACATAATGTCCCAAGTACCTTCCTGACCAGGTCTCCATTGATGAGACTTGGATACTTTTTATGCCATATTCAGGTGTAGAAGGGGGCCATGAATAATTTCGGCCAGTCTTAGCTGAAGAAGAAGGCTAGATTGTAGAGATATCCCCGATTAAAGAAGCCCCATTACTATGTTCTTAATTGTTCTTCTATTTGTCCTTGTAACTGTTGGATTGAAGCCACATCCTATATTTAATCCGGGTCGTTCATTTGCAGCAAATCGAAGCGTCACCAGCACCATCTGATCACACATATGTGACCTACATCGCACAAGAAGCGGTGCTTGATCGTGCCCATTCAATGGATTATTTTCACATCACCCCTCACCTTTTTATAATTTTTATTTAGCCATGTAAATATTATTAGTAGTGTGATATTTTGTGTAAAAATTATAGTAGACCCCTCATATTTATTGAGTATTACTTTTTGGTCCTTGTTAGGTCACCTCATGTGGCAGCCCATGTGAGGTGGAAAAGCCCTTCCGGGTTCCCATATTTGTTTTTAGTACTAAAATTTGCAAAATACATGTTAACATTTTGGATATTTTTGCATAAAGTCCAATGTAGTATATTTTTCTTACATAAATGCCCCTACTGCTATTGTAATTATTTATTTGTATTTATATTTTACATAAATAGCTCCTATACTCTATAAATTTTGAAAAAAAACGGGATACACGTGAAATGGTGATGATGCAAACATGAATTTTTATTTATCATTTTATTAGATTTCCTAATTATTGAAAATAGAATAGGATTTATTTCTTCCACGTTTAGATATAAACAATACAAAAAAATATTAACTAATCTTAAAAATTCCAAAAAAGTATATAGTACATATTATTATATATATTAACTCTTGACCAAAATTCATAAAAATATAAATAAAAACACTAAAAAAATTAAAAACCCTAAAAAACTTATAAAAACTAAAAAGGTTATATAAAAATCTAAAAAATATTTATTTCTATTTCTTATTTTTATTTATATTATTACTCCATATTAAAAATAATTTTAGATTTTTTAAATTAATTATGTATTATTAAAACCCAAAACAATCTGAGCTATTATTATAAGTCACTATTTCGACATTTTAAATCAATTAAAAATACCTGAAAATTATCAAAAATTACAAGAAAAATCACAAAAATAGAGAAAAATATAAAATCATAAAAGCATTTTATTTTATAATTTTTGAGTATATATAGCTATATTTAAAAAAGGAAAACTCAATATATCATATATATAATATCACTTATATACTTGTTATTAGTAATATTATTGTTTTTAAACACCTTATATATATATATATAACCTTTAAAAAATAAAAGGGGTTGTACATGTATATATATCCTCTAATTTTACAATTTTATTTCTTATATATATAATATAGACTTTATAATATACATACAATATATACTTAGGGTAAATGAGGCTACTCCCTCGATGTAGCCAATTGGCGACTCCCAGCCCTATTTTCCCCCTATTTTTAATTTTTTTTGGAAATAAAAAATATGTATATTAATCACTACATTCCCTTAACATGCCATTTAAATTTCGTCAGAAACAGAGACTCTTATGCCCTCCATCTGAAGGGGGTCAATTTCAGCAATTCTGAGACCGTTAAATTTGACAGTCTTGATGGAGGGGATGGAAGTCTCGAATTAAGTTGAATTTTAAATGACACCATCGTGACATATTGTGATCTAAATTCCAATAGATTTCATTTCAGAAAAATAAAAATATACAAGGGAAAAGGGGTGGGAGCATGTAAGTTGGCTACAACCAGGGAGCATACTCCCTTTTCCCATATACTTATTATATATTTATAAATAAAAATAAACTAAAAATTTTAAAATTAAAAAGAAAAAAAATTTAAAAATATGAAAAAATAGATAATAAAAATATTCATAAAATTTAAATATATTTAGAAACCCACAAGAATTAAAAAGCTAAAAAGTACAAAAATAGTTGTTTATTTTTTGACAATAATTATACCCTATCCCCTTTGCTTTGTGTGGTTCGATACTCTGTGTTTATTCACTATACACATATATTTTGTATAGTAAAATAAAATTAAATTTTGACTTGACATTTTGCATTACATTATTATATATTGTGGGTTGTTTATTTTCTTGATTTGATTGTTCACGAGAAGAGTACTAAGAGAGTCAATATAGTGATTATCATATCGAACTTGTCGGATATTGCATGCTCCTCAAAGATCAAACATTAAGCCCCTATGAATTGTCGATCAACACCTAGCTTTTGAGGAGAGTTGGACTGAGTTTTGTGGTTCTTGAAGACTGTTGAGTTTCAAATCCGATCCCCAATATGGTTCTGACCAAACTCAAATTCCGATAGGTCTGATTGAGGACCAAACTCTGATTTTATGTAGATAAGTTTAAAAGCTAAAATCATTCCAGCTTAATTCCTTTTCTTTTCTTTATTTTCTTTTTATGCACTCACTATCATAAGTGTTCTCTTAGGATTAAAAAAAGGCAAGTATGGGGGGTGGGGTCATGAATCTCCATTTCATCACCTTTATTCTGTCATTTTGGTCTTAAATCCCTAGGTAAATGCATGTATATAGCTTTAATTTTATTCAAAATAACACTAAAAATAGACAGATAAATATTGTATAAATGTATGCATTTAGTTCAAAATAAAAGAATAAAGGAAAGAAAAGAAAATGAGGTGAAGTTTCAAAGAGATTAAATGACCTTAGGCCTAGAGATAAAGTTAATATTGGCTTTATCGACAAGGAATTAAGTAGGGCAAGATAGGATAATTAAATTGTACCATAAATACTACAAATCATAATTTTATTCTTTAATAAATAACCATTTCTAACTTATTTTATTTTGCATTATATATACCTCAAATAATAAACCCTCAACATGAAACTTGTACATAAAAATACAAAGAAAAATATAAAATTAATTTCATAGAAAAATAATTTACAATGCACCCAAAACACAAAGATGAAAAAGCCCCAAGCAAAACTTCACAAACCTATATTTCCTTCACATGAACTCAAAATTCATCAAACTCACCTTTATTGTTAATAAAATTAAATTATCTATTTAGTGAAGTTTGTTTCATTAAAAATGAAGCTCAGATGCAAATGTTGGCTTTTGGGTCCCTATTGTACTATGAACGTGAATATTTAATTCAACTTATTAATTCTTTATATTTTTAGCTTTCATGCATAGGAATAAAATAAAACAATGAAAAATATATTAAAATAAATCAAGTATTAAAATATATATGTATACTATGCATATAATTAATATACCTGATCAATTGTAAAACCTACCCCGCCCCCTCTGTCCCAACATGCATGCCACATCCTTCTCCATTTATTTGAAGTGATGCTTTGCTCGGTGGCCCTCGATTTCTTCACATGAACTCTTCCCCGTACACCCCTCAACTTCACCCATGCTTATAATAGCCCATTTTTTGGTGAATCCATGGCCAACCCGTGATCATCAGAGCCCCTTCCCATTGTGTATAAATAATCCTCCACGCCCCTTTGATTTTTTTGATCCCCCTCTTACCTTTGTAACCCCTATAGGATTCCTAGGGTTTGAAGCTCTTAGTGACAAAAAGGTGTTACTCTCCTTGTCAACATAGATAGGGCAGTGGAGGTGATGATCCAAGACTCACCAGAGCTCCTCTTGTGAAGCTATCTAGTCCTTGGCTCCGGTCAGGTACGAGTTGCTTCATTTGTTTTCTTTTCGTATTTTAATTCCATATTGCGGTGTAGATTTTAATTCTTTTAATTAGTTTGTAGTTTAGAGTAATTTGTAAGATTTCTAAGTTATAGGAGCTTTTGCTCTAGCTCTAATTCATTGTTCCTCTGACCTTGTTTTAACCCATTTCCACCTCATTCTTGATCCTTTACATCTTCTTCATAAAATCCTCATCATTTCCCCCTTAATTCTACACGAATCAAGTTCTACCGAGCCTCATATTTCATCTTCATCTGGATCTCATCACCCCTCAACTCCACTTAGCAAATCAGCTTCATCTTCTATTGGGAGCACTGCTCTCAAGCCCCTAAAACTATTGTGTAGGTTACCAGACCTTAAGGACCCACCTGGAGCTCCTTCAAACCTCATCTTAAGCTCCAGGTCAAGATTGACCAACAAAGACCCCATGTTCCATTCGAGGGGACTTGGAAGCTACTAGAGGCTACCTACAAGCACGACTGGGGCCCAAGAAGTATTTGGGCTACTCAGCAAAGAAGAACGAATGCAAGATCTTGAGAAAATCCAAATCGAAGGCTGAGGAAGGAAGAGTTCTTACCCATTCTTCAAATCATCTTTAGAGTCGCCCGATCATCATCTCCTGCTAGATTCTTTCATGGCCATTGGATCAACAGGAAAATGGTGAGCAACGAGGAGCGCACGATCAAGTTAAGTGGCTGACATGGAGCATGCATGTGGAGTTAAAATTTATTATTCTCTACAACACTAAATGTATAGCATGCAAGAATGTAGAGGTCAAACCACAGAGAGCAAGTTAGGTAGCCTATAATTATTGCTAATCAATGTATAGTATGTACAAATATGTTCTTGTATGGGTTCTTAATTTTATGTATAAATGTATAGTAAGTATATGTATTTAAATAATGATAATAGTAATATATTCGATTAATATACATATTTATTTACACATATACACACAAAGATAAAGATATCCTCATAGGGGAGACACATTTGTACACATATACATATATAGATGTTTCTCTCTTTTTCTACTTATAAATATAAACATATAGAAGTATTAATAATAGAAATCCATTTTTTTTTATTTTATGATTTTTAGTCTTTTTTAAATTAATTATATAATATAGGAACATATAAGGCTATACATACAATATAGGGTTATATATCAATACTCATAAAAAACAATACATGGAATAACATATTTTTGTGTTTTAAATATTTTTCACATATTTTTGTGATGTCTCTGGAATTTTTGCTAATTTTTATGGGTTTTTAAAGTCAAAAACATCCCAAATCAGGGATTTAATAAATAGTCCGAATTCATTTGAAGAAGAAAAATAACAAAAAAGTCCAAAATTCTCCAAATCAATTTTAATACATAGATAGTAATATAAAAAAATTCAGAAGTATAAATATTTTTTTTGGAATTTTTGTGAATTTTAACATTTTTGTTTGATTTTGGAGCTTTTTTTATTTTTATCATTTTTCTTTTTCTATTTTTAGGGATTTTTGGTTTGGAGTTATTAAATATCGAAATAAACAACATGTATTTTTTGAGAATTTTTCAAAATGTTTTTTTCTTTTTTTTGGTATTTTCTAAGTTATAAAGGGGAAAAACATGCTCATTTGAATTTAAATAAATAGTTAAAATGTAAAAAATTCCAAAATAAATATAGAGTGTGAAAGAAAATGCTAGCAAGAATCTAACCCTTTTTTGCAAAATTTTTGAAGCATGGGTTCTATTTTTAATAAATGAAATTCAAGCACTAAAAATATATGATCTGGGAAGGGCATATTTGCAAATAAAATTAAAGACAAGGACTCAAGTTCAATGTTTCCAGAAATATTCAACACATGTTAAATTTTATTGGACTAAATATAAGTACAAAAACCCGTAAGGGTATACATGCAAATTTGCCACCTCACACAGGACATCATATGGTGTCCCATCTGTAATTTACAATAAATTAAAGGGTTCATCGACAAAATGTCCAATTTATTTACACTACATAATTTTTTTATAAGACAAATAAATAAATACAAAAAGGTAGGGGGTTTAGGTTTGCAATTCATCCCCAAAGGTGCGGAGAAGGATGGTCCAGATCATTTCACCTGCCATGTGTTGCTTCCTCCTCGCCCAATGACGGCTCATCCGTGGACACTCTAGATTAGATCTCGGGACGAGATCGAGTAGCTGGGGCTTGTGAGATCCAAAGATGGACGATGGATCAGGGACTCCTCCCTAGATCGGATGGTAGGTGTTGTTCACAAAGAACATGGAAGAATGAGGCCTTCCCTGACCTTCGATCCGTGATTCTTCTTCCATCCTACAGTCTTTGGCGATTGTTCTTGGCTCAACATGACCGGGTAGGCCTTTCGCAATGGTTGGTACTCACAAAATGGTCTGGGACCCAATGTTGGCATCCTAGAGCTCGGTCGAAGTCAGAGCACTTGGGGATCCTAGTCCAAGTGCGATTGTGTCCCAGGAGGGATCCTTTGGCCGTGGCACCTGCACGAAGAGATCCAATGGCTCGAGGCGACTCGCCTCAACTAGATACGAAGCTGTGAAGAATGAAGGATGAGGTAGGCAGTGAAGCTCTAGTGTAAGGCGGAGGGTGAGCTTCAATTCACTCATCGGAGTGCGATTAGGTTGGTCCAGATGATGATTCAAATGAATAACATGATGGGAAAGAGGATGGGATGAAAAGCGGTGGTCAGAATAGAGGTCACCAATAGTGAAACAGTGGCTGGAGCTCTAGAGCTCTAGAGAGGTGACTAAGCTAACATAACCTAAATCATTAACTAAATCTCAAAATAAAATACAGAAAACAAATGTTCAAAAAGAAATATACCAAATGGAATTAAAAATGCCACTCTTATACCTACGGGTTGGCAGGGTAGGCCGGAGCACTGTCGGGGATCGTTGCCTCTTCCTTGCTACACTGTTTCCAAGCACGGGGAAGCTCTCAATTGTCAAATTGACTTCGACACACACACAAGAACACAGAGTGAAGATCGAAGCGGGATCAGATTGACATGGAGACTTGTGGAGTTTATTTATAGACAAGAGGTCCAATAAACTTAGAGGAAGAAAACTGCTTGGCTCGAGAATTGTTCGGTAAATCCGATGATTAGGCGTGGAAGAGGGATGTGAGGCGTATGATCTTCATGAAGATCTTGAGTTTAATCGATCAATAGGGAGGCCTATAAAAATTGAGGAAAATGGGGGACTCGAGACTCTTACACAAGTCGAAGAGAAGATAGGGAGTTGACCGGGGTCAACAGTCCCTGCGTTCTCATTTGTCCACGGGGGACACTACAAGACAATATAGTCTCGATTATTCAAAAAAAATTATATAGTGAATAATTTTATTAACTATTGGTTATAAAAAATGTTTATTGTTTTATGTAGTATTTTATTGTGATTTTATTTATTTTTTTGGGCTTATTAATTACAAGATAAATTTTAAGGGTATATTTATATGTATATTCATCTATATTTTGGGTATTTTATTTTTATTTTGTAGTTTTTATTTTATTATTGTATTTCTTATTTTCTATATTTACAACTTAATTTTGTACATAAATATATTTTTATTTTATTTTTTAATGTTATTTGTATACTTAAATAAATAGGGTTATATATTATATAGGTATAATAAATGTATTTAATCTATATATTTATATAGGCTATTTTATATTTGTGTTTTCTTTATCATCTTATTTTATTATAAATATGTACATGTATTATAGAAACTATTTACAAAATTATAAAAATATAAATTTATAAAAACAATAAAGATCAAATAAATTGAATATTTTATTCAAGCATATTGTATAATAGGGGTCCAAAATCTAACTTTCACACTTTAACTCCAAAAAATATGAAATCACCTTCATTAAATAGATTATTAAAGGATATATAAATTAAAGGTGATTTTTATGCATTTTTTTCTTTAGGAGATATGGGTCTGGGAAGTCGAGATTTTGGATTCTTATTTTGAGTATAAAATGCACACTATATATTTTTGGGGTAAACTCAATTTTGTATTTTTTATGTATCATTATACTCATTGAATAAATAATAAGAATAAAATGAGTCCCCAAAAAAATTATAAACGAATAAAAGAATGGGGTTTTTGTTGTATACTGGCTCTTATCTCCGCATACTTTATACATTGACGACCAATTCAATTCTTGACTTGGTCTCTAATTTAAGTTCATAAATGCCTTTGGTATTTTATTATTTTTCTTTTTTTCTTTATTCTTTTATTTTGTCTTCAAAAAATGTAATTTGTACAATAATTATACAATAAAAAATGAATGTTAATTTGTGCAAAAATAATGATATTTACATGCATTAAGCTAGGGTATAAAGGCCAAAACGAAAGAATAAAAGTGGTGAAATGGAGATTCATCACCCCCTATACTTGCCTTTGATAGTCCCTAGCAAACACTCTTGCAATGAGTGCAGAAGAAGAGAAAAGTAAAGAAAAGAAAAATAAATAACTTGAAACAATTGTCAACTTTTAAACTAGTTTCTAATAAAGTCATAGTTTGAATCTCAGAGAAGATCATTGGATTAATGGTATGTTTGGAACAACATTAAAGTCGTAAAGTGTGACATAGGAACCCTCATATTTCATATTCCTATCGTTCAATCTAATTTACAGCCAGGTCAGAACCATCCTCTCAATCGCATACTCTTGCTACCTTAAAATGATAAAACCATGCATGTGAATTTGTTCAACTATTCCCAGACAAAACCAATGAAACATCAAGGCGTCTTCTCTTCTAGTAACTCATCCTCATAGATATAGATATTCCCTTCTAAGGTCATGTGCTCCCAATCTTTACAAAAGAATGGGGGAGAGAAGTTTGAAGAATGGGAAGAGAACTGGGAATAGACCAGTGCAGTCTTCATTCCCTTGTGAAGTTGGTCTGTGTAACTGATTCTTCACAAAGAAGTAGGTTTTTTTCCGAACTCCTATTTTTTGGAATTTTCGGTATAGGCTTCCTTTGATATCTTCTTTGACTTTGTACAGCTTCTGCATTCTTGTCCGTGCCCCAGTGGATATATCATCTTTTATTCCACCCAGTGTTTTGGGGTCTTGGAAAGTTGTGTCGGTAAAACATTCCTCATCCGAAGTATTATCTCAATCCATCTCAAGTCTTTAGATATCGTTGATACCAAAAGAAGTGGGTTAGAGTATTGGTGTCGCCCATCCCCAAGAATGGTTCCTGAGCCACCCTTGACGAGGCGGCCTTGCATCATCCTGATGTAGACTCAAAGACTTTTCAACAGTCAATCTGGGTTGAGATAAGTGCTAGGTGCGAGGTTTGCAGTTAAGTAACTATCTCAAGAGTCGTATGGATGATATGAAGGGTTCTATTTAAGCACATTTAATTCACTCACGAACAAAATCTTATGGAACCTAAAGAACTAAGTCAAGGTGACATGGAACGTCTCCACTTCCAGTCTTCAATGGGTTTCTCTGAAATTAGGTCTATTAAGGTCTATTCTAAGATCCAATCTTCGGACATTATTTTGACTTGTTCAATTGTATTTATTATTCTAAAAAATGCGAATGCAATGTACAATGCAAGAAAAAAATTTTTGATGCCATTTTCTAATTTTGAACTTTTTGTGGATTTTTGAAAAAGTTTTATTTTTTTTGCAATATTTATTTATTTATTTTGGAAAATATCTTGCAAATGTTTTCATAGTTTTTGGATTTTGCATTTTTAGGGATTTTTCAAAACAAAAAGACTTTTGGCATAAAGGAAGTATGTACAAATATTTACGCGAGTGTGCCCCTTTTTATTCAGAAGAATTGAGGTTGGAAGATTTACATATTGAATTTAAGTTATTTTTGTAGGATATAAAATTTGGAAAGAATTTATTTGAATGATGTATGTGCTCCTCAAACATATTTGAAAATGGTTTTATAAACAATTTTGAAAACTATAGTCCCAAATAATTGTTACAAACATTTACTAAAATTTGAAAATCAGTTAGCAAAGTTTTTTCAAGCAAGATATATAGATTTTTCAAATATATTTACAACCATTTTCAAAATCATTTGTATATATGTTTCAGAACATTTTTATTTCACAAAAGAAAAGAAACTTTTACAAAGCAAACATTTTATAAAGGACGAAAACATTATATAAAGTATTTTTCAAATAGATTTAAAAATTGTTTTTTCAAATAGATTTTCAAAGTATTTTCCAAACATTTTGCAAAATATTTTTACCTATTTTATTAATGAGTATATACAAAAAGAATTTTGAGGAATACTTTTTATTAGTTATCTTAATGAATTGTATGCGTATAAATATAGTATGTTAGGCATGTTTATTTTGCAAATACGAAAGTACAAGTTATGGCTAAAATATATACAATGTATATATGATCCCGAGTACTTATCTTGAGCTATGTCCTCATAGATCAAAGAGACAAAGAGAAGGCATAACTCGTACTGAGTATAGAAAAGCCTATACTACAATGACTAAAGAATAATGTATGAAAGAGTGGGAAGTCAACCGCCCCCCTATATTTAGGATCAAATAATCTTAAGTATAGCAGATTATGTCTACATGTAGGGAGGTTCGAGGGCGGGAATGAACAAATCACGATTCGCCCTATCTCCCCCTATACTTAGGGTAGGATATCCCTAAGTATAAGTAAGAATATCAACAAGAAGAGATAGGTGGTGAGATAAAGATTGGACAAGTTACATCACTCATCCACCCTATACTTAGGATGAAACATATCCTAAGTATATAAGCAATGAATGAGGAAAATAAAGCAGAATATAGAGAATACACAGAAAAGAAGAAAATAAGAAAATAAGAAAACTGAAAGGAAGAGTTTTTTAGTAACATTTCTTGATTCTTGTGATGCTGCTAATGTTGTGGATGCTTCTTCCTTGCATATCACTTGGCATGAGTCGGCAATGGCAAAGAAAGTGTCACGCTCGAGGTATGACTTCAGTAACAGACCATTGGCGACAAACGATTGTGCGTTAGAGGACAATTTTGATATCACAATGCTTCTGTTGTCATAGACTTCTTGCACTCTGAATGACCCTGTCGATTTACTCTTTAATTTTCCTGATCACATCTTCAACGTGTCAGATAGCCACACTTTCTATCCAATCTTGAAGGTCTTTCATCTTATGTGCCGGTCGTGCCAACGTTTAACCTTCTCCTTGTACATCTATGTGTTATCGTAAGCATAGTCTCAGAATTCCAAGAGCCTGTTCAGATCCACTTTTCTTTTCTGACCACCCTTTTGTGAGTCCAAATTAGAGATATTGACTGCCCACAATGATTTATAATTAACTCCATGGGCAGATGGCATGGTTTTACATATACAAGACAGTAGGGAAACATACCCAAGTGAGACTTGTAAGAGGTTCTATATTCCCAAAGGACGAAGTCCAAGAGTTGGGAACAATTCTTTCTGTCCAGCTTCACAAGCTTCTACAAGATTGTCTTGATTCCCTGTTTGATAATTCAACCATGCCATAGTTTTGAGAATGATAAGGAGTCATTACTCCGTGCTTGATGATGTACTCCTTTGTCAATTTCTTGATCTCTCTATTAATTAAGTGGCTACCCCTATATTATATCAGTATCTTCGGAATCCCGAACCGTGATATGATGTTATCTCTTAGAAAGTAACAAATTGTATGGTTGTCTATGGCTCGAGTAGGGATCGCTTCAACCCAGCGACTCAGATAGTCAACAGCAAGAAGGATGTGCTCATATCTCTAACTATTAGGAAAGGGCCCCATGAAATCGATGCCCCAAGCATCGAATACATCTACAATCTGAATTAACTTCAGGGGCATGAAGTCTTTAGCTATAAGGTTCCCTCCCAATCTTTGACAGTCAGTGCAGTGCTTGACATGTGCTACATCTTCCTTAAAATGTGTAGGCCACTAGAGGCCATACTGCAATAATTTTGATGTCGGTCTGTCTCCAGAGTGGTGTCCACCAGATTAGAGCAAGTGACAATGCTCAAGGATGCTATGATGCTTCTCCTAAAGGATGCACCGTCGCCAAATACAAAGTGCTCCTTCCCTTAATAAGAGTGGATCTTCCCATTGGTAAAAATTGATAGTGAGCAAGAACCTGTCCTTCTTGATTTTCATCAAATATTGTGGAACTACTTCAAAAACAAGGTAATTCACAATATGGTCATACTAAGGGAGTGAATCCACAACCAGAATCAACTCGTCAGGGAAAGTGTCTGTGATGGGTGTAGTGCTCAGTGGAAGCTCTTACTGTTCAATTCTGGAGAGTTGATCTACTACCACATTCTGAACTCCAGGCTAATCTTTGATTTCCAGATCGAATTCCTGGAGGAGAAGGATCCATTTGATTAGTCTTGGCTACATCCTTCTTCTGTTGTATGTATAGGATAGTAGAGTGGCTGGTAAAAATGGTGACTTTTGAACCAAGCAGATAGGATTAGAACTTCTCTAGGGTGAATACCAGCGCCATAAATTCTTTCTCTGTGACAGTAATTTCTTTGAGATTCATCTAGTGTTTTGCTGGCATAGTGAATGGCATAGGTGCCTTGTCTTTCCTCTTTCCTAGCACAGTCCCAACTGTAAAGTCTGACGCATAGGTCATGATTTCAAATGGTAACGATCAGTTGGGAGGTTGTAAGACTGGATCTTGAGTGATTAGCTCATTTAGCTTATTAAATGAATGGAGAACCTCCTGATCTACATTAAACTCGGTATCCTTGCACATCAATTCTATAAGAGGCCTGGAAATGCGGCTGAAATCTCGAATGAATCTCCTGTAGAAACCCACATGCCCTAAGAATGACCTTAATTTCAGACAGTCTGATGTGGCTCTAAATTGGCAATTATGTCCACCTTTGTCAGATCGACTTCCACGCCACGTTTGAAAATGACATGGCCTAACACAATCCCTTTTGTGATCATGAAGTGGCTCTTTTTCCAAGATAACACAAGATTGACTTCACGTCGAGGTACTCTGTCCAGATGCTCAAGACAGGCATAAAAACTACCACCATAGATGGAGAAGTCGTCCATAAACAACTCAAGAAAACTGCCAACCATCTTGGTAAAAACTGCAAGCATGCATATTTCGAATGTAGTAGGTGCATTTCACAGTCGAAAGGGCAATCTTATGAAAGCATAAGTGCCGAATGGGAAAGTGAAGGTAGTCTTCTCTCAGTATTCTGGGGTTATTTCTACTTTGTTGTACCTAGAGTACCTATCTAGAAAGCAGAAGAACTCCATACCGGCTAGTCTTTCCAACATTTGATCAATGGACGACATAGGGAAATAGTCCTTCATTGTTGTTGCATTAAGGCGGTGGTAGTCGATACATACACGCCAAGATGCCAGGACCCGAGTAGAAATCTCCTCTCCTCTATCTTTTGTAACCACGATGAGCCCCATTTCTTCGAAACTACATGCAGAGGGATCACCCATTTCGAATCGGAGATGGGATATATGAAGACTACACCACACCATTTTGTGATTTCTTTCATGATGACATCCTGCTAATTTGGATTCATTCTTCTTCAAAATTCTCAGGACAATTTGGCATCTTCTTCCAAATAGATGTGGTGTGAGCACAAAACATAATTTATCTTGTGGAGATCTGACACATGCCAACCAAATGCCTTGTAGCTTTTTCTAGAACCTCGAGAAGTCGAGATTCTTGATCTGGGGTCAGCCTTCTAGTGATGATGACCGGATACATGTTCTCTGCACCTGCAAGGAAAGCATACTTGTGGCCTACCAGAAGTGTCTTTAATTCTGGTTCTGATCTAGCATGCTTCTCAGTCACTTCAAACTTGTGACAGTAGGAGGATGTTCTTCCATGACTTTAGAGGTGCTTCTCACCTCAGTGGCTTGTTGTTCCACTGACAATGTGCCAAATAGACCTGTAATGAATTCATCATGTTCAGTGTGGCATGTATCCTTTTAGTCGAAGAGATGCCTCAGCAAATCAGATTCTATCACCCAAGTACCATCGGAGCTTATGTCGACTGTGCGTTCCCAGTCCTCCTCATGAGAGAGGATTTCCAGGGTCCATGAGTCATTCAAAAAGAGTTATGTATCTCTGATCTCTGCAATAAAGTCATAGTCTACATCATGTGGTGCTACATGGCTTTCATCAGATACGACTTTTGGGTCGCTGGCCATATCTATGATAACTCTGTGATTGCTCGAGCTGAATGTGATCTTCCCAGACCCATAGTTAACTATGATCTTTGTGGTGCGCAAGAATGGTCGTCCAAGGATAATAGGGGTCTGAGGTAATAGTGTAGAGGAGTCCATATCAAGGACTCGAAAATCAACTAGGAACTGCATGTCATGCACCTTTACCACAACTTCTTCTAGAAGACCTCAAGGTCACTTAATGGATCGATCAATGAACTGAGGGATCATGCATGTCTGCTTGAGTGGACCCAGCCTACATTATTACAATAATGATGAGGGCAAGAGGTTGATGGAAGAAACGCTGTCAAGCAAGGTTCTTTTGAGGGAGATTGCATCTGATTAAAGGTACTCCTTTGTCTTGCTTCTTTTGAGGAAGATTGCTGATGGCTACAATTGCGACCATGGTAAGGATGTGCCTATAAACTTATTGGCGTCTATTGTTATGGGTTGACCAATGCGTGTTTATACATGCCTTCTTCAAGAGCTTAATCATAATGGGCATGTATTCCATGGCTTTCATCGATGGTATGCCACTATTTAAATTGCTAAGAATATCCACAACTCCTGGATCAGACAATGCAATTTTTCTTTTTGCATTTTTTGTATTTTTATATTACATTAGCAAAAGGAATATTTACAAAGATGAAGTCAAAAGCAGTGTTCTTATTTACAACAAAATTTGTGTACACAATATTCTGTACATACGGATCAAAAAAAGGTGTACATGCTAGAGATGAAGGTGTTGTTACTGGTGGACAAGCATAAAGTGTGGTCTCTACTCTGTCGACTAGCGTTTGATCGATTGCTGGTGCTGGCTCCTCCGTGCCTGGTGTGGCTTTACGTTGACTGCGATCATCTTTTTTATTTTTTTACCTTTTTTTTTATTTTTTTGTTCTTCTTGTTGATAGAGATGGTGGTGGGTGACAACTGGCATGGCTCCTCCTTCTTCTTCTTCCTCGCTTGAACCTATAGCTGGTGCAACTTATGTAGAAGATGACGATTCACCTAATAAAGCTTTATTCTTCCCTTTTCTTGCGGCAGATGGAGGCGACGTCCTGCCGCTCCTGAGAGAGACATCATTAGATAAAACAAAATTATGATCATCTGACTCTACGGGCATAGACTAGACATCACATTTTTCCTGCTCTTTCCTCTTGAAATTATCGGGATTTGCTTCAAACTGATTCGGGATAGGAGTTTTGGTGGATTTTAGGTCGTCTAGATTCTTAGTCATATCTGCTAGACCCTTTACAAGTTGGGTCAAGCAATCAAGGTTGGGGTTCACGGGAACTACCTCAGAAGATTCAGCGTGCTGACTACGCTGCAGTTGTTGGTGGTAATGCTGAGGATGACTATTGATGTTGTTGTGGAGGAGGAGTTCGCTGATATTGTTGATATGGAGGAGGGGCATACTGATGTTGTCCAGCTGCATATTGATGGTACTGCTTTGGATGATGGTACTGCAGCTGTGAGTACTGTTGAGAGTGTCTCCAGTTGCCTTGATATTACGGAGATGGGTGATGCTGGTACTGAGCTTATGTTTGAAAGGTCGGTACAAAACGACCACCCTGAGGTTGGTGTTAAGGTCGGTTGGCCGATGGGTAGCCCTGGTGTTGTCCCGTAGAATGGGTTAGTTGTGCATCATTAGCTAATACACCATTGACTTATTGGATTAGGGGTGGTGGTGGAAATGCTGGATCAAAAAATGGTAGGTAGTCTGCCTAGTAGACCACAATCTGTTGTTGTGACGGGGCCTGCTCGGGTTCCTTCACATAGTACACATGCTGGATCGCTGGCTACCGCGAACTCAGCTGAGGTTGTTGTAGCGGTGAGGGCTCATCCTTCTTCTCAACAAGAGTCTCTAATGTTTGTGTCGACGACTGACATGAACTTATGGTGCTCACCTACAACTCCAACTGCTTGGTGATTTAGTCCATCTTATCCAAGTTCTGCATCCTCCATTCAATCAAAACGAGCTTCTCAAGATCCTGTGATCGGTTCTCGATGCTATCAACCTTTTCGAGATGGCGCCCAATGATGCTGAGGTTGGAGCTCTTATCTCTCTCTGCCTCTCGAGACACTGCCATGTGAACTAACTTCTAGAGGACTTGAGGCTGTCTCTGATGAGCACGTGATGAAGATAGGGTAGCCTCTCCCTCGGCCATTTCTTTGAAGAATATGTCATCCCACGTCTTCATCTATTTTAAAATGGGATCCTTCGCATGCAACATCTCCTAATCACTAGCTCTTTACATTTGACTCAATTGAGTGCCTTGTCTTGTAAGCTGAAGAGGAATGCAGTCATCTTCACTACACCGAACGAGATGTTAGGGTAGTGGGTAGTCCTACAGATGGGAGAGAACTGCTCCAGATGAATGTATAGCTCCTCATTGGTATTCCCATGAAATGATGGCAGCAACACAAGGAACTGGGGCTTGAGCTCGAAGTGTGCATGGACTGGAGGGATGCAGATCAACATGGTCATTTGGTTGTCTCTAGGATTATACGTTTCCTTCAGTGTATGTTTAGGATTCTCATTCCTTGGTTCCTCGTTTGGATCCTCATGGGGTATTTCTCCACCTCCACCTCCTCCTCCTATTGGTCTATTCATTACATCATTCAACATATCCTGAAATGTAGTCTGGGCGAGTGTCTTCTCATTCAATTGTTGTATATATCTTGGTTGGAAGCTAGCAACTGAGCATTCACCTTGTTCTGGTTGGGCACCTGATTCTACTTTGGTTGGGGAAGCTGCTGCCCCTTGCCCTTTCCTTGAGGTACCATCTCTGGGTCTAAATCAAAGGAGATGAAGTCTGGATTGGAATCTAGGACTAGGTTAGCTTCTATATGCAATATGAGAGATTCCTAATCAGACCATTTGAAATTGAATTCCAACTATTGAGATGAGTCTAGAATTAGTGTCAATCTCATATGGTTGTGAATGGAGAAAAATATGTAGACTAAAATCGACCTCCATTTGCAATGGGCAGGAGTCGGACAAGAGTGATCCTGATTTATTTGAGCCAAAGGTATGAGGAAAGAAAATGAGGAGTCTAGCGATGGGTTTGCAAAGTCTGAACCGAGTTCGCTGGAATCACCTCGAATTATTGACAATGCCGAGTTCATGGAATCGATGTGGGTGTTAGCGGAGTTCCAACTAAACCATCCATCGATCAACATTGTGAAGAAAGAGAAGATCGATGCAGGAATAGAGATACGGTGGTTAACGAGGAATAAAAAGGGAATGCAAAATAGTAGAAAGGATCGAAAAGAGCAGGGGGTCAAGCAAGAAACACATATGATAAAATTTACGCAAATGCACAAGACTTGATCTTTGAACCTTAATCTAGATCCATACAAACAAAATACAAATTTAGGTTCACCAACTCTACACATGTGAAGCTGTAAAGGATCTTCTATTTATTATCTTTTCATTTTTAGAGTTGTTATATCAAGCATATCTTATAACAAGTCCTTATCACACTAACCCCATAGGAGCAAGAGTACTGCCAGAAAAGTATCTCATACTTGTCCTCCTCCTTTGTAACATGTATTATGCATTTTTTGTGGTCCCAGTAACCCTTTCAAGATCCCTACTAATCCAAATAAATAGAGAGAGGAAGCTGATAGGTAAAACCACTACTTCAGACTTCGCTCACAATGGAATCACCTGCTAGCAAGCAAGGACCTACTCGGATGCAAACCAATGAGACAGACACCCTCGTGAAGGCGTGGCCTAAGCTCAGTCCTTTGGATCAAGTTGATGTTTCACACAAGGCGGGAACACTATCGATGGCAGGGCCCTACTCGACCACATTTGATAGAAGTGCCAATACGTCAGAAATCCTGGCGATACACAAGGTAGTTACAGATTGGGTTTTTGGATTTAATCATTAGCGTATCGTGCCTCGCTCATGGGAGGGGTTTTGGTCCCTTCTTAAGGTACTTCAAAATAATGAGGGCTTTATGAACCTAACAATGAAAGCCCATTACCGATTTTAACTGAGATCAAAGTTTATTTAGCAGTCCCCCTGTTTAATTCTCTGAGGATCACGAGACTTGGTTCAATGGATTATTGACTGCCTAAGCAGAGTGTTTCGGAGCACACGCACGACTCTTGTTGATAATGACCTAACTTGGACACCTGCACCTTTCACATGGCTCAACTCAGTTGGGTTGGTGAGGGGATTGGATTTGCCGGTATGAGACGCACACAAGTAGAAACATTTGTCCTCCTCTAGGGAGGGAAGTGCACCCCAACCCGTCCGGTGATGAGGAGTTCTAAAGACAGGAGAGTGTGGGTTGCAATAAAGCTTCAAAAGAGGGATAGTCTACTGGCTCAAGAGGAAAAACTCCTTATGTAAATGCTGATGTATATAGTATTTCAAAAAAAAGACAGGCTTGTACAAAAAAACAATGCCTACAAAGTATGTGAATATGTTGTATAGCCAATAAGCAAGCTTGAGTTCCAAAGTCAAAATATGGAAGCCTGCAGCTGGATGACTTGACTACACTGGTCTTGCATCCTAGGATAGGTAGCTACACTAGCTACCATCCATTCTTCTCTTCACCCCCTCCTCTTGAGCTGGTTGCCACTTGAACTTAGAAGGGAATATTCCGCTCCTCAAGGAAGGAGTTATTGGATTGGGGAATCATTGGGTTGTCGTATTGGAGAAGTCGGTCTCTTTGTCATTCTAGTTGGGGAGAGCCACATCACTTACACTATACGAGTCAAATTCATAGTCGTAAGGGTTAGCGTATGAGTTGAGATATTTCTGACCTGTCTATTAAGGAGACTTGAGCAGAGTTTTGGGATTCTTAGGGACTGTTGGATTTCAAATCTGGTTCTCATTAAGGTTCCACCCGCACTAAAATTCCAAAGGTCCGACTTAAGCTCCAAACTTTGATTTTGTGAAGACAAGTTTGATAATTAAACTAAATCCACATTCTTCTTTTTCTTTTCTTTATTTTTCTTTCTACACTTATTGCATAAGTGTTTGCTAGGGACTAGCAAAGGCAAAGTATAGGGGGATGATGAATCTACATTTCATCATCTTTGTTCTATCATTTTGGCCTCAAAAACCCTGGCAAATGCTTGTAAATACCCTTAATTCCCGCAGCTTAGCATTCATACAGGAGCATGTCAATAGTGTGTAAAATACTGTTTTTAAAGCTAAAATTACAGAATAAATAAAAGAAAAGAAAAAGAATAAAATATTGTAAATATTTTATGACCTGAAACCCTGAGACCTAGGCATCTTGATGACTAGGACAACAAGGAATAAATAGGGGGAGATAAGGGCCAGAATACAATAAAAATACCTTTGTTTTTATTTCATTCTTCATTCATTTTGGGACCTATTTTTGGTTCCACATTTTATACCTCAAATAAAGAAACTCTGTACATGAAAGCTGTAGATAATTAAATAAATAAAAATACAAAATTTATTACATGCAAAAATACTGTACAGATAAAAAGTTATGATCTGAATAAAAATCCAAAATACCAACTTCCCAGACCTGTATCTTGCACATGAAATGCATCAAACTCACCTTTAATTGTATATAATTTAAAATGAGCTATTTAATGAAGGTGGTTTCACATTTGGCGGAGCTACGGTTTGAAAGTTGAGTTTTGGACCCTTATTGTATACTTGTACAGAATAAACTATTCGTTTTATTATTTGGTCATTATTTTCATAATTTTATATTTTTATAATTTTGTAAATATTGTTTACAATAATTGTATATATAATATCAGAATAAAAGACTCAAAGAAAACACAAAATTAAACACTTGTATAAATAGCATACCTAGGTATAATACCTATACATATACCTATAGAATTACTATTTATATTTTATTAAGCGTACAAAATACCTCAGAAAAATCAAATAAAAATACAGTTAAGTATATAAAAATACTTTATAAAATTATAAAAAAATAAATAAAAATAAATAAATTAAATATATAAAAATTAAATAATAAAATATATAGATATATATATACCTATATAGGGCTTAAAAGGTAACTTGTAATTATATACCTCATATAAATAAATAAAAATCACCATAAATCTCTTTATAAAACAAGAAACATTTTTTATTTTATCATCTAAAATAAATAAAATCATTTACAATTTTATTTGATTTTTCAAATAATTATCGCCTGGAATTTCCTGGTTGGTCCACGTGGACCAACCAGGAGCGGTCAAGTGTTGACCTCGGTCAACTGCCTGACCGAGGTCTGGCACCTTCTGACAGCGGGATTTCTTCCCGATTTCGCCCAATTTTCGAGCCTCACCCTTCCATCTTTTGGCCTCGATCCCTTCTTGGTAATTCTTCCTTGATCATCACTTGGCCACGCCATACCTTCAGATCACGCAAAATCTCCAACATTTACACGTGGCCCTAGCTTGAAGAAGACGCCACCACCATGAATATATTTGACCCGCCATCTTCAAGCTCGGATTTGAACCCTTCTTGGCCACCAATCCTCCTCCCTGTTGCACTCTTCACGTTGCTGGAGGTGACAACTCCTCAACCATACCCTCAGGCGAGTCGAGGAAGTCTCGAATCGGCTCCACCATCTCCGCCGACCTCTGACGTCGAGGTTCCCCCTCCTCTGGTTCCGACCATCGAGGTACCCCCTTTCCCTACCTCCTTTTTGTTTCTTTTTGATCCCTGTAGCCGTAGGAGTAGAATAGCACCTTTAGATTCGCCTACCGTTCGCTATCTCGCCCATTCGCACTCCATCGCCGACGCGCACCGCCGGCCGAAGCTCCTCCATTTCCCATACACCATCTCCGACGCCTATTCCACCTCCACGGGGTCCAGGCACTTTTTTCTGGTCCCCTTCACCCCTTTTTGCAGGTCCAAACGCAGTCAACGCACCTGGGGACCATTTTGAAGCATTCGCCGGAGCTACCTGGAGCTCCAAGCTCCACCACCCTCGCATCAGCACCTCCGACCTTCTCTGACGACGCTGAGTACCCCAGCACGTAGAGGGACCTTCCAGGAGCACGCCCAGCTGCTCTTCACGCTTCCAAACCGGTGTAGACCCGAGAGCTAGCTCGGGGAAGTTCGCCTCGTCGGTGTTCTTCCCCGTTCTTCCCCTTGGCCTCTCCATCGTTCGATCAGGCCATCGCTCCAGTTTTTATATCAGCCGTTGGATTGCGTCGCGCCATCACCGTCAGATCTTCGGCCGAAGATCTAATCTCCACCGTCTAGCTGCAA
Source organism: Ottelia alismoides (assembly GCA_037367405.1). NCBI lineage: Eukaryota > Viridiplantae > Streptophyta > Magnoliopsida > Alismatales > Hydrocharitaceae > Ottelia > Ottelia alismoides. The sequence continues at coordinate 95,582 of JAZKJV010011305.1, forward strand.
ACCGTCATCGCACGTTGTGCGTGCACCATGTGGACAAGTGATCGCATCCCAGCCGTCCGATCGTGCACGAGGAATTTAGGCGTGGGTATTTTGCACGTACACCCTCGCCAAGTTTGCATTTTATTTTTTGTCCAAAAACATTTATTCGTAGTTTAAATATTTCTGTAATATTTGCATCAAGACCCCCATAGTTTTCATATTTGTATTTAGGTCCAGTCCACGTCACCTCACGTGACCCATACACGTGGGGTGGTGGGCATTTTGCAAGGACCCCCCTGGGGATTGGTCTATTTCGGTTTGGTCCATGAACTTTTTATTTAAGTTGTAATATTTTGGTAAAATTGCATCTGAGCCCTTGGAACTTTGTGAAATTGCAAAAATACCCCTACTAGGTCACGTGCCCAGTACGCGTGAGTTTGGACATTTTGCAGCAAACCCCCTCCGGGTTTGGGTATTTATTTTTAGTCCAGAAAATTGTAATTTAATGTTTTATATTTTTGGAAAAATTGCAAGTAGGCCCTTGGACTTCTATGTATTTACGTTTATGCCCTTGCTAGTATTGTATTTTTGCTTGGATGTTTGCATTTATTTCATGCATTATTTTAACTCAAAAAATTGCCAAAAAAATACCATAGGCTCCTTTTGCATTGTAATTTAACGCCATATTTTTATTTTACATTTTTATTCCAATTTCATTTTTATTAAAAATAAAAAAATGCATTTTTTGCACTGTTTGCATTAGAAAATACATAAAAATTATAAAAAGTCTTTTAAAAATTCCAAAAAAAATATATTTTATGTGTCTTAGCTCACTTTATTTTCTGACCAAAAATCCCTAAAATTACAAAAAACCCCTAAAAATAGCAAAATTCTCAAAATCTCCATAAAAATCTAAAAATTTCATAAAAACTACAAAAATTGTGTTTGTTGTCTCTGAAATTTCCTTATCCTATTATCTATCTATTAAAATTAATTTGAAAATTTTTCACTCTTGTTTGCTATTTTATTTCTATATTTTTGTCTCGTATATATATTATATTCACTGTTTTCAATATTTTTACCTTTAAAAATAGCAAAAAAATAAGAAAAATATAGAAAAATCACAAAAATATTAGAAAAATATAAAAAACCCAAAAAGATTTTATTTCCTGAATTTTGTTTATTTTTACTTATTTTCTTTATATATTGTATCCCATTTTCCTGTATTATATATATACTACATTATTGAAAAAGAAAATATAAAAAATATATATATAATATAAAAAGAAAATAGAAAATCAGATATTTAAAACAAAAATATAAAATTTTAAATTTTAAATTAAATAAAAAATATAAAAATCAAAACCCACAAAAATTTGCACATTCATAGGTAATTGCTCACTTTCACATTGATCTTTGTGCACTCCTGCCTTGTTCTATCTTGTTTGCTCCCTGTGTTCGACACTCAACACATACTTGCACTATACACATATTTTGTAGAGTTATAATAAATTTTAACTCCACCTTGGCTTCTCATTGTTTGATTGATATTGTTGGTTAATTGTTGATTGTATCCGGAATTCTGAGCGGTCAACGCATTGACTGTTGGTCCGCCTTGTGGATCAATATGACCGCTCAATTTTTGGCTTCATCAAAGCACCTAACAATTTTGTAGATTTTTATTTAAGTCCACGTGCTCTAAATTAGAGGGAGATAGTGAGAAAGCCACGCAAGTCGATGTAGTGATGGAAATCTCACTATTGGATCTAATGATGCATGCAGAGTTAGAGAACATACAGTGCTTCCCAACTCTCACCATGTGGTATGCAAAATAGAATTTTTAAACCTATCTACATGATAGTGTGCAGTCAAAAAATTGGCCTAAATTGCGGCTTCTATTAGATGTGAAGAACCATATGTTAATTATTCTGAGACAAACTGTACAGTCTCGTCTGGGAGACATCTCGGGGCCCGCCACAGCGGGTCCTTCTAGAGCTGCATGGTGCCTCTCACGGCACGTGGGTTTAAGTCTAAGTAACTAACATTTATTAATTTGATTAGATCTAAATGTAAGAGTCTAAAGGCACATAATTCTTATCAGGGTTTGGACCAAATTACCGATTCAAGCAACCTAAAAGCTAAGGGCTCATGAACAAAAAACAAATAAAAATAAGGTAGAAAACTCAAAGCATCATAAAACAAAGTAAAATAAGACGTTGAAAACATGAGAAAACTTCGATGAGGCCCCCAAGTAAACATACACCTAGGCAATGGACCTCATTATGAAGAGTAGTGCCCAAGTCTTTAACTATTACAAATAATGAATGAATGAATCTCTCTCACACAAATAAATAAATCTAAGCTACATATATGCTATCCAGTCTCATTGCTCCACTTGCTACCTCTCCATCTGGTCAAAGTGAGAGGACCAGCCTCCGCCAGCCTTGGCTGCATCAGCCTCCCAAGAAGTCATCCTCGTATAGCGGGCCCTAGCAACAAATATAACAAGAGAGGTGTATTAGCACATATAATCAACTAATGTATCAAGATATAAAATGAGGTATATACAAGTCAAGGACAACAAATAAGTGAATCAATGAATATGCACAAATAAATGAATCTATAAATGAATTAATGCATGTTGACATGTAGATACAAAATAGACTACAGACATTGCTCCCCGACAATGGTGCCATTTGACAACTAGCATTTTTCGAGGGGTTGCAAGATCTCACAAGGCGAGATCGTAGTCGATGCATTGACCTCTCAAGAAACACAAGTCAATCAACAATTAACACACAATATCAATTAATAAATGATACAGGAAAATGTTGAGTTAAAATTTATTATTCTCTACAACACAAAATGTATAGCATGCAAGCATGTAGAGATCGAACCACAAAGAGAAAGTTAGTTGGCCTATGACTATTGTTAATTAATGTATAATATGTATAAATCTTTTCTTGTGTGGGTTTTTAATTTTATGTATAAATGTATTTTTTTATTATTAATATTAAGTATATGTATCTTAATTAATTATAACACTAATATATTAGATTAATATACATATTTATTTATATATACGCATGGATAGAGATATACTCATAGGGGAGACACATTTGTATACATATACATACATAAGTGCTTCTCTCTCTTTATATATATACATATATAAACATATAGAAGTAATATTAATTGAAAACCCTTTCTTTGTTTGCTAAATTTTAATCTTTTTTAATTAATTATATAATATAGGAATATATATGGATATACATATAATTAGGCTTATATGATTATAAATACTCATAGAAACAAACAAAATATAGGAAATAAAATACTTTGGGTTTAAATGTTTTTCATGTTTGATATTTCTTAATTTTTGCTAATTTTTATGGGCTTTTAATGTAAAAAATATCCAAATTAGAAATTTAATAAATAGTCTGAATTGATTTGAAGAAGAAAAATAGCAAATAAAATCCAAAATTCTCCATATCAATTTTAATACATAGATAATAATATAAAGAAAATTCTGAAACAGAAATAAATTTTTTTTTGTGATTTTTAACATTTTTTGTTTGATTTTGGTGTTTTTTTATTTTTATCATTTTTCTTTTTGTATTGTTAGGGATTTTTTATCTAGAGTTAGAAATACTAAAAAAACATATTTTTTGGTGAATTTTTTAAAATGTTTTTCTATTTTTGTATTTTCTAAGTTAGACAGGGGCAAAAATGTGTTCATTTGAATTTTAATAAGTCGTTATATTTCCAAAAATGCCAAAATAAATGTAGAGCATGAATATACATGCTAGCAGGCATCCAACTCGATTTTTGCATAAGTTTTGGAGTAGATATTCTATTTTTAATAAATGAAATTCAAGCACCAAGAATACATGATCTGGAAAGGGTATGTTTGCAAATAAAAATAAAGGCATGGGCTACTGTGTAATTTTCCCAGAAACATACAATGCATATTAAATTTTATTGGTCTAAATATAAATACAAAAACCCAAAATGGTATACATGCAATTTTGCCACCTCACGTGGGACGTCACATGAGGTGACATGGACTGGAGCCATTTACAATTTATAATAAATTCAGGGGTTCATCTACAAAATGTCCAATTTATTTGCACCATATATTTTATTTACAAGACTAATAAATGAATAAATACAAAAGGTAGGGGTTTAGGTTTGCAATTTACCCCCAAAGGCATGCAGAAGAATAGTCCAGATCATTTCACTTGCTGCGTGTCGCTTCCTCCTCACCCAATTACGGTTCGGCCCTGGACGCTCAAGATTAGATCTCAGACTGAGATCGTGAGATGGGGACTTGTGAGATCTAATGGCGGACGATGGATCTGGGACTCCTCTCAGATCGGACAATAGTTGTTCTTCGCAAAGAATAGGGAAGAACGAGGCCTTCCCCGACCTTTGATATGTGATTCTTATTTCATCCGACAGTCTTTGGCGATGGTTCTTGGCTCTACATGACCAAGGAGGCCATCCGCAATGACTGGTACTAAAAAAATGCTCTGGGACCCATTGTTGGGGTCCTAGAGCTCAGTCGAAGTCGGAGCACTTGGGGATCCTAGTCCAAGTGCAATTATGTCCTAGGAGGGGTCCTTTGGCCTTGGTACCTACACGAAGAGATCCGATGGCTCGAGGTGACTTGACTCAACCAGATATGAAGCTGTGAAGCATGGATGATGAGATGGGTAGCGAAGATTTGGTATACGGTGGAGGGTGAGCTTCAAATTACTGATAGGAGTGTGATCAGGTTGGTCTAGATGATGAGTCAGATGAAGAACACGATGGGAAAGACGATGGGATGAACGCGGTCGTCGGAACATCGGTCATGAGTGGTGAAACAGTGGTTGGATCTCTAGAGCTCCAACAAGGTGACTAAGCTAATCTAACCTAAATCATTAATTAAAACTCAAAATAAAATGAATAAATTAATTAATGGAAAGAAATCTACCTAATGGATGTAAAAACGTATCTCTTCTACCTGTTGATGGGTAGGGAGTAAGGCAGGTCAGAGCACCACCATGGATCGCCGCCTCTTCCTCGCTATGCCATCTCCAAGCATGAAGAAGCTCTCAGCTATCACCTGGACTTTGACATACACACAACAACACATAAAGAAAATCGAAGAGGGATCAAATTAGAATGGAGACCTTGAGAGTTTACTTATAGATGCACTTCGAGGTAGAAAATTGTTTGGCTCGAGAATTATTTGGGAAATATGATGATTAGTCGTGGAAGGAGGGAAGTGTGGTGCAAGATCTTCATGAAGAGCTCGAGGTGAATCAATCAAGGCAGCCTAGAAAGTTTGAGGAAAATGGGGGACTCGAGGCTCTGAAACAAGTCAGAGAGAAGATAGGGAGGCGACCGGGGTCAACATTCCTTGCGTTCTCATTGGTCCAAGTGGAATGCTATAGGACAAAATAGTCCCTATTATACGAAAATAATTATTTCAATATAGTTAATAATTTTAATTTTTTTTGGTTATAAAATAAAAAATGTTTATTATTTTACTTAGTATTTTATTATGATTTTTATTTATTTTTTTGTTTCATTTATTGCAAGTTAATTTTTAAGGGTATATTCATCTTTGTTTTGGGTATTTTATTTTTATTTTGTAGTTTTGATTTTACTATTTTATTTTCTTATTTTATATATTTACATCTTAACTTTATGTACAAAAAAATATTTTTATTTTATTTTCTGATGTTATTTGTATACTAAAATAAATAGGGCTATATATTATATAGGTATAAGAATAGGTATTTCATCTATATATTTATATATGGTATTTATTTTTGTGTTTTTTATGGTCTTATCTTATTCTAGATATGTACATGAATTACAAAAAATATTTACAAAATTTCAAAAATAATAAAGAATAAATAAATTTAATATTTTATTCAGGCATATTTACAATAGGGGTCCAAAAACTAACTTTCGAACATTAACTCCAAAAAATATGAAACCACCTTCATTAAATAGCTTATTAAAAGGTATATACAATTAGAAGTCATTTTATGCATTTTGAGTTTTTATTTAGGATATATGGGTCTGAAAAGTTAAGATTTTGGATTCTTATTTTTAATATAAAATATACACTCTATATTATTTTTTTGGGTAAACTCAATTTTTATTTTTCTATGTATCATTATATACACATGTACAAAGTTTATTTATTTGATAAATAAAAAACAAAGAATAAATTTTTTCCAAAAAATGAATTATAGATTCATAAAAGATTGGGGTTTTGGTTGTATATTTGGTCCTTATCTCCCCCTACTTTATTCCTTGTTGACCAATTCAATTCTTGACTTAGTCTCTGTGTTTAGTGTCATAAAATACCTTTGGTATTTTATTCTTTTTCTTTTATATCTTTATTCTTTTAATTTGGCTTTAAATAATGTAATATGTACAATAATTATACAATAAATAGTGAATATTAATTTGTACAAAAATAATGATATTTACATGCCTTTAGCTAGGGTTTAAAGGCCAAAATGAAAGAATAAAGGTGATGAAATGGAGATTCATCACCCCGCAGCTTTTTGTAGCAGTAACTTAGTCATGTAAATATTAATTTAAGTTTAGTATTTGCGTAATATTTGTATGGGACCCTAAAGCCCATTTAGGTCCTTTATCAGGTCACCTCACACAGCTTCCCACGTGAGGTGCCCAGGTTATTTGCACGTAGTACACTCCGGCTTTATGTATTAGTCCTTTAGTTTGCAAATTAAGTGTTATATTTTTTTTAGAAATTGCATGCATGACCTTGGACTTTTATTTTATTGCAAATATACCTCACTAGGCATGTATTATTATTTATGCATTAGTATTTTCATTAAATACATCCTAGATGCTATAAATGTTATGAAAATTACAATAGATGCATCTTCACTTGCTTATTCGTGCCCATAAAATTATTTACCATCTTAATATTTTTCTATTTTTAAAAATCCAGTATTAGATTTTATTCCTTGTTTAAGTATAAAAATAAAAAACAATTATAAAACAATTTTTAAAAATCCAAAAAGTAGTATACAAGAATCACAAATAAACATAAAAAGAAAACATTAAAAATTACAAAACTCTAAAAACTTGTAAAAATAAAAAATGCCATTAAAAATTTAAAAATAGTTTCCTATTCTATATTTTTTATATTTTATATAATATATATTAAAAATATTTTTGATAATTTTGAACTTATTATTTATTTTTAACACCCAAAATAGCTTGACAAATTTATTCTAATTACTACTTTGTACATTTTATTACATTGAAAAAAACAAAAAATTTAAGATATATAATTCTAAAAATAGAGGAAAAATATACAAAAAATATAAAACATTTTATTTTCTGAATTTAGATTATATACACATTTAAAATTTTAAACCTCATGTATACTATTTATACTTAATAATACCTATATACAGTATATTATAATAATTATTATTATTTATAAATAAGTACTATATTTTAAAAACTTTCAAAAAAGGATTGTTCCCTTATATATTTATTATATACCCTATATATTGTGTGTACTATCTATAATAATATATAAATATATATTATATTAAGAAAAGGAATTAAAAATTTCAAAAATGAAAAAGAAAAAAATTAAATTTAAAATAATAAAATATTTTAGAATCCTTAAATATTAAATATAATTAAAAACCCATAAAAATAAGAAAAAGGTAAAAATATACAAAAAATATTATTAGTTTTTATTAATGAATAATAATTATGCATATCCAAGGTTTGCTCCTTGTGGTTCGAGCCCTACACTTACATGTTATACACATCTTTTTGTAGGGTATAATAAATTTCACCTCGTATTTTATTTATTGGTCAATAAATATAGTGGGATGATTGTTGGTTATCTAATTAGTTCACATGAAAAGAGCTGAGAGAGGGCTGATACAACGAATGTTGGATCTGACTTATCGAACACCACATACTCCTCCAAGATCGGGTGCTAGGCATTGCTGCTCCGATCGATACATTAGGCATCTATATAATTTTCCCCCTTCTTTTCGCACAATGAAATTATTTCATACGAGAAATAATAAGAAAATACTGAACTGGAAGGGGCTTATTTGCAATTTAAATAAAGTAAACATGCAATAGCTAATAGGTTTAGCTAATACAATGGTACATATGCAATAGTTACAACCCCTCAAATGGCTCTGTACGTGAGATAAAAGGATTAAACTATAAATAGAATGAAGCTTGGGGGTCTCCATGCAATGTTTCATATTTATTTTACATTGAAAACAATATAGAGAATATCGAAAATAAAATACAAAAGGCATGGGAGGTCTTGCATCATTTAACTAGGGAATCCACGAGTCTTGCACATGGTATGTTGATGAATGATTGGCATGCGTCCATGTAGTGCCACTTAACGATCAACGTTCTAGATCAGACGATGGTTCACCTTTAATGGATCCCTAGATTAGATTTGAAGCGTAACCTTATCAAACAGCTGAGAGGGTGGAAGGAAGAACATGGAAGAACATTCCTTATTCCTCACTTGATAGGCAAATGATCCTCCCTCAGAGTTCTTCCTTGATGTTGATCAGATCTTTACGCCCATGGGACATCTTTGCACCTACAGGGGGATCCAATGGCTCCATGCCTCGTCGGAGGAGGCCTAGAAGGGCAATCTGCTCCAGACACTTGGGGAACCAATTCCTCCTTAGATTCATCTTGCCAAGTACGTCTCTAGGCCTCCTTCTAGCACAAAAAGATTAAGAGGGCCAAGGGCTATGTCCTCAACCCATATTGAAACTGTAAAGCATGCGTGGATGGTGAACAATGGTGATCCCCAGTGAGGTGGCTGATGTGAGATCTGGAACCTCGATCTGGGCAAAATCAAGGGTGGAGGATGAGGGGGTTCTGATGAAGAAAGGTATAGGGATTGAAATGGGATGATTTGTAGGTCGAAATAGTGGCTATCGCGGTTGAGAACACTCGCCGGAGCACTAGCTCTGATGAACTACGATTTGGTTAAATTACACTAAACAACAAAATTGAAACGAAGCTAATGACCAACATAACTAAGGAATGAAAATGCAAGCTAAAGAACCTAACCCAGTGGCTCAACAAGGGTGTACCTGGAGTAGAGAAAACCTCACTGAGCTCCTCTTCGGTGATGCCCGGATCAAATTCTCAATTGCCTTATCCTCGCTGCCAAAATCAAGGGCACCTTAATGTCTCCAAGGGCTTGCACCTTATAAAAACTAAAAAAGAAGATGTGGTCTGGATTTTATAGACAAGGTGAAGGTTGATCTCGTGTGGGTGATGGCGTGTGAGAGGAAGGTTGTTGGTGGGAGCTATACATCTAACGAGATGGAGGGATGTGGGAGGATCAAAAAAGTGAAGGTCTCGAGAAAGAATAGGAGAATGTGTGCTAAAATGGAGAAGATTGGGATTTCACATGCTCTAACAGAAATCAGAGGGTAGCTGGGTACAATTGATCTAGGGTCAACAGAAGAAACACCCTGATTAGTCCATGTAGGACAAAGAAGGACAACACATAAAAGAGACTATGTATAAACTAAATATAAAATAGTAAATGAATTTATTAAATACAACTTAAAACATGAATTTTTTACTATTTTATAAACTTTTTTATGATTTTTTTTATTTTCCAACATTATTTGTGAAATGTTAATATTTACATGTGTATAATACATATACCTGTATTTTCTATATTTTAATTTTATTTTGTATTTTATATAATAATATTTTATTTACCTATTTTATATATTCCTAACATTATTAAATACATATTTGCATATTTTTTGTTCTTTTAATAATTTTATTTATATGTGTAAACAAATACATGTATATACATTATAAGTATAATATACATATACATTGCAATACATTAAATATTTTAAGTGTATTTTGAATGTTTTTATTTGCATTTATGTATTAAATATGTTTTATATATTATATACAATTATTTTAAAATATAAGGTTAGTAAATATATAAAGAAAATTATATTAATTTTATATACATATGCCAAGTACAATATTACCCCCAAAAGCTGGCTTTCGTATCTTAGATCTTGTTTTAATGAAATCGCCTTCATTAGATAGTTAATTTAATTTGCAATACTATGGAGGTGAGTTTGGATCAATTAGAATTCACATAGAGTAGATATTGAGCAATGAAGTTTTGTTTGCGGCTTTTTCATCTGTGTACAAAGTGCATTGTGCATGTTTTTTATTAGCTATTACTTTTATAACTTTCTATGTATTATTATGTATAAGATTCATGTTGAAAACTTTATTATTTGATGTATGTAATGACAAAAATAGTGTAAAGATGACTTCTATACAGAGTATAAAATTAAGGTTTTTATACAGTGTTTGGGCCCTTATCTACCCCTACTTTATTCCTGATTGATCTAGTCAATATTGACTTGGTCTCGGTTTAGGGTCATTCAGTATCTTTGATACTAAATTTATTTTTTTCCTTTTCTTTATTCTTTTATTTTAAATTTAAATATCAATATTAATGTGTTATTTACAGACTAATTACAAATGAATGTTTGGTGTTAGTTTGTATAAATTAGTAGTATTTACAGGTGTTTTGCTAAGGATTTAAAGATAAATTGAAGAATAAGGGTAGATGAATGGTTGTTGATCAATATGATATAATTATTATGATATAAAAAACTTTTACTATGTTTATATCATGTTTTTTTATCTAGTGCATGCTTGTCTAAGTTAATCTATAGAATACTTCTAATATTACTCGTTTGACATCCATCTTCTATGTACATATGTATCCATTTTTAAGAATATGATAATATAGTTTTAGTTTCCATTAATATTTGTATCTATGTCTATATATGTATTTAAAAACGTACGAGGATATCGTAACTCTATCCATATCCATATGTATCCATTTGCATCCATACATGGGTGCCAAGCCTCCTCCCTCTGCCTCCATTGTCTCCGTCTCCGCTCGATGTTGGTCTTGATAACAACCTGCCTCCGCAAGCATGAAATGTTTTTGGTGTTTTCTTTTTACATATTTTTACCCTTTTTAGACCATTCTCAATAAATTCGTTGGCTGCCTCAATGAAATATGCCTGGATTTTTCGATTCTTTGAACTGAACTCTTAATATATGATAGAAAAACAAAGGATATTTGGGAGATGGAGAGCAGGGAAGAAGCACTGAGAGAAGAGAACAACTCTTGTTGTATTGCACTTGATGAATGTGTGCTTTGGAAGGTTGAAAGCACATGCTTATATAGCTACATCTCAGGGATAAAAATAGAATGCAAATAAAAAATAATAAAAAGTAGAACCTCCCCCATGCAAGGAGGACCATCCACCTAATCCCAAGTTGCTAAATAATAGCTCTACCACCAACCAACTAAGACTAGGATTAGAGCCAATATATGGCCTTATTTAACAAAACTTAAAATACTTAGAATGCCAAGAATAGCATTCACATTCTCCCCCTTAGTCTTGGCATACCCCGAGATCACGGACTCCAAGTAAATGACGCATAGTCGCCAATCTTGCTATCGGTAATGCCTTTGTCAGCACATCGGCCCGTTGGTCTTCGGTGCGAACAAACTCGACGCTAATCAACATTCTTTCGACACCATCACGAATGAAATGATATTTTGTGTCGATGTGCTTACTTCGTCCATGGAAGACCAGATTCTTCATAAGAGCTATTGCAGACATGTTGTCAACGAACAGCTTCACCATCCTCGATTCTGTTCTGACCAGTTCATCCAATAATGCTCTAAGCCAGAGTGCTTGGCATGCTGCTGCAGTTGTCGCCATGAACTCAGCCTCGCAGGATGAAAGAGCTACTGTCTTTTGTTTCTGTGAGTTCCATGAAACAAGACAGTTGTTGATGTAGAATGCCATGCCACCTGTGCTCTTCCGATCATCCATATCACTAGCCAGATCACTATCTGTATAGCCAATGATTACTTCTTCCCCGCCTTCTTTCTTGTAGACAAGTCCGAAATCGATGGTGCCTTTGAGATACCTGAGAATTTGCTTTACAACCTTGTGATGCATCATTGTAGGCTTCTCCATGAATCGACTCGCCACTCCAACAGCGTAGGAGAGATCCGGCCTAGTGTGAAGAAGATAGCGCAAACACCCGATGACACGACGGTAGTAGGTGGCATCAATAGGTTGTCCGTCTGGATCCTTGTGCAGATGGGATCTTGGCTCCATGGGAATCTTACAAGGATTACAATCAAACATGTTAAATTCATTTAGTACCTTCTTAGCATAGGCTGTTTGCTTGAGTGAGATGCCACCGTCTCCTTGTTCCACCTCAAGTCCGAGGTAGTATGTGAGTAAGCGGAGATCGCTCATCTCAAAGTCTCTCATCATTTGCCTTTTGAAGTTTGCAATTGATTATAGATCTTCTCCCGTGACGATCAAGTCATCGACATAGACACCGATGATGATGCCCGTCGCGGCCTCGCCCCTTCTATACACATCCTTCTCCTGTGTACATCCTGTGAAACCGAGCTGCTTCAAGCTTTTATCAAGGTGCATGTGCCATGCGCGTGGTGCCTGTCGAAGCCCATAGAGCGCTTTGCTCAGCTTGAGCACCATATGCTCTTTTCCTTTTACTGTGAACCCCTCAGGATGGGTCACATAAACTTCTTCTTCGAGTTCACCATTTAAGAATGCTGATTTGACGTCAAGGTGATGAACTTGCCATCCTCGATTGGCCACAACAGCTAAAATGACACGTATTGTGTCAAGGCAAGCAACCGGAGCAAAGACTTCTTCAAAATCAATGCCTTGTTGTTGTACATACCCTTTTGCAACAAGGGATGCTTTGTATTTGATAACTTCGCCATCTGAGTTCTTTTTGAGTTTGTACACCCATTTAATCCCTATAGCTTTATGTCCCGCCGGTAACGTGGTGAGTGACCACGTCGCATTTTTTCGATGGCTTCAATCTCTTGGGCCATGGCGTCATCCCATGATGGATGACCAACAGCCTCCTAGAAGCATGTAGGTTCCTCCGTCTCTGTGAGAATCGCTTCCTCTTCTGTTAGATCCATGTGCGGAGCATCACGCATGATGTCAGCCATGGACCTATAACGGACAGGTGCACCGTCGTTGTCAACTTGTCCTCCTGACCAAAGTGTAGGTGAGTGCCTACCCTGTTCAACATCTTCTGTCGTGGATGGCATGACCTCCGGAGCATTCCTGATGCTAGTGGGTGTTGATGACGAGCTTGATGCAACACCTATTGGAGAGGTCGGTGTAGATGGTTCCAGCACCGGTGTTGGATCATCTGCCGAAGTACCCAACAATGGATTGAGCAGACTTCAACCGGTTCGATGTTGACGTCCTCCTCAATCACAAAATTGGATGATTGACCACTTTCCACATGCAGACCATTTCCACTCCATATTTTCTTCAAATATAACATTACGACTTACATGGATTTTTCCTCGATGGGGGTCCAGTAAGCGGTGGGCCTTGCAACCTTCTTCGACACCCAGGTACACCATCGGTTGACTGCGATCATCGAGCTTCTTGAGGTTTGGCATGGTCACCTTAGCATGTGTCATGCAGCCGAACACTCGAACATGTGCTAGATGTGGCTTCTTTCCCGTCCATGCCTCGAATGGAGTGTGATCGCCCATCGCTTTGGTTGGGAGGTGATTGAGGAGATAGACGGCATGTCGTACTGCCTCCCCCCAAAACTTGCTTGGTACGCTCATACTTTTGAGAAGTGAGTGTGCCATGTCCATCACCGTATGGTTACGTCACTCCGCCACACCATTTTGCTGGGGTGAATATGGTGCGGTCAGGTGACGCTCGATCCCTGCCTGCTCGCACATCTTTGCGAACTCTCCTAATAAGAACTCTCCTCCGAGATCAGATCGGACAGCCTTAACACGATAATTACTTGCGTTCTCTGCTAGAAACTTGGTCTTCATGAATATTGAATATGCTTGATCCTTTATTTTGAGTACATGTAGCCACATCCACCGAGAGTAATCATCTACAATTAGCATAAAATAGTGATTACCACCTGGAGTCGAGGGCGTGATCGGTCCACACAAATCAATGGGTAGAAGTTCGAGCGGCTTCTGTGCTTGGTACTTGGTTGCTTTCGGGAACGTTAATCTTGTCTTCTTTGTCGCTAGACAAGTCCGGCACACCTTGTCGGGATGCGTAATCAGCGGCACACCAGCCGCCAATCCTTTGTTGGCAAGCATCTTCAATGCTGGAAAGTTGATGTGGTCAAGGCGAGCATGCCATAACCATGCAGGATCATCGAGGCTTGCTAATAATGAAACTGGCCTCGCCAGTTGTAGCTCGATGCGGTAGAGACGGTTTTGTGTTCGCTTTACTTTTATGATCAAGCGAGAGGTATTTTTGACTGATACTTTGAGCGTATCTTCATCCATAAGCACTTGGTGCCCAGACTCAGTGAGTTGATCAAGGCTTATTAGATTGCTACGAAGTCTAGGGATAAAAAATACATCTTGAAGAAGCCACTTATCACCATTCATGCATGTGAAGAGGATCGATCCCTTCCCCTTGATCTGCACCGTCGAGCCATCGCCAAATCTGACGCTTCCGGTGATTGCTCTATTCAACTCGTGGAACTTATCTTCATCACCAGTCATATGGTTACTAGCGCCATTGTCGAGGTACCATACATCTGTTGGTCCCTCAACATGCTCGGTAGCATGCAACTCCGGCCACACCTTCTCCTCATTCAGCATCACGACCTCCTGCTGCTCTTCCTCAACCATCAAAGTCTCATTTGAGACCGCTAGTAGAAGTGCTGGTTCAACATCCTCGGCACGTGCAAAGTGTGCTTCCTCCTTCTTCCTCGGGGCTTGACAGTTTGTCGAGTAATATCCCATCTCATTGCAGTTATAGCACCGAATGTGACTCTTATCACGGCCACCACCGTTAGAGCCATTTGCTTCATCTTTGTGTGGCCCTCCTCGACCACCTTTGTAGCCTCCTCTGCCACGCCCACGACCTCATCGGCCGTGGTTCCCGCCATCTGCGGGAGCCCTGTTCTTTGACAAATCTCCTCAGATCTTCTTAGATCGTGCCTCCCACTCGGTCTGAGTGAGTAGCAGTTGCCCATCCACGCTTCCACCTGCGCTAGTGTTCTTCCTGCATGTCCGCTCCTCAAAGGCTTTGAGTCGACCGACGGCCACCTCAAAAACCAAGGTTTTGAGGTCGCAAAATTGCTCGATGCCGGCTATCACACTGATAAATCGTTCTGGCACCGTGTCGAACAATTTTTTTATGAGCATAAGATCTGTCATCGTCTCGCCAAGAGTTGCATACTTGACAGAAATGGTTGTTATTAGACTAGTGTATTGGTCGAGGGATTCTCCATCACTCATCCGCATGACGTCGAACTCCCGCTTCAACGTCTGCAATCGTGCGTCCCGAACTCGGTCCACACCGACGAACCTCGTCTTGAGACATTCCCAGACTTCCTTTGCTGTCGTCTTCTTGGCCACCAACATGAGGAGGTCCTCCGGAAGCGCTTGGAAGAGATGCATCTTTGCCTTCTTGTCGAGCCGGACGTTGACTTGAGTTCCCTCTACCGGAGCAACAGCCCCCCAGAGGCCTTGATCCTCCATTATGGCCTGAACACGAATCACCCAGCTGGTGTAGTTCATGTTCATCAACTGAGGGTACTGGAGCGTACGACTCAGTTGCTGCGCCCATGATGATTCTCCAGGGACGATAGCCATGGAAGTGGCTCTGATACCAGATGATAGAAAAACAAAGGATATTTGGGAGATGGAGAGCGGGGAAGAAGCACTGAGAGAAGAGAACAACTCTTGTTGTATTGCACTTGATGAATGTGTGCTTTGGAAGGTTGAAAGCACATGCTTATATAGCTACATCTCATGGATAAAAATAGAATACAAATAAAAACTAATAAAAAGTAGAACATCCTCCATGCAAGGAGGACCATCCACGTAATCCCAAGTTGCTAAATAATAGCTCTACCACCAACCAACTAAGACTAGGATTAGAGCCAATATATGACCTTATTTAACAAAACTTAAAATACTTGGAATGCCAAGAATAGCATTTACAATGTATTGCTGCTTTGCTTTGGGCATCTTGGGTACCTAGACGGTGGAAATATAACTTGTACCTGTCAGGAAAACTTTGCATCATTACATGGTGCTGTGTGAATTCCTCTCGAGAACACGTTCATAAATATAGTATTATGACAGGCAAACCTACTTTCTAGTCTTTGTTTTCTACTGTGAGGAACCTCAACTATTTGATCACCAGATCCCTCCCCATGAATTCACCTAGATCTTCATATCAGATACCTGACAATATCTCCTCTGCAAGGTTCCAAAAAAAAGATAATCTTGTTCACATTCCATCAATAAAATTTCTGACATGATCTTATGCAGAAGCGAGATCTATAGCTTCGTCTCACGTGGTGATGGGCCATGGAACTTCAGCGAGCATGCCAAGGACGATAGGATGAATAGGCAATGGTGATTTTTTTAGTAGTTCGATCTGCGTCACGATTTTTAATGCCTTCCTGGCGCCGACATCTAGAAAGAGAAGTGTTTGGTATCCATCTTAATTAGTTTTAGATTAGGCACGGAGATGGCCCTCTTGTCCACCAGATTTTTTTCCCTATTTGGGCATGGCCAACTCATGCCTTATGCTCTAGCACGTTTTGATTACGTTTAGAAAATACCAAAAAAAAAAACAAAAGCAGAAGGGAAGAAAGGAAAGAAATGAGCCAAATGAAATCATGTCAGGGAGGTTGATAAGTATTCACAGCACGATTCCGTAAATGACCGTTTTGTTGCAAGCAATACTACTACTGTCCTGACCGCTAATACATATTCTGAAACTAAGCAAATAAAAAACAAGTGAGTCTGCACATAAACATTTTTTTTCAGTTAAAAGACCATTCATGCAGCTGAATGATTGTTGATGGATGAACTGATGGTGGTATCTGTTAATTATTTTTACATGCTGTTAGGATGGGAGCCATCCATACTTGATCTGAAGGTCTAGAAAACTTTGACAGGTTTGTTTGGAATCGTACATTGAGTTCCAAGTTCATTGTACACATACATAAATAGATTTATCACTAAAAAGGAGTTTATAGTGACCTTTTTTAAAATCTTCTATAATATCGTCCATTGTTAAATATAAAACAAGGAATAATTTTCATTGTGTAATGATTTTATGTATTATAAATTAATGACAAATGTAATAACCACGGCCACATCATTAGCGATTATCTACATAACAACTCATTACCATTGTTATTTCAAAAATTTGAACCAATCATCAGTGGTGATTAGTTAGATTTTTTGAAAAAATTATCAATAGATAAGAACTATATATATACGGACCTTTAATAATGATAAAGGAATGTACATAACATTTGTCGTTGATTTCGAGTAAAACATTTGAAAGCGGGTTAGATGTCGCAAGAAGGGTGTCCAAATTATTTGGAGATATACCAATTAATAATTTACCCATTAAGAATTACTATTGCAAATAGGTTCATGAACATATGGTCCTAAAGTCCATTCATACATAATTATCGCGAGAGAGGCCCCCTTAGAGAGGAGATTCTATAAACACAAAGAGGAGGAGAAAACATCCATATATTTCTCAAGTTTTCCACTACAATATCGAACATGGAAGAGAATTCTAGATCTCTCATCGAAAATATCCCCATCTCTTGGAGGACTTAAAAATACCAATAAGTTGGCCATCATTTTAACATAACAACACAATAAACACAACACAATAAACACAACACTGCAAGATTTCACCACTTATCCAAGTACTTAAAGCCCCTCTCTTTTTGTAGACATTGTAATCCTCTTCCTACATAAGTGCAAGTCCTGTGAACAAATTTCAAGTTTTCGTAAGAAGAGTTTTAAATGTTTAAATCCCATCTTGTGCATTTATCTATATTGTCTCTTATAAAATTTGATTCTTATCCACAATCACTCTTGCACTACCCCATCAGTAGTGCCTAAAAAAAATGAACAAAATAAAATAAATCTAATGACAAACAAGAATTTCGATAGGGGATCCTAACGCCTAGTCTTGGAGGGTCTGCGGTGCCCGACAAGTCTTGTCCGGCAATTGTTGTGTCGACCACTCGCATTACTCGGATCGTATATCAATCTCTCATCAACAATTAACCAACAATTATTATTTAGCAATAAATGCAAAGTGAGCTAAAATTTATTATTCCCTACAAATATATACTCAAATAAGTATATATAGTACGCAAGTGTAGGGGTTGAACCATAAAGGAGCAACGATCATAGATATAAACATTGACAAACTATGCAGAAAATCAACAAATACTTTTGTGTGTTTTATAGTGTTTTTCTAATTTTTTGGATTTTTAATATTTTATATTTTTTTCGATTTTTAATTTTATTATTTTTTATTTTAAATTTGAAAATTTTTTATTTCCTTTATGTAATTTTATATTTTTAGTTTTTCTTTATAAAGTCCTAAAAAATATATATAATAAGAGATATAATATATATGTTATATAAATAATAAATAGATATAAAAAATAAGAAAATACATATAAGAACAATACTTTTTATTTTTAAGGGTTTTTAAATATTTAGGGTACTTATTATGTTACTATTAATATTATTACATATATTGGTGTATATAGATATATATATATATATATAAATAATATAGGCCTTTATATTTATAAGCATAGCTATAAATACTTGAAAATTGCAAAATACAATGTTTTTATCTTTATATATTTTTCTCTATAGTGACTTATAATAATAGGCCAGAATACTTTGGAATTTAAAAATAGAAAAATATCTCAAAAATTACAAAAGACTCTTTAATATATAAAATATGATATAGATAAAATCCAGAAACATAAATTTTTTTTGGATTTTTGTATGATTTTTACTGATTTTTATGAGGATTTTGGACTATTTTGATTTTAAGTATTTTCTTTTGAAGTTTTTAGTGATTTTAGTCTTGAGTTACAAAATATAATAATAAAGCTACTCTATTTTTTTTGGAATTTCAAAGTGATTTTATATTTATCATATTTAAAAGCCAAATAGAGAATAAATGCTCCATTTTTTGTTTTTATAATTATAAATATTGAATAAAAAGCCTCGATGATATTTAATGTGGTAAAATTAAATATCATGCCTCTATCCCAATTTTCCTAGATTTTTTAGAACATTATAGACATTTAAGAAAAATAAAAGCAACAAAAAAATACAATACTGGCATAGGTATTTCTATAATTTAAATAAAGTTCGCATGCATTCTAGAACACCTAAAGATGTCCAGAAGCGTACATGCAAAAATCCTTGAAGTATCCAATTTAATATGCAATGACAAGGGTATAATTGTATAATCCAAAAAGTCGAGGCCGTGGTTGAAATCTTCACAAAAAGATTACCCTAAATTTTGAATTCTTTGGACCAAATAATAACACAAACCTGGAGGGGTTTAGGTGCAAAATATCTCACCCCTCACATGTTTATTGATGAGCCGAAATCCGACACGATTAAGGTGGAAAATAAATCACAATATCGTTGTCCTTAATCGCGCGAATCGGTCTACGGAAAAATAATTAAACCACTCAAAAGATAAATAAATCAATGAAAACAAATGTAAGTAGTTTTCACTATTCTTTTTACCTGATATAGCGACTAGGGTCGAACACAAGGAGCATGTTTGAAAAACTAAGTTGTCAAATTTCCAAGCTAGTTTTTAGTGGTTTTTGAATTTTTATTTTTTTAATTTTTCGAAATAAGGACAAAAGATAAACAACACGACACCATACTCTTTTTTGTATTTTTTTAGAATAATAAAAATTGCTCAGAAAATTATGAAGAAAATATTTTTGTGTTTTATATACTTTAAAATATTTTTAATAATTTTTTCGCAATTTTTTGATGTTTTTGTTATTTTTAAAAAATAAAACAGTGGAAAATAAAGCAAACAATGCACATTCAGGATTATTTTTCAATTTAAAAATTCTTTAAGTGCTCCAAATTCCTGGAGATTATTTTTTCATAAACTAGCAAGACATATCTAGAATCAGAAATTGAAATCACTATTTTTGGATTTTTCTAGAATTTTCTTCTATGTTTTAATATTTTTCGTTTTTCGCATTTTTTTTTGTTTTTATAAAGAGCTAATGCACAAAAATTGTCAGAAGTTAAAATACACCAAAATACACCTACATTAATCTTTTTTTGTAATTTTAAGCAATTTTTCGAATTTTTACAAATTTTCAAATTTCGGTCAGAGAAAATACACTGTTTTCATGAAATTTTTGGAATCATAAAAATATTTATTCCATTGAAAAGATCAAGTAATTTATTGTTCTAGAATCACAGGACCAAAATGCAATTATTCAATATTTTTACATAAAAATATAACAAGAAATGAAGGTGGGGTATAAAGTGCAATTTACCAAATAAATGTCATGTGACAGGCGTTAGCAGGGGCGTCGTTGCAATTTATGAAACTTTCAGGGGAGTTTATGTAATTTCGCCAAAGATTTTTTTTAATCTTGAAAGCTCCCAACCCTAGGGCTTTCTCTTGTATCTCGTTTCTTTTCACAGGGGGAGGCAACAGGGTCCGCCGCCACCGCCATTGGGAGATCGACGAGGAGGGACGCACGACGGTCACAGTAGGTGGAGGTCGGTGGTGGGGCGCACAAGATCTGGGAGCGGGCAGCGATGGCGGAAGGACACGCATGGCAGCGTGCGCTACTCGAGAGCTTCAGGCGGAGGGAGTGCCACCGCCTTCTTCAAGATGGGAGAGGGGCACACGTGCTCGGTGGAGGTCGGGATCGCACGGAGGAGGCGGATCGGGCGGTGCCGGCCTGCGCAGATGGCGCGGCGGCGAAGGAAGGGCGGTCCTGCGGGCTGGAGGGTTGCTTCGGCGGAGGCGCGGGGTCGGTCCGCGAGGGCCGGGAGCTTCAGAGGAAGGATGGTCGCCTGGGGGTGCGCGGCACGTGGGAGGCGTGCGCTCGGCGGCGAGCAGCGCCTCGCGCGGAGGCAGGAGGAGGGGAGCTTGACGGAGGGGCCCCGCGGGGTTGCAGCGTGAGGCGCCCGCGCGCGGTGCAACCTGGACCGGGTGCGCGGGTCTCGGTGCTGGGAGGCAGGTGGCGGACGACGGGGGTCAGCGGCGCAAGACGGCGTCGGAGGTGGGGCCGCCGCCGCAGCTGTGGAGGCAGTCAGATGCGCGGGGGTGACGACCCCTGGCTGCTTTTTTTTAATTTTTTTTTGTTCTTATTTTTTTAAAATTGCAGGAAAAAGGTTAGGAAAAATTTTATATTTTTTTATTTTTTTATCAGAAAATGTAAACAGTAATAATACAATTTTTATTTTTTTATTTTATTTTTTTGATGAACCTACAAAACAAAGATTAGAGAGAAGAAATATTTTTTTATTTTCCTGCATAACAATCGTTAGAGAGAAAAGACAACAAAAATTTTATTTCTTTTTTTTAAGTTTTCCCTGCAAAAACAAATGTGAGATGAACAGGAAAAAACAATTATATGATTTTTTATTCTTTTTATTTTTTATTTATGCACAATAATAGGACAAGTGAATGGATTCGGATCTGCGAAATGGGAGATAGATCTGTGTCTCCGACCACCGTACGTGGTCAGAGGTGATAGGTCGTGCGAGGTAGAAAGTGAAATGAGAGGGTCGGAGAATGAGATGGCAAATCGTTGTCGGATGTGGATTAAAATGTGATGGAATTTTTGTGATTTCTAATGATCTAAAGACTAATAAAATAAGATTAAAAACTAAACCTATGATTACCTACGAGAAATGACAAGAAATAAAATGGATCTCACCTCGGGGTTCGGAAATGCCATGATGGTCTCGACGAGGGCCGACACGCTGTCACCGGATGGCTCGGAGGCTAGGCACCCTTCTTCAATAATACGACGCTCGGAGATCGGGCTCCTCTTCGCCAAAGATCGATCAAAGAATGAAAGAAGGAGGAGGAGCCCATTAAAAAGAGAAGAGAAATGAAAAAGGAAGGTATTTACATATAAGGAAAGTTTTTTATTGGTGAAATTAAAATAAATAAAATATGTAAATAAAAAATATAATTAATTAAAAACGAAATTCGAAATTAAATTAATTAAATAAATTAAATAAATAATGGAAATCAATTAACCACCATAATGGTGGCCATATATGGTGTGGAATAAAATCATATATACAAGGCAAGTTACTAAAACAAATAAACTCAAATAAATTCAATAAATTAAATAATTAAATATGAATTTCGTAATTAAAAAAAATAAATTAATTAATGTGAGATAATTAATTTTTTTGGTGATTTTTATTTAAGGAAGTTAATTGTATACATATATTATACACATATAATCCAATATACATAGGTACAAATAAGGAAATATTTTTATAAAAGATTTTTTATTTTATTTTTTTATTTTTATTAAAAATAATATTTACAATTATATACATATAAAAAAATGAATATAAAAAAATATGTACAATAAAAATTGGTTAAACTGCACAACTTTTTAATCGTTTTTTCTTGGGGAACTTGCACATCCACTGGCCCTATACTAGACATCCATCCATCCTGCTCTGATTTAACTCCAAAAATCATGAAACCACAGCCATTTGAAAGATAATTTAATTTAGAGTATAATGGAAGTGAGTTTGATTCGGTTTGAGCTCATATGTAGCCGGAATTGATGTTTAAATTATTACTTTGCGGCTTTTTTCTGGGTGCGGTTATTTACAATATATACAATATTTTAATTTACAAATATTTTTATTATTTACAACACATTTTTATTTACAACTTTTATTTACAAAAAAAATTAATTTGAGGTCAAATTATGTACAAATAAAATATGGTAAGTTTTATACAAATATACATGAAGAATATTTACAAAATATTTTTGGTTTTTCTAACAGAAGACCCTATCTCCCTCTACTTTATTTCTGGTCAATCAGGTCAAGTCTCGACCTTCTCTCGGGGTTCGGGTTAGTGTGTATTTATTGCATAAATACATCCTTTTCTTTTTCTTTTCTTCTTTATTCTTTTATTTATGTACAAAAAGAGTTAAAAATGTAATTTTAACAAATGCATGTAAAATGGTATTTTTATGCAATTAGTGGTATTTACAGGTGTTTGACTAAGGAAATGATGTTAAAATAAAAGAATAAAGACGATGAATCATGGATTCATCATTCCCCTATACTTTACCTTTGCTAGTCCCTTGGCAAACACTTATTTTGAAAATAAGTGAAAATGAAAATAAAGAAAAGAAAAAGGAAAGAAGTTAGAACAACATTGACTTTTAAACTTATCTTCATAAAAATGTAGTCTGGAGCTCTGTCGGACCTTTGGATTATTAGTGTGTCGAATCCTTAATGGGAAATAGAATTAAAACCTAACAGCCTCTAAGTTCTATAAGACTCATATTCATGTCTCCTCAACAGTCAGATTAGAACAAGTCTACATACACAAATTCTTATGACTATGAATCTTTTCTTATATGTGTAAGTGAAATATAGCTCTTCATCTCAAAAGTAGCAAAGAAACAACCTCTCTCAACAAGGTAACTCTAATCCCCTAGTCTGGCAATTCTTTCCTCGAGGAGCGGGGATATTCCCTTCTAAGTTCAAGTTCAACCAGCTCAAGAAGAGGGGATGGAGAAGAGAATGGACGGTAACCTATGTAGTTACCTATCCTTGGATGCATGACCAGTGTAGCCATGTCACCTGCTGCAAGATCACAAATATTTGACTTTGAAGCTCTTATTCTTTTTTTTCACTTGTATATACACTCCGGCATGCATTTTATTTTTCTATCAGGCCCGTCCACTTTTGGAGATTTTGCATTTTTTTTCTTTTTTCTTTTTTTTGACAACATATACAAGGTGCAGCATGTACATAAGGAGTTTTTCCTCTTGAGACAGTAGACTATCCCTCTTTTGAAGCATTATTGCAACCCCACAACATCCTGTCTTTAGACCTCAACATCACCAAACCAGGTTGAGACGCACTTCCCTCCCTAGAGGAGGACGAGAGGTTCCGCCTAGATGTACTACCCTCGTATGTTACCCCAAGCCAAAAGATTCTGCCCCCTCACTACCTCCTCCATGAAGAGCTACGTGTAGAGTGCATTGTCCAAGGTAAGCCATGATCTGAAAGAATCATGCGAGTGTTGATAAATATTTTACTTAGACTCATCAAGATGACATGTGAACATAGTCTTATGGACTCAAAGAATTAAGTCACTAGGACCTGAAAAGTCTTAACTCCAAATCTTATAAAGGTTCCTCTGAAATTAAGTGGATTAAGGTCCAACTAAGCTCCATTCTTCAAATTTATTCCAGACTTAATTTAAATGTCAAAATCATCTTGAAAAATGCTCATACAAATGCAAGAAAATATGTACATGCAAAGAAAAGAAAAGAAAAATCTTTTTGTGAAACAATTTTCAAAATTTTGAATTTTTTATGAGTTTTTGAAAAATGATGCTCATGCAAAAGGTTTTTTTTGCAATTAGTTAGTAATATATACAAGTATATACATAATTTTTTTAGAAAAAAAAGTTAGGGATGAGATACATATATTTACACAGGGTTGAGATGATTATTTACAAGAGTAAGATGTAAGGATTTACAACTTGAGTAATTTATACAAGTATATACACAGTTGGATTTTTTATTTTTATTTTATTCATTTTTTTGTGATGCATATATTCCTCAAATTTATTTGAAAATAATTTTACAAATAATTTTGAAAACTATAGTCCAAAATAATTTTTTACACAATTTTACAAACATTTACACACATTTGAAAACTCTTTTGTAAACATTTTCAAACAATATATATTTTTTCAAAATATTTTTTTCAACCATTTTTTCAAACATTTGCAAATCGTTTTTTTTTTACAAAATCAGTTTATTTCACACAAAGAAAAAAAATTTTACAAGCCACAATATTTTTACAACGGTTGAAAATATTTTTTTTCAAACATTTTTCAAATAGTTTTCAAAAGATTTTCAAATAGATTTTCAAACTATACTTTTCAAAATATTTTAACCTGATTTATTAATCAGTATATATAAAAAGAATTTTGAGGAAATATCTGCATCTTTTTATTAGTATTTTTAAATTTTTTTGAGTATTTACACAGTATTTTAGCCATATTAAAAATATGAAAGTACGAGTTATGGCTAAAGTAAATATACAATATATACAACACCCCCTATACTTAGCTCGAACTATGTCCTCATAGTGATCAAAGAGCTGGAAAGAAAGACATAACTCGTGCTAAGTATAGAAAAGTGAAAAGAATAGTATACTACAACGACGAATAAAAGAATGTAATCACTAGAAGTCAGTGATCCCCCTATACTTAGGATCAAGTAATCCTAAGTATAGAAGACTGTACACAAGGAGAAAACCGAGGAGATGGATATACAGAGTCTACCTCCCCTATACTTAGGGTAAAATATCCCTAAGTATAGGCAACAAAACAGAGGTAAAAAGAATCAAAAGAATAATCACAAGTCTGACACCCTCCTATACTTAGGGTAAAGTATACCCTCAGTAGGGAATGATCATGAGATGGAGACGGGGTGTAAGACAGAAAGAATGTATAATATGGACAGATGGCCTATACAGATGTGAATAGGTCAATGTTGAGGTGCCTCTCAATAAGCGCTAGAGTTTATGCCCCTAGCTGGGCGCAAATGTTAGGATAACGCCGTATCGAGGTTCAAGACGGCATCTATCAGGCGAATACCGTACTGTCGTTGCAGTCTCGGTGGGAGAACAACAACGAGGTCAATAGAGTAAATGATAACACCTTGATAATCAATCAGGCGGGTGTCTGCTACCAGGTCAAGATATGGGAAGATGAAATCAGGCTCTGGTAGCACAGAAGAAATCGTCGGCTCAAGATCTGTATGGAGTGAAAGGGGAGAGTCGAAGAAGTCGAAC
Organism: Ottelia alismoides; assembly: GCA_037367405.1. Classification (NCBI taxonomy): domain Eukaryota; kingdom Viridiplantae; phylum Streptophyta; class Magnoliopsida; order Alismatales; family Hydrocharitaceae; genus Ottelia; species Ottelia alismoides. The sequence goes on from JAZKJV010011305.1 coordinate 121,620, forward strand.
GTGGAGAAGAAAGGATCTGTCAGGGAATCCTCCACGTCAATCACAGTCTGAAATAGATAAGGAAGATCATGATCAGGAGACTCACTAGAAAGGTTGATATCCGATGCATATAATGTAGACAAATCAGTGAAATCATCGAATACCTCAAAGATCGGGTCATCCTCGCGAGGGTCGTCGAGGAGAGAAACCTCAAACTCATTATCAGAAATATCAAAATACTCGGTCTCATGATCCGACAGATCAGATGCACTCCCAGAAAGCGAAACCGAGCACACATGGTCCATAGCATCCTCCCGCAGATAACCCTTGGGGAGTAATGCCGAATCATCAGGAAACTGGGGATCTATGCTGTCAAATGTCATGTCCTCCAAAAATATATCGACCTCATCAAATGGGAGGACACAAGGCTCAAATACGGGACTATCAAGGTCTATAAAATCCAAAATCGGTCCCTCATCAAGCTCTCTCTGCTGAGATGAATCCAAGTATATCTCTGAATCTAAGAAGATCTCCTAAAGATAAGACACTGAATAAACTACGTATGGATACTGGAAAGAATCAGAGGATGGTTGAGATGTGGGTTCCTCCTCTATCTCTTGGGATCCTAGCAGATCTAGAATCGAAGAATCTTCTACGTGAAAGTGCGGGACTGGCTCAAAATCTGATTATAAATCCATTGAAAACTCGTACAATGTCCGGCTCTGGGAACTTACAGTGGTAGTCAACACATACATCAAATGAGAAGTAGTAGCATCCATATCCTCTGATTTATGTGTGATGTCTGAATCAGAATGGTGTATCAGACATTCAACTGTTGTCATATTCCCCTTGTGTGTTGTCCTGAATAAATCATCTCGTGAATATGGAATGTCTCAAAGTGTATCCAAGATGATCTCAACTAAGTTCAGGTCGGGACAGTGGTGTAAACCACCACACGAGGTAATGACATATGCAATCTGCTCTGCGGTCCTCCCCCTCATGGCGATATGGATAAGGTCAGTCATCGAAAATCCATGAACCGGAAATCGCCTCAAAAGTTCTCATAACCTCAACCATGAATCTATCAATAGCTTCTGGGGATTAACTGAAAAATCACGAATACACGACCGCATCATCTCTGCTCTACGTTGGGGGTAAAATTTCTGCAAAAACAGCGATCGTAAATCTCCCCACGTAGTAATCTTCCTTCCCAATTGTCTGTGCCAACTTTTGGCTCTACTCTGAAGTGTAAATGGGAATGTAATCAACATCATGTCCTCATAAGTGATATTAGAATATGATCGTGATCCACAAATATCCTCAAACTCATCGATATGCAAATACAGTTCCTCGTGCACATCCCCTAAGAATTTTGGCAGTAGATCAATGAACTATAAATCCAGAACGAATGGTCTCAAAGTAGAAGTGGACTGTGCTTCGTGATCTGCGTACTCATCCAATGTCCTAGAATGGAAGTCATCTAAAGCTCGCAACTGCACCATATGATCACCTATGGGATGCTATCTCATCTCAGTAATGTGAACACCCGTGTCTCGTATTTGGTCAATCTGGTCTCTTCGGGCATCATTCACAGCATGTCCCAAATGGGAGGGTGGGTAGGGAGAAGATGGGAAATCGGACGGAGTTCCGACCTCCCAAGATAGTGGGCGGGCATGGTGGGTATGAAATGTAGAAGCCGCAAAATCCGGCTGGAACGGAATGCGACTTATCATGAAGAGAGGGAAATGAAGGGCGGGAGGGTGGGAGAGTAGAAAGAGAGATAGAAGGTGGGAAAGAAGAGAGAGGGTGAGAGATGGTGGGAGATAGAGAGATAGATAGAAGGGAGGGAGGAAAGGTGACTGCTAATGATTCAGGAAGATGATTGTAACCGACTCACACCAAAGACATTTAATACGAAATGCAAACCCCCAGTTCATCAACTCAACACAAATCTGACAGTGAGATTTGGTGTTTATCTTTTCAATTTTAAGAGTTAGGTGATAAGACAAAGTTGTACAAACACTTAGGAGGCTTGAATAGGATTTGGACACTACTCCTTAGTGTGTACGCGAGCGAGTAAAAGCACAAACAATGAGGGGATTGCTCTCCCAATACAATGAAGTGGTCAATTACGTTTAATTTAGAGTCAAGTTCAATTAGCAGTCCCATTTTTTTATTTTTTATTTTCTATTCTTTTGGATTTGTTTTCAAAAAATCACGCCTAACAAATTTTCTGATTTCCTCTTTGATTAATTTGAGTCCAAGAAACAGGGGGAGGAAGTCGAAAAAGCCGATGCACGGTTAAAAACGATGATGCATGCAGAGATAGAAAATACGTACCTTACTCCAGCACTCTACATGTAATATGATCCATGTAGAAATTAAATACAGAAATTAAACTACATATATGAAGCACGAAGAAAATGGCCTTAGGCGAAAGATTTCTACACGTGAAGCACAATAACTAATAAGTCAACAAGAGAGGTCAGAGTCCGATCTCTGATGCCGATCGGTATCCGCCACAACGGATCCTGCCAGCGCTGTATACGACCTCTAGCAGCACATGACCTCTCAGGTAACCTAGATTAGCTTTTTTTGTGATTTAATTAATTAAGTCCAGTTATCGATCTATAGATGCAGGCAAATAATTAGGCTGGGACCTTAATCAATTACGTCACAATCAATATAAAAATCCTAAGTCTAGGGGCCAAATTCTGTGTGAATCAAAAATAAAAGAAAAATACGAGAAAACAAAACCGACGAAAACAGTGGTGAGGTCCCCCAAGTGCACCGGCACTTGGAGAAACAGACCCCAAAGAATGTCCAAGTCCACAGTTGAAAAGTTTAGAGTCCTAAATTATTACAAGTATGCAAAAATATTCTCTCAAATATAATAAAAATTTTCTTCAATTCCTTGCTCTTCCTCTTGTGCAGGTCCTCAAAAAGTAACTCCAAGTTGTTCAAGCAGTACCTCGCACAAAAATCAAAGAGAGAAGGTCAGAAAACAATTATTATATAGAGAGACAAAATAGAAAAATGACTACAAAGCCGTGCTCCCCGGCAACGGTGCCATTCTGATGAGCCGAAATCCGACACGACTAAGGTAGAAAATAAATCACAATGTCGTTGTCCTTAATCGATCAATTCGGTCAACGGAAAAATATTTAAACCACTCAGAAAATCAAGAAAATAAATGTAAGCGGCTCTTTGCTATTCTTTTTACCTGGTATAGCGACCAGGGTCGAACACAAGGAGCACGATTTAAAAACTCGGTTGTCAATTTTTATAAGTGAATTTTTAGTGTTTTTGAATTTTTATTTTTTTTAATTTTCGAATAAGGCACAAAAAAGTAAAAACACACGTAGACACCCTTTTTGTGTTTTTCAAAATGATCAAAAATACTCAGAAAATTAAAAAGAAAATGTTTTTGTGTTTTATATGTTTTAAAATATTTTTGTTTTTAATTTTATTATATGTTTTTAAATTTTTTATATGTTTTAACCTGGAGCAGGCGCGCGGGGCTCGGTGCTGGGAGGCAGGTATCGGACGACGGGGATCGGCGGCGTAAGACGGCGTCGGAGGCAGGGTTGCCGCCGCGGTTGTGGAGGCAGTCAGATGCACGGGGGTGACGGCTAGGGATGAGCATGGGCCAAGCCTGGGTCGGGCCATACAGGGCCCAGGCCAAGGCCCATTTATAATTATGGGCTTTGGGCCGGGCCTGGGCCCATTAAATTTTTTTTGAAGGCCCAAGCCCAAGCCCAACTCATTTATTATGGGTCGGGCCTGGGCCGGGCCGGCCCATGGGCCATAATATCTCAAAAATAAATAGGCCTTATACAGACCCAAAACTTATGAGGCTAGACTTGGCGGGCCCATATACTTGGCGCACCGTCATTTGATTATTTTTATTGTAATCTTCATTATGAACATGTCCAAATAATAGAGAGTTTGATAGTTATCCTATTTTTTTGGATGGATTTGATCATATATATGATTTTATAGTACCTAATGGAAAGAATGTCATAGAGATATTATATGAACATGTCCAAATAATAAAGTAGAAGCAATCAACAAGGCTGCTGGCATGCAAGAATAGTAAACAAACAGATTGAAAAATGTACCTCAAGGCTCAAGTGGATTAATCCGTCGTCAACTCCCTTGTTAAATCCAGATGTATATATCAAAGTAAGAGATCAAAGTCTGGAGACCTATGTCGAATCCAATTTCTGCAATGAAGAAATAATTTCCAATCAATATGTGTATTACCGAGATGAAGTAATGTGAAGATATCATAAGAATGACCTGAAAAATAGATACCTTGAGAAGTAAACATCTCGATCTTCCCGCTCCTTTCTGTCGGGTACCTACAAGGCTAAAGCCTACAAATACAACTCAATCTTTGACGAAGGTGTACTTCGTCATGCGAAGATGCAAATAATGAAAAACAATAAAACATTCCAAACAATAAAATAAGGATCCCATAGTTCATATTTTATAAAAACAATAATGAAAAAACTTCGAAATTGCGCATTGTTCATAAAAACTTTAAGAAGGAACAAAATAGATGTTTCACAAAATCCTCAGAAAGATGAAGTGAGCTTTTCACACAATGATTCCACAATTTCCACTTTCCACCTGTTAAAATATTTTAAGAAAGGTTAGATAATAAATAGTGATACCACTAAAACTTGTAAATATTTATTAACATCAAACCAAATGGATTTTACCTAGCATAGTCGGACTTGCTTATCAAATTTGTTGACAAACTAGTTGGAAGGTTCATTGCATCTTGGATCTAAAATAAAGATAAATGTTTAATAGATATAGTACAATGGTAATAGAGAATATTGATTGAATTTTAAGTAGATACTAACCAAATTCATTCTCTTGTAACTCCTTCTCGTCATCTCCTTCATACTCTGAGTTCTCGGACTCATCCGCACGGATCCAGTCTCCTGCGCAAATCAATGCCTCCACCGTTTTCGGATTAAGTCTACTACGATATGTATCAAGAACTCTACTGCCCGTACTGAAACCACTCTCAGAAGCCACAGTGGACACAGGTATTGCCAGAATGTCATGAGCCATAGCGGATAGGATGTGATACTTTCTCTTGTTCAATTCCCACCACCTCAGCACATCAAAGTTGTCACCCTGCTCACTGTCTGCGGAATGATCGTCTAAATAGATTTCAACCTCTGATTTTCCCGTATCACAAGAGCCGCTCACTTTTTTCTGTTTGAAGAACTTTTCTAGCATTGCCCTGTTTCTCATTGTTGGACATAATACATCTTCTTGACTGGATTTTGATGTGGACATTTCGTGCGAAACACTTGCCATGTACTTAGAAGAGTATTCATCAAATAAGTCACTGACGGCCCCTGCCTGCTTTTTTAATTTTTTTGTTTTTAATTTTTTTTAAACTGTAGGAAAAAGGTTAGGAAAAAATGTATATTTTTTTGTTTTTTTATCAGAAAATGTAAACATTAATAATACAATTTTTATTTTTTTTATTTTTTTTTATTTTTTTGGTGAACCTGCAAAACAAAGATTAGAGAGAAGAAATTTTTTTATTTTCCTGCAAAAAAAGCGTTAGAGAGAAAAGACAACAAAAATTTTATTTCTTTTTTTTAAGTTTTCCTTGCAAAAACAAATGTGAGATGAACAAGAAAAACAATTATATGATTTTTTTTATTCTTTTTATTTTTTTTATTTATGCACAATAATAGGACAAGTGAATGGACTCGGATCCGTGAAATGGGAGATAGATCCGTGTCTCCGACCACCGTACGTGGTCGGAGGTGATAGGTCGTGCGAGGTAGAAAGTGAAATGAGAGGGTCGGAGAATGAGATGGCAAATCGGTGTCAGATGTGGATTAAAATGTGATGGAGTTTTTGTGATTTCTAATGATCTAAAGACTAATAAAATAAGATTACAAACTGAACCTACGATTACTTACGAGAAATGACAGGAAATAAAATGGATCTCACCTCGGGGTTCGGAAATGCCATGATGGCCTCGACGAGGGCCGATACGCTGTCACCGGACGGCTCGGAGGCTAGGCACCCTTATTCAACAAGACGACGCTCGGAGATTGGGCTCCTCTCCGCCAAAGATCGATCAAAGAATGAAAGAAGGAGGAGGAGCCCATTAAAAAGATAAAAGAAATGAAAAAGGAAGGTATTTACATATAAGGAAAGTTTTTATTGATGAAATTAAAATAAATAAATTAAATTAATTAATTAATTAAAAACGAAATTCGGAATTAAATTAATTAAATAAATTAAATAATTAATTGAAATCAATTAACCACCATAATGGTGGCCATATATGGCGTGGAATAAAATCATATATACAAGGCAAGTTATTAAACCAAATAAATTCAAATAAATTCAATAAATTAAATAATTAAATATGAGTTCGTAATTAAATAAAATAAATTAACTAATGTGAGATAATTACTTTTTTTGGTGATTTTTATTTAAGGAAGTTAATTGTATACATATATTATACACATATAATACAATATACATATGTACAAATAAGGAAATATTTTTATAAAAGATTTTTTTATTTTATTTTTTTTATTTTTATTGAAAACAATATTTACAATTATATACATATAAAAAATGAATATAAAGAAATATGTACAATAAAAATTGGTTAAAGTGCACAAAACACCCCAGAAAACCGACTTTTTAATTGTAACTCCAAAAATTATAAAACCACAGTCATTTGAAAGATAATTTAATTTAGAGTATAATGGAAGTGAGTTTGATTCGATTTGAGCTCCTGTGGAGCTGGAATTGATGTTTCAATTATTGCTTTGCGGCTTTTTTCTGGGTGTGATTATTTGCAATATATACAATATTTTAATTTACAAATATTTTTATTATTTACAACACATTTTTTTTACAATTTTTATTTACAAAAATAATTAATTTGAGGTCAAATTATGTATAAATAAAATACGGTAAGTTTTGTACAAATATACATGAAGAATATTTACAAAATATTTTTGGTTTTTCTAACAGAAGACCCTATTTCCCCCTACATTATTTCTGGTCGATCAGGTCAAGTCTTGACCTTCTCTCGGGGTTCAGGTCAGTATGTAATTATTACATAAACACATCCTGTTCTTTTTCTTTTCTTCTTTATTCTTTTATTTATGTACAAAAAGTGTTAAAATGTAATTTTAACAAATGCATGCAAAATGGTAATTTTATGCTATTAGTGGTATTTAAAAGTGTTTGACTAAGGAAATGATGCTAAAATAAAGAATAAAGACAATGAATCGTGGATTCATCATTTACCCACATGAGGTAACAAGAACTGGACCTAAATGCAAATAAAATAAAGGAGAGGTTCCAAATGTAAATTTTACAAAAATACTTAAACAATAGATGGAAGTTTATGGACTAAAATGTAAATACAAAAGGTGGGGGTATACATGCAAAATTACCCCCACAGATGCAGATCAACGACTCATGTGCGCCACTTAACTCTGTGGATGGCTCAGATCGCTCGATAATGGTTCGTGTTGGATGGGTTGGATTAGATCCCATTATTGGATTTGACGATGATGGGTGACTTCATCTAATGGTTCCTGTACCAAATGGCACATGTTCTTGATCGGACAATGATGGCTTCCCCTGGAAGAATTGGGGAAGAACTATGTTGGGTGAGGTTCAATCTCAAGTATCTCACGACTCCAGCTTCCTCCCACATTGATGATGGGCTCATGACGTTCCTCTGAGGAGTACGCATTAGCTCAGGTCCTCACATCGATCCAGGCTCTATCGAGAGGGGGCTTAGAGCGGGACGAAGGAAACTCCCACTTGGAGCTACTATTAATGGTTCAAATGGCCCATGTACGGTCCCTTCAGGATGTTAAATGGCATAGAAAGAATGGTGATATAAAGGTGAAGAGTCCTGACCTTTATTTGGTCGAAGTCAAGCCGAACATGAGGGGAGGCGGAGAGGTCCTACGGAGCAGTGGAGTTAGACCTCTGATTTACTTGATCTGCGTAGGATCAAGGGTAAATGAGTGGGAATCATATGGAGAACAGAGTGAGGAATGTGAAGGGAGCTAAAGTGAGCCAGAACAACAGTTGAATGGTGAAGAACGATGGCTGGAGCAAAAGAGCTCCGTCGAACTAAAATTGAAATTTTACGCTAATGGCAACAGATCAAAGCTTAAAAGAAAAGATAGAAATAAAAGCTACACCAAAATCTACCTTCAAATTTATGAAAGAAGAACAACTTGTACCTGAGGACAGGGAGAGGGACCTTGTCGGTGAGCTCTAACGTGGCGCGGATCTCTTCAAAATTCACCCCCTTACGCACTGCAAACCCACAAGGAGCAAGCAGTCAAATTGTTCTACTTGTTTTGGATGAAGTTTGAGGGTTCAACGAGGCCAAGAAGGATCAAGATCAAATGTGGAGAGGGTGAAGTGTATATTTATAGGGGAAGTCTCAATTGGATCTTTTCGATTGATTCAATGATCCTCCGACTGAGGAGAGATATGCATATGAGAGGGTGTAGATCGAGGAACAAAAGTCAATAAATCACCGAGCCAAAATAGTGCAAGGGCAGTCATGAAAATTGGGAGAAATCGAGGCGCTAGGTTCTGATAGATACATGGCCTTGGGGGCAAGGAGTTGACCGGGGTCAACGTAGACTCGCCTCCCATTGGTTACGTCAGCCACATAACGACAAAATATGGAATAAATCCCTTATTAAATCGATTTAAAATAATAGATGATTTTATTTTTTTTTTCTCAATACATGAAAAATGTTTATTATATGTAGTAATCTATTGTGATTTTACAAGTTAATTTATTATATGTTAATTTTTACATGTATAACTATAGGTATATTTACCTATATATGTTGCATTTTATTTTTAATTTTTATTTTATATTTTACTATTTTATATACATAATTTGTATATTTTATAGCTTATTTAAATACATATGTATATATTTTTATTTATTTTCCTGAAGTTACTGATTTAATTAAGTAATTAATTATATGTAATATATATGTATATTATAGGTATTCTTTACCTATAACTCAAAGTATATTATTTATCTTACATTATTTTTTATAGTTTTATTTTATTTTTACTTTGTACATGTATTTTTAATAATAATTACAAATTTATGAAAATATAAGAAAGTGAAAAAATACATATTAAATATATTGATTATTTTATACAGTTATCTTGCACAATGAGGGCCCAAAAGCCAACTTTTACATCTTCACTCCAAATTGAATGAAACTACCTTAACTAAATAGATAATTTAGATTTATGAACACTAAAGGTGAGTTTGGTAAATTTTGAGTGTGTATGGAGAAGATACATGTCTGGAAAACTTTTTTTGCGGCTTTTTATTCTGTGTATCCGCGTCACATTGTGCACTATTTCTGAATGAAATAACATTTGTATTTTTAGGTATAACTATCATATTCAAAGTTTATTGATTTAATGTAAATAGGTCCCTAAATGTATTTATTGAATAATTAAAAATAGGGTTTTTTGTGCATTTGTTGCCCTTTTCTCCCCTTACTTTATTCCTTATCGACCAAGTCATCATGATGATTGGGATTTGAAGTTTAAGGTCACTCAGTATTTGACACTTCATTCATTTTCTTTTCTTTCCTTTATTCTTCTATTTTGGCATTAAATATAGTATTTTATTAAAAAAAGTTTATAGTATAAATATTGAGTGTTATTTATGCAATTTAATGCTATTTACATACATTTAACTAGTGATTTAAGGCTAAAACGAGAGAAAAAAGGAGATGAAATGGAGATTCATCGTCCCCTATACTTGCCTTTGCTAGTCCCTAGAAAACACTTTTGCCTATAAGTGTAGAAAAAGGAAATAAAGAAAAGAAAAATAAAGAACTTGAAATAATTTTGTACTCTTGAACTTGTCTTATTAAAATCAAAGTTTGGAGCTTAGTTTAGACCTTTGGATTCTTGGTTTGTTTTGAACCACATAAAAGTTAAAAAATGTGACACAACAGCTCCTAGGTTCCATAATCATATTCTTATGTTCAATTTATAGTATGGTCAGAGCCATTCTCTCGATCACAAGCTCTTGCAACCATGAAATGATAGAACCATGTGTGTGAATTTTTTAGCTCTTCCCAGATAAATTACTGAACTATCAACGTGTATGCTCCTCTAGTAACCCGTCCTCATGGAGATAGATATTTCCTTATAAGGTTATGTGCTGCCAGTTTTCACAACCGAAAAGGGGAGAAGCCAGAAGAATGGGAAAAGAAGCGGGAATGGACCAGTGTACATTCCCTTGTGAAGCTCGATCAGTGTAACCCAATCTTCACCAAGAAGCGGGATTTTTCTGGAAGTGCCATATTTTTATGGAATTTATGGTGTAGGGTTCTTTTTGGATTTTTCATTTATTTGCATCGCTATGCATTCTTTTTTGTGTAGATATAGAATCATTTGGTCAGCCCATGTTTTGGTGTCTTAGAAAAGTTACGCTAGCAGACCATTCCTCATCCTATGCATTATCTCAATCCAATATATAGTCATTAGATGTCCTGGATACAAAAAGAAGTGGGATGGAGTACAAGATTTGGCAATACCCAAGAATGGTTCTTGAGCAACCCTTGACGAAGCGATCTAGCATCGTTCCGACTTAGATTCTAAGATTTTCAACAATCCATCTAAATTGAGCTAAGTGTTAAGTGTGAGGTTTCTAGTCAAACCACTGTCTCAAGAGTCATACGAACGATATGAAGGGTTCTAGATAGACACATTGAATTCACTCATGAACATAGTTTCATGGAAACTATAGAATTAAGTTAAGTGACCTGAAATATTCCAATTCCAGTCCTTAATGGGTTCCTTGAAATTATGTGGATTAAGGTCTATACAAAGCTCCAATATTCAAATTTTATTTCAGAATTTTTTAATTATCTTGATCATTCCGAAAAAATGCAAATGTCGTGTATAACGCAAAAGAAATTTTCTTGTGAAGCCATTTTATATTTTAAACTTTTAGGCAATTTTGGAAAAGGTTTTGCAAATTTTAATGGATTTTTGAAAAGATTTTGAAAAAATTTATGGAGTTTGAATTTTGCAAATTTAGGATACTTGAATAATAAAAGGGTCAATAATAGAATTATATGCAAATATTTACACATGAGTACTTCTATACTTTACAAGAGTTAGGGTAATTTACACTGGAAATTTACAAGTTGAATATTAATGGTTATTAACAAGTTATATACATGGGTTTTATGAAACTTTTACACGAACTTTTATTTGAGTTGTTATCTACACAAGGTGCTAATAACATTTGAAATCATTTTCACAAACATTTTGAAAAACCCATTTTTGTAAAGAATTTGAAAACCATTTGTACAAACATTTATAAAATTTTAAAATCATTTTCCAAAGAATTTTCAAATAGTATGCATATAATTTTCAAAATGTCTTAACAATCATTTTTCAAACCGTTTGTAAATAGATATTCAAAACATTTTATTTATACAAATAAAAAGAATGTTTGCAAACAAATTATTTTTGCAAAGGTTTGAAAATATTTTACAAACTATTTTCCAAATAGTTCAAAAGATTTTTCAAGATATTTCGAATTATTTTTCATATTATTTTACAAAAATTTTTTAATCGATTTATTACATATATTTAAAAAGAACTATGTATATTTATGTTCCATTATTTAGCCATATTATTGAAACTACGTAAGTATGAGTTGTGACTAAAGTATATACAATGTATATATGACCCTCCTTTACTTATCTAAAGCTATGTCCTCATAGATCAGAGAGAAAAGGAAGACATAACTCGTACTACGTATATAAAAGCCTATATTACAAAGACTAAATAATAAAAGATTGATGAGGCGACCGTCCCACCGTACTTAGGATTAAGTAATCCTAAGTATAATAGACTGAATACAAAGCAGGGAGGGTCATGGGTGGGAATTTATGAAATCGTCTGCTCGACCTGTCTCCCCCTATACTTAGGGTAAGATATCCCTAAGTATAGATAAAATACCAACAAGTTGGGAGACAAGTGGGGGATTAAAGAATGAATAACTCGAGGCACTGATCCCCCCTATACTTAGGACAAAGTACGTCTGAGGTATAACAGTGATGGAAGGGACGAGTATGTTTTGGAAGATTCAGAAATGAGAGAAAGAAAAGAAGAAAAGAACATAATAAAATTTTATCAGTTTTTTGAGCTTAAGTATCTGAAACATTTGTATCTGTAAGCTCTTCCTGAAATACAATGTGAATTCGAGTCTATTGATGGACAGTAATGTGTCGTGCTCTAGACATGACTTTAGCAACTGTCTGTTTACCGTAAAAAGGTTGTGCATCAGGTGACAATTCAGATATCAGTAGGCTTCCATTATCAAGAAAAATTCTCACTAAGAATGGCTCTGTCCACTTGCTCTTCAGCTTGCTTGGAAATATTTTCAACTTTGCGTCATACAACCACACCTTCTATCCAGGCTAGAAAGTCTTCCTATGGATGCGCTTATCATGCCATTTCTTGACTTTCTCCTTGTACATTAGGTTGTTGTCGTATGCATAGTCTATGAATTCAAGAAGACGTTCAGATCAACTTTTATGTTCTTTTCAACTTTCTTGGAATCCAAGTTACACATATTCAGTGCCCATAATGATTTGTGAATGAGTTCCATAGGAAGATGACTTGGCTTTACAAAGACAAGGTGGTAGGGAGACATGCAAAGAGGAGACTTGTATGCAGTGCAATAAGTCCAAAGAACCGAGTCGAGAAATTGTCATTAGTTCTTCCTATGAATTCATATAATTAGTGGGTATTTACAGGTGTTTGACTAAGGAAATGAGGCTAAAATAAAAGAATAAAGGCGATGAATCATGGATTCATCACTTAGGTAAACTTTAGGTTCGATTTTCATTTCCAACATTTATTTTCGCATTCAATCATCATATTTTTGTTAGATTTAGAATCCCCTTTTGCCCTAGAGCTTGAGCTCATGGCCAAAATATGTCGTTCTCGATTGTTCTCTGACCTGATTTCTCACCTCACTCCATTCCCCTATGTGTTCTCCACGGTATCAATTTTCTTTCCAAACTAGATCCTTCGTGGATCTGGGAATTGTGCTCCTCCTTCCAGACCATCGTTGGAGCTCTTCACATTCCCTCCACACCTTTCTCCTAGCTTCAAATAAACCGGTCGAGGAAGTTGCCCTCAAGTCGGGTAACATTTTGGTGTAGGTCAGTGGGCTAAATGCTCTACTGGAGCCACAAATCAACATTGGAGCGGACCTCCAGATTTCCTGAGGGACATCATGGCCCAGATTTTGTTTGAGACCACCGAAGCCCCACCGTCCATCACCTGCACCTACGGAGCATGCCCTGGAACGTATAGCACTTGATTGAGCTTGGAGAAGACGCTTGAGGTTGGAGAATGGAGCGATCGAAACTTGGCTCGCGGCTTTTCTTGGGAATTAATCTAAAGGCCTCCCCAACCGTAGGATCAAGAATACAACCCAGATCTAATTTGGGATGTCTAATTAAATCGAATTGTTGCGTCCCCTCTGCCATCAGATCTGCCACTTGTCCTCCAAGCAGTCGCTCGATCAATGATGTTTAAGTGGGTAAAATTACATATACCCCCTCTGCTTTTTTGTATTTAATTACTAGTATTGTAAATATCTAGTTAAGTGTAAAAGTAGTTGGAAAAAATGTAATGAAGCCCATGTATTTTGTGGATATTACAACTTAGTCCTCTACTAGCGTAGCTCACATGGTCCCCCCACGTGAGTTTGGGAAATTTCACTTGTATCCCTCTGGTTTTGTAATTACAATGTAGTTTAAAAATTTTGTAAATAACAATAAAAAACTTTGAATATTATGCATGCAACTCCTCATCTTTTATTGTAATTGCATAAATGCCCTTGCCAGCTTGTATATTTTTATTATTGCTTTTAGATTTCTATAAATAGTCCCATGCTCCAAAAATTATAAAAAATAGGAATAAATGCGTGATTATATGCTCATTTATGCTATTTATTGCACTTAAGACATTTCTTGCATTTTCCATTTAATAAAAATAAAAAAGAGCGCTTTTATTCCCTGATTGACTTAAAAAATAAAAAAAATAGAACTTATTTTAAAAACTACAAAAGATTACCTCTTATTTATTACTCTATATCACCTCTATAGATCAAAAATTACAAAAAAATCAAAATAAAGTCTTAAAAATGGCAAACCCTCTCTATCCCTAAAAACATTATTAAAAATCTTAAAAACCCCCAAAAATAGTTTTCTATACTATATTTTTATATATTATATATTAAAGTTAGTTTTGAGATTTTTAGACCTATTTATATTTTTAAATCTCAAAATAATTCAACATATTAATTAGTCCCAGATTTGGGATTTTTTGGATTTAAAAATCCCTAAAATTAGCAAAAACAATCCTCGAAAATCACAAAAATAGAAGAAAAATTTAAAAGACAAAAACTCTTCATTTTATGATCTTTGACTATATAAAGCTATATTTATAAATATAATACCCTCTATTGTATTTATATACATATATACTATTATATATATTATTATGTATTATTAATACCTAAATATATTTTAAAATCCTTTAAAAACTAAAAAAGATTATTCCTTCTTGTATTTTGTGGTTTTTATATATTTGTTATATATATTATACATCACTTATATTATACATATTACATTATATAGATATATATACTTATATGTACTTAGAGATAAATGGGGTTGCCCCCTAGGGGGAGCTAACTTAGCTCCCCCTACCCCATTTTCTCTATTTTTTATTTTTTTAAAATCTTCCGTGAATATTCATCACTCCATCCCTATATTATGTCTTTCAAATTTCGTGTGAAACAGAAACTCCTACGGCTTCCATCCAGACAATTATTTTTAACGGTCACGAGATTTTATAAATTGACCCCATCTGGATGGAGGCCATAGGAGTCTCTGTTTTGCATGAAATTTTAATGACATAATATAGGGATTTAATAATAAATTTACACGGTTTTTATTTTTAAAAAAATAAAAAAAATGTGAAAAATGGGACGGGGGGGAGCTAAGTTAGCTCCCCCTATGGGCATACACATTTTCCCATGTACTTATTATATATTAAAAAGAAAAGGAACTAAAAAAATCAAAAAGAAATAAAAATTTTAAAATTTTTAAATAAAATAATAAAAAAATAAAAAATACATAAAAAATAAATATTTAAAAACCCACAAAAATACTAAGTAGTGTACAAATAAATATATACAAATACACATTAGCAATAAATAATACCTGCTACTCCCGATTATTCCTAGTATTCGACATCATACACATACTTGCACACTATACACATTTATTGGTAGGGTTAATAATAAATTTAGACTACACATTGTATCTCACTTTGTGATTATTAATTATGAGTTGATTATTGTCGAAATTTGTCAGCTCTCGTGATCAATCACTTTAGCGACCGAGGTCCACCTTGTGAGACCTTACAACCGCCTCAGAAGTTGAAATTTCAACAAAACGTTATACCAAGAGTGAGAGACTGCTTAAAGAATCCTTTGTATTTTATTAAACACATTATATTTTCAAGTTAAAGGAGTAGTCTTCGGAGTGTTTTAAGATAGAGCCTCAAGGTCTCTTAGACATCTTATACTTTGGTTGACTGTTATTGTAATGGTGGAAGCAATTTGAATATAGGATTCATTATGAAAATTTGAAGAAAAGTATATCTATATTAGCTAGATGGCACCCTTATCATTGTCATGTTGAAGCTCTACTTCTAATGAATCTATGAGTTTTCGTATCTTGCAATCGAGGTATAAGTTTTTTATTTCCTTGATATTTGCAGTTATAAATGTTAAATTAGTGAAGTACATACTAATGCCCCAAGAAAATTGTCTGATCTTTAAGAATGTTGAAGTGATCGGTGGTTCTCGGCGCAGTGGGGTGATTCCATTACGGTGGTATTTGTCAATATTTCTCTGATAGTTTATCCTAAATGGTTTTATGAAGATTGTTATGTCATGTTTGGGCAATATTTTGGTTGAAACATCTAAATGAATAATTGAAGCTACTCAACTTATGTGTTATGAAGGTACTCAATTTACATATTAACTTAAATGTTACTATCGTGGCCTATCAATTTTTATGAATAATTGAAGGTACTTGACGTGAATAATACTAGCATTTGTAATATTGAGAGTTTTCTTTCTGTTTACCTATTCTTCTTTGTTCATCTTGGAACGAGAATCATTTTAAAGGATGAATAAGGACTTAAAATGGAAATTGTAACCGAGTGATGTTGATTCGAATAATTGGTTTGATGAGAATCAGGGACGACAAACATTGTGCTAGTCGAGGTGTCCCTTACACTTGACCGTGCAAGGGTGCGGTGACACACAAGTGGGTTGGAGTTAGGATGCCCAAATTAGGCAGCGGTCGCATTGTGTGCAGGTCTAGGATCCCAATCCCCTCTCTGGTTTTTATTGTGTGCCTGCACTTTTTCTGCTTTGCTGGGATCTATGTGCATTTTCTTAACCTGTCCCGATGGCCCTGAGTTTCCGTTAGGGTTCTGATGACACGAAAACCACGTGATCGAGAGAGGAATAAATAAAATGCAAAAAGATGTGGTCGTTGTTCTCAACTGCGGGAATCGGTCATCGAGAAAAATAAATTTAAACCACTTGAGAGATATAAATCGATGAAAACAATGTAAGCGGTCTTTTCGCTATTCTTTTTACCTGGTATAGCGACCATGGTCGAACACAAGGAGCACGTTTGAAAAACTCTATAGTCAAATTTCCAAGATAATTTTTAGTAGTAGTTTTTGAATTTTTATTTTTTTTAATTTTTTTTGAATAAGCACAAAATGCACAAAGAAGTAAAAACACACGCACACACTCTTTTAGGTATTTTTTAGAATAATCAAAAAAAAGAAAATATTTTTGTGATTTTATAAAAATGAAAATAGTGGAAAAAAGAGCAAACAATGGACAATCGGGATTATTTTACAAGTTAAAAATCTTTTTAGTGCTCAAAAATCCTGAGATTATTTTTAAGACAAAGTGCAAAGTAATATCTACAATCAGATCCTGAAATCACTATATTTGGATTTTTCTAGAGTTTTCTACAATTTTTATAAGATTTTTCGTATTTTATAATTTTTTTTGGAGTTTTATAAATGAAAAAATGCACAAAAAGTGCTCTGAAATTAAAAGACACCAAGATGCAATTACAGGAATTTTTATAGAATTTTTGGACTATTTTATGAATTTTTATGAATTTTCAAAATGTAGACAAGCAAAAAGACACAAAAGACAATATTTTGATTTTTTTTTAAAAATATCAAACAACAATAAAAACTATTGAAAAATTTATACAATGTTAAAGACTATAGCAGGAGCATGTACAAATTTTTACAAAATTTTTAGGCTCATACAAACATTTATTTAATCACAAAAGGCAAGCAAGTTTGAGTTTGAAAAAGCGGGGCCAAATTGCAATTATTCAGAGTTTATGCACTACAAAATAACAAAAAGTAAAGATCAGGTGGAAAGTGAAAATTACCCAGTGAACATGTGCTTCACATGTGACTTATTCTGAAGCGGGGGTTTCTTTGTAGTTTAAACAACTTTGAAGGGCTTATCTGCAAATTTATCAAATTCCTTTTTTTTAAATGCACCTAGGGTTCTTGAGTGCCCTTCGTTCTTCACAAAGCACAAGGGAGGTTCTTGAGGCGCCGCCGCTGGAGGTCTCTGGAGGCGCGGGGGCAGGAGCCCGCGAGGAGGGTGGGCCTAGAAGTTGGCGAGGCGGTGGCCGCGTGAGGAGGGCGGCGCCGTCGCCCTATGGGTGGAGGCGGCAGCGATGGAGGCGCGCGGAGGGCTGAAGGAAGGCGGCTACACGCCATCGCAGCTGGAGGAGGGCCGCGCCTCCGCGCGAACCCGGCGATGGCGGAGAGTGGTGGCAGGAGGCCCCGGGGCGGAGGGCGTTGGAGGTGCGGCGCCACCGAGGGGCTGAAGACGGCGGGGGCCGCCGCGATCTGGGGGCGGCGCAAAGGGAGGAGAGGTCGCGTAAGGGGGGGACGCCTGTGGGCCGCGGGGCTGCGCCGCCGCCCTGGAGATGGAGGTGGTGGCGCGAAGGGGCGGTGCCGCGCGCTGGAGCGCGGGTGCCGGCCAGGAGGGAGCCGCGAGCGGTGGCGGCGCCTGCGCGCTGGGAAGATGGCGCGGGTGGCGTTCGTCCCGTAGCTTCTGCAGATTTTTTTTATTTTTATTTTTTATTTTTTTTTGTTTTTATTTGATGTAACCTGTAGAAAACGATAGTAAACAAAAAATATATATTTTTTTTGTTTTGTTATTGTTATTTCTATGCACAAAATGATAACAAAAAAAATGTATATATATATATATTGTGTTTTTTTTATGTTTTCCTGCAACACAAAATGTTAGAAATAAGGGAAAAAATAATTTTTTTATTATTTATTTAATTACCTGCAAAACAAAGGTTAGAGATAAAAGATGAAAAAAAATAATATTTTTTTTAATTTTCCCTGCAAAAACAAATGTTAGATGAACAGGAAAAATAATTTTATGTTATTCTTTATTTATACACAGAAATGGGAGAGTGTGAATGTATCGGATCGTCACGAAGTGGAAGATAAAGATCCGTATCTCCGACCACCGTGCGTGGTCGGAGGTGAGAGATTATGTGAGGTAGAAATAGAACGCGTGGAGATCACGAGATGAGATGGTAAATCGGTGTCGGAGGCGAAAAAGTGTGATGGAATTTTTGTAATCTAAATTCTAAAGATTATCTATTTGTAAGCTAAAATCTAAGTCTATGATTATCTAGAGAAAAAGACAAGAAAAAGTGGATCTCACCTCGGGGATCGGACAAGCCATGATGGCCTCGACGAAGCACAAATCTCTATCACCGACTGGATCGGAGGCTAGGACCCTCTTCAACAAGAAACCTCTCGGAAATCGGGCTCCTCTCCGCCAAAGATCGATCAAGTTTGAATGAGGGAGGAGGAGCCCATTAAAAAGAGAAGAAAATAAAAAAAAGGAAAGTATCTACAAAAAAGGAAGGTTATTATTGGGTGAATTAAAATAATTAATTAAATAAAATAAATAAATTAAATAATTATTTACAAATTTCGGAATAAATAAATTAAATAAATAATTGAATTAATTGAAAATCAATTCTCCACCATAATGGTGGCCATATAAGGTGTGTAATCAAATCTACATATATGGTAGCTTATTAAGTCACATAAATCCACCAAATCAATTATTTAAATACAAATTTCGAAATTAAATAAAATAAATTAATTAATGTTAAGTAATTAATTTTTTTGGTGGATTTTATAAATGGAAGTTAGTGGCATACATATATTATATACATATAATATAATGTACATAGGTGCAAATAAGGAAATAATTTTTATACAAGTTTTTTTTATTTTAATTTTTATTTTAGTTTTTATTTTTATTGAAAACAATATTTATAATATATACATTAAGTAAAAATAAATATTAAAAATTATATACACAGATATATGGGTAAACTGCACAATACACCCCAGAAAACCGACTTTTTAACCGTAACTCCAAAAAATACGAAACCACAGCCATTTGAAAGATAATTTAATTTATAGCATTATGGAAGTGAGTTTGGTTCGATTTGAGCTTGTATGGAGCCGGAATTGATGTTTCAATTATCGCATTACGGCTTTTTCTAGTTGTAATTATTTACAATATATACATTATTTTTATTTTATAAATATTTTTATTATTTACAACACAGTTTTATTTACAACTTTTATTTACAAAAGTAAGTGGTTTGAGGTCAAATTATGTACAAATAAATTAATGTAAGTTTTATACAAATATAAATGAAAAAATATGTACAAGATATTTTTGATTTTTCTGACAGACAACCTTATCTCCCCCTACTTTATTCCTAGTCGATCAGGTCAAGTCTTGACCTTCTCTCGGGGTTTGGGTCAGTCTGTATTTATCGCATAAACACATCCTTTTCTTTTTCTTTTCTTCTTTATTCTTTTATTTATATACAAAAGGTGTTAAAAATGCATAATTAACAAATGCATGCAAAATGGTAATTTTATGAAATTAGTGGTTATTTACAGGTATTTGACTAAGGAAAAGAGGCTAAAATAAAAGAATAAAGGCGATGAATCGTGGATTCATCATTCCCCTATACTTTACCTTTGCTAGTCCCTTAGCAAACACTTATTTGAAAAATAAGTGAAAATAAAAATAAAGAAAAGAAAAAGGAAAGAAGTTAGAACAATGTTGACTTTCAAACTTATCTTCATAAAAATGTAGTCTGGAGCTCTGTCGGACCTTTGGATTATTAATGTGTCGGAACCTTAATGGGACATGGATTTAAAACCTAACAACCTCTAAGTTCCATAAGACTCCTATTCAGGTCTCCTCAACAGTCAGATCAGAACAAGTCTACAGACACAAACTCTTATGACTATGAATTCTTACTTGTACGTGTAAGTGAAATTTAGCTCTTCATCTCAAAAGTAGCAAAGATTCAGCCTCTCTCAACAAGGTAACTCAAATAACCCGGTCTGGCAACTCTTTCCTCGAGGAGCGAGGATATTCCCTTCTAAGTTCAAGTACAACCAGCTCAAGAAGAGGGGATGGAGAAGAGAATGGACGGTAACCAGTGTAGTTACCTATCCTTGAATGCATGACCAGTGTAGCCATGTCACCCGCTGCAAGCTCACGAATATATGACTTTGAAGCTCTTATTCTTCTTTTTTTTTACAGGCATTTTATTTTTCTTTCAGGCCTGTGCATTTTTTTTCTTTTTTTTTTTGAAATATATACAAGGTGCAGCATGTACATAAGGAGTTTTTCCTCTTGAGCAAGTAGACTATCCCTCTTTTGAAGCATTATTGCAACCCCACAGCTCCTGTCTTTAGACCTCAACATCACCAAACTAGGTTGAGACGCACTTCCCTCCCTAGAGGAGGACGAGAGGTTCCGCCTAGATGTACTACCCTCATATGCTACCCCAAGCCAAAAGATTCTGCTCCCTCACTACCTCATCCATGAAGAGCTACATGTAAAGTGCAGTGTCCAAGGTAAGCCACGGTCTGAAAGAATCATGTGTGTGTTGTTAAATGTTCCACTTAGACTCATCAAGATGACATGTGAACATAGTCTTATGGACTCAAAGAATTAAGTCATTAGGACCTGAAAAGTATTAACTCCAAATCTTATAAGGTTCCTCTGAAATTAAGTGGATTAAGGTCCAACTAAGCTCCATTCTTCAAATTTATTCCAGACTTAGTCTAAATGTCAAAATCATCCTGAAAAATGCTCATGCAAATGCAAGAAAATATGTACATGCAAGGAAAAGAAAAGAAAACAAAACTTTTTTTGTGAAACAATTTTCAAAATTTTGAAATTTTTATGGATTTTTGAAAAATGATGCACATGCAAAAGTTTTTTTTGCAAATAGTTAGTAATATATACAAATATATACAAGAGATTTTTTTTTAAGATACATATTTACACAAGAGTGAGTTGATTATTTCACAAAAATATGATGCAAGAATTTACAACTTGAGTAATTTATACAAGTATATACAGAGTTGTTTTTTTATTATTTTTTTATTCATTTTCATCATTCATTTTTTTAAAAAAAAGTTTTTTTAAGTTTTTTTAAGTGTTTACACAGTGTTTTAGCCATACTAAAAATAATATGAAAGTACGAGTTATGGCTAAAGTATATATACAATATATACGACACCCCCTATACTTAGCTCGAACTATGTCCTCATAGTGATCAAAGAGTTGGAAAGAAAGACATAACTCGTGCCGCGTGTAGAAAAGTGAAAAGAATAGTATACTACAACGACAAATAAAAGAATATAAATAATAGAGATCGGTGATCCCCCTATACTTAGGATCAAGTAATCCTAAGTATAGCAGACTGTACACAAAGGGAAAACCGAGGAGATGAATATACAGAGTCTACCTCCCCTATACTTAGGGTAAAATATCCCTAAGTATAGGCATCACAACAGAGGTAAAAAGAATGAAACGAATAATCACAAGTCAGACACCCCCCTATACTTAGGGTAAAGTACACCCTAAGTATGGAATGATCATGCGATGAAGATGGGGTGTGAGACAGAAAGAATGTATGATATGGACAGATGATCTATACAGATGTGAATCGATCAATGTTGAGGTGCCTCTCAACAAGCGCTAGAGTTTACGCCCCTAGCTGGGCGCAAATGTTAGGATAACGCCGTGTCAAGGTTCAGGACGGCATGTGTCAGGCGAATACCGTACTGTTGTTGCAGTCTCGATGGGAGAACAACAACGAGGTCAACAGAGTAAATGATAACACCCAGATAAACAGTCAGGCGGGTGTTTGCTACCGGGTAAAGATATGGGCAGATGAAGTCGGGCTCCGGTAGCACAAAAGAAATCGTCGGCTCAAGATCTGTATGGAGTGAAGGGATGGAGACGAAGAAGTCAAACGTGGAGAAGGAAGGATCTATCAGGGAATCCTCCACGTTAATCACAGTCTCAAATAGATATGGAAGGTCATGATCAGGATATTCATTATAAAGGTTGATATCCGATGCATATAATGTAGACAAATCAGTGAAATCATCGAATACCTCAAAGATCGGGTCATCCTCGCGAGGGTCGTCGAGGAGAGAATCATCAAATTCATTATCACAAATATCAGAAGACTCGGTCTCGTGATCCGCCAGATCGGATGCACTCTCAGAAAGTGAGACCAAGTACACATGGTCCATGGCATCCTCTCGCAGATAACCCTCGGGGAGTAATGCCGAATCATCAGGGAACTTGGTATCAATGCTGTCAAATGTCATGTCCTCTAAAAATGTATCGACCTCATCAAATGGGAGGACACATGGCTCAAGTACGGGACTATCAAGTTCTGTAAAATCAAAAATCAGTCCCTCATCAAGCTCTCTATGCTGAGATGAATCCAAATATATATCCCAATCTGAGAAGATCTCCTGAAGACAAGACACTGAATCAACTACGTATGGATACTGGAAAGAATCTAAGGATGGTTGAGATGTGGGTTCCTCCTCTATCTCTTGGGATCCTAGCAGATGTTGAATCGAAAAATCATCAATGTGGAGGTGCGGGACTGGCTCAAAATTTGATTGTAAATCCAATGAAAACTCAACCAATGTCCGGCTCTCAGAACTCATAGTAGTAGTCAATACATCCATCAAACTAGAAGTAGTATCCTCAGATTTGTGTGTGCTATCAAGATCGGCATGGTGTATCACACACTCAACTGTTGTCATCTCTCCCTCATCCGTTGTCCCGAATAAAGCATCTGGTGAATATGTAAGATCAGAAAGTGAATCCAAGATGGTCTCAACTAAATCCAGGTCAGGACTATGGTGTGAATCACCACACGAGGTAATGACATATGAAATCTGCTCTGCGGTCCTCCCCCTCATGGCGATATGGATAAGGTCAGTCATCGAAAATCCATGATCAGGAAATCGCCTCACAAGTTCTCGTAACCTCAACCATGAATCTATCAACGGCTTCTGGGGGTTAACTGAAAAATCATGAATACATGACCGCATCATCTCTGCTCTACACTGGGGGTAAAATTTCTTCAAAAATAATGATCGTAAATTTCCCCATGTAGTAATCTTCCTTCCCAATCGTCTGTGCCAAGTCTTGGCTCTACTCTGGAGTGTAAATGGGAAGGTAATCAGCATCATTTCCTCAGAAGTGATATCAGAATATGATCGTGATCCACAAATATCCTCAAATTCTTCGATATGTAAGTAAGGTTCCTCGTGCACATCCCCTAAAAACTTGGGCAGTATATTAATTAACTCTAAATCCAAAATGAAGGGGCTCAGTGTAGAAGCGGAGTATGCTTCTGATCGGTGTACTCATCCATCATCTTAGGATTAAAGTTGTCTAAAACATCCCACTGCCCCATTTGATCGCCTATGGGATGCACTCTCATCTCAGCAATGTGAACACCCGTGTCTCGTGTTTGGTCAATCTGGTCACTGCGGGCTTCACTCACAGCATGTCGCGAGA
Organism: Ottelia alismoides; assembly: GCA_037367405.1. NCBI lineage: Eukaryota > Viridiplantae > Streptophyta > Magnoliopsida > Alismatales > Hydrocharitaceae > Ottelia > Ottelia alismoides. The sequence goes on from JAZKJV010011305.1 coordinate 145,759, forward strand.
AAGAGGGTGGGTAGGGAGAGGATGGGAAATCGGTCGGAGTTCCGACCTCCCAAGAGAGTGGACGGGAGTGGTGGGCGTGAAATGAAGAAGCCGTAAAATTTGGCTGGAATGGAAAGTGGTCCATCGTGACGAGAGGGAAATGAAGGGAGGGAGGGTGGTGTAGAAGGGAGTGAAAGAAATACAAGGCAGGAACGAAGAGAGAGATAGAAGGGAGGGAGGGTGGGATAGAGACAGAAGGTGACTGCTAATGATAGAAGAATGATCGTAACCGACTCACACCGAAGACATACAAAACACAAAGCAAACTCCCAGTTCACCAACTCAACACAAAGTGAAGACCGTGAGATTTGGTCTTTTATCTTTTCAATTTTAGAGTTTAGTGAGAAGACAAAGTTGTACAAACACTTAGGAGGATTGAATGGGATTTGGGCACTACTCCTTAGTGTGTACGCGAGCAATTAAAAACGCAAACAATGAGGGGATTGCTTTCCCAATACAGTGAAGTGGTCAATTACGTTTAATTTTAGAGTCAAGTTCAATTAGCAGTCCCAATTTTTAATTTTTAATTTTTTGATTTTTTTGGATATTTTCAATAACAACGCCTAATGAGCTTTCCGATTTCCTCTTTGATTGATTTGCATCCAAGAAACAGGGGGAGGAAGTCGAAAAAGCCAATGCACGGTCAAAAACGATGATGCATGCAGAGATAGAAAATGCGTACCTTACTCCAGCACTCTACATGCAAAATGATCCGCGCAGAAAATTTAAATACAGAAATTTAAACTACCTAAATGATGCAGCGGTGAAAACCGAGTCCTAGATGAGCAAGTTATACTCGCAGAACCGTCTAATCGGTCACCGACCTCCAAGCCAAAGGGTCCGGTCTTGGCCCACCCCTCCTCTGCCCGACAAATCGGGGGTAGGAGAAAGCGCTTTACAGGGTGGACTGCGGCACGTAGGCTACGAAGGAGATGAGTCGATTATTTTTATTAATTGATTATTAGTAGGTCCAATTAAGCGCACTATAGGAAAAGGCAGATAATTAAGTGTGGGGACCCTACTAATTACGGCACAAGCAAGAGAAAATCCTAAGGCTAGGGGCTCGAAAATCACGTGAATCAAATAAAATAAAATAAAAAAATGCGAGAAAACAAAACCAGCGAAAAACAACGGTGAGGTCCCCAAGTGCACCGGCACTTGGCGAAACAGACCCCGAAAAATGTCCAAGTCCACAAGTCCAAAGTCTAAGTTATTACAAAAATATTGTTCTCTCTCTCTCTCTCAAAAATAAAAATTCCTTCTCCTCTCTCTTCCTCATGCACGGGTCCTCTAAAAAGAAACTCCAAGTCGTCCAAGCAGTACCTCGCACAAAAATCCAAGAGAGAATGTCAGAAAACAATTATAATATAGAGAGACAAAAATAGAAAAATGACTACAAAGCCGTGATCCCCGACAACGGCGCCATTCTGATGACACGAAAACCACGCGATCGAGAGAGGAATAAATAAAATGCAAAAAGATGTGGTCGTTGTTCTCAACTGCGGGAATCGGTCATCGAGAAAAATAAATTTAAACCACTTGAGAGATATAAATCGATGAAAACAATGTAAGCGGTCTTTTCGCTATTCTTTTTACCTAGTATAGCGACCAGGGTCGAACACAAGGAGCACGTTTGAAAAACTCTATAGTCAAATTTCCAAGATAATTTTTAGTAGTAGTTTTTGAATTTTTTTTTTAATTTTTTTTTGAATAAGCACAAAATGCACAAAGAAGTAAAAACACACGCACACACTCTTTTAGGTATTTTTCAGAATAATCAAAAAAAAGAAATATTTTTGTGATTTTATAAAAATGAAAATAGTGGAAAACAGAGCAAACAATGGACAATCAGGATTATTTTACAAGTTAAAAATCTTTTTAGTGCTCAAAAATCCTGAAATTATTTTTAAGACAAAGTACAAAGTAATATCTACAATCAGATCCTGAAATCACTATTTTTGGATTTTTCTAGAGTTTCTACAATTTTTATAAGATTTTTCGTATTTTGTAATTTTTTTTGGAGTTTTATAAATAAAAAAATGCACAAAAAGTGCTCTGAAATTAAAAGACAGCAAGACGCAATTACAGGAATTTTTATAGAATTTTTGGACTATTTTATGAATTTTTATGAATTTTCAAAATGTAGACAAGCAAAAAGACACAAAAGACAATATTTTGATTTTTTTTAAAAAAATATCAAACAACAATAAAAACTATTGAAAAATTTATACAATGTTAAAGACTATAGCAGGAGCATGTACAAATTTTTACAAAAATTTTAGGCTCATACAAACATTTATTTAATCACAAAAGGCAAGCAAGTTTGAGTTTGAAAAAGCGGGGCCAAATTGCAATTATTCAGAGTTTATGCACTACAAAATAACAAAAAGTAAAGATCAGGTGGAAAGTGAAAATTACCCAGTGAACATGTGCTTCACATGTGACTTGTTCTGAAGCGGGGGTTTCTTTGTAGTTTAAACAACTTTGAAGGGCTTATCTGCAAATTTATCAAATTCCTTTTTTTCTAAATGCACCTAGGGTTCTTGAGTGCCCTTCGTTCTTCACAAAGCACAAGGGAGGCTCTTGAGGCGCCGCCGCTGGAGGTCTCTGGAGGCGCGGGGGCAGGAGCCCGCGAGGAGGGTGGGCCTGGAAGTTGGCGAGGCGGTGGCCGCGTGAGGAGGGCGGCGCCGCCGCCCTATGGGTGGAGGCGGCAGCGATGGAGGCGCGCGGAGGGCTGAAAGAAGGCGGCTACGCGCCACCGCAGCTGGAGGAGGGCCGCGCCTCCGCGCGAACCCGGCAATGGCGGAGAGTGGTGGCAGGAGGCCCCGGGGCGGAGGGCGTTGGAGGTGCGTCGCCACCGAGGGGCTGAAGATGGCGGGGGCCACCGCGATCTGGGGGCGGCGCAAAGGGAGGAGAGGTCGCGTAAGGGGGGGACGCCTGTGGACCGCGGGGCTGCGCCGCCGCCCTGGAGATGGAGGTGGTGGCGCGACGGGGCGGCGCCGCGCGCTGGAGCGCGGGTGCCGGCCAGGAGGGAGCCGCGAGCGGTGGCGGCGCCTGCGCGCTGGGAAGATGGCGCGGGTGGCGTTCGTCCCGTAGCTTCTGCAGAATTTTTTTATTTTTATTTTTTATTTTTTTTGTTTTTATTTGATGTAACCTGTAGAAAACGATAGTAAACAAAAAAAATATATTTTTTTTGTTTTGTTATTGTTATTTCTATGCACAAAATGATAACAAAAAAATGTATATATATATATATATATATATTGTGTTTTTTTTATGTTTTCCTGCAACACAAAATGTTAGAAATAAGGAAAAAAAATAATTTTTTTATTATTTATTTAATTACCTGCAAAACAAAGGTTAGAGATAAAAGATGAAAAAAAATTAATATTTTTTTTAATTTTCCCTGCAAAAACAAATGTTAGATGAACAGGAAAAATAATTTTATGTTATTCTTTATTTATACACAGAAATGGGAGAGTGTGAATGTATCGGATCGTCACGAAGTGGAAGATAGAGATCCGTATCTCCGACCACCGTGCGTGGTCGGAGGTGAGAGATTATGTGAGGTAGAAATAGAATGCGTGGAGATCACGAGATGAGATGGTAAATCGGTGTCGGAGGCGAAAAAGTGTGATGGAATTTTTGTAATCTAAATTCTAAAGATTATCTATTTCTAAGCTAAAATCTAAGTCTATGATTATCTAGAGAAAAAGACAAGAAAAAGTGGATCTCACCTCGGGGATCGGACAAGCCATGATGGCCTCGACGAAGCACAAGTCTCTGTCACCGACTGGATCGGAGGCTAGGACCCTCTTCAACAAGAAACCTCTCGGAAACCGGGCTCCTCTCCGCCAAAGATCGATCAAGTTTGAATGAGGGAGGAGGAGCCCATTAAAAAGAGAAGAAAATAAAAAAGGAAAGTATCTACAAAAAAGGAAGGTTATTATTGGGTGAATTAAAATAATTAATTAAATAAATTAAATAAATTAAATAATTATTTACAAAATTCGGAATAAATAAATCAAATAAATAATTGAATTAATTGAAAATCAATTCTCCACCATAATGGTGGCCATATAAGGTGTGTAATCAAATCTACATATATGGTAGCTTATTAAGTCACATAAATCCACCAAATCAATTATTTAAATACAAATTTCGAAATTAAATAAAATAAATTAATTAATGTTAAGTAATTAATTTTTTGGTGGATTTTATAAATGGAAGTTAGTGTCATACATATATTATATACATATAATATAATGTACATAGGTGCAAATAAGGAAATAATTTTTATACAAGTTTTTTTTATTTTAATTTTTATTTTAGTTTTTATTTTTATTTAAAACAATATTTATAATATATACATTAAGTAAAAATAAATATTAAAAATTATATACACTGATATATGGGTAAACTGCACAATACACCCCAGAAAACCGACATTTTAACCGTAACTCCAAAAAATACGAAACCACAGCCATTTGAAAGATAATTTAATTTATAGCATTATGGAAGTGATTTTGTTCGATTTGAGCTTGTATGGAGCCGGAATTGATGTTTCAATTATCGCATTACGGCTTTTTCTGGGTGTAATTATTTACAATATATACATTATTTTTATTTTATAAATATTTTTATTATTTACAACACAGTTTTATTTACAACTTTTATTTACAAAAGTAAGTGGTTTGAGGTCAAATTATGTACAAATAAATTAATGTAAGTTTTATACAAATATAAATGAAAAAATATGTACAAGATATTTTTGATTTTTCTGACAGACAACCTTATCTCCCCCTACTTTATTCCTGGTCGATCAGGTCAAGTCTTGACCTTCTCTCGGGGTTTGGATCAGTCTGTATTTATTGCATAAACACATCCTTTTCTTTTTCTTTTCTTCTTTATTCTTTTATTTATATACAAAAGGTGTTAAAAATGCATAATTAACAAATGCATGCAAAATGGTAATTTTATGAAATTAGTGGTTATTTACATGTATTTGACTAAGGAAAAGAGGCTAAAATAAAAGAATAAAGGCGATGAATCGTGGATTCATCAGGTTCCTAGACATGAGTGATGAATCTACGTTTCATCATCTTTATTCTATCATTTTGGTCTTAAAAACCCTAGTAAATGCGTGTAAATACTATTAATTTAGGCATTTTAGCATTCATGCATCATTGTGTAAATATTGTATAAAATGTGGTTTTTACAGCTAAAATTATGGAATAAAGAAAAGAAAAGAAAAAGAATAAAATATTGTAAATATTTTATGACCCGAAACTCTGAGACCTAGGCATCTCGATGACTAGGTCGACAAGGAATAAAGTAAGGAGAGATAAGGGCCATAATACAATAAAAATACCTTTTATTTTATTTATTCTTTATTCATTTTGTGACCTATTTTTGGTTCCACTTTTTACACCTAAAATAAAGAAACTTTGTACATGAAGTTGTAGATAATTAAATATTGAAAATACAAAATTGATTTCACTCAAAAATAATGTACAGATAAAAAGTTATGGTCTGAATAAAAATCCAGAATCCCAACTTCCCAGACCTGTATCTCCCTAATAAAAGCTTGAAATGCATCAAACTCACCTTTAATTGTATATAATTTAAAATATTCTATTTAATGGTGGTGGTTTCATGTTTGGCGGAGCTACGGTTTAAAAGTTGAGTTTTGGACCCTTATTGTATACTTGTACATATTAAAATATTCATTTTATTTATTATTCTTTATTTTTATAATTTTGTAAATATTATTTATAATATATATGTATATTAAAATCAGAATAAAAACACAAAGAAAACATAAAAATAAAATGTTTGTATATTATACAAAGGTATAAGACCTATACACAGACCTATACAATTAATACTTTTATTTTATTAAGTGTACAAAATACCTTAGAAAAATAAAATAAAAATATATTTAAGTGTATAAAAATACTATATAAATTTATAAAATAATAAACAAAAATAAATAATTAAATTCACAAAATAAAAATAAAATAGTAAAATATATAGATTTGTATACCTATAAATGGTATAAAAGGTAATTTGTATTTTTATGCCTAAAAAAATAAATAAAAATCACCATAAAATATTTATAAAATAATAAACATTTTTATTTTATAACCAAAATTTAATAAATTCATTTACTATTTTTAAATGATTTTCATATTATTTTTGGAAAGTTGACCCGTGGGTCAACTCTCTAGCCTTAGCCCTGTAGTCCTGTCAGAACGTCCGACACCCTCGTTTTCTCGATTTTTTCACCATCAATCCGTTGCTCGAGGGAGGAGGGTACCTTCATGAGATTTTTTCACTATATCACCATGATTCACGCCGGCCTATTAGATCTTCCTCGTTTGACCGCCATCCCTCGTTCTTCACGCCCTGTTCACCATCTTTCAAAACCGCCCCCAATCTTCCCTTCAACCTTTGAACCCTCTTCATCCCTTGTTTGGGCCCGAGTTGGCGAGCTCCGGATAGATCTTGGTGACAGCAAGCTCTCCAGCCCGTGCACGAGCCCTAGCGAGGTGTTGAAGGGTGGATTCCACCCCATCTCCGGCCACCTAGCCGTGAGGTCCATCTCTTGGTCATCATAGCCAATCGAGGTTGTATTTCATGTGTTTTCTTGTCGTTTAGTTAGCTGGCAATCTTAGGATTCAGTTCGTGCCTTCATCTTGTTGTTTCATCGAGTGTTTTGCTCAGTTTTCGCAACCAAACACCTCACCAGAGCCCTTGAGCTCCGGCGACCACCTTCACCACTCCACACCGCCGATTTTTGCCAATAAACTTTGGGTTTTGCACCTTCTTTTGCCGCTGCACCTGTTTGACACTTGCAGGACCAAAGGGAGGCATCGAGCCTCGACTTTTTGCCCAGAAGGGGCCCCAGTTCGCTGGAGCTTCATCGAGCCGCTGAAGATGCTCCGCCATCTTTAGCCCAACCTAAGGCATCTGGGAGCTTCGCCATTGCTACAGGAGCATAGAGAACATATCAGAGGAGATCTAGGTGCTTGAAGACGTGAGCTCTGGCCGATCCAATCTCGTCAGGCCCCTGTTCTTCGCGTGTTCTTCCTCGTCAACCCAACGCCATTGGATTTCCCTCGATCATCCAGAAGAGCAGCTACCATCGGATCAAAAGCTTCAGTGTCGTTGGATCATCATTGTCTAATCTAATCTCAGCCGTCATAACCAAAGGGGTATCAGTTGACGTGGTCACGACACGTGTCTTAGTGAAATCACGCCCGCTGTCCGATCACGCAGCCTGGGTATTTTGCGTTTCTTACCCTAGCAAATTTTGTATTTCATAAATAGGATATAAACTTTCACAGGCCATTTTTAAAACTTGTGTAGAATTTGCATGTAGCCCCCTGGTTTTTGCACTATTATCTTTTAGTCCCTGCCAGTCACGTGCCACGCGCACGTGACTTGGCAATTTTGCAGTAATACTCCTAGGGTTATTTGTATTTCCTTTAAGGCCAGAAACCTCTTAATTTAGTTATAAGTTTTTGGTAAAATTAAAAGTATAATCCCTAGGTTTTTGTTTATTGCTTTTTGGTTCTCCTAAGCGCGTGCATGGCACGTACGTACCTGGGCATTTTTGCAGGAGTGTCCCTGGCATTTTGGATATTTGCAATAGGCCTTGGAATTTATTTATTCAGTTATAATTTTTATGGAATTTTACACGCAAACCCCTGAGTTTCTTGCTAATTACAAATATACCCCTTTCCTGTGTGTATTTTCTTGTTGTTTTCCCTATTTATTGCATGCATCTATAAATACCTTAAAAGTCCACAAAAATCACGTTAAGTTCCTGTTGCATCATACTATCATGCCATTTTTTTTTGCATATTTATTGCATTTTAAAACTTATAAACAATTCAAAAACATGCATTTTCAGCACTGTTTGCATTATAAAATCCATAAAATTATAAAAACTTCTTTAAAAATACCAAAAATAATAAATTTTGTGTCATTTAGTATCTTTTAGCTCCAGACCAAAAATCACTAAAAATATAAAAGAAAACTCCTAAAAATTATAAAATCCCAAAAATCATTCAAAAAATCTTAAAAATTCTATAAAAATCCTAAAAATACACTTACAGTTTTTGAATTTTCTTTATTTTGTTATCTTTGATTTAAAATTAATTTGAGGAATTTTGGACATTGTTTTATATTTTTCATCCTCATTTTAATTTCGACCAGCAATTTTATTCACTATTTTTAGTATTTTTGTCTTAAAAAATACCAAAAATTAGGAAAAAGCCAGAAAAATCATAAAAACATTAGAAAAATAAAAAAAAACCTAAGAACATTTTATTTCCTGATTTTTCCTTATTTTTACCTATTTTTATTAATACTTTATCTATCTCTTTCCTTATTTTGTATATATACTTTATTTTATCTTTTAAAAAAAATATAAAAAATATAAAAAATATAAAAAGAAAATACAAAATCAGAAATTAAAAACCAAAATATAAAAAATATATAATCCAAAAATTAAAAAAAATATAAAATCAAAAACCCACAAAAACATAGCATATATAGACACTTGATCACAGTCACACATTTTGTGCATTATTGTCCCGTTCTACATGTCTGCTCCCTGTGTTCGACCTCTACACATACTTGCACCTATACACGTCTTTGTTGTAGAGTTATAATAAATTTTAACTCCGCGCATCTACTTTCGTTGCTTGAATTACTTGTTGTGGGTTAATTGTTGTTTGAATTGCGGATTCGTGTAGTCGATTCAGTGACTGAGATCCCGCCTTGTGTGGAACTCAAGATCATCGATTTTCGCGTTCAACAATGAGGTCCCTTGGTTTTTCTTCGAGCTTATTTGTTCCCATTCCTACATTGGTTCAGGCTGGAGTGGAGTCGACTCAGGCCGAAGAGTCTCTCCCACCCGTCTCAAGGGCCTTAGTTGGAGTTTGCATAGCTCCCTCTTGGACCACCCTTCCATTGGAGGGAACGAGACGGATGAGTCCCTTAGGGGGCTTCTTCACCGCTTTGTGTTTGGTTATTGTTTCATCATTAAGATTTAGCAAGGAAAAAGATCATGACATGGAATTCATCATCAATTATCTATATCTTGATGAGATCCATCGCTAAATCCTATAAATGAAATTGATGGAAGAGCATGACCTATCTCTAGATCTTTTACTCCCATATTGTCTCATAATCAACAAATGACTTTGTTAAGTGTTGGACTTTGATGTGTGGTGAGTGAGAGAGTGGGTTAGTGTGCTGAGTGGTTAGTGTTTGTGTTAGAACATGGATATGTCATAGAGTCATGTATTGTTAGATAACCTTATTCTCATGCAAGTAGTTAATTCCATGCATGATATCAATGCTCATCTACTTGCTTCTCTTATATTGTATACACTTAAATTCCTGTTTAATTTTCAATATGGAATGTTTGTACTCAACCATTATTGACATCTCCTTGTCCCTAATATGGATGCCAGGGAAGGCGCCTCTAGCAGAGTAGCTTGGGGTGATGAGATTCCTTGCTTTTGGTGGACAGGCAAAGACACCTTTTTGGTGGTATACAACATAACATATCTTATAGTTTCCTTTTACCATGCTTGCTCTCACTTTTGCCAAACTTTTGATATACATGTATTAAAACTTACTTCTCTTTTGATACTTGTATGTTATATGGGACTTGATGCGTATTTCGAACGTTTTGTTGGAAATGTTATCTTGGTGGAATGCATTTCTTCTTATGGTGACATGTGATTGTATGCATTTTTTCCATTATTGTGAATGTCATTTAACTTGAGAAAAATTTTACAAGCATTTTTGAATTCAATGTGAACTATCGTGAATTAAATGATGCGGATGTTATGTAAACGGGTAACCCAGATCTCGGAACGTCAAAATGAGTACAAGGTCATGTTGATGAGATCTAGAGGGCATCATCTCTACGACAAGGTCTCCAAACCAAACCCTGCCTCCACAAGCTCCACTGCTTCTGTTGAGGCCAGGATCAGTGTGTAGCCCACCAAATCAATGAGTTCTAGCAGATGTTTTTCTTAGGTTGTGTCTTTCCCCATCCAGATTACCTTGTATTTTCTTTTCCTAAACCTTCTTCATGAAGTTCTTAATCGGTTTTTACCTTTGTCTTCTCATTACAACAAATTGAGTCTATGGTGATGTTTATTTTAAATCCTTCACTAGATCGTCCATTGTTAATTATATAATGAATATTATCTATTGCTAAACATTTGTTATACTAGAAATTGACAACAAAAATCATGTTTGTTGCCATATCTAGCAGTGCTTATTTGTTGCTATTTCAAAATTTGACCTAATTGTCACTAAATTTTGGACTATAGTGATGATTAGCTTAATTTTTGAAAATAGCAAAATATAAACATTGGCATATAGAGCATTGCTAATGATATTGCAACGGTTGTAACTTCTATCGCTAAATTTTAGTAAAAAAATTATTTTGCAAAGGGTAATAGTTGTCATCATATATCCAATTTGGTCTAATGTCTTCTTTTCATATCTCTCGAACTGTATCCCCTAAGTTCTGAGTCCTTATGAGTGACAGGATCAGAATTTTCAACAAGTAACAACGAACAAATTTAATTCATGTCTAAAAATTAATGTGTAACGCAACAAGAGAAAACTAAAGAGTCAATAATCATAAACAAACATTTGGTAACCACAAAGGAGGAGATATTTTAGCTACGAATTTGCTTCGCATTATGTGAAACATTTTTTGTCGTTACAGTGGTGCCATCTAACATATCATTGTCATAATATTTTTGCTACAGTACTCATGACAGTGGATTTTATGTGACGGTTAAACTAGTATCCATATATCATTGCTACGCATGTTTCTTAGATAGCTGCGTAATTATTTGTTTGATTCCAACACAATTTTTTTTGTTATTAGGCTAATAATATCATATCAAATGAATGTACGTATATTTATATATTAGATTAATTAAATCTGAGAATTTTTACCTCACGAAATTTATAAACATTGCAAAATACTTCTCAATCTTCTAAGCGTCGTTATTACTTCCTCGATCACGTAAACTTGCTCCGTCTTATTCCACAAGCACTACTATTAGTTTCACTTTTACTTTAGTCAATAAATCTAATCAAAAGAGAATTGGATGGTCCTCCTCATCTCCTTGTTCTCCTCTTTATTTTCTCTCTTCACCTCATCTCTATCATTCCACTAAATCACCAAAATTTTTCTATTTTCACGGATCTCTTCCTATCACAAAAATCATTTTCTTAAAATTTTTCGGGATGATCTCTCGAAGGGATTGATCGAATATTTAAGGCTGCTAAACCAATGCAGCTCCTCTTGTTGGCCGACAGTGCTGCTCTAGAAGATGGTCGATCAAAGATGGAAAGCTCGTTGAGACGGGACTGAGGAGATCTCCTGCTTCCTCGGCTCTCTCGAGAGGGTGAGGTCCTTTTGAAGGACATTAATTAAAGACTAACCTCTTCTGCTCTTTGGACCAGAACCTCACTAATGCGTTCAACAAACAAGAAAACAAACAATTTCCTGTTGCACTTCTTCATCGGCACTGGAGCTTCGGGTGGCGAGGAATGGGCCACTTGTTGGAGGCGGATTCAGCTTTCCAAATTTGATGGATCGCCTCCAAGTGGTGGTGAATGGAAAGCCCGCATCAGGAGATGGACGATCAAGTGCTGACATCGTCGTAGTGATTTGATCTTGCCGGCGACGTCTCAGGTGTCGCCCACGACGATGTTTGAGATGCCGGTCCTACAGCTAAATCTCCCGCTTCCTCTTTTTTTCTCCTTTTATTTCCGTTAAAAGGCAGAAGCGCTTGTTACACAAGTTTCTCCGGCGAGGAGTGGCTTGTGTTGCTGGTGCTAGAAGCTCTCCGGAAGGCTTTGACGATGGGAGCCCGTTCTTGTGAAGGACATGCAGAAATGGATGGGTCAAGACACAAGGGTCTTAGCCTGAGGTCAGCTTGGACCTGGGAGTGAGATGGGGTGTGCTGAAGCCCTATCGACGATTAGTAAGAGGAGAGAAGCAAAGGTAAGGAGATGATGTGATCGAGGCTAACAGTATCTTCTGTAAATTTGCTGAACAATGAGAGTGATATGCACTCCTTTTTTTACGGAATGGGGTTAAATTTAACGGGTAAATGAATATGAGTTAACTAGATGGTTTGTGGGATAAGGGTTAAGAAGTTTACATGATCGTGGGGGTAATAACGATGTTTACAAGGTCAATGAGGTAATTGCCGATGAAACCAAAGGCTTATGAGTCGGCTCAGAATCCATATGGTAGATGTGTTGATCTGTTGGCTGTGGACGAATACATCGATCTTTGCTCACTTGATCATCTTGTGATCTGGAAGACTTTGCGGAATCAATCTGTATCTCTTGAAAATGCATAATTTGAGTCTTCAGATCACCTGAACATCTCTCAAGCTGGTCGAGCTTGTCTAAATTGTGGCACTTCTTTTCTATGATCTCCATATGATCCAACTTCTTACAAATGACCCCCTTATCAGTTGTTGAGGAATCAGAATGGGTAGAAACAACAGAAAAAGGAGTCCCCTCAATTTGTACCACTCGTGAATGCTAGTTGTAGGTCGGTGGCTTGATCTAAGGGTAGAACCTAGTCCAGACATCGTGGTATAATTTTCGGCCATCTCCTCATAGATTTAGGGTTTGTTGTGTAAAAATCTCTTAAATCTATATTCAACTTATTTTTTTCACGTTAGGACACATTATTTGCATAGTTTGCGCAGTACAACAAAGTGTGACAATGGGACATTTTCTAAAATCCCTATCTATATCATTCGTTGTAAAATATATATTTATGATATTATTCAATGTTAAAACATTTTTTATACTTGAAATTGTTGTAAACATGATCAATATCACGACATATACAAAATAATATTTATCAAGTTCAACTTGAATCAATGCATTACAGATTAGCAAAAATATCATCAAGCATTCCTGATTCATATGACAATTATGATATGCACGCAGGAACCAATAAAATCACAGGTTGACCGTTTTTGATATTCTGACTAAATCAATTGCACGAGATCTGGGAAAGGCAAAGTAATAAACGCAATGAAGCAAACAAACAATAAAGAGATTAGATTAGAAATCACATAAGCGTCCATGTCATGGACTGTCCTTAGAGAGGTATCACCCCCACAATACCGATGCGTAGAGTACTGACAATCCGCTCCTATGACGGCACACGATCTTCATCTGCGCACACTGACGAGATCGTCCTCAAATGTACCTTAGAGAACTACAGCCGAGAGAAAGAGAACCAGTTCGTCTGCGAGAGAGGAAGAACGAAAGTAAGGCCAAGCTATGTAAGAAGGGTTTTTATCGAGAGAGAGCGAGAAAACGACACTGCGGGAGGTGTACAAAAAGAAGTTTGCTTGCCCTAACACGTGGTACCGTTCGTTTTCCAAAAATACCCTCAATAGACGTGTCCCTTCGGATTCCAAAACTGCTGCTAAAAATGAGATGTTGTGTCGAGTCGAATTCTATCGCAGTCAAATTCAAATTAATCCGAATGATTAATTTAATTGACCTTCCAAATGAAATCTGCAGTAAAAGTATCAAGATCTGAGATCCAAATTGACTCTCCCGAGCCGGATCCAGAGACGAAGCGGAGCGGAGCGCGCGCGTGTGTGGTCCTTCATTCCTTCTCTCTACTATTGCTACAAGATCTTGGGATGTGAACTCATATATAACTCCACCAAAAGTTTAAAATACTATATCTCGTACTAAACTTTCTCCCACAACTGTTCTTTCACATTTGAGAATTCTCAACTTTCCCTCCAAGCCATTGATATCAAATTAGCTCCTAATGTAATTGCATAGGTTTTCTAGTTAAATCCTAATTACATACTTTAAATACATTAATCCCCAACGAATTCATCAATTTAAAAAAGATATTCAAATAGAGTTCAAAAACATCTTTTAGTTGCCATACTTTGTTTTTATTAGAGGTACCTTCCGATTTGAACCTTTACTTGAGTTTACTACTTTCACTTTAAAAAGAACAAAGTGAACCAAGTCTTGAACTTTAGACCTTAGTGTTAAAGTATACAGTACAAACAACAAAATGTTGTTCTTGGTACAATCTTCAGGGTTAGTGCTCTTAAAGGCCATGCACCCTTATCCTGTTTCATGAGTGTGTTCAGAACAGACCCTCTTCCTTTAACTATGGCCCACAGTAACACTCACATAGGTGGCGTTCTCCAAAGATGCACTGCTAGCATCCTAACCATAGGCTTGAATTTATTCAGAGCTAGGGGTGCTAATCGAATCGAATACCTTCGAATCCACTAAGATTCTTAGTCAATTCATTACAAAAGTTTTGAATCCAAGCTCGAATCGAGTTTAAACGAATTTACTAACTTAAATTCAGATTCAAATCATTTTGAGTTCGAATATTCAAATTCGATTCATTTTATTTGGAATTTGAACTTAAATTAATGTTTTTAAAGCTTATATAACTAATATTATATGAAGAATAATATAATATAAATATTTTATTATATTTTTTACAACTCCAGAAACAAAAAACCCTAAAAATAGAAAAAGATAAACCATCAAAATTAAAGCTCTAAATTTCTTTATAAAAATCTAAAAATTCTCTAAAATTCAAAAAATATCATTTTTTGTTCTGTAATTTTCTTTATATTATTTATTATTAATTAAAAATATTTTTGAAAAATTTTAACTTCATTTTCTATTTTAATTTCCAAAAGAATTCATTCTATTTATTTAATCCTTTATTTGGGCTAATTTTTTACTTTAAAAATATATAAAAATTAGCAAAATTATCTAAAAATTTAAAAATAGTAAAAAATTAATCAGAACCTAAAAATATTTTATTTCCTGTATTTTATTATTTCGAGTTGTATTTATAATTACTTTATCTAATATTTTATATATACTCTTATATAGTCTTATATTATATACTTAAAAAGAAAAGGAATTAACAAACTAGAAAATGTATAAAGAAAATAAAAACTATAAATTAAAACAATTAAAAAAATATATAAAAAAATAAATATACATATATATATATATAATAAAAAAACAAACAAAAAGACACCTCGACAACAAGAATACACAATTTTAGAATTAATTTTCCCCGATCTCACTTTTGCTCCGTATGTTCGACACTCTACACATACTTGCACTATACACATCATTTGTAGAGTTATAAGTGGGTTAATTGTTGAATTTCTAGGGGTTCATATTCGGTCGCCTCGACGGTAGTGTCTCTGCCTTGTGTGAGACATTAAACCGATGCAAATCACTAGTTTTCAATGCCTCACTAATGTGGACCATTAATAATTTTTCAGCATATGTACATTCGAGTTGGAGTACAAAAGACAAGCTCGTATGCTCGATTTGTATGAAAAACACACAATCAACATGATTATCTACGAGTATGAAACATTGTTATTTAGGTCATCGGCATTTCTACCTGTAAAACATAGATGACAGGAAGGGGAGAATGACAACAAATTTGACAGCCAACCATTGAGATGTATAATCACCTCAATTCGAAAATCGGGAGAATCGATATGACAAGAACAAGAAATGATTGGTAGATTCTATTTGGGTAAAACATAGAAGAAGAAGTTAGAATGAGGTTGGCAAAAACAGAGTATATTCTTTCGAAAATTGTCATATTTAAAATATCTATATATTCTTCATTATCTATATATAATTCATATAGAGGAAAATGTTATGTAAAATATCTTTGGAATAATAAATCTTTCAAGTAATGCAAAGGGGTCTGAGAGCTAGATGTGATTTGATACAATTAGAAATTGAGAAAGAGTTACATACTATTGAATCAGATAATTCTAGGATTATAACACCTGATGCAATTTATACGTTATAATGATGAGCGGGATAGAATACTACTTTTTCTAAAAAAAATATCAAAGCATCAAACGGATTCGCATCACAACTTAGCAGATGCATAAATGAGGTAGAAGGAAAATAAGTGTGTTGAAATGTCATGATTTGTCATGTACTTATGCTGGTTCATTTTCCCTTAGCAATTAGAGGAGTCCTTCATTCTGACATGATGCAACCTTTAATCGAACTTAGTCAATTTTGTAAAGTTCTATATTCGAAAACTCTAGATCCAAAATTATTATATTGATTAGAAACAGATGTTGTCATAAAAGTATGTAAGTTGGAGTAAATATTTCCCCCTTTATTTTTCGATATAATGATACATTTGATTGCACACTTGGCAATCAAGGCACGAGTTTGTAAACCTGTACAATTGATTTGCAATTATATTGTTATTTTTAAGGTATAACACATCATACTAGCCGGATTCAAGAAAATCCTGAACCTACTCCTCAGCCACATGCAGAACCTTCAGATACGAGTAGCGGAGGTTCTCAACGTCGACGAGGGTCATCCCAGTGTAGGTTCTTGGACCGCCTTCCACCTGGTCAAATCCTACGTGTCTAGATTGTAGGGGGCGACACCATAGGCGAGAACTCTACGGAGTTCCAGAGCTTACCTCAGACAAGTGGTATATGGTTGGGTTCCCATCACTACTCATGACTTTCAATAGCTTCCCTCAGTCAGACAAAATCACGCTTGGAGGTAAAAGCTTAACATAACAAATAAATATTTTAAGGTTGATATTGTGATTTTGATGCCTTCGTTGTAGGATGCATTTTCTTAGGATCGAGATCCGGTTGTTGATGGACAAATCCTTAGTCACGCAGTAGAGATGCTTCATCATTATAAAGGACGCATCACGTTAAGTGTAAAATCTTAACATGTATTAAATATGTGATTCAATGACATATTTTTTGATATTATCTTCCTTCCTACAATATTATAACCTCAGATTCCTTACGAGTAATTAGTTCAGAGTACTCCTCCGGGTATGATTCCAGAACTGTGGAGGGAGCTAATCAACTTCTGGTTTAGTGAGGAGTTTGAAATATGTAATGTACTTTATCTTTATTTATTACTTAATTTTACTAACTTGGAATAATATCAGATGATATCAACGAAAAATACCCAGAATCATGAGAAAGGATTCAAGTCGACAAATAAGATGAGGAGGAAGATTACAAATCAATTCAAGCACATTTTTATAAGTTTATTTAATTGATGCGGGATAAATAATACAAAAAATCTTTGATATATAATTTCTATTTATTTTTAGGAAAAGAAAAATGACCGAGAGACCATTCGGATAGAGGTTTTTATGGGATCAAAGAGTCGAGACCTCGGCAGAGAAGTGCAATGGGTCAATGATGCATACATAAAATTCATGTAAGTTAATTATATTATACAGAAATTGTCCATACGATTTTTCTTTAATTTATTTTTTACAAAATATGTAGGAGGAGATGATCAAACTCACTACGATCGACTCCTTAGATAGCACGGGGATCAGCACCTTACCGTTATCTGCTGAAGAAGCATTTGTACAAGCCACATGTTCGAAATATTATGAACGTATAAGATGCGGCAGATGGGAGCGACGATTCCTACGTGGTACGGAACTGATGCTAGTGGGTTTGTATCATCATCACAACAAAGCAAAAGGGGAGAAAGAGAATTAAAGAGAGAGTTGCGAGGCATCAAGGTGCAGCTGTCTGCGCATGACGAGGAAATGGCTAGGATGTGTTCTTTACATGGTGAAGTTGTCCGCCCAGGAAGAGGATATTTCCAAGATGTGTTTTGACAAAACGAATGTCATGACTTACCTTCATCGTCTCCAGAGAAAGGCTGACCGACCGATATCGCCTACATGACTCGATGACGATGAGGAGGACAATGAGGAGGAGAGTGACGAGAGCGAGGAGGAATAGATTAAGTTTCAAGATTTTTGTTTATATTTACATTTAACATGAACACCTTAATCTAGTTTGAAGTTTAGATTTCTATAAAACATCTTTAAATTTATGCATGAAGTACTTTGACATATTGTTGAGATGAGATACTTTTTTATTGTAGATAGTTTTTGTTGTGAATCCGATGCAACAACAGGGCACCAAATCCAGTGCAACATATATTTTTTTCTTTATGAGGTCTAGAGGAGACGATCAATAGTCGTCCCTTGTAATTTTTAGAGGGAACGGTCGTGACGGTCTGCTTCATTCGAGGTGGGATTACTGGTACATTTTTTAAGGCATGGAGAAAGGAGGGGACGATTAAGATAGTCCCTACAGGGCTTATGTGCCCGTCCTTACATCTTAATACCTTGGGAGAACGAGGGGGCGATTAAGAATCGTCCCTTTTAATTTTTCATAAGGGATGATCATGACCATTCTGTCCGATCGAAGTGGGATTACTTGTACATTTTTTAGTGCAAGGGGACAGGGGGACGGTTAAGATCGTTTTATGGGGCTTGTGTGTCCGTTCCTGCAGCCCAAAATCCTGGAGAGAACTTGGGAAGACGGTCAACAACCGTCCCTTTTAATCTTTATAGGGGATGGTCGTAATTGTCTCCTTTGGCTGAGTTGGTTTTACTGGTTCATTTTCTGAGGGTGCGAGGATATGGAGGACAGTTAAGACCGTCCCTATAGGGCTTATGTGCTCGTCCCTGCATCTTGATATCCTGGGGAGAACTAGGGGGACGGTCAACAACTGTCTCCATAGCTCTTCTAACCTGGTCGAGTCCAATACTAGAGGGGACGGTTTGGGACTGTCTCCCCAAGGATACCTATCAAGGACTTTTGTTGACCGTCTCATCCAGCATGAAAATAAGGGACGGGTCCGACCATCCTGTCCATCTATGAATAGTGGACGCTCTGTTTTACGTCCTCTTTGGTCAAATAAGATGCAGTTGTGGGGATACTTCAACAACTATCTCCTATGATAAAAGGAAACAGTTTCTTAGCATATGTGACAATTATTGACCATCGCAAATGGTGTGTCTGCTTGTAGTGAAAATTCCTTGATAAATTTAGCAACGATTAATAAAAGTTTTCACAAATAAGTTAGTGGATAAATCATTATTATAAGAATCTTTAGTAACGAATATAAAATTCATTGTTAATTACAAGAATAAAAAACTAATTTGATAATAAATAATATTCGATATTATATATTTAACATCAGATGATATGTGAACAAACATTCAAACTATATGTTGCCCAAAGTAGGAAGAATTCACGATCAAAAGCATGATCGACACAGATGTATCCCTCCCTTAATTCACCCCAATTATCAATAATTTGCATTTTAATCTCGCAAACAATCAATGACATCATATGTCAAATCAAAAGTTTATCCTCTGTTAACAAAAATACGTTATGTCACAGTGATACTTCTTAATTTTTGGTTTTCCAACTTTATGATTCTCGAAAGAAAATATCCACTGCTGTTGAAATAAAGAATAGAACACAAGAAACTCCCATACCCGGCTTATCCATTGACATCAATATGTGGCGGACGACAAGCAAACTTGTTCTTAAGCATTGCAACGCAACAAAGCCTCGAAGAGACGAAAACAACAATATTGACGTGGTAGAAGAAGTGCAGTGCATGCATGGGAGAATTGCGGGTTAAGGAATCTTAGCAGCAGAAGGCGGCAGAGCTTCTCTGTGCAAGAATTGCAGTCAGGCAGGACTCAGAAGCTCTTAATGTTGTCTTTTCTGCCAGCAACAAGATCTGGTCGACACATCATAATCTTTTATAACAGCAACATGGGAACTGTCTTGACACGTCCCAACATCCCATCCATCGCATCATTTCCATGCAGAGGAGATATGTAGAAGGGAAGGGGGGGGATTGTGATGCGAGGGATCTAAGGTCAGAATCTCGAAGTCTGTCAGGCGCATGTTATGATCTGACAGTTCTTAAAAAATCCGTAGTCTTTTCCTGCTTTTAGAGTAGGGTTTCGTGGCATTCCTTTTTAAATGTAAACGAGGTATATATTTATTAAAAGCATAAGAAAATTTTAAAGAAATCGCACTTTCAAAAGTTTACCCTCGAGTCAACAACCGAACAATGAGGGCGGGGAATTCAAAAATAAAATATGATGGTGCTTCAAATCAGTTCGAGAGAATCATGGAATCCTCCAAAAGCCTCTTCACCACTACTCGAGGACGGATCCTCCCGGTAACAACTGCTGTTGTAACGTATGGGATTTGTTAGATGGGGATCAAACAATCCTCACAGAGGATCGGGGATGGTTGATACGTATTTCGGAGTCGTCCAATTATTATCCAATGGATCTCCTACGTTCACTTTAAGAAAAACGAGTTGTGGTTACAAAAAATTACTATGGAAACTTATGGTCATGATAAGTGCATGGGCACTAATTTCTCGTAGCTACAATTCCGTTGACATCAGTGACGGAGACAAGGGGGGCGGGAGGGGGCTTGGCCCCCTCTGTCTCCAAATAACTGCTTATTATTGCTATATAAATAATAGTGTTATATGATTTAAATACACTCCTTAAATATTAATGTTAATAAATTATATAAAATGGCCCCCATCTCTTATTTATAAGTTGTATATAATTCTTCCATCCACAATTATCAATAAAAAATCAATAATATGATATGAATACAATAATTTAAGGGATTTTTACCCGGCAGACCCTGTAATCTTTTGCAATTACCGCTACGACCTTTGAAACATTATAATTCCTCCCTCGACCCCGTAAACTTGCTAACCCTTACCCTACAGACCTTGCGGTTAACTCCCATCCATTTAACTGTTAGAACTAACCGGATTCCGTTATCTTCCTTTATACTATACCCATTTTATTTAGTAAATTTACCGCAAGTGCCATTGCCTCCCACCCCACCTCCCACTCCCTCCCACCCTCTGCCTGCAGGTGAACACGGTGCCCCCCTCCCCCTGTCCGTCGCCGCTCGAAGCCCCCTTGCTGCTCGAAGCTCGTGCCTCCCCCGGCTCGAGTCGCCGTTCTGCCCCCCCCCCCCCCCCCCACCCACCAGGGTCCGGGTCCCCTGTCCCGTCGCCTGTAGCACACCCCCACCCCACCCGGGTCCGGGTCCCCTGTCCCAGCACGCTGCTCGTCGCCCCCTCCCCCGTCACCCGCGAAGAAGCCATGCTCTCCGCCCCGACCTTCTAACCTTCGAAACCTGCGCCGGCTCCCCTGCGAAGCCTCCCCGCTGCCCGTCGCCCCCTCCCTCGTCACCCATGCGTCTGCCCCCTCCTGCCCCCTCCCATGCGAAGCCACCCATGCCTCCGCCTCCCTCCCGACCTCCCGACCCCCCCCCCCCCCCCCCCCCCCCCGAGCTGCCGCCTCCACCCTGCGAAGTGGCCCTGGCCACCCATGCCTTCGCCCCCCTCCTGCCCCCTCCCATGCGAAGCCACCGATGCCTCCGCCCCAGTGAAGCACCCCCGCCACCGATGCCTCCGCCCCCCTCTCGTCCCCCCTCCCCTGCGAAGCCACCCCTCCCTTGTGAAGCACCCACTCGCGCCTTGACGCCTTCCCTCCCTACGAACACCGGTTGAAGCCCTAGCTCCTCCGCCGCTGGAAGCCCCAGCCCCCCTCCCCCCCGCTCCAATCTCCCCCGCTGCTGGAAGCCCGAGCTCCTTCTGTCCAGCCCGAGCTCCTCCAGGTCAACCGCCGCCTCCGTACCTCCTCCAGTCCACGTCGAGCCTTGTGGAAGGGGGTCTCTTGGTTAATTCTAACCGTCCGATCGTGGATTGGTTAGATTAATTTTAACTCAAGGAAGTTAACTCTAAATTGTCAATTTAACGGTAGGGTTCGTATGGTAAGACGGATCAAGTTTACGGGGTCGAGGGAGGAATTATGATGTTTCAAAGGTCGTAGCGGTAATTGCAAAAGATTACAGGGTCTGCCGGGTAAAAATCCCATAATTTAATTATTAATACTTATATATTTTAAAGGAACTACATATTATACATATAGGGATGCAAACAGTTACGGATATATCCATATCCGATCCGCCATTATACCCGTTTATGTATATTTTTTCACATATGTATCCGTATATGTGGATATGGATATTGATATCATGTTGGTATCTGCAAACATCTGTATATGTATCCGCATATCCATTTTCGTATATAAATATAGTCACAGATTTATTTTTTACCGAATATAACATAATTTTATATCTTCTTTTACCATATTAGTATAATTTTTATGATATAAACACATTTAGTAAATTTATATCATTTTTTCCATCCAATTCATATATATTTAAATCAATTCTATAAGTATTTCCAACGTTACTCGTATGTGATCAGTATCTGTTTTACATATGTATCCATTTTCAAGGATATGGTGAGATAATTATTAATATCCATCAATATCTATACCCGCATTCGTATTAAAAAACGGATAAAGATTCGATAATATTTATATCCGTATATATATCCGTCCATTTGCATCCCTCTATACATAACTACAAGAAAAAAATAATTATGTAGAGATTTTTTTAATTCATCATTATATCGTATGTTGTTTAATATACAACGATAAATAATATTTAATGAGATTTTTTTATGTGAAATTAGGAAAGAATGTAATATCTCTTGTTATATCAATACCGTTGGTCCATATAGTAATGCTTAACCGCCACAAATTTAATATCAACGATTAGTTAAGATTTCGAAAAATATGACGAATAAGCGTTGCTATATTGATCTTCGTTAAAGATATAGTAATAGATATAAAATTCATCTCTGATTTTTACATAGAAATGATTTTCTAACAAATAATACTCATAATTATATATTTAGCAACAGATGGAATATTAATAGATTAAAAAAATGTTATATATAATTAAAAATAATATACAACTATATATTAAAAAAATAAAATATAAAAATATATTTGGATACCAAAGTGACATTTATATATGTATTTATTTAATACAAATATATATACGCCTCTCAAAATATATTATAAGGAATAGGTATTTATATATATTATATCCATGTGCATCCCTACATTAAGTGTGGTATAATTTTACTCTTTAAAAATA
The DNA here is from genome assembly GCA_037367405.1 of Ottelia alismoides. Classification (NCBI taxonomy): domain Eukaryota; kingdom Viridiplantae; phylum Streptophyta; class Magnoliopsida; order Alismatales; family Hydrocharitaceae; genus Ottelia; species Ottelia alismoides. The sequence continues at coordinate 168,801 of JAZKJV010011305.1, forward strand.
TTATATTCAATGATACTACTTAATATCATATTAATAAAATCTTTTTTGATTTAAAAATTTTTGTAAGGTCCTTTTTTCCCATATAATGTTTGTTTGTATATTTATGTGAAATCATAAGTTTATAGGGGCATCCTGTAAAAATTACTTGTAAATAAATTTTAATAGTTTAAATGATAAATAATAACATAGATAAACTTTATATATAATGTATCTATATATGTATATGTATGTGTGTAGTCTTGATAATTTGCCCCCCCCCCCAAGTAAAAATTTCTGGCTTCGTCCCTGGTTGACATAGTCTTCAAATATGTTAGTAGGACATTCATGCAAGAGTTGTGATCACAAAAACTTCTGTGGATACTTGTAATAGCCACGACATATTCGTAGTTAGAAAACTCTCACGACGATACTTTTAGCTACAGTTATAGGCCATGATGTGTTGTGGCCAGAGTCTAATTCTGTTGCCACAAGCTCCACATCCGTAGGTATAGTTCTGTAACGACAACTTGTTTTTCCTGTAGTGGTTACACTAGGTGCTGTAACAATAGAGGATCATCTCTAGTACTTGAGCAAGGCGACTCGCTTTCTCCAGATCCGACACGTGTCCAGCCCTTCTAAGGCTCCCCCACTCCCCTCAACGTGTCTAGCTGACATAGCCTCTCAGTCTAAGAAAAAGAGTTCAAGATGCAGTCATCAAATACCTTGTTGCATTCACATGTATATAAATATATCTTCAACTAGTGAATACCCCGTGCTTTGCACGGGAAAAATACGTTCTACCAATAACATCTAAAATTATCAAATTATTATTTACTGTAAAATCATCTAATAAAATTTTAGATAAATTACTATAATCACATTTCTATTCGTGAGAAAAAATATATAAATCATATTCATATATATATATGGGTAAAATGGGGCTGCCCCCAGGGAGTAGCCAACTTGGCTACTCCCACCCCTATTTTTCTTTTGTTTTTTTATTTTTTTGGAAAATAAAAATTTGTATATTCATCACTATATCCCTCTCACATTCTATTAAAATTTTGTCAGAAACAGAGACTCCTACGTCCTCCATCCAGACGTCATTTTTTTAACGGTCGCAGGATTTTTTAAATCGACCATATTTGGATGGAGGCCGTAGGAGTCTCTATTTCTGACGAAATTTTAATAGAATGTGGGAGGGATATAATGATGAATATACAAATTTTTATTTTCCAAAAAAATAAAAAAAATGAGGGAAAAATAGGGGTGGGAGTAGCCAAGTTGGCTACTCCCTGGGGGCAGCCCCATTTTACCCTATATATATATAATATCTATATCAATATATGAAAAAAATTAAAATCACTTTAAGAAAATACTTAAGGGTTACATATATATATCAGGAAAGAACGATGGATTAATTATCTTAGTTTTGATACCATATTTGAATATGAAAATATACCCAAGAGAAACAATAGAAAGTTATTAATAGAATTTTGTGGATGATATACAACTGCACTGGATGATTTATATCAGTATTATTCATTGGATAATAGTATAGATACATTAATTGCATGAGAAGACATAATAAGACAGAGATATCTATATTATTATACATATAATTATCCAAGAAAATAAAAATTTTCCACCGTCAAATGTTTTCCACGGAATTAAAAATCCATCCATATCCACTTATATATTATATTCAAATATTACAAAATAAAATTAAAATTTGCATATACATCATGAGAAAATGATGGAACACCTATGTTGGGTCAATTTGGAAAGCATATTTAGAAAACAAAAATACTCATGAACAACAATATTAAAACGCAGAAAGAGAATTATGTAGATGATACAGAATTATGCAAGGATGATACATGTCAATATTCACTGGATAAATGTGTGAGAAATATGAATGACAATAGGGATTGTATGTTGCACACGTGTGGATTTAATCAAGGAAAGAAAGGGAAGGTGGGAGACATGAACTTACAACAGTAGAATAAAGATAAGAGACTGCTTACGTAATTATTGAATCAACATAAGAATATATTTTATGTAAATGTCGAATGGATTTTGCTGTGGAGGTATGGATTAATATGCTAAGGTATCATACATACCTGAAATAATCTTATGTTTCATAGACAATTATTATTGAACATACACATGTAATAAGATATATAGTGCCAATCACTTTTAGCGGTTCACGTTATATCATTCCTGCTATTCACGGGAGGGAAACTTATTCTGCAGGAGCAATGTTAAGATCTCAATTCTGTACTCCAGATTTGATATTTTTATTTGAAAAAAAACTTGTAAGCATCTTTAATTTAAAAAAAGTCTACATCAAAAACATCCCATAAGCATCAAGGTTGATTAATACCCCAACTATCATCGTCACAAAGTTTTGGGAAGCAAATCAAACAGACGAAATAGCATCATTCTTCTTGAGACTGCTATATAACATGGCAATATTGTATACCAATATTTAGACTCCGCACAAGGGATTTTTGTTGCATTTCCTTTTTTTTCACCCCGCTTTATCGTGAAATAATTTTGTTCCATTCCTTAAGTTCGACTCAACATTTAAGATAAGATACATCAATATTTCATTCTTTTTTTTGTATGAATATCATGATCAAGACGGTTAGTGACGTGAGGAAATGTAAGTGGTGGGGGAGATACAAAATTTAGTGGCCGTCATCATTCCATTTCAACCCACAATCTCCAATGTATCTATGAACCCATTTACTTATCCCCTGAATGATGTCCTTGCTTGACTAAAATGCAAATTAAATGCGTAAGTTAAGAAAAAGGTAGATATTACACAATAATTTCCTTATTTGACAAACATCTTCCACGTGTCTGGTATAAGACAGAAAGAGGGAATTAATGTATTCTCCAACACCCCATTTACTTATCACCTGAATGTGTCAACAAATGGAAATAAAAACAGAAAATTGTAGAAATTATATATTACACCCCAGCCTTCCTATTCATCAGCAAACGCAATCATCATGTTAACTCAACATTTACAAAATTGATAAAAGCAACACTGATGTCACAGCAGCTCCATGTGTTGTACTACATTTTTACATCTTCATATTAAGTATAAACAAACAAAATCTGAAATTGCAAACCAAATACTTTGATTACAGTAAATGCATTCTTAGCCTTGAAGTTGTTTCCATCACCTCAGTTTTGGATCTTCCCCGATTTCTACCAATCCCCATTACACTATGATAATAATGGATATTCAGATTATTCATCATTCCTATAGAGAGTGTGTGCAAACAATTTCTCTCCTCTGAATAGTGAATTGGAGAGCATACATCTCTTTAGGTTCTGATTGTCAATTTGAAGTGTCCCGGAGATGGCAGAAGATAAAGTAAAATATAGGTGTTCGCATTATAATAGAATGCATATTCAAAGGACATTAAGAAGATGATCTTTTCTATGCTCTCAAAGAATGAAAATAGAAGAAATCATTGCCTTCTGTATGCAACTTAAAATAACTTGTAGTGCACATTCTTGGTGTCATTCAGATGATCATGTTCGTATGTATCTGGTTCATTATATCCTCCACATCTTGAATGAAGATTATAAAGGGAAAAATAAATTAAATTGAAATCTGAGGGGATTCACTGCTCACCACGGACTACGGGGATTTGGGATGGTGATGATTCTTGAGATGAGGGATGGGGAATTGTTGAAGGGGGAAAGACAGGGGGAAGGAGATCATGCAGCGCGAGCTGACCTCGCTGGTGCGGCGGCAGTCCTTGGGTGCTTTTTGGATGGAGAGAACGTCGAACGGGAGTCTTGGTGACCGAACCCCACGTTTAAGGCTACAAACACCACCGCCGCTCCTCCCTCTCGGTGGCAACGGAGGAGGGGATGCTCTCGGATCGAGAGCTCGAGGAGGCAGATGTTGTCGCCGAGGTGCCGGAGGGGGGCGGATGGTGGGAGGGATTGGGGGGTGTGGCGGGAGGGAAGGCGGCGCCGCGAGCCCCAAGTCAGGCTAGGGTTTCGGTAACAGAGGGGAAAGTCGAGAGGGAGTGGGTGACATGTGTAATTCGTTACACAGGCCGGGGGCAAAGTTGGAATGAATGGTGAAGGCTAAGGGCAAAATCAGAATGATGTCACGAGACGCAGGACAAAATCGGAATTTTTTGGACAAAAATTAATGGAGGCACGTGACTTGACGGGCTTTCATATATGTATAGATTGGAGGAAGATATCTGTTTTTTCCTACTAATGTTGAGTTGTTTGCAGTATTGGCAAATGGATTATATGTGAGGATCCATTTACCTACGCAGTTACTCTTACACAACTCGCCCCCGCCCCTTGGTTATTTTGATATGGAAAAGAATAAAAAAACATAATTGTGAGCAACATGGAACCTTCTCACCGTGGTTCACCCCTTCCATTGTGAAGGGTTTTCACCCTAAACTATTTGTCTCCTTAGTTGATAGATTTCTCGACACCTATAAATGATTATGATTTTTTAAATAAAAAAGCATAATTCTACTATTAAATTTAGTGTAAATTTTAAAAAGGATCTATACATACATTGATTCCCGATTAGGGATTTCATATTTCAAATGAAAAAAAGAAGTATCTAAACGTTAAACTCTAAGGTTTAACGACAGCATAAAGGGATAGGTGAGATAAAAAGAGAGAGATTAGATCTTTTTTGTTACATTTTAAAAATGAGGATCCTAGTCGAGAATCGACGCTCTTTTTTTACCTTAATTTGAACGAGTATTTAGAAGCGTCACACCCAGCTCATCGACAATACAAAGTCCCAATTAATCACAAGTCGCAACTACGCCGCAAAAGCTAAACCTTATTTACGATGATCTTTATGGCTTATCCAGTACACGAGCTTTCTTTCATGCATAGTAGACATTAACGAATTAAACGTGGATAATAAGTCCTATCTAGAAGCCTCTCTCATTTGGTAACCGTCAGGTTGGGTTAAGTCCTATCTAGAAGCCTCTCTCATTTTGTAAGGGTGCGTTTGATACGCAGGTTAAGGCGGATTAAACTGGTAGAAGGTAATCCGTTTTTGGATTTTGATGTTTGGATAGAGTGTTAAACTGGAGGTGTGTTAGAAGTGAGTTTGTTGTAATATGATTGTATTGAAGTTTGAAAAAGTGAGTAATTATTGTGATGTGATTGTATTGAGGTTTGGAAAATGATTAGAAGTGGAATAGTTTATAATTTTTATATGATATGATAGTATAATATATTATTTTTTGATAGAATTAATTATGAATAATTGATTTACTTATTTTTTTAAAAAGAAATAATGTGGGCCCCACGCATGAGAGAGAGGGAGTGAGTTAGGAGGGGTAAACTCCCATATCGAACGGGCCCTAATGGTATATGTTTGGATGGTTACGTGAGCTGGATAAGATGAGTTAGAGAAGGTTACAATTAAAAATATGATGTGATGTCGCATTGATTAAACCATGTAATTTTAATAAAAAATATAAAGGCAAATAAGATTTTTCAGAGATAACATAGAAACCGAACGAGTCCTACGACCCTGTTTGGTTGGAGAATAAGCCCTGTAATAAGGGGCCAATTTTCCTCCCAACACGGTTCCAATAGTACGATTATTCCTCATTATTTAATCTTATTTCACTCTTATTCATATTTTTATCTCACTTTGCCTACCTTTATTTCACCTTATTCTCCTTATTCCTATCCTCAGCCGAACAAATAATAGATCCTTATACTCCTTATTCCCAATTCTTATTCATTCTTATTACCGAATCGAACTTACCCTAACCATATGACATAAGTTATTTCTCTCGTGTGGTGACCTTTACGAGAGTGAAACGTGTCTAACATTGAGCTGTATTTTTCTGACAGCAGTACCATTTGGCTGCAAATGTCACATTCAATTCCGAGACCTCCAATGCAAATCCAACAATTGTCTTATCCAACTTGGCATCACATGCATCTATATATTCCTCGCGGATACTCCCAATTGACTTTCTGACTATTAAAAGCTGTGTACCATTTTTAAACGGAACATTGCTTTGAATATATTGAATCTTTATCACTGGTAATTTTTAACTTCTGTAATATTAAATATACTTTTCTGGTGTTTGTTATATATGTTATATCACTCTATTCTTGCAAAATTCATACTTCAATCCTTTCCTATTATAGATTATACCATTAGTTTATTTTAACGGAAAGGTAGAAAATGTGAAATTGGTAAGAAGTTAGAGGCATAACTCAAATTTTAGAAGTTGAGAAGGATACAAGTGATAAAATTCTAATATATATATAGACACAATAATATTTTTGTTGTGAAACATTGATCAATTAACTTAGTTTGTACTATATCATCTGTTGCTATATATAGATGATATTATTCACTCTGAAAATTATTTTTTTACTTGAAATTAGCAACAAATGTAATATTTCTTGATACATTAATAGCGAAAGTGAATACAACACTACTGCTTATCAGTTGCTATTTTTCAAAATTTTAGCTAACCATTGATTTTAAGTTCACAATGTAGCTAGGAGTAGTTTAAATTTTGAAAATAATAACGAATAAGCATTACAATATGAGTAGTCGCTATTGATATAACAACATATATTATATTCATCGCTAATTCTATTGTATTTAAAGTAAGCAATTAGACTTTAATTAGAAAGCCTATGTAATTATATTAGGAGTTACTTTGGTATCAATTGGGAAATCAAATGGCTTGTAGGGAAAGTTGAGAATTCCCAAATTTGAAAGAAAAGTTGTGGGAGAAAGTCTAGTAACACATCTAGTATTTCTAAACTTTTGGTGAGCTTATATATGAGTTCACACCCTAAGCTCTTGTAGCAATAGTAGAGAGGAAGAATGGAGGACAACACATGTGCGTGCCTACTCCGCTCGGGCTCGGGTTCGGGAGAGGCAATTCGGATCTTGGATCTCAGTAATTTTTCTACGGATTTCATTTGGCAGATCGATTAAATTAATCAGTCAGATTAATTTGAATTCGATGCAATGGCTCGTTTTCAGCTGCGGTTTTAGAATCCGAAGGGACACGCCCGTCGAGGAGCATTTTCAGAAAATTAATGGTACCGCGTGCTAGGGCAAGCGAGATTCTTTTTTTTACACTCCCCCGACGTCATTTTCTCGCTCTCTCTCAATAGAAAACCCTTCTCACACCGTTTGGCTTTGTTTTCGTTCTTCCTCTCTCGCAGACGAACATGGTTCTCTTTCTCTTGGTTGCAGTTCTCTGAAGTACATTCGAGGACGACCTCGTCGATGTGCATAGACAAAGATTGTGTGCCGTCATATCCTAGGAGCGGATCGTCAATAACTTATGCACCGGTATTGTAGGGGAGATATCCTCTTTAAGGACAGTCCATTACATGGACGCTTCAGTGATTTCTAATCTAATTTCTTTATCATTTTGTTCGCTGCATTGCATTTATTACTTTTCCTTTCCTAGATCTCGCCCTGTTGATTTATTCTGAATATCGAAAATGGTTAACCTATGATTTTATTGGTTCCTGCATGGATATCATAATTGTCATATGAATCAGAAATGCTTGATGATATTTTTGTTAATCTGTAATGCATTGATTCATATTGAACTTAATAAGTATTATTTTGTATATACCATGATATTGATCCTGTTTACAACAATCTTAGATATGATATCTGGAACCGGATCTAAAATCATGTCGGAAAAATGTTTAAATCGAGGGTGGATGTGACGGGTATACCTTAGAAATTCGATGGTCAGAACTTCAAGCGTTAGCAATAATGCATGAAGATCTGGTTAACCACCATTGGACTAATCTCTATATTTGGAACCGATTGTCCCATGGTGGAAAAGGATAATACCACACTCGATATCTAGAAGGCACAATCTGCGTGGAAGGAATGAGATCGTATATGTAGTTACATCTTGTTGGCTCTATCCAACACATTATTTGACGTATACTGTTCGTTCACACTGACTGCGAAGAGACTATGTGAAGATTTGGATGGGAAGTATAATAACGAATATCTCGGTATTGAGAAATAATCTGTGGCCAAGTTTTAAAATTTTCCATGACCGAAGGGAAGTCAGTTTCTGAATATGCACATGAGTTTTTACTTCCGCTCCATGGACTAGAAGATACTGAAATGAAAATTCCAAAAAAGTTCCAGGTAATGTGCATCATAGAAAAAATTCCTCAAGTCTTGGGAAGACTTCGGAATGACCTTGAAATAGAAAAAGAGGAAAATTTCTATGGATAACTTGATTGTGGCAATCACCATATAGACGAAACAGGAAACAGAAGCCTATGGTTCCAGTTGATGTTTAGTCTAAAGTCAACTTCATGACCTCAAAGGGCAAAGACAAAAAGAGAATGGGTACAATAGTAAAATGAAACCAAGGGCAAGATCTAGAAAAATGAAAAAAATAAATCGTGCTGGCACTGTAATCAGTTTGGGCACTAGAAGAAGGATTGTCCGTCCTTAAATTCTCAACCTAAGGCTGCAGATGGGAGTCCACAAGTGAATATGATCACTGCAGGACTTGGGGCTAGTGAGGGTACATATTTGTAAAACCTGAACTATACCATATCCATGACCCAAATGAGGGGCTCGTGGATACGGGAGCTAATGTACATATCTGTTCTAACAAAACTTTATTTTCTTCTTATCAGATTTGCAGTGACGGGACTGTGAAGATGGGGAACGATTCTACGACCAAGGTACTAGGGTCAGGATAAGTCAACTTGAGGTTCTCCTCTGGACGTGTCTGGACTTTGCATAGGGTGCTGCATGTCCCTGATGTGAAGAAGAATGTTTTATCTGGCTCCATCTCAGTTAGAAATGGTTTTGAATTGAACTTTAATGTAATAAAGTTGTCATTATGAGACATGACATTTTTATGGAAAAGGCTATTTGGAAGATTTTTATATGTTGTTTAGAATTAGATGTGATTCAGTAAATATTGATGGAATAAATATTTTGAAATTTGAATGTTCTAATTCTGTGTCTCATGTAGTTAATAATCTTGAATCTTGTGATCTGTGTCATGGTAGATTAGGACATATAAATTTAAATTCAATTAAAAGTATGATTAATTTAGAAATGACCCCTACATACACTATTGATAAAACTCACAAATGTGAGATTTGCGTACAAGCATAGATACCTAGGAAGTCTTTTCAGTCTGTCTCTAGAGATAGTGAGATCTTAGATCTAGTGCACACATATATTTGTGAGTTTAATGATGTGTTGACAAGAGACAATAAGAAATACTTTATCACCTTTATATACGATGGTAGTAGATAATGCTATGTGTATCTTATGAAAATCAAGGATGAAGCCTTAGAGAAATTCTTATATTTAAGAATGAGGCTGAGACATAAACAAGAAAAGTGCTTAAATGTCTTAGGTCCGATAGAGGGGGTGAATATACCTCTAACTTATTTGATGAACAATGTAAGCTCTTTGGCATAGTTCATGAAGTTATTGTGCCATATTCAACATAATCAAATGGGATAGCATAATGGAAAAATAGAACCTTAATTGACATGATCAATGCTCTTTTATAGAGTTCTGGACTTCCAATCTATATATAGGGAGAATCCTTGAATACAGCTTGTCATTCTGAATAGGGTTCCACTAAAACATATGGAAAAGTGACCTTTTGAATTTTGGAGAAATAGGAAACCGAGCTTAAGATATCTCAAAGTGTGGGGTTGTCTCGCTTAGATTTTAGTCCCAGAACACAAGAGAAAGAAGCTTGGTCCTAAAACTGTTAATGCGGTCTTCTTAAATTACTTGGAAAATAACTATGCATATAGGTTCTTGCTAATTTGGTCCGAGATACCGGACATATATGTCAACACTATTATTGAACTCTGTGATGCTACCTTCTTTGATTATTTCTTTCCTATGAAGACTGAGATTCCTCATAATCTGACCATTGAGAGCGTCTCCACATCATTATCTAATCAAGATCAAGTGGAAAGGATAACAAATGTGGAGGCTGAGACTCAACCTGAACCCAATGACCTTTTAGAAGAGATTGAGCCAAGGAGGAGTAAACGACCTCGGATAGCGAAGGATCTGGGTAGCGACTTTGTTGTCTACGAGATCGAGGGTAATCCACCAAGTTACAAGGAAGCCATGGCTTAATATGAAGCCAAACAATGGAAGGAATCCATCAAATCTGAGATGGATTCTATTATGGCTAATGGAACTTGGGAGTTGGATGATTTATCCAAAGAATGCTCTACCATTAGGTGCAATTGGGTGTTTAAGAGAAAGCTTAGGCCTGACTGATCAATTGAAAAGTATAAAGCCAGATTAGTTGCTAAGGACTTTAGGCAAAAGGAAGGTATCGATTATTTTGATACCTATTCCCCAATAACTAGGATGATCAATCCAGATGCTAATAGCATTGATATCTGTATATGATCTCTCTATCCACCAGATGGATGCGAAGACTGCCTTCTTGCATGATGATCTTGAGGAGGAGATCTATATGGATCAACCTAATGGGCTTGTGACTCCTGGGAATAAGAGAGAGGTTTGCAAGCTTGTTAAATCCCTTTACGGATTGAAACAAGCACCAAAGTAATGACATGAAAAGTTTGACAAAATCATTTTATCTTGTGGCTTTAATGTTCACGAATCTAATAAGTGTGTCTATTCCAAGGTAAAATGTGATGAGTTTATTTTCTTGTGCATGTATGTTAGTGACATACTTTTGTTTGGATCACATGCAAGGATTATTAATGAGACTAAGGCATTCTTAAGTAGCAAGTTTGAGATGAAGGACATGGGTGTTGCTGATGTAATCTTGGGTCTCAAACTGACAAGGTCGATTGATGGGATCGTAGTTTCTCAATCTCACTATGTTGAGAATGTACTTGAGAAATTTATATATCAAGACTGCAAAGCTGTAGGAACTCCTTTTGATTCATCCAAAACGCCATTTAAGAATAAAAGCGGAGTACCTGTAGCCCAACTAAGGTATTCACAAGTAATAGGAAGCTTAATGTATCTCGCAAACTGCATGAGACCTGATATCTCATTCTCGGTTGCAAAGTTGAGTAGATATACTAGCTGTCCTGACTGTACTCACTGGGAGGCTCTAGATCGAGTAATGAAGTACTTGATGGGAACTATTTCCCTTAGTTTGCATTATGGTAGAAATCCATCTGTACTAGAAGGATATAGTGATGCAAGCTGGATCGGGAAAATAGAGGAGTCTAGGAGTAATGGTATCACTGGGTATGTTTCTACCCTTGGAGGCGGTGCAGTCTCTTGGAGGTATGTGAAGCAGGACATTCTAGCTCGGTCCATCTTTGAGGCTGAGCTATTGAAAAACGTCACCTGGTCTCTAATTCTTTATTCCTGCAAAGAGAAAATAGAAGAATTTATGGTTGTTGTATCGACCAGGTAAGTTTTACAAGAAAAGATTAAATTTTAATTAATCTTCCTTTATTTTATTTATACTCTTAAACTTAAGTGTATAGCGGTTAAGCACGGGAGTGTCGAACTCAGGGAGGTAGACTGTTTGAAACTAAGGAAAATCGGTAAAAAAGCTTGGGTTTTGGGTTTCCTAATTTTTATTTGTTTTTAAAGATTGTTCTAGATTTTTATTTGATTTTTAATGAATTTTATATTTTTTTATGAATTTTGATTTATTTTTAATGTAAAATATATTTCTATTAAAAAATATGAGGTATTTTTATTTTTAAAATAGCAAATAAAAAAATATTTTTATTTTACTTTAATAAAAAGTAGATGAAATTATCTTCAAAACGTTATATTGTGCTTTTTAAAGTGATTTTTCTTTATTTAGTTATGAATTTTTGAACTTTTATGTATTTTGTATTTCCTATTGGTTTTATTATTTGATTTTTTATTTTTGGTTTAATATGAAAAATATAGTAAAATATACTGTAGCTAATTTTATAGGAATTTTAGAGGCATTTTTATAATTTTATGTGTTTTTATGAATTTGTTATATATATTTTTATTTGTTTTGATGAATTATTAATACTAAAATTATTTTATTTTTTTAAAATCGTATTTAATATTGTATATAGTATAGTAGAATGCATTCTTGTATATTTTTATTATATTTTATATTTCATATTTTATTTGTTTTGTATTATATATAGTATATGAATTAGATATAGGATAGGGGTAGTTATGTGATAATCTAGGAATAAGGGGGTACGTTTGAAATATTAGAAAAATGACCAGTGAATCACGTGCTCGTGTACATGATTGCAATCTACTCTTGGACCTGCTTGTAATATCGCAAATATAGGAGGTATTATCGTAGATATCTCAGTAAATATCTGCTCCTCACGTGCGGTGCACGTGAGGTTCTTAAGCGACAGGGCACGGTTGGCTCTGGAGTAACCGCAACTGTCCGATCAGGTACTGATCGAACAACTCATTTTCGATTTGGAATGGCATCAATCTTCCACAAATTGAAGAATGGGTGGTGATGATCTTCAGTGGCTTCAAGACGTCCTCTAATTAAAGCGACTACTGCTGTCTTCTAGATATAATCAGATCATCCCAAATCTCTGCAGGCGGTTGTTCTCGATCTCGATCGAGCCAAGGTGGGCTTGCTGCAGATATTCCATCAATTAGAGGTGGTGATGTTCTCTATTGGCATTTGTGTATTCAGATCGCTGGTAGAGATTGGTCTGGAGAGGGCGGCGGTTTGTGGCAAAGGTCGTCAACAACAAGGCTAGTCTCCGACGGTTCTCGTGGAATCTGTGGATGTTTCTCGATCGATCGTGATGGTGTCAAGCAGGGCTCCTCAATCTCTAGCGATAGTCATCGAAGATTCAACCTGAGACGAGTCAATCTCCTTGCAGTTGTGGTTCAAATTAGATCTCACAATGCTCGTGACGGATATGCTTCTCTTGTTTTGAAGGTGATTGATTTGACTCTGATCAGATGGTGCGGACTGATGTCAACCGGATGATAGCACGCCCCACGTTCAAACTTCACTCCTGGTGTTTGTTATTGGCGTAATTTCTCGTTGCGATGAAGGTGCTTTGAACAACGATGATATGCTCGTTGATGTTCTCTTGTGAATCCTATGTGTTTAGATCTAACTCCCACTTCAACTATGATGGTGACATTACGCTGCAAGTTCATCGTTAGACAAGGGTCAAGGAAGATACTTTGTGCTCCAATGACCTTCAGAAGATGACACGATTCAAGGTTCCATACCTCGGTCCAAAACACATACAGGAAGTATGAATGATAAACTATCGGTTGTGGATGGATGAACGATCCCAGGGAAATGATTGGAAGGGATCGATCTCAGTTACAATTAGATCTGAGTTGATCAGATTGTGAGAGAGATACAGAGAAACGAATTGGAATGGATGAGATGATCGAATGTCAAGTTCGACGGTTGTGGATTGAGTTTGAAGATAAAACGAGATTAATAGAAAGATCAGAACGGAAGAGAGTGAGTAGGGAAGGGATGGACAACGACGAGAAAGGAGAAGAGGAGACTAGGAATCTGACCTGGAGAATGAGATGCGGACGAGGGTGCCTGTGGATGGAGGTTGTGCACCTCCTAGTCGTCGCCTCTACAGATGGCTGGCTGGAGGCTCTTCACGACGGAGTAGAAGCTACATGCTGCGACGATTACGCCTTCTCCCTCTTCACTGTCGCTCAATGCGCCCGGATCTCTGTCACCGACCTCACTCTCTCGCAGAGCTCTGGAAGAAGTGAAAATGACGGATACAAACGGCGAAGGGGGTGCATACCTATTTATAGAGGAGGAGGAGAGTAGGTGGTTGGTCTACCGGCCTAATGGCCAACGGCCAAGCCGTTGGGCATAGGAGGAAAAGAGGAAGAAGGGCGGTGGCATGGGTAAAGGAGGAAAAGAGCAAGGGAAGAAGAAGGAGAAATTAGGAAAGTAAGAGACAGAAAATGGAAGAGAGAGAAAATGGAAGAGAGAGAAGAGAAAAAGAGAGAGATAAAAATAAAAAATAAAAAATAAAACTTACTAAGTAAATTAATTAAATTAAATTAATAAATAATTAAGAATAATAATAAATAAATAAATCAATTAAATAAATAAATTGAAAAAAATACCTAAAAAATAAATTATTATTATAATAATATAAATTCGGCACATTGTACAATATACCAATACAGACCTGAAAATCGCGCTTTTCGTATTAATTCCGATTTTAGCGAAACTAGTGTCATTTTGTAGATAATTTAATAATATAAATTTAACACTGAGTTTACCCAATTCCGAGTTCATACGGCCGAGTTATGAGGTCCTGAAAATTTAGGTAGTGGCTTCGAGGCTTCGGGTTTTATTGGTATTTTAACTTAATTATATTTTTATATTTTTATATGCATTTTAGAAGATTTTAGGAAAATAAATAAAATTAATAGGGTTTACGGTTTTTTTATTAATAATTCAGGAAATTTCTCCATATAGTACATATCTACAATGGGTCTAAAACGTCAGAACTCACCGGTTTTATTCAAATATTTTTCTAATATTTTTAATAAATAGTATTAAGTAAAAAAACATATTTTAAAAGTGAGTTTGGTCTGTTTGGCATTTCTATAAATAGTTATGAACCTCAGAAGTCGACTTTTGCGGCTTTTTCGGTCCATTACGATTAATGATTTTTGTTACGAAATATTTTTCTGATATTTTTATATATATATTTTTATAACAACTTTTACAAAAGAAGTATTTTGATTTGAGGTGACATAAGTGATGAATAAAATAGGTGTAATATTAGTAATGTGATAAATGGGTAAATTATACTTTTGGTCTTTGTTTTCTTGATATTTTTGTATGTTATGATCCTTATCTCCCCCTACTTATTTATTTTGTTGACTAAGTCATTATTGACGCGGTCTCGGGGTTAGGATCAGTCTGTATATATTTATTTACAAGCTTCTTTTCTTTTAACTTTCTTTTCTTTTTTATTATTTTATTTTAGATAAAATAAGTGTTAAATATATAATATTAATAAATGTGGTTTGAATGATAATTAGTTGGAATTAGTGATTATTTACATGTATTTTACCAAGGATTTTTACCAAAATGAAAAAATAAAGGCGATAAATCATGGATTCATCATTCTCCTATACTTTACCTTTGCTAGTCCCTTAGCAAACACTTATTCTATAAATAAGTGCAAGCAAAAAGAAAAAGAAAAAGGAAAATAAAAGAACTTAGAACATGATTGTTTCTTTAAACCGAATATCACTTCACCCAAAATCCGGAGCTTGGATTCAGACCTTTAGATTAATAGTGTGTCGGGACTCCATTAGAATTAGTATTTAAGCCTCGACAGCCCTCAAGCTCCACAAATTCTTATCCAGTTTCACCTCAATAGCCAGCTCAGATCCACCTATTCATCATGCAAACTTTTCAACTTTGAAAACAACTTGACTGTGTGTGAAAGGTTTTAGCTCTTTCCGCTTAAAGAAGCGAAGAAACCGCCCATCCAATTATACACTCCCATTGGGCCCTTTACCCGGCAACTCAATCCTTGAGGGGGGAGGAATTTCCTTCTAAGGTCAGGTCGTGTTGTGTCCACAATCGAATAAAGGGAGAAGATAGAAGGAAAAGAAGAGAAGTGGAGTGTGATCAGCGTAATCACATCATGTGAAGCTTGGCCAGTTTAGCCAAGTCTCCACTAAGACATGCATGCTTTCTGAAGCTCGGACCATTGTGGTCGTTTTGGTATTTAGTGTATTTGACTTCTTCTTTGTAGAGATAATTGTTGCACTACATAGGTCTTTTATGCCCCGATGGATATAACATCTTTTCATTCCGTCCATTTTTTGCAGTCTTGGAAAAAGTTATGCCAGCAGATCCTTCCCTCATCCAAAGCTTTTTTGAACCCCAATCTCTCCCGTCTTAAGACATTCTCGTCGCCAGACAATGATGGAAACACACCACCAAAATGGATTACCCTTCGCAACCCCATGCAATTCGAGCTAAGTACAGAGTGCATGAGTTCAAAATTGGTTCAAATGGAGAAGAGTTAAACAGATGACACAAGTGTCCTACTTAGGCACTTTCAAGTTGAATTCCGAACATGGTCTCATGGAACCTAAAGAATTAAGTCTAAAAGACCTGAAGAGCCTCAATTCCAGTTCCTAATAAAGTTTTTTTAGAATTAAGTGGATTAAGGCCTAAACCAAGCTCCATCTCTCAGACTTAGATCTATTCGGTTCATGAATCATACTTGTTCTAAAAATGCTAATGAATGCAACCATTTTTTAATGAGGTAGATTTTTCGGGTTAAATATTTTAAGTGATTTTTGTAGACTTTTGTAATTTTTTATTGGATTTTAAATTTTTTTCAATTTTTAGGTTCTTTTTGAAAGAGTTAGTGGATTAATTCGATTTACACAAATTTTACATAAATTTTGTACATTTTATAAAAGATTTTATACACAACTTATATACGAGATTATACGGCTTTTATACAAGATTTTACACAAATTTTATTTACAACTTTTTAAAGGATTTTATTAAAAAATTTTACAACATTTTTATATACAAAAATTTAAGACATTTTTAAGTCATATTTACGTTTTCTTGCGGCTTTTGGAAACCCAAAATATACACCATACTTTTAGAGAGCCATATTATTAAAAATACAATAAAGTACGAGTTATGACTTCTAAAGTATATACGGCATATATATACTACACCCCCTATACTTAACGTGAACTATGTCCTCATAGTGACCAAAGAAGAGGCAAAGGAAGACATAACTCGGGCTAAGTATAGATCGGTGAAAAGAATCCTATACTATAATGACTCAAAAGAATAATGAATGAAAGAATATAAGTCGATCATCTCCTCCATACTTAGGATCAAGTGATCCTAAGGATAGCAGACTCAAAACCGAAGATGATCGAGGTCAAGAGAATGTACACACTCAATGGCTCGGTTTGTCCCCCTTATACTTAGGGTCAAAATATCCGTAAGTATAGAGAAGAAGATCAAAAGGTGAGGGACAAGCGAGGGAGCATGCCATACAAAAACGACAACAATCAAAAGGGAAAATAAATGATATTACCCTCTTATACTTAGGGTAAAGCACACCTTAGGTATAAGCAATGACAGGGGTAATAGAACAGAACGAGATGAACACAATGGTGTCTACACCACCCTATACTTAGGATAAAGCACATCCTAAGTATAGCAAAACTCTGGATCAACCTAAGGGTGTAAGACAAACAGATGAAGGAAAGAATAAAATCGAAAACACATATGTACAGAATAGATCGTGAAAATCAGGTATGAGATGCATAGTAAGAAGAATAAAGAGCACATCTCATACAAAATGTATCGGGGCGGCTTCAATGGTCGATATATCATGATCGAGAAAGGGTTTCAATTGCTGACTATTAACTCGAAAGGTGGACTCAGAAGACAATTTAGATATGTCAATGTTACCATTGTCATACACATTTCTGACAATATAAGGGCCTTTTCATTTACTCTGAAGTTTCCTTTGGAATAATTTCAGTCTCGCATCGAATATCCATACCTTCTGATCAGGCTCAACCTTCTTGTGGCTGATATGAGCATCATGCCACTCTTTCATCCTCTCCTTGTAATGCAGGCTACTCGTGAAGGCTTCATATCTCAGTTCTTCCAGGGTTGCCAATTCAGTCTGCCTTTGATCTCCCACATCATCTAGTCCAAAGATCACTTCTTTCACTGCCCATAAGGTCGATGTTTGATTTCCATAGGTAAGTGGCATGGCTTGCCATAAATGAGTCTAATGGGAGATGTGCCCAATGGAGTTTTAAAGGATGTTCTATAGGCCCAAAGAACCGAGTCTAAAAGATGTGACCAATCTTTTTGGTCTGGACGAACAACCTTCTGCAAGATCATCTTAACCTCCCTATTAATAAACTTCAGCTATACCATTCGTCTGAGGAAGATACGGAGTAGCAACCCGATGATCTATGCTAAACTTGTTAGAAAGAGCCCTTACCTTGTCGTTGATGAAATGGCTACCCCCATCTGAGATCAGAACTCGAGGAACCCCGAACCGCGCAATGATGTGTTTCCTTAGAAACTTGCAAACCATGTTTGCATCTGCGTTTCGGGCAGGAATAGCCTCTACCCAACAACTCACGTAATCTACAACCATAAGAATATAATCAAATCCCCGACTCTTAGGAAATGGGCCCATAAAGTCGATGCTCCATGCATCAAAAACCTCACAAAAGTGAATCGACTGCATCGACATCATATCTCTATGTCCGCAAGTGCCCATTTTCTGATAG
This sequence comes from Ottelia alismoides, assembly GCA_037367405.1. Lineage (NCBI taxonomy): Eukaryota > Viridiplantae > Streptophyta > Magnoliopsida > Alismatales > Hydrocharitaceae > Ottelia > Ottelia alismoides. The sequence goes on from JAZKJV010011305.1 coordinate 187,099, forward strand.
TCAGTAGATCTCCTTACGAATGCGTGGGCATCCGCAACGAGAGAAGGCCACCAAAGATCGGACTGAAGCACCTTCTGTGTTGTCCTCTTCCCTGAATGGTGTCATTGATAACACCAAAAACCCTCAAGACCCAGGTGAAGGTAATGAAACAAGGGTCGTTGCGACCCGGATCTCAGAGGATAGGTGTATATCAAGAAAAATATCGAACCGCGAAAGAAATCAGAAATCAAAACACGAAGTGCGGTCCTAGCTATGAGATTCACCTGGTATAGCTCCCAGGGTCGAACACAAGGAGCACGGGTTGGCCTAGGGCCTACGAAGTAGTAAAAAGAAAATAAAATCAAAGAAAAGTATTTTTTTGTGGTTTTTAATAATTTTTATATTTTTTTGGATTTTTAAAATATGAAGAAAATAAAAGAAGGCAAAATCAAGCACACTTGCACAATTTATTTAACACACCAAAATTCAAGCAAAAATTCAAGAAAAATGGTTTTTATGTTTTTTATGTTTTTAAGTGTTTTTGGTGAATTTTTGATAATTTTCTAAGGTATATTTTATTTTCTAAAAATCAAACAGTGCTAAAAAGAAAGGGTACTGTCCAGCAAGGCCCAAAACCCAAAGATAAAATATCTAAGGATCTCAGAGGGCCCTGGAGGTAATTTTCCTGTCTTCTAGAGTAAATAAGGAAAATTTGGGCACCAAAATTATTGTTTTTGGATTTTTAGATTATTTATTATAATTTTTATGAGTTTTTAAGGGTTTTTAGATTTTTAGGGTTTTTACTCAATGAAAAATAGCCAAAATTGGCTAGAAAATCAGACAACAAACAAAGAACAATAGCTAATTTTTTTAGAATTTTTGGGGGTGATTTTATATTTTTTTGGAATTTTTAAACCTAGACAGTAGCTAAAAAGACGGTTTTTGAATTTTTTAAAAATAGCAAATAAAATCAAAAATGTCCTCAAAAATTCGCAAAAATCCTACAACATGGCAGGAGCCATGTGTCAAATTTTCATCGAATTTGGAGGTGGTTTGATATTTGTTCAAAAATCAAAAAGGGGGCACTGTGCACAGGGACGTAAGTGCAAATACCCGCAAGTCTGGGGGCCAAGGTGCAAAAATCCCAGCAAATCACGCGCGTGGCGCGTGCCTGGGGCACTCAGGGACCTTCTGGTAAGAAAAATAAGTCCTTGGACCTTTTGGTAACTGGTACCAAAAAGTCCAGGGGCTCGATCGCAATTAACCCACTAATACATGCACATGCTCAAATAAAATGCTCACAGGGGTATAAAAGCAAATACCAGAAAGTTTCTATTCATTCCATAACCCAACAGAACTACAGGATAAAGGATGCAAATAGCCCAAAAGTACACGTGACGAAGCACGTGAGATCACATACACAGGGGCATAAATGCGAAACTAAGCAAGCACATGGTCCATAGTGCAATTTACCCTACGTAAATAAAACAACTAAAATATTTACAGGACTAGAAATAAAAGACTCAAACTACGAGGGGGCCTAAGTAATTTACCCCTTATTATGTCGATGGCTCGATAGGCGCCACGTGGAGGATCCGACGGCTCTGGATGGGCGGCGCTCTTCTTCTTCAGCTCGTGGGCCAGATCGACGGTGTAGAGGTGGCCACGTGGGTGATCGGTCGGCTCAGGTGCTGGGGGCCTCTCTCCTCTGTGCTGACGGTTCGGATCAGCCCCTCGAGATAATCAACGGCTGCTGCTCCTCAGTGGATAGACGATCAGGATCGAGACTGGAGCGGCAGGGCTGATCGGACGGTGAAGGAGGATGCAGGAAGAACACTCCGCCGGCGAGCTTCGCCGGCCTCGTGCGCCTGCAGTAGTCCTCCTCAGCTGCTACTAAGTATCGGAACAGATCCGCGGTGACGTCCCGCAGCTGGTGAAGGCCTCAGATGACCCGGCCGAGCCCTGGAGGGGCTCCGGCGAGGTCGGCGGCGACGGGCTTCTGGCCTGGATGTAAGGGGGGCTCAGATGCCCTCCTTTTGACCTGCAAAAGGCACCAGAAGCTTCGCGGGTCGAGGGCAAAGTGCCTCGACCCGAAGAAGCGAAGTGAACATGGACTGTGGGTCGGGGCGGATGAGCTCCGGCGAGCGGAGGATGGTGGAGCTCGACTCCCAGCTCCGGGGCGAGCTGGGTTGAGTGAAAGAGCGAAGAACGTGCGTCGGAGGATGGCGAAGGTGTGTGTGGGTTCCGATGATCGATAAAGTGCGCGATATGGCCGGAATCAGGGGAACTCGTCGGAGATGCGATTTGGGCGAAATGAAAAATTAAGCTAAATGGAAGGGCTAATCGGCTACCTGGATGATGCGGGAGACTGTGCTGGAGCTTGGGTAGCTCCTGGTCGTCGCCTCGAAGGACGTCAAGGCCTGAGGCTCGAGCTCCGATCGAGTGGCGGAGCACGGCGGCGTGAAGCTGCCGGATCGATGGTCGGGCACCCTCTCCTCTCTGCAACAGGTGCAATCGCGAGCTGTCACCTCGATGAATGCTCTGGAGGTCACGGGAATGGGAGTGGCGAGCCAAAGATGCGAGTGGGGTGCGGCGGAGCTCAGGCTATATAGTGCTAGGGGTCCGGCTAGATCAGAGTCGGGCGTGAAGCTCGGAGCGCGGATCCCCATGCAAACCTCCGGGCGAGGATCTCGGATGTACGCAGAAGGATTAGGACCCGGGGTTTACGCGATTGGCAGGCGGATCGAACTGGGAAAAATCAAGGAAATCGGGTCGACAGCCCGATCCGCGAAAGGGGAAGGTCCGCGGGGGGAGTTGACCGGGGGTCAACATCCCCCGTGGACCAATCAGGAGTCGCCAATTATTGAGTTTTTATTTGATTTTTTTGGGCCTTTAAATGGCCGAATTTTCAAAAACTTAAAACACAAAATATTTTTATGTTATTTTTTTCTATTTTTTTGTGATTTTTAATTAATTTTTGGAAATAAAAATAAGGTATATACAATATAGGTCTATACATAGGTATATATACAATATATGATTTTTGATTTTTTATTTTTAATTTTTTGTTTTGTTTTTAATAGCTTCTAAATATATACAAAAATTTACAACATATTTTTGGGTGAGGAAAATATATAATTTATTTATTTACAAATATATACATGTGTGAGCCCCTATCTCCCTCTACTTGGCTTTTATGCGGTCAGGCCCATGCTGAGCCCTCCCTTGGGTTAGGTTGCTCAATATTTATTCTAAATATTTCCCTCTTTTTCTTTTTCATCTTTATTCTTTTATTTTTGCACAAAAACATGCTAATTATCTATATTTACAAAAATGCATGCTTTTGCTAATTAAGCCTATTTACAGATATCTACATGCATTTGCATAGGTTTTTGTAGCTAAAATATAAGAATAAAGAGTGATGAATGGGTATTCATCACCCCCCTATACTATACTTTGCTAGTCCCTTAGCAAACACTTATTTGAAAAAGAAGTGAAAAAGAAAGAAAAAGAAAAAGAAAAAGAGAATGTACATGGATCAAGGTTGATTATTAAACTTGCCTTCATTAAATTGAGGTATGGAGCTTAATCAGATCTTTGGATTATTAATGTGTCGGAACCTTATTTAGACTTAAGCTTAAAACCTAACAGCCTCTAAGTTCCACTATTCTATAACCAAGACTCCTCAATGCTCCAGATCAGAACAAGTCATCAATCACAAACCCTGAAGACCATGAATCTTTTCTTGTCCTGTGAAAGTGAGGTCTAAGCTCTCCACCTCAGAAATGGCAACTTGACAACCCTCCCCAACAAGGTAACTCTATGACCTCAATCTGGCCACTCTTTCCTCGAGGAGCGGGGTATTCCCTTCTAAGTTCAAGTACAACCGGCTCAAGAAGAGGGGAAGAAGAGAATGGGTCAAGGCCAGTGTAGCCAAGTACCCTTGGGAGCTTGACCAGTGTAGCCAAGTCTCCCTGCTGCAAGCTACAACAGGTGGATCATGAAACCAAGCTTTGCTTATTGCACTTATATACATACTCCGGTGGGATTATCATTTTCTCTCAGACCCACCACTTTTTTGGAGTTCTTTTCTTTTTGCACATTTTTTTTTCGAGTGCATCTATACAACATGTACATGTGCAGCATATATACAAGGAGTTTTTCCTCTTGAGCCAGTAGACTATCCCTCTTTTGAAGCTTTATTGCAACCCACAACTCCCGTCGTTAGACCTCATGGCAACCAGACCAAGTTGAGACGCACTTCCTTCACTAAATGAAGAAGAGAGGTTCCGCCTAGAAGTACTACCCTCATATGCTACCCCAAGCCAAAGAAGACTGCCTCCTCACCACCTCATCCGTAGAGAGCTCGGTGCATAGTGCAGTTGTCCAAGTAAAGCCATAATCTATATGAGTCATGTGTTGTTGTTAAGTGCTCTACTTAGGCTCATTGAGATGACATGTGATCATAGCCTAGTGGACTCAAAGAATTAAGTCACCATGGACCTGAAAAGCCTTAAACCTAAATCCTATAAGGTTCCTCTTAGGAATTAGGTGGATTAAGATCTTAATCAAGCTCCATTTCTCAATTTGATTCCAGGCTTAGTTTAAATGTCAACTATCATCCAGAAAAACTATATACAAATGTACAAAAAGATGCATATTTACACACTATTTTACAATCATGCAAAATTTTTGAAAAATGTTTTGAAATCATGAATGATGATGCATGAAGTGCAAGTTTTGCAAAAAGATATTTACACACATTTACACAAGATTTTTGCAAACTTTTGATTTTCAAAACATTTTGGAAAAATTTTGTACTATATACATAATTTTGATACAGAAAAATATTTACACAAGCTTTACACAAAAGATTTTTGAAATCATTTTTACAAAAATAATTTGTACACTAGCTATGTATGTGCAAATAAAAGAAGATTATGTACATGAAAAATTTTTAATTTTTGTGGTTTTTAGCCATTTTTATTTATTAACACACTCACACAAAGTACGAGTTATGGCTAAAGTATATATGAAATATATACACACCCCCCTATACTTAGCTCGAACGATGTCCTCAGAGTCAAGAGCGATGAAGAAGACATAACTCGTGCTATGTATAGGGAAGTGAAAAGGAAGGCTATACAAAAGGAGAATAAGAAGTCAAGAGGGACTCGGGTCTTCCCCCTATACTTAGGATCAAGTAATCCTAAGTATAGCAGGCTGTACACGAAGGGACAACCGAGTGGAGAATGTACAGGGTCTACCCCCCCTATACTTAGGGTGAAATGCCCCTAAGTATAGGCAGCAAAACAGGGGTAGACGGAAACAGAAGAAATACCCGAAAGGTCTCACATCCCCCCTATACTTAGGGTAAAGTGCACCCTAAGTATAGCATAATCACAAGATGGAGAAGGGGATGTGGGACTAAAGAAAGTGCTGATATGGACATCTGGATCTATGTACAGCGGAGGATCAGTAAAGCTCAGGCGTGAGATGCATTAGATGTGAGTCAAAGACCACATCTCATGCAAAATGAATAGGGGCAATATCAACGACCCGCGGCTCATGATCTAGAAATGGTTTGAGCCGCTGGCCGTTCACTCGAAAGGTACTCTCAGAAGACAACTCAGATATGTCGATGCTACCGTTGTCGTGTACCTTCCGAACCAGATAAGGTCCTTTCCATTTGCTCTGTAGCTTCCCTGGAAATAATCTAAGCCTCGCATCAAACAACCATACTCTCTGTCCAATCTCAAAATGCTTGTGGCTGATATGAGAATCATGCCACTCCTTGACTCTCTCCTTATAATGTAGGCTGCTTGAGAAAGCTGAATCTCTAAGCTCCTCCAGGGCAGCTAGCTCTGCCCTCCTCTGGTCTCCTATACCATCTGGATCCATAAGTATGTCTGTAACTGCCCAAAGTGACTTGTGCCTCAGCTCAACAGGTAAATGGCATGGCTTGCCATATACGAGGCGAAAGGGAGATGTGCCCAAAGGTGTCTTGAAAGACGTCCTATATGCCCACAAGACCGAGTCCAAAAGCTGTGACCAATCCTTTCGGTCGGGGCGGACGACTTTCTGCAGAATAGTCTTGATGTCCCTATTCGACACTTCGGCTAGACCATTCGTCTGTGGATGGTATGGTGTAGCAACACGATGGTCTATGCCGAACTCGCTAGCAAGTGCCTTCACCTGGTCGTTGATGAAGTGAGATCCCCCATCAGAAATCAGAACTCGTGGTACCCCCGAACCGCGTGATGATATGCTTCCTCAAAAATCTGCAAACTGTCCTCGCATCAGCGGATCGGGCGGGGTTAGCCTCCACCCAACGACTCACATAATCCACGGCCAACAGAATGTACTCGACTCCCTGACTCTTAGGGAATGGACCCATGAAATCGATGCCCCATGCGTCAAAACCTCACAGAAGTGAATGGGAATGCATCGGCATCATATCACGCTGTCCACAAGTGCCCATCCTCTGACAGTCAGTACACCTCTTCACGAACTCATCTGAGTCCTTGAAGAGGGTAGGCCACCACAAGCCGGATTGGAGCACTTTCTGTGCCGTTCTCCTCCCAGAATGATGTCCTCCTGCCTCAAGCTTGTGGCAGTAAGTGAGGACGCTATGGTGTTCCTCCTGAGGAATACACCGACGCCAGACGCTATCCCCTCCTTCGTGGTAAAGGATGGGATCCTCCCAATGGTAAGACTTGGCCTTCGCTAGGAAGGTCTCAAGTCTCTGTCTGGGCCAATCTTGTGGGACTTTCCCAGCAACGAGAAAGTTCACAATATCGGCATACCATGGGAGTGAGGCGATAGCAAGGATCGCCTCATCTGGGAAGGTATCTCTAATAGGATCAATCTGCTCAGAATCCTCAGGCTGCTCTAATCGGGAGAGATGATCCGCCACCACATTCTTGACTCCAGGCTTATCTTTGATCTCAATGTCGAACTCCTGGAGTAGAAGGATCCATCTAGTCAGTCTGGCCTTGGCATCCTTCTTTGCCATGAGGTACCTGATGGCGGTGTGATCTGTAAACAAAGTCACTCTAGATCCAATGATATATGATCTAAACTTATCCAGGGCAAACACTACTGCTAGCATCTCCTTCTCTGTGACTGTATAATTCTGCTGGGCGGAATCCAATGTGCGGCTAGCATAGTGTATAGCAAATGGTACTCCATCCCTCCTCTGTCCCAGCACTGCCCCTACGGCAAAATCGGAGGCGTCCGTCATGATCTCGAATGGGAGAGCCAATCAGGCGGCTGGAGGACAGGAGCCTCAATCACGCACTGCTGGAGAGTAGCAAACGACGAAAGACACTTGTCATCGACAAGGAACTCGGTGTCTTTCGTCAGGAGGTCGGTCAACGGTCGGGCAATCCTGCTGAAATCCTGAATAAATCTCCTATAAAATCCAACGTGCCCCAGAAATGACCGTAACTGCCTCAGATTGGACGGCGGTGTGAGTTTCCTAATGACATCAACCTTGGCCGGATCAACCTCCATGCCCCTGTTGGAGATGATGTGGCCAAGCACCGTCCCTTGAGTCACCATGAAGTGACTCTTCTCCCAAGATAGCACCAAGTGATACTCAATACATCGCTGAAGTACTCGATCTAGGCAGTCAAGACAAGAATCAAATCCGTCGCCGTAGATCGAGAAATCATCCATGAAGACCTCTAGGCACTCCCCTACCATGTCTGAAAAGATCGACAGCATGCACCTCTGAAAAGTCGCAGGGGCATTGCATAGCCCAAATGGCATGCGTCGAAAAGCGTATGTGCCGAAGGGACAGGTAAAGGTGGTCTTCTCCTGATCCTCAGGAGCGATGGCCACTTGGTTGTAGCCTGAGTACCCATCCAGGAAGCAATAATGGCTCTTCCCTGCCAGTCTCTCAATGATCTGGTCAATAAAAGGCAGGGGAAATGGTCCTTCTTGGTGGCTTGGTTGAGTCTCCTGTAGTCAACACAAACCCTCCAAGAGGTGGGTACTCGTGTAGCAATCTCCTCTCCCGACTCACTGATCACAGTCGTGATGCCCGTCTTCTTGGGCACCACATGCAAGGGGCTAACCCACTTGGAGTCAGAAATGGGATAAATAAAACCTGCACCCACCACTTCGATATTTCCTTCATGACAACCTCTCTCAGGTTGGGGTTCAGACGCCGCTGGAACTCACGCGACGGCTTCGCCCCATCCTCGAGATAGATGTGGTGGGAGCACACTGATGGACTAATCCCATGGAGATCTGCTACGCTCCATCCGATCGCCTTGCGGTTCTTTTCAAGAACCCCCATCAAACGGGATTCCTGCTCTCCAGTCAACTCGGCGGAGATGATGAACTGGGTACATCTCTGGATCGCCCGCAAGGAATCGATACTTCAGCGAAGTAGGGAGCGGCTTCAGCTCTGGAATGCTGGGTGCCGGCAAATCTGGCTGTGGAAGAAACTGAGTGAAAGCTGCAAGATCGGCCAAATCTGCCTGGGAAAGTGAAAGTGTACTCTCGCAAACTGGATCGGGAGAAGGCGGCTCTACTGCACTGTCTCTGCTCGGCTCTGCATCTACCTCCTCCTCATCAATAGGCTCAACAGGACTCAAGTCTGGCATCTGATCATAGCAATCGGCCCAATCAGACTCTGAATCCGAGGGATCTGTATCAGAAACGGTGGCATCAGTACCACCGGAAAACAAGGTGGCCTCAGCACCACCACCACTAGTCATCGTGCTGCGATCGAGGACCGGCTCTGCTGCCGCAATGGTATCCTGAACCAGGTCTGTGCTCTCCGGACTCTCCTCTGCTATCATCTCTGCCTCAGCTGTGTCTGAAAGTGAGAGGGTAGTATGTGCCTCAAGGTCTGCCCAAGCTGCCTCATCATCTGTGATCACAAAATCACAGTCCTGGTGGATGTCTGGCTCTGCGTCTGTCAGCTGCTCTGAATCGGTACTCGCATCTGAGCGGGATCTGTATCTGGCTCTATAGTCCTCGACCGTCTCTATTTGTATACTCTCGCCCTGGACGCGAAAGTACACCTTCCCGCTATCATGATCGGTCACCGCCTTGGCTGTGGCCAAGAACGGACGACCGAGTATGATGGGGGTATCGGTCACTGACTCAGGGGTCTCCATGTCCAACACTACGAAGTCCACGGGAATTGCAGACCCTGAATCGTGACGATAACGTCTCGTAATAACCCCTTCGGCCTCTTGACAGATCGATCAGCGAACTGAAGGACTGTCCTGCTCTGTCGAAGAGTGCCCAACTCGAGGCGGTCGAGAAGGGCTGCCGGAAGAAGGTTAATCGACGATCCGCTATCTAGAAGAGTACGGTCGAACCACTGCTCACTAATCTGGCATCTGACATACGGGGACCCTGAATCTGGCCTCTTGGCTGGCAGTCGGTTCTGGATCGCAAAGCACGTGTCTTTGGTCAGCACATGGATCTCTGAAGTGTGGTTCCTCCTCCTCCTCCTGACTGTAGTCCTCTCTCTCAAAGATCTCTGGAGAAGGGGGATGTGCTGCAAAGCCTCCTGGAGGGTCAGCTGAATGTGAAACCGATCTATCATGCTCTGGCTGAACTCCTCAAGCTCTCTCTTTTTTGGGTCATTTTTCTTCCCCTTCCCCATCTGAAGGGCTCTAGGGAAGGGGATCACTGGGTCCTTCTCAGATGAAGGACTAGGAAAAGGTCTAGACGATTCAAGGACCGGATCCACACATACATCATGCACCACAGTGGGACCAAAAGAAAGTAAACCTTTTCCTTTATTCATAGCAGAATTCTGAGATACATAACCACGAGGAAAAACATCAGATCTCTCTCTACAAACACCGGTGGCCTCAGTACCACCACGGGCTGGCTGTTCTGCTGCTGCTGAAGGAAGACGTCGCGCGGCATCAGTACCGCGGGCTGGCTCGGCTGCATGGGTGGCATCAGTACCACCTCCTAGCTCTGGTGAAGTGGCGGCCTCAGTACCGCCGGGGGGATCAGCATCCTTGGTGGCCTCAGTACCACCGTCATCATCTGGAGCGGCCTCAGTACCGCTCTCCTCCTCCTCCTGTGGCGCCTCGGGATGGTGCTCAGATGAGGCGCCGCCGCCTGCTCGGGTCCTACCGCTCCTAAGTGTGACAAAATCAGCATCAAATAAATCCGAAGATGTATCATCAAATGGGTCACTAGGAGTGGCTGACTCAGTAGGTACTACCTGCTCAGACTTCCGCTTGAGGCTGTTCGGATTGGGCTCTATCTGGGCTGGTATGGCGGCCTTCCCTCTCACCAGGTCCCGCATCTCCTGGCGGAACTCGTCCATCTCCCGTCGGAATGTAGCCTGCTGGTCCGTGAGGAGGCGGGCGATATCATCCAAAGCGGGGCTCTCGTGGGAGCCCGACGGGTGGCCTCTCTATGGATGAGGCTGTGGCTGCTGGTAAGGGTAAGAGGGGTAGGACGGAGGGTGCTGCTGGTGCTGGTATCCCTGGTGAGCCTGCTGCTCACGTCTCCAAGGCTGTCCCTGCTGCTGATAGGGACGAGGACCGTAGGCTGACTGCTGCTGATACGCTGGGGGCTGCTGCTGCGGCTGGTGATGGTCTCTCTGCTGGGAGTACTGCCCTCCCTGACCTGACGGCTGCTGCTGGGGCTGGGCACCACCACTCCCCCACCTGAATCCGGGATGGTCTCGTCGGATCCCAGGCTGGGGACGGTCGTACCAGATCCCGTTGACATCCATCAACGGCTCGACATCAAAGGGGGCTGGCGGGAGTACTGCCAGAGGCTGGTCCGGCTGGTAGACCACCATCTGCATCTCTGGAGATGGTGGAGACTGGTAGGTGGGCTGCGGCTGCTGGTACGGCTCCGCCTGTACAAGGTGAACCTGTCTAGGCTGCACTGGGGTGCTGGAGCGCTGGGACGAGCTGCTGCTGCTGCCGGCGTCGCCTCGCGACTGAAGACGGGGCTGAGAAGCCGTCTGTGCCTCCTGGAGACACATGAGCTGTGTCTTCAAGTCGCCCAAGACCTGTGCCATCTGATCCATCTGCGCTATGCTCTGGCACTGCTTCTTCTCTATCAGCTCCATGCGGTCCAACTTCTCGCTGATGATGCCCATGTCCGTAGCTGACGACTCTAACTGTGCTGCTGCTGTGGCTGCGGACGAACTGGAAGGACCTGCATCTACCCGTGCTATCCTCTGGTACTGCACGGGACCTGGCTGATGTGGCTGGGTTTTCTGAGTGTAGAGCCGGGTCTGGGACATGACCATGTAGTTCTCTGCCATCTCCTCAAAAATAGCCCAGACCTGGTCGTGGTCCTTGGCGAAGTAGGACCCTCCACAAGAAGCATTCACTAGGCCCTGTAGCTCTGGTGACAGTCCGCTGAAGAAGCTCTGAACTAGGTTCGGCTTCGTGATGTCATGGTGCGGGCATCTGTCCAAAAGCTCTCTGAACCTCTCCCAAGCCTCGTGGAACTGCTCGTTGGGGAACATGGAGAAGTTACTAATCAGGGCCCTCGCTGCATTCGTCCGCCCGAGTGGATAGTACTTATTCAAGTACTCGGTGCGGAGCTGCTCCCAGGTATAGACAAATCTCCCCAAATGCTTCAGCCACGTGACTGCTCTGTCAGCTAGTGAGAAGGGGAATGCAATCATCCTGATCGTGTCCTGGTCCACATGTCTATCGTGGACAGTGCTGCATATCATAAGAAACTCCTGGAGGTGGAGGTGGGGCTCCTCTGTAGCAAGTCCATGGAACCGCGGGAGCATCTGCAAGGTGTTCGGGGGGAACTTGAAGTCCCCCACGATAGCTGGAACCACCACCCAGTGGTGCATCAAAGTAGATCCGGGGTTGTGCAACTCCCGCATCGGTCTAGGTGGTCCTGCTCCTCCTGCGGCTGCTGCCGCTGCGGCGGCGGTCGCGGCTGCTGCTGCTGCTGCTGCGGCTCGTGCATGTGCATCTGCATCCGGGATCTCCTCGGGCTCGCTCTGCTGGTCTCTCTCTGCTCTGAGCCTCTCTAACTCACGCCTCATCTCCATCATGAAAGCTCCCTGATCGCGGAGCTGCTGCTGAACTGTATCAAGTGATGCGATCAGGGTGGAGTTAATCGCTCCCTGGTCTAGTACAATGTGCTCTGGTCTGCGGGAGTGATCATCAGAACTGCCTGCTCCGGCCATCTCGACGTCTGCAAAATCAAATGAGCCCAACTCAGGTGCCGTCAAGTGTATCAATCTCTCCTCGGGCTCATGTCTCTCAGGAAGGTCAGAAAGGGGATCGAGGGGGAACAGGGTGGAGTCGTACTCGGGCTCGGAGAGCGGGTCTGAGCTCTCGCGAGCCAACCTAGATGATGAGGTAGACGCGCCCAAAAGCGGTGCAGCCAGAGGCTGCCTAAGAGACCGTCTACCCATCATCTTGATCTAGCGAGTAGGGCGGATGAGATCTGGAAAAACTATGATCTGAAAACAAACCCTCGGTTCACCAACGCAACGCGAGCTGAAGACCGTGAAAGTTCGGTCAAATTATCTTGTCGATTTTATTTTGGTGAACACACAAATATCAGAGCGCTTACGTGACCTGTTGGGATATCCGCTGCTAACCCCAACCGACTGTCCCGCACGGAAGAGTCGGTAGTCAGTCGAGTTTAGCAACGGGGGGCTCTACCTAGTGTGCGGGGTCACTCTCTCGCGCATACAAACCAAGCAATGAGGGGGTTGCTCTCCCCAAGACAGAATTTTTAGGGTGAGCGAGTTTTAAGGTCAATAGTCTTAGCAGTCCCAATTTTATGGTTACACTTTTTAGGTCTTTTTCAAATCAAACAAAATCGCCTAACGAATTTTTCGATTCTCCTGGTTATTAAGTCAAAAACAGGGGGGAGAAGTCGAAAAAGCCGATGCACGAAAAATCAATGATGCATGCAAAGTCAGAAATGCGTACCTGCCTCCAGCTCTCTACATGCAAGATGATCCGCGCATAAAATAAAGACAGAAAGTAAACTAAGCTAAATGATGCAGCGGGAAGCCGAGTCCTAGACGAGCAACTTCTAGCGAAGAACCGTCTAACCGGTCACCGACCTCCAAGCCAAAGGGTCCGGTCTTGGCTCGTCCCTCCCCTGCCCGACAAATCGGGGGTAGGAGTAAGCGCTTTACAGGACGAGCTACGGCACGTAGGCTACGGAAGCTAGCGAGTCGGTTATTTTTATTATTTATTTTAAGTAGGTCCAATTACGGTCTATAGGAACAGATGTGCAATTAAGGTGTGTGGATCCTACTCAATTACGTCACAATCACCAGAAAGTCCTAAATCTAGGGGCTCGAGCAAAAACCGCGAGAAACCGGAAAATGACAGTAAGAAATAAAAAGAAAGTCGCGAGAAAAGCCGCGAAAAACCGCAAGTCCTAATGGGTCCCCCGAGCACACCGGTGCTCGGCGAAACAGACCCGCTACGGTCTCAAGTCCACAAAGAGTCCAAAAGTTCAAATCCCTGTATTATTACAAATAATAATGAATAAAACTATCCTACTACCTCACCCACTCAACTCTCTCTCTCGCTCTCTCCTGCGGCTTCGTAGAGAAAGAAGCCGCCTCCGAACTCCGCGGCTGCACCGGCTCCTCGAAAGTAGCCTCCGCGGTCCTCGGGCCCTCGCAAGAAACAGAGACGAGAGTGGTCAGACCAATAAAATAATCAAATAATAGAGAAAATAAAAGAAAACACAAATGGGGGTATATATGCAAAAAAAGGAAAATAAAGTAATCACACAAAATAAAACAAAAATAAAGATAAAAGAAAATAAAAATAAAACAAAAAGAAAACTAAATACAAAAGCCGCGAAAAGCCGCGAGCTCCGAAGAGCCGCGAAAAGCCGCGAAAACAAAAAATAAAAAGAAAATAAAAAATAACTACTAAGCCGTGCTCCCCGGCAACGGCGCCATTCTGATAACACCAAAAACCCTCAAGACCCGGGTGAAGGTAATGAAACAAGGGTCGTTGCGACCCGGATCTCAGAGGATAGGTGTATATCAAGAAAAATATCGAACCGCGAAAGAAATCAGAAATCAAAACACGAAGTGCGGTCCTAGCTATGAGATTCACCTGGTATAGCTCCCAGGGTCGAACACAAGGAGCACGGGTTGGCCTAGGGCCTACGAAGTAGTAAAAAGAAAATAAAATCAAAGAAAAGTATTTTTTTGTGGTTTTTAATAATTTTTATATTTTTTTTTGGATTTTTAAAATATGAAGAAAATAAAAGAAGGCAAAATCAAGCACACTTGCACAATTTATTTAACACACCAAAATTCAAGCAAAAATTCAAGAAAAATGGTTTTTATGTTTTTTATGTTTTTAAGTGTTTTTGGTGAATTTTCGATAATTTTCTAAGGTATATTTTATTTTCTAAAAATCAAACAGTGCTAAAAAGAAAGGGTACTGTCCAGCAAGGCCCAAAACCCAAAGATAAAATATCTAAGGATCTCAGAGGGCCCTGGAGGTAATTTTCCTGTCTTCTAGAGAAAATAAGGAAAATTTGGGCACCAAAATTATTGTTTTTGGATTTTTAGATTATTTATTATAATTTTTATGAGTTTTTAAGGGTTTTTAGATTTTTAGGGTTTTTACTCAATGAAAAATAGCCAAAATTGGCTAGAAAATCAGACAACAAACAAAGAACAGTAGCTAATTTTTTTAGAATTTTTGGGGGTGATTTTATATTTTTTTGGAATTTTTAAACCTAGACAATAGCTAAAAAGACGGTTTTTGAATTTTTTAAAAATAGCAAATAAAATAAAAAATGTCCTCAAAAATTCGCAAAAATCCTACAACATGGCAGGAGCCATGTGTCAAATATTCATCGAATTTAGAGGTGGTTTGATATTTGTTCAAAAATCAAAAAGGGGGCAATGTGCACAGGGACGTAAGTGCAAATACCCGCAAGTCTGGGGGCCAAGGTGCAAAAATCCCAGCAAATCACGCGCGTGGCGCGTGCCTGGGGCACTCAGGGACCTTCTGGTAAGAAAAATAAGTCCTTGGACCTTTTGGTAACTGGTACCAAAAAGTCCAGGGGCTCGATCGCAATTAACCCACTAATACACGCACATGCTCAAATAAAATGCTCACAGGGGTATAAAAGCAAATACCAGAAAGTTTCTATTCATTCCATAACCCAACAGAACTACAGGATAAAGGATGCAAATAGCCCAAAAGTACACGTGACGAAGCACGTGAGATCACATACACAGGGGCATAAATGCGAAACTAAGCAAGCACATGGTCCATAGTGCAATTTACCCTACGTAAATAAAACAACTAAAATATTTACAGGACTAGAAATAAAAGACTCAAACTACGAGGGGGCCTAAGTAATTTACCCCTTATTATGTCGACGGCTCGATAGGCGCCACGTGGAGGATCCGACGGCTCTGGATGGGCGGCGCTCTTCTTCTTCAGCTCGTGGGCCAGATCGACGGTGCAGAGGTGGCCACGTGGGTGATCGGTCGGCTCAGGTGTTGGGGGCCTCTCTCCTCTGTGCTGACGGTTCGGATCAGCCCCTCGAGATAATCAACGGCTGCTGCTCCTCAGTGGATGGACGATCAGGATCGAGACTGGAGCGGCGGGGCTGATCGGACGGTGAAGGAGGATGCAGGAAGAACACTCCGCCGGTGAGCTTCGCCGGCCTCGTGCGCCTGCAGTAGTCCTCCTCAGCTGCTGCTAAGTATCGGAACAGATCCGCGGTGACGTCCCGTAGCTGGTGAAGGCCTCAGATGACCCGGCCGAGCCCTGGAGGGGCTCCGGCGAGGTCGGCGGCGACGGGCTTCTGTCCTGGATGTAAGGGGGGCTCAGATGCCCTCCTTTTGACCTGCAAAAGGCACCAGAAGCTTCGCGGGTCGAGGGCAAAGTGCCTCGACCCGAAGAAGCGAAGTGAACGTGGACTGTGGGTCGGGGCGGATGAGCTCCGGCGAGCGGAGGATGGTGGAGCTCGACTCCCAGCTCCGGGGCGAGCTGGGTTGAGTGAAAGAGCGAAGAACGTGCGTCGGAGGATGGCGAAGGTGTGTGTGGGTTCCGATGATCGATAAAGTGCGCGATATGGCCGGAATCAGGGGAACTCGTCGGAGATGCGATTTGGGCGAAATGAAAAATTAAGCTAAATGGAAGGGCTAATCGGCTACCTGGATGATGCGGGAGACTGTGCTGGAGCTTGGCTAGCTCCTGGTCGTCGCCTCGAAGGACGTCAAGGCCTGAGGCTCGAGCTCCGATCGAGTGGCGGAGCACGGCGGCGTGAAGCTGCCGGATCGATGGTCGGGCACCCTCTCCTCTCTGCAACAGGTGCAATCGCGAGCTGTCACCTCGATGAATGATCTGGAGGTCACGGGAATGGGAGTGGCGAGCCAAAGATGCGAGTGGGGTGCGGCGGAGCTCAGGCTATATAGTGCTAGGGGTCCGGCTAGATCAGAGTCGGGCGTGAAGCTCGGAGCGCGGATCCCCATGCAAACCTCCGGGCGAGGATCTCGGATGTACGCAGAAGGATTAGGACCCGGGGTTTACGCGATTGGCAGGCGGATCGAGCTGGGAAAAATCAAGGAAATCGGGTCGACATCCCGATCCGCGAAAGGGGAAGGTCCGCGGGGGGTGTTGACCGGGGGTCAACATCCCCTGTGGACCAATCAGGAGTCGCCAATTATTGAGTTTTTATTTGATTTTTTTGGGCCTTTAAATGGCCGAATTTTCAAAAACTTAAAACACAAAATATTTTTATTTTATTTTTTTCTATTTTTTTGTGATTTTTAATTAATTTTTGGAAATAAAAATAAGGTATATACAATATAGGTCTATACATAGGTATATATACAATATATGATTTTTGATTTTTGATTTTTAATTTTTTGTTTTGTTTTTAATAGCTTCTAAATATATACTAAAATTTACAACATATTTTTGGGTGAGGAAAATATATAATTTATTTATTTACAAATATATACATGTGTGAGCCCCTATCTCCCTCTACTTGGCTTTTATGCGGTCAGGCCCATGCTGAGCCCTCCCTTGGGTTAGGTTGCTCAATATTTATTCTAAATATTTCCCTCTTTTTCTTTTTCATCTTTATTCTTTTATTTTTGCACAAAAACATGCTAATTATCTATATTTACAAAAATGCATGCTTTTGCTAATTAAGCCTATTTACAGATATCTACATGCATTTGCATAGGTTTTTGTAGCTAAAATATAAGAATAAAGAGTGATGAATGGGTATTCATCAGTCATCCAGCTTCAAATTTATGGCAATAAGTGAGGACACTCTGGTATTCCTCCTGAGGAATACACCGACACCTGACTGAATCTGCTCCTTCATGATAAAGGATCAGATCCTCCCAATGGTAAGACTTGGCTTTCGCGAGGAAAGTCTCAAGTCTCTGTCTGGACAAACCTTGAGGGACTTTCTTAGTAACAAGAAAGTTCGCAATGTCGGCATACAACGGCAGCGAGGAGACAATAAGAATCGCCTCGTCGGGGGAAGGTCTCCGTGATGGGTGCATTAAACTCAGAAGTCTCGGGGAGTTCTAGTTGGAAGAAGTGATCTGCCACCAAATTCTTGACTCCAGGCTTATCCTTGATTTCAATGTCGAACTCCTTGAGTAGAAGGATCCATCTGGTCAGACGCGGCTTCGAATCCTTCTTGTCCATTAGATATCGGATGGAGGTATGGTAAGTGAAAATCGTGACTTTCGAGCCTAAGATGTGGGATCTAAGTTTATCTAAGGCAAATACTACGGCTAGCATTTCTTTCTATATAATAGTATAATCTACTACGTGGAATCCAAAGTCTTGCTAGCGTAGTGTACGGCATAAGGCAGGCCATTCCTCCTCTATCCCAACACAGTCCCAACAGCAGAATCGGAGGCATCTGTCATGATCTTGAATGAGAGAGACCAATCAGGTGGTTGAAAGACATGAGCCTATATAACCATATTCTTGAGAGTATCGAATGCTGAAAGACACCTATCATCGACAATAAACTCGGTGTCTTTAGCGAGAAGATCAGATAACGGTCAAGCAATTTTACTGAAGTCCTGAATGAACTGTCGGTAGAAACCGACATGCCCCAGAAAAGACTCTAACTGCTTCAAGTTGGACGGTGGATTGAGCTTCTTGATGATGTCCACCTTGGTCGGATTGACCTCCATGCCCCTGCTAGAGATGATGTGACCAAGGACCGTCCCCTGAGTCATCATAAAATGACTCTTCTTCAAGGAAAGAACGAGGTTTACTTCAGTGCACCTCTGAGGAACTCGGTCTAGGCTAGAAAGATAGGATTCGAAATCATCACCATAGACCAAAAAATCATCCATGAAGACCTATAAAAAGTCACCTACCATGTCCGTGAAAATCGAGAGCATACACCTCTATAATGTAGTCGGAGCATTACATAATCCAAAGGGCATTCGTCAGAAAGCATATGTTCCGAACGAACAGGTAAATGTCGTTGTTTCCTGGTCTTCAAGTGCGATAGCCTCCTGGTTATATCCCGAGTACCCATCAAGAAAGCAATAATGGCTCTTCCAGGCTAGTCTCTTGATAATCTGATCGATAAATGGTAGCGGGAAGTGATCCTTCTTGGTCGCCTGATTCAAACATCTATAGTCCACACATACGCATCAAGAAGTCAGTACTCGGGTAGCATTCTCCTCTCCATCCTCATTGATCACTGTAGTGATACCAATCTTCTTGGGTACCACATGTAAAGGACTAACCCATTTCGAGTCAGAGATGGGATAGATAAAATCAACGCTCCACCACTTGTATATTTCCTTCATAATCATCTCTCGAAGATTCAGGTTCAGCCTACGCTGAAACTCACAAGATTGCTTGGCGTCATCCTCAAGAAAGATGTGGTGGGAGCACAGAGCCGAACTAATCCCATGGAAGTCCGTTACTGACCACCCGATTGCCTTGCGATTCTTCTCAAGAATCTCCATCAAACGAGATTCTTGATCTTCGATCAGATTAGAAGAGATGATGACCGGAAACATTTTAGATTTGCCAGCAAGGAATCGGTATTTCATTGACTGAGGTAACGGTTTAAGCTTAGGGGAGAAGGAACATGATGAGCGGGTTTGACTAGGGCCTGAGTATAAGCTACTAGATCGATATGCGAGAGCTCATCCTGCTCTGACTCAGAAAGATCTGGAGACTGCTTTTCTGATTGCTGACTCTGTTGTATTGGCTCAGTCTCCAGGCTGGTATAGGCTCTTCTGAAATTATACGCGGAACATACTCATCAAAACTATGCCAATCAAAGTCAACGTCTATATTGGAGGGATAAGAACATGAACAACAATATCAAAAATCAGAATGATCATCATCAGAATCGTCGGTCTCAACCTGTGACTGTGTCTGCTCCAAGACTATGCTATCAAATCTGTCTTCATATAATATCTGCAACTCAGACTCTCTTAAAGGCATGATGAAAGAATGTATGCTCGGTTCGACCCAAACAACTTCATCGTCTGTCTGCACGAAGTCACAGTCCTGATGACTATCGAGTTCGCCATCAGATGCTCTCTCTGACTCTTCTGATTTGGCTCTGAGATCTTGGATCGTCTCTATATATACACACTCTCTCCTTGGATGCGAAAGTACACCTTCCCTGTACCATAATCAGAAACGACCTTGGCTGTCGCCAGGAAAGGTAGTCCTAGTATTATTGGGGTATTGGTCACACATTCAGGGACCGCCATGTCCAACAGGATGAAGTCCATGGGGAATCGCAAACCCTTAATGGTGACAATAATGTCTTCGATTAATCCCTTCGACCTATTGACTGATCTGTCAGCAAATTGCAAGACCATTTTGCTTGGTCTAAGAGGTCCAAACTTGAACTAGTTGAGTAAGGAAAAGGGAAGGAGATCGATGATCCGCTATCTAAAAGAGTACGATCAAAAGTTTGATCGAGGATCTCACATCTAACATACGATGCTCCAGTGTCTGATATTTTGGCTGGGAGACGATTCTGGATGGCATGACAAGTTTCCTTGGTCAACACATGAATTTCAGAACAGTGATTACGTTGCCTCTTCTTTCTACGAATGTTGGTTCTTCTTTGAGACCATTCTGCAGAAGTGGGATGTATGCCAAGGCTTCCAAAAGAGTCAAATGGATAGTGAATTTATCAAGCATCTCTTTCGTCCGGTCAAGCATTTAATTCTTTTTGGTGTTTCTTTTTTATCGCCTTTTCCTAAGCAAAGTACTTTGGGAAAAGGAATCTGTACATTCTCCTGATTAGTCTGTACAATCGGAGGATCAGAAGAAGTAGAAGGAAATGTTTTTACAAAACAAGGACTTTCTTTCTGTGAATCATCATCAGAAGTAGATCCATGATCTCGATATTGATCAACTGTCTTATTTTTATTTCTCTTCCGATATCTTCTCTTTTGTACAATTTTATAAGATTTTCTATCATCATCACTATTTACAAAGAAAGGTAAAGCAACTGATTCAACATTTGGCTCTGGCTGCATTTCTTCAGATTTGATAGCTTCAACAACAACGTTCACATCGTCAAAGGGTGTGGCTTCAGTACCGCCATCGACGTCTTCTACTGGCTCGCTTGTGTTATACAGAATGTCATCTTTGGGCCTAGTAGAGTCTCCTCCTACTGGTATCCTACCGCTCCTAAGAGAGATAAAATCAACATTATCACGATAAAGAGAGTCGTCTGAAAATACATGTGACTGGATGGTGGACGAGGTCAAGTCTACCTACTCTAACTTCCTCTTCAGGTTATTTGGATTTGGCTCTATCTGAGCAAGTATGGCAGACTTTCCATTGACTAAATCAGTAACATGAGTCCTAAACTCATCCATTTCTCGCCTAAACACGACCTGTTGGTCAATAATAAGATTAGCGAGATACTCTTGAGCTGGGTTATCATGAAAGGGACCATTAGACTCGGATGAGCTGCCTCGATGATATTGAGGCTATTGTGGAGCTGACTGTTGTTGAGGAGGCTGCTGATACTGAGATAGATAAGAGTTCTGCCTTCACTGAGTCTGCTGAAACTGACGAGGACCGGGATGCTGCTGTTGGTTTTTGTTCTGCCCCATCAGTGCCTGATGCGGCTGCTGGGAAAAGGTACCTCCGGTAGTCCAACAGAAACCAGGATGATCTCTACGGATTCCTGATTGTTGCGGTTGGTCATACCAAATCCCATTGAACTCTGTCAATGTCTCAGGCATCTCAGCTTAAGTTGGGGGCATAGATGCCAATGGAAGATCACTCTGATACACCACCATCTGGGTATTAGATGATGGTGTCTGCAGGCGCTGATGATAAGCTGGAGACTGATAAGTCGGCTCAAAATGCACATGGTATATGTGCTGAACTGGTGGTTGCGGAAGTATGCCTCGGTCTCGGCTGTTTGATTCAGCATGTGATCTTGAAGACTTCGTAGATTCAGTCTAAATCTCTTGAAGACACATGATTTGCATCTTCATACCACTTAGACATCTCTCAAGCTCGTCGATCTTATCGAGCTTGTCCAGATTCTGGAATTTTTTCTTGATGGTCTCCATTCGATCCAACTTCTGGTAAATAATCCACATGTCAGCTGATGAGGATTCAATAGGTGTCGAAACAATGGGAGTTGGATTTTCTTAAATATGTGCCACTCGGAAATGTTGGTGATAAGCATGTGGCTTTGTCTAGTTGAATACCTGAGTCTGGGACATTGTTGTTTAATTCTCTGCCATTTTCTCGTAAGTGGCACAGACTCGGCCCTCATGCATTGAAAAAAATGATCCATCGCAAGAAGCATTCACCGGTCCCTGTAACTCCGGGGTCAGCCGCTAAAGAAACTATGTACAAGAGTGGACTTAGAAAGTTCATGATGGGGACACCAGTCAATGAGCTCTCTGGAACGATCCCATGCCTCATGGAACTTCTCGTTCCCGCTCATGGTGAAATTAATGATCACAGCTCTAGCAGCATTCGTTCGACTGAGAGGGTAATACTTGTTTAGATATGTAGTGCGTGGCTCCTCCCATGTCGAAACATATCTCCCTAAGTGTTTCATCCAGTAGACTGCTCGATCTACGAGGGAGAAAGGAAAAGCGATCAACTTGATCATATCCTCGTTCACATGTGCATCGTACACCGTACTGCAGATAAACTTGAACTCTTAAAGGTGCATATGCAGTTCCTCAGTAGAAAGCCCGTGAAACTTGGGCAACAACTGGATAGTCTGAGGACAAAACTCGAAGTTCCTGTGAATAACAGGGAGACAGATCCATCGATGAGTCGTAGTATCTCCAGGGTTGTAGAGCTGCTGCATTGTGCGGTTCGGCCCTAGTTGTAGCTTCTCTGCTCCATTTGGTTGCTCCTAATCCTCAGGTTCTTGATTCTCAGGATCAGGATTATTGCGTTGGGCTCGCAATTGGGTCCGCTCAGCTCTGACATCGTTCATTAATATACCTTGCTCTCGAATTTGGCTCTGCATTATCTCTAAGGAAGCAACTAGACCACTATTGATTGTAGCCTGATCAATCACGACCGAAGTGGTATGCGGTCCTTTTCCAGCCATAGTCACTAGAAAGGAAAAAGAGTTTAGGTCAGGGAAGTTCAGATCAATATTCAACTACTAAAAGAACTCAGGTTCGCGGTCAGAGTTCTCGCAAACCAAAGGTGATGATGATAAAGAATGAGTAGGAGAAGGAATCTGAAAAGAGTTTCCAGGGTCAGAGTTATACCTGGAAGAAGGAAGTTGTTCTGATTCTGGCTCAAATAGGAGGTTCTTGTGAATAGAGCCAGGAGATGAGATTACAGAGGTAGATTAATAGCTCTCAGGGTCAAAGAGAGGATTCTCTTGAACCAACCTAGATTGACAGGTAGATCTGCGTGCAAGCGGTGCCGTAAGAGTCGGCTGAAGTGATCGTGTACCCATCATCTTAAGAGTAAGATGACAGCTGATTGATGAGATTAAGATCTGGAAGATAAAAGACTCACACCAGAAGTCAAACATAAAGCAAATGCCGAATTCACCAACTCAACCCTTGTGATGATCGTAAGAGTTGGGTAGTTTATCTTTTCAGTTTTAGGGTTATTTGGCAAGCAAATTTTCACAGATTAGCGAGATCAGATAGGAGCTCGAAACTTCTATGGCATACTGTCCCGAGTTCTCACCAGAAATCATCCAGTCTAAGCCAGTATGGGAGTAAGTACAAACGTTTCCAGCTACCCATGTTATTTGAGGACGGAGCCTTACGCAGTGTTCTCTAAACCTTCCACTCTGCCAAGTACACTCGGATCATTTCTGGCTACACGAAAATCCCCACTGAAGATAAGGTGACTAAAAGCATGAACTAAGTAGTACTTCGAAAGAAGTTCAGACTCTGGCTCTATCTTATGTGTCATCTTTCACTCATTGAATCTGGAGAGTGTACCTGCGATGAAATTTCGGGTGTTGATCTCCTAAAAAGTGGAGTCCTTATGTTTTGTTTTAAGGTCCGATAAAAATTAGCAGTCCCTATTTTAATTTTCTATTATCACTTTTTTTCGGATATTTTCAGAAAAATCGTCTAACATATTTTTGTCTTTTTGGGTATGGCCCCAAGTACAAGCAACTAGGTGTTTCATCCTAAGCAAGCACCTAGCTACTATTATGCAGAGAAGGGGAAATCAAGAAATCCTAACAAGCACATATCTCAGAAAGCCATGGAAGACTGTCGAGAAAAATTACGAGCGAAAAAGCTGCGGTGGGTGCCCTGCTCCCCTAGGAGTACAACCCTAGTGAAACAGACCCCGAGAGAGATACAAGTCAGGATACCTTTACGAGGCCCCTTTCTATGAAAACAAAGAAACAAGCAAGAACCCTGGATTTTTTTTACATTTTTAAAAGATTCTAAAAAAAGTAAAAAAAAATCCGCGGCTCGTTGGTTCTCAGTTGTGCGGCTCAACCTGTGCTGCACAAATAAGAAACAAGAAGTTGTAGAGTCAGAGAAATAAAATAGCGAAAGTAAAATCGAAAACCTAGTCCTAAGATCTTCGCAATCTGCCCTAGCATTGCTTCCCCGGCAACGACGCCGTCTGAGAAACACCACCTGAGCTCTGGTTCTTTATTCGTGTAAAGGAAAAAGAAATGACTTCACGGTCGGTTTATCGACTAGGTGGTGATTTTTACCAGAGAAGATTAATTTTTAGTTAATCTTCTTTTATTTTATTTGCACTCCTAAACTTAAGTGTATAGCAGTTAAACACGGGAATGTCAAACTCATGGAGATAGACTGTTTGAAACTAGGGAAAACTGGTAGAAAAGCTTAGGTTTTGGATTTCCTAAGTTTTTTGTTTGTTTCTAAAGTTTTTTCAAGATTTTCGTTTGATTTTTAATTAATTTTATATATTTTTATGAATTTTATTTAATTTTTATTTTGTTCTTTTATTTGTTTTTTATTTTAATTCTATTTTATGAGTTTTTAGAAGGGTTTTAAGTTTTTTTATGATATTTTATTTATTTTTAATGTGAGAAATTATACTTTTATTGAAAACTTTGATGTATTTCTGATTTTTAAGATTGAAACAAAAGCAAAATATTTTTATTTTATTTTTATTTGAAAGTAGATGAAATTACATTAAAAACATGTATTGTGCGCTTTTAGGTGATTTGTCTTTATTTAGTTATGAATTTTTAAAGTTTTATATATTTTGTATTTTTTCATTAGTTTTAATATTTTATTTTTATTTTATTTTTTTGGTTTATTATGCAAAATATGATAAAATATACTATAATTAATTTTTATATGATTTTTAAGAGTGTTTTTATATATTTTTCTATGAATTTATGAGTTTGTTATATATTTTTGCTTGTTTAGATGAATTATTAATACTAAAAATTAATTTTTTAAATCGTATTTGATATTGTAAATAGTATAGTAGAATGTATTTTTATATATTTTTATTATATTTTTATATTTCGTATTTAATTTATTATGTATTATATATAGTATAGGAATTAGTTACAAGACTGGGGTAGTTCTGTGATAATCTATGAATAAGGGTGTACGCTTGAAATATCAAAAAACTGATGGGCTCTTGCGCAAAATCACCAGCGAAACACGTGTTCGTGTACGTGATTGCAATCTGCACCTAGACCTGCTTGTAATATCACAAATATAGGGGGTATTATCGTAGAATTCCCAGCAAATCTCACGTGAGGTTCTTAAGTGACAGGGCGCGATTAGCTCTGGATTAACCGCAATTGTCCGATAAGGTATTGATCAAATGAATCATTTTCGATTTGGAATGGCATCGATCTTCCACAAATCGAAGAACGAGTGGTGACAATCTTCAATGGCTTCAAGATGTTCACCGCTCAGAGAGACTACTGCTGTCTTCCAGATATAATTAGATCGTCCCAAATCTTTGTAGGCAGTTGTTCTCGATCTTGATCCACCAAGGTGGGCTTGCTGCAGATGTTCCTTCAATCAGAGGCGGTGATATTATCTTTTGGCATTTGTGTGTTCAGATCGCCAGTAGAGATTGGTCTGGAGAGGGCATCGGTTTTTGGCAAAGGTTGTTAATAATGAAGGATGATCTCCGATGGTTCTCGTGGAATGTGCAGATTTTTCTCGATCGATCGTGACGGTGTCAAGCCGTGCTCGTCAATATCCAGTGATAGTCATTGAAGATTCAACCTGAGACGAGTTAATCTCCTAATAGTTGTGGTTCAAATTAGATCCCGCAATGCTTGTGATGGGTATGCTTTGCTCGTTTTGCAGATGATTGATTTGAATCAGATTAGATGGCACGGACTGATGTCAATCAGATGACAACACACCCCTCGTTCAAACTTCACTCCTGGTGTTTTTTATCGGTGTAATTTCTCATTGCAATGAAGGTGCTTCGAACAACGAGGATACGCTCGTTGATGTTCTCTAGTGAATCTCTATGTGTTCAGATCCGACTTACTTCAACTACAGATGATGGCATTGCGCTACAAGTTCGTCGTTAGACAAGGGTCAAGGAAGACACTCCGTGCTCCGATTACCTGTAGAAGATGACACGAGTCGAGATTCCATACCTCGGTCCAAAACACATACAGGAAGTATGAATGAAAGAATTATCAGTAGTGAATGGATGAACGATCCCAGGGATATGTGGGGAAGGGATCGATCTCAGATACAATTAGATCTGAGTTGATCAGATTGAGTGAGATATACAGAGAAATAGATCAGAATGGATGAGATGATCGGATGTCGAGTTCGATGGTTGTGGATTGAATTCGAAGATTAATAGAGAGATTGAAATGGAAGAGAGCGAGTAGGGAAGGGATAAACAACAACGAGAAAGGAGAAGAGAAGACTAGGAATCTGACCTAGATAATGAGATGCAGACGAGGGTACCTATGAACGGAGGTTGCGCACCTCCTGGTTGTCGCCTCTACAGACGGTTGGCTGGAGGCTCTTCACGGCGGAGAAGAAGCTACAAGCCGCGACAATCACGCCTTCTCCCTCCTCACTATCGCTCGATGCATGACATATCTCTATCACTGACCTCACTCTCTCGCAGAGCTCTAGAAGAAGTGAAAATGGCGAATACGGTCGGCGAAGGGGGTGCTGACCTATTTATAGAGGAGGAGAGTATGTGGTTGGTCTACCGGCCTAATGGCCAATGGCCGGGCCATTGGGTGGAGGCGGATAAGAGGAAGAAGGGTGGTGGCGTGGGTGAAGGAGGAAAAGAACGGGGGAGGAAGATGGAGAAATTAGGAAAGTAATAGAGAGAAAATGGAAAAGAGAGAAAGAGAAAAAGAGAGAGATAAAAAATAAAAAACAATAAAAAAATAAAATTATTAAAAGTAAAAAAATGAAATTAATTAATAAATAAATAATAAAATAAATAAATTGAATAAATTGAATAAACTATTATTATTATTATTATAATATAAATTACGGTACATTGTACAATATACCAATACAGACCCGAAAATCACGTTTTTTGCCTTAACTCTGATTTTAGCGAAACTAGTGTCATTTTGTAGATAATTTAATAATATAAATTTTAAAACTTAGTTTGCCCATTTTGGAGTTCATACGATCGATTTATGAGGTCCGAAAAATTTAGGTAGCGGCTTCGAGGCATCAGGTTTTATTGGTATTTTAACTTACTTATATTTTTATATTTTTATATACATTTTTAGAAGATTTTAGGAAAAAAATTAAATTAATGAGTTTATGATTATTTAATTAAAAATTCGGGATGTTTCTACATATAGTACATATTTATAATGGGTCCAAAATGCCAAAACTTGCCGGTTTTATTCGAATACTGTTTAAATATTTTAGTAAGTAGTATTAAGTATAAAACAGATTTTAAAAGTGAGTTTGGTCTGTTTGGAGTTTTCTATAAATAGTTATGAACCTCTTAAGTTACTTTTGCGACTTTTTCGGTCCATTACGGTTAATTATTTTTGTGATGAAATATTTTTCTGATAATTTTATAAAATAATATATATATTTTTATGAACAACTTTTACGAAGAAGTGTTTTGATTTGAGGTGATATAAATGATGAATAAAATAGATGAAATATTAACAATGTGATAAATGGGTAAATTATTTTTTTGATCTTTGTTTTCTTGATATTTTTGTATGCTATGATCTTTATCTCCCCCTACTTATTTATTTTGTCGACCACAGTCAATGTTGACCTGGTCTCAGTGTTAGGATCAATCTGTATTTATTTCATTTTTACATCCTTCTTTTCTTTTAATATTTTTTTCTTTTATTTTGGATAAAATAAGTGTTAAATATATAATATTAATAAATGTGGTTTGAATGATAATAATTTGAAATTAGTGATTATTTACATGTATTTTACTAAGGATTTTAGCCAAAATGAAAGAATAAAGGCGATGAATCATGTATTATTCTTTGGACACCACTGGAATTGAGATTATATGGCTAAGGGAACTTCTTCCAGAGATTTCCTTGGTAGGTCAGCCAGTTCCTGCGATCTCGTTACATTGTGATAACATGACCACAATTGCCAAGATCAAGAGTTCAAAGTTTAATTAGAAAACAAGGAGACACATACAAATCAGACTTAAGACGTTAAGAGATTTGGTGTCTCGAGGAGTGTTTGGATTTTGTTGGACCAAAGACAACATGACATATCCATTGACTAAGGGACTTGATAGATCTTTAGTCCTAAAGTCTAGGCTTGAGATGGGATTGAGACCCATTGGGAGTTCCTCTACAGTAGCAACCCAACCTATCTGAGTGAAGATCCCACAAAGTAGGTTCAATGTTATAATAACAAGCTGTTTGGAGAACTGGTTGCCACTCTTAGTTTAATGCTTATGCATGGGTGTCTTATCCTTGGAAGCCTGAGTGCCATTTAAGCTGCTAGATTAGGAAGAGCGTAGGCTTTGAATAGGGCTGCTAATTGAACTGAATCATTCGAATTCGATTAAAATTTGTTCGATAAAAAATCAAAAAAAGTTTGATTCGAAATCAAATGAATTGAATTTGAATTTGACTTATAGATTCGATTCTCAAATGAACTGAATCCGAATTAGCATTAATTCATTCGATAAAAATTCGATTCGATTTGATATTTATACATATATATATATGTATATATGTATCCATATATTTATATTCATATACATAGCACATATATATACATGCATATAATGCATATAACAACCCTGCCCTGGGTCTATTAGGATCCTCTCCAAATATTCTTGTGCAAGGAATTATAACAAAATTACATCAAAAGATTGGAATGCATTTATCCAAGTTCATTTGAAAGTAAATAGACGCACAAAATAATATATGAATATGTATTAAAAAATTTACGACGTTTAATTTATATGGAAAGATTTAGCATTTGCATTATATATCTAAACATAGCATGCACAAGCATATAAGGATACTCTAAAACCAACTTACTATAGTTATTAAGCTTATATATATCACTAATACAAGTTCAGAAAACTATATAATCAAGGAAAATATCAAAACATAATTTACCTTGGGTTTTCGGAATATGGGAACATGAAAATAAATGCGTGGGTGAGGATGTAGAATGACAATCTTAAACATTTGATCTTTCCTAGTAGATTCTATTACTTATATTTTTTTACTCTTTTTTATATTCAATATTTAGTCTTTAATTAATAGGATTATACATGCATATATATACACACATACATATTAAATTTGGATGATTTAAAGTACTTTGCAATCCTCTTAATGCCTCAAAATTTCTGAATAACACGCTAAGATTGATTATTACTTATACAAAGTAACTCATATCTAAGCTATTGCCGTTGGTCTACGTGGACGAAGTAGGAAAAACCAACCCTAAATTATTTAAAATGAAATGATAAATTAAAAATGATTTTATTAATAAAAATTTATAAAATAAAAATTGTTTTTTATTTTCTGTAGTATTTTAATATTATTTTTGTTATTATTTTTGAACTTATTTATTATAAGTTGGTTTTTTTGGGTTTTATTTATAGGTATATTTACTTATGTTTTGGGTATTTTATTTTTTTTCGTATTTTGATTTTATTTGTTTTTTATATTTTTTATAAAATTATAACTTATTCTTATACACGTAAATATATTTTTATTTTATTTTTATTATATAATATATACACTTAAATAAATAGGAGTATTAAATATATATGTATAAGTATATGTATTTCATCTATGTATTTTCATAAACTATTTTATTTTTATATTTTTATTATGTTTTTTATTTTTTTTAAATATGTACATATATTATATATAATATTTATTAAATTAAAAAATATAAAATTCTAAAAATATTAAAGAATAATTAAAAATGAATATTTTATTCAGGTATACTTTACAATAGGGGTACAAAACCTAACTTTCAGACCTTAACTCCAAAAAATATGAAATAACCTTCATTAAATATATTATTAAAAGTTATATACAATTAAAGATGATTTTGATACATTTTGATTTCTATTTAGGAGATATGAGTCTGTGAAGTTTGGGTTTTGACTTTTTATTTTGTTTATAAAAAGTACAATGTATATTATTTTTCTATGAAATCAATTTTCTATTTTATTTGTATTTTTATCTGCAGCTTTCATGTACACAATTTCTTTATTTGATGTATAAAAAAGAGAAAATAAAATAGGTCCCAAAAATGCAATATTGATGAAAAAAGAATGTGTGTTTATTGGTGATTTATTGGCCCTTATCTACCTTAAATTATTCCTTATTGATCCAATCATCAAGATGCCTAAGTCTCGGGGTTTAGGGTCATAAAATACATTTCACATTTATTCTATAATTTTGGCATTAAAAACAATATTTTATATACATAATATAGAATAATAAATGAATGTTAATTTGTACAAAATAATGTTATTTACATGCGTTAGCTAGGGTTTTTAAGGCCAAAATGATAGAATAAAGGTGATGAAATAGAGATTCATCAGGCATGCATCATAAAATTTCCTTTGTTCATAACATCATAAATCTGCATACCAGTACTCCATAAGATTTTATGCTTTTCTATTAAAGGCTGTAAATAAACATCTATTGCATTTCCTGTTCCTTTTGGTCCATGTATTAATAATGACATCATCAAAAATAATCAATTCATCGACATCTAAGATGACATGTTATATGTAACTAGTATTATTGATCAAAATAGAGTATCTTGTACTCATATTTTTGAATTATTTAAAACCATCTAAAGCAAGACCCGACTTATATTTCTAACTTTCTTAGCAAATGAAAGATATCTTTCATCAAAGTTAATCCACTCCTCTGAATTTGAAGAATATATAATAAGACCATTTGTATCTTTCTTTTTGATGTTATCGTGCAATAACATCCATTTTGTTGTTCTAATTGATGAATATAGATGTTACAATCAAGGTATAAGATAGAAGACCTGCAAAATCTTCTCAGGTTTTCTTGCCTAGATACATCATTATTCTTCTTAAATTTGAAAGCATTACATTTAGGGCATAAATCTAATGTGGAATTATCCTTCCAATAAAATATGCAATCATTTGGACATGCATGATGAATCACTTTTGGCGGTCTGCTAATCTGAAAGATCAAATAACAATCGATGAGTGACCAAACGTAAAATATAAATTAATCAATATATAACCCACAATATAAGATAAGTGAATCAATCAATGATAATGAGTCAATTAAAGTTTATTTTTAAACTCTATTATAGATGTGTATAGGTGTGAATATGGTAGTGTGTCGGACACATGGAGTAGAGTGGATAGGTATAATTATTATCAATTAATAAAAAATGATAATAATTATTTTTTGTATATTTTTCTACTTTTAAATTTATTTGAGGTTTTTAATTATATTTAATTTTTGTGTTTTTAATTGCTTTATATTTTTTATATGTTTAAATATTAACTTTTTTTTAAATTTTGCAAATTTCAATTTATGTTTGTTTTTAAGATATAATATAGATTTATATATAGTAATAAAAAAATCATTGATATTATAAATAATATATATAAGGTTTTTACTAATATATATATATATATATATAAGGAATAATATCTATTTGAAAGCTTTAAAATATATAATATATATTCATAAGTAATAACAATGATAATGTATAATATATAAGTATTATACGATATATAATATAAGATTTTGTAATTTTAAATATATATTTAAATATATTCAAAATTTTTAAAAAAATAAAATATTTTTTTGTATTTTTGATATTTTCTCTATTTTGAGATTTTTTATAGAATTTTCACTAATTTTTATGTGTTATTAATGTATTAAAATATATAAACAGTGAGTAAGACAAATAAACTGGATTATTTAGGACACTAAAAATAGATAATAGTATCACAATTTTTCAAAACTATTTTCATATAAAGAAAAATAAGAACAAAAAAGTATATTTTCATAATTTTTTGTAGGATTTTTACTGATTATTTATTGTTTTTAGGATTTTATGATTTTTAAAATTTCATTTTTATATTTTTTAATGATTTTTGATCTGAAAGTGAAATATGGCTAATATATACTCCAATTTTTTAGAATGGTTAAAGGTAATTTTGTAATTTTTTGGGTTTTTATATGAAATAATGGAATAAAAGGCTCCTATTTGATTTTTAGAAATTAGGAAAATAGAAAAATTTCAAATAAAAAACATGACGTGAAAAAGAAATATATCAGGCATCTAGCATATTATTCCTATAATTTTTAGAGCGCATGAGCTAATTCTAAAAATTATAAATGTATAAATAAAAATATAAGCCTGGTAGGGTATAATTGTAATTAATATGAAGCACAAGGTTTTGCCTGCAAAGTTCCCCAAAAAATAACACTAATTATACAATTTTTAGGAACAAAATAAATACGTAGACTAAAAAGGGCTTACGTGCAAAAATCCCAGGTGCTTCACATACGGGGTGCCATGAGGTGATTTGGCAAAGGACTCAGACGCAAAACCCCAGAAAGCTTGGGTTTGAAAGTGCAAATGTTACAAATATTTTGCAACTACAAATGAAAATTTACTATTAATTATTAAATAAAAAAAGATGGGAGGGGTACTAAGTATATTACCCACTCCCGTGTGGCTATCAACGGTGGAGATTAGATCACTTAACTTGATCGATGGCTCTGAACATGTCCCATTTCGCCCTTGATCGGAGGGCTTTGATTAAACCTAGGGCGAATGCACCATCAGATGTATTGAGCGTATATCAGAAGAACACTACAAGGACTTCACTCATGTTCCTTCGATCTGCTCTTTCTCACACATCTTATTGCTTTCTTGGCTGCTGAGATGGAGGAAACAATGCTGCTGGTGTTCCACAACTTGTGGGGCACTCAAAAGTGTCCAAGCCCCATTGATAGGGGCCTGGAGCTCAGGGGAAGCTGAAGAACCTAGAATGAATGTTCTTGGCACGATTAACCCTCAGATGGGTCCTTCAAGACTAGGTAACTGATGAATACCCATTCATCACTCTTTATTCTTATATTTTAGCTACAAAAACCTATGCAAATGCATGTAGATATGTGTAAATAGGAAAAGTTAGCAAAAGCATGCATTTTTGTAAATATAGATAATTAGCATGTTTTTGTGCAAAAATAAAAGAATAAAGATGAAAAAGAAAAAGAGGGAAATATTTAGAATAAATATTGAGCAACCTAACCCAAGGGAGGGCTCAGCATGGACCTGACCGCATAAAAGCCAAGTAGAGGGAGATAGGGGCTCACATGTGTACATATTTTATGTAAATAAATAAATAATATTTTCCTCATCCAAAAATATGTTTGTATATATTTTGTATATATTTATACACTATTAAAAACAAAATAAAAATTTAAAAATCAAAAAGACCAAAAATACCCTTACACCATGTACATAAACCACCTTCCCTATTTATTTAACCTTATAAATAAATTTATTTATTTTCAAAACTTTTTGTAAATATTCTATTGTATATATTGTAAATAAAATAAATAAAAAGAAACAAAACAAAAATCAAATAAAAATTACAAAATTAAAAATGCAAAAACATACTGTATATATACCTTGTACATAGTTGTAAATAACTAATTATTTCACCTATGTATATAAATAATAAAATAAAATAAAAATAGCTTTTTATTCCTCATTTTATCCTATAAATAAATAAAATATAAAATGGGAATAAAAATGCATAAAAATAACTAATTAAAAATCAAAAATTAAAAATCATATATTGTATATATATACCTATGTATAGACCTATATTGTATATACCTTATTTTTATTTCCAAAAATTAATTAAAAATCACAAAAAAATAGGAAAAATTAAAACAAAAATATTTCATGTTTTAAGTTTTTGAAAATTCGGCCATTTAAAGGCCCCAAAAAAAATCAAATAAACAATTATTGCATGGCGGGCTCTGATTGGTCCACGGGGGATTGTTGACCCCCGGTCAACACCTCCCCCAGGACCACCAGAGCCGGGTCTCCTGCGCCCGACCCGTTTTCTCCCCTTTTTCCACGGGTGACCCGATCGCCAACCTCCCCAACTCCAGGTCCGGATTGATCACGTCACACCCGAGAGCCTCGTCGGAGCCCTCGCCTTGGGATCCGCGCTCCAGCTCGCCCTACCCGATCGAGTTTTGCCGGACCTTCCACCATATAAAGCCTGAGCTCCGCCGCACTTTCTTTCCATCTTTGGCTCGCCACTCCCATTCCCGTGACCTCCAGAGCATTCATCGAGGTGACAGCTCGCGATTGCACCTGTTGCAGAGAGGAGAGGGTGCCCGACCATCGATCCGGCAGCTTCACGCCGCCGTGCTCCGCCACTCGATCGGAGCTCGAGCCTCAGGCCATGACGTCCTTCGAGGCGACGACCAGGATCTAGCCAAGCTCCAGCACAGTCTCCCGCATCATCCAGGTAGCCGATTAGCCCTTCCATTTAGCTTAATTTTTCATTTCGCCCAAATCGCATCTCCGACGAGTTCCCCTGATTCCGGCCATATCGCGCACTTTATCGATCATCGGAACCCACACACACCTTCGCCATCCTCCGACGCACGTTCTTCGCTCTTTCACTCAACCCAGCTCGCCCCGGAGCTGGGAGTCGAGCTCCACCATCCTCCGCTCGCCGGAGCTCATCCGCCCCGACCCACAGTCCACGTTCACTTCGCTTCTTCGGGTCGAGGCACTTTGCCCTCGACCCGCGAAGCTTCTGGTGCCTTTTGCAGGTCAAAAGGAGGGCATCTGAGCCCCCCTTACATCCAGGCCAGAAGCCCGTCGCCGCCGACCTCGCCGGAGCCCCTCTAGGGCTCGGCCGGGTCATCTGAGGCCTTCACCAGCTGCGGGACGTCACCGCGGATCTGTTCTGATACTTAGCAGCAGCTGAGGAGGACTACTGCAGGCGCACGAGGCCGGCGAAGCTCGCCGGCGGAGTGTTCTTCCTGCATCCTCCTTCACCGTCCGATCAGCCCCGCCGCTCCAGTCTCGATCCTGATCGTCCGTCCACTGAGGAGCAGCAGCCGTTGATTATCTCGAGGGGCTGATCCGAACCGTCAGCACAGAGGAGAGAGGCCCCCAGCACCTGAGCCGACCGATCACCCACGTGGCCACCTCTGCACCGTCGATCTGGCCCAAGAGCTGAAGAAGAAGAGCGCCGCCCATCCAGAGCCGTCGGATCCTCCACGTGGCGCCTATCGAGCCGTCGACATAATAAGGGGTAAATTACTTAGGGCCCCCTCTTAGTTTGTCTTTTTAGTCTTAGTCCTGTAAATATTTTAGTAGCTTTATTTACGTAGGGTAAATTGCACTGTGGACCATGTGCTTGTTTTTATTTGCTTTTATGCCCCTGTGTATGTGATCTCACGTGCTTCGCCACGTGCCTTGTCTGGGATATTTGCATCTTTTATCCTGTTGTTCTGTTGGGTTATGGAATGAATATAAACTTTCTGGTATTTGCTTTTATACCCCTGTGAGCATTTTATTTGAGCATGTGCGTGTATTAGTGGGTTAATTGCGATCGAGCCCCTGGACTTTTTGGTACCAGTTACCAAAAGGTCCAAGGACATAGTTTTTCTTACCAGAAGGCCCCTGAGTGCCCCAGGCACGCGCCACGCGCGTGTTTAGCTGGGATTTTTGCACCTTGGCCCCCAGATTTGCGGGTATTTGCACTTACGTCCCTGTGCACTTTGCCCCCTTGTTGATTTTTGAATAAACATCAAACCACCTCCAAATTCGATGAAAATTTGACACATGGCTCCTGCCATGTTGTAGGATTTTTGAGAATTTTTGAGGACATTTTTGATTTTATTTAGTATTTTTAAAAATTCAAAAACCTTCTTTTTAGCTACTGTCTAGGTTTAAAAATCCCAAAAAAATATAAAATCACCCCTAAAAATTCTAAAAAAATTAGCTACTGTTTTTTGATTGTTGTTTGATTTTCTAGCCAATTTTGGCTATTTTTCATCACTTAAAAACCCTAAAAATCTAAAAACCCTTAAAAACTCATAAAAATTATAATAAATAATCTAAAAATCCAAAAACAATAATTTTGGTGCCCAAATTTTCCTTATTTTCTCTAGAATACAGGAAAATTACCTCGAGGGCCCTCTGAGATCATTAGATATTTTATCTTTGGGTTTTGGGCCTTGCTGGATAGTACCTCATCTTTTTAGCACTGTTTGATTTTTAGAAAATAAAATACACCTTATAAAAATCCCAAAAATTCACCAAAAACGTTAAAAAACATAAAAAACATAAAAACAATTTTTCTGGAATTTTTGCTTGCTTTTTGGTGTGTTAAATAAATTGTGTAAGTGTGCTTGATTTTGTGTTCTTTAATTTTCTTCATATATTAAAAATCCAAAAAAATATAAAAATTATTAAAAACCTCTAAAAAACATTTTCTTTTATTTTTTATATTGTTTTTACTACTTCGTAGGCCCTAGGCCAACCCGTGCTCCTTGTGTTCGACCCTGGGAGCTATACCAGGTTAATCTTATAGCTAGGACCGCACTTCGTGTTTTGATTTCTGATTTCTTTCGCGGTTCGATATTTTTCTTGATACACATAGTCTGATTGCTTAGGTCACAACGGCCCGATTTTGTACCTCATACCCTAGTGATCAGGCCTGTTATCAGAATGGCGCCGTTGCCGGGGAGCACGGCTTAGTAGTGTTGTTTTTCTTTTTATTTTTGTTTTCGCGGCTTTTCGCGGCTCTTCGGAGCTCGCGGCTTTTCGCGGCTTTTGTTTATAGTTTCTTTTTGTTTTATTTTGTTTTATTTTTATTTTCTTTTATCTTTATTTTTGTTTTATTTGGTGTGATTATTTTATTTTCCATTTTTGCATATATACCCTCATTTGTATTTTCTTTTATTTTTCTCTATTATTTGATTATTTTATTGGTCTGACCACTCTCTTCTCTGTTTCTTGCGAGGGCCCGAGGACCGCGGAGGCTACTTTCGAGGAGCCGGTGCAGCCGCGGAGTTCGGAGGCGGCTTCTTTCTCTACGAAGCCGCAGGAGAGAGCGAGAGAGAGAGAGTTGAGTGGGTGAGGTGTTAGGATAGTTTTTATTCATTATTATTGTAATAATACAGGACACTTCTGAGATTGCTTAGACCGTAGCGGGTCTGTTTCGCCGAGCACCGGTGTGCTCGGGGGACCCATTAGGACTTGCGGCTTTTTCGCGGTTTTCTTCGCGGCTTTCTTTTTATTTCTTACTGTCATTTTCCGGATTTGCGCGGTTTTTGCTCGAGCCCCTAGATTTAGGACTTTTTGGTGGTTGTGACGTAATTGAGTAGGATCCACACACCTTAATTGCCTATCTGTTCCTATAGACCGTAATTGGACCTACTTAAAATAAATAATAAAAATAACCGACTCGCTAGCTTCCGTAGCCTACGTGCCGTAGCTCGTCCTGTAAAGCGCTTACTCCTACCCCCGATTTGTCGGGCAGGGGAGGGACGAGCCAAGACCGGACCCTTTGGCTTGGAGGTCGGTGACCGGTTAGACGGTTCTTCGCTAGAAGTTGCTCGTCTAGAACTCGGCTTTTTCCCGCTGCATCATTTAGCTTAGTTTTAATTCTGTCTTTATTTTATGCGCGGATCATTTTGCATGTAGAGAGCTGGAGGCAGGTACGCATTTCTGACTTTGCATGCATCATTAATTTCTCGTGCATCGGCTTTTTCGACTTCTCCCCCCTGTTTTTGACTTAATAACCAGAAGAATCGAAAAATTCGTTAGGCGTTCTTGTTTGCTTTGAAAAATACCTAAAAAGTGTAACCATAAAATTGGGACTGCTAAGACTATTGACCTTAAAACTCGCTCACCCTAAAAATTCTGTCTTGGGGAAAGCAACCCCCTCATTGCTTGGTTTGTATGCACGAGAGAGTGACCCGAACACTAGGTAGAGCCCCCCGTTGCTAAACTCGACTGACTACCGACTCTTCCGTGCGGGACAGTCGGTTGGGGTTAGCAGCGGATATCCCAACAGGTCACGTAAGTGCTCTGATATTTGTGTGTTCACCAAAATAAAATTGACAAGATAATTTGACCGAACTTTCACGGTCTTCAGCTCGCGTTGCGTTGGTGAACCGGGGGTTTGTTTTCAGATCATAGTTTTTCCAGATCTCATCCGCCCTGCTCGCTAGATCAAGATGATGGGTAGACGGTCTCTTAGGCAGCCTCTGGCTGCACCGCTTTCGGGCGCGTCTACCTCATCATCTAGGTTGGCTCGCGAGAGCTCAGACCCACTCTCCGAGCCCGAGTACGACTCCACCCTGTTCCCCCTCGATCCCCTTTCTGACCTTCCTGAGAGACATGAGCCCGAGGAGAGACTGATTCATTTGACGGCACCTGAGTTGGGCTCATTTGATTTTGCAGACGTCGAGATGGCCAGCGCAGGCAGTTCTGATGATCACTCCCGTAGACCAGAGCATATTGTACTAGACCAGGGAGCGATCAACTCCACCCTGATCGCATCACTTGATACAGTTCAGCAGCAGCTCCGCGATCAGGGAGCTTTCATGATGGAGATGAGGCGTGAGTTGGAGAGGCTCAGAGCAGAGAGAGACCAGCAGAGCGAGCCCGAGGAGATCCCGGATGCAGATGCACATGCACGAGCCGCAGCAGCAGCAGCAGCAGCCGCGGCCGCCGCCGCAGCGGCAGCAGCCGCAGGAGGAGCAGGACCACCGAGACCGATGCGGGAGTTGCACAACCCCGGATCTACTTTGATGCACCATTGGGTTGTGGTTCCAGCTATCGTGGGGGACTTCAAGTTCCCCCCGAACACCTTGCAGATGCTCCCGCGGTTCCATGGACTTGCTATAGAGGAGCCCCACCTCCACCTCCAGGAGTTTCTTATGATATGCAGCACTGCCCACGACAGACATGTGGACCAGGACACGATCAGGATGATCGCATTCCCCTTTTCACTGGCAGATAGAGCAGCCACCTGGCTGAAGCACTTGGGGAGATTTGTCTATACCTGGGAGCAGCTCCGCACCGAGTACTTGAACAAGTACTATCCACTCGGGCGGACGAATGCAGCGAGGGCCCTGATTAGTAACTTCTCCATGTTCCCCAACGAGCAGTTCCACGAGGCTTGGGAGAGGTTCAGAGAGCTTTTGGACAGATGCCCGCACCATGACATCACGAAGCCGAACCTAGTTCAGAGCTTCTTCAGCGGACTGTCACCAGAGCTACAGGGCCTGGTGAATGCTTCTTGTGGCGGGTCCTACTTCGCCAAGGACCACGACCAGGTCTGGGCTATTTTGAGGAGATGGCAGAGAACTACATGGTTATGTCCCAAACCCGGCTCTATACTCAGAAGACCCAGCCACATCAGCCAGGACCCGTGCAGTACCAGAGGATAGCACGGGTAGATGCAGGTCCTTCCAGTTCGTCCGCAGCCACAGCAGCAGCACAGTTAGAGTCGTCAGCTGCGGACATGGGCATCATCAGCGAGAAGTTGGACCGCATGGAGCTGATAGAGAAGAAGCAGCGCCAGGGCATAGCACAGATGGATCAGATGGCACAGGTCTTGAGCGACATGAAGACACAGCTCATGTGTCTCCAGGAGGCACAGACGGCTTCTCAGCCCCGTCTTCAGTCGCGAGGCGACACCGGCAGCAGCAGCAACTCGTCCCAGCGCTCCAGCACTCCAGTGCAGTCTAGACAGGTTCACCTTGTACAGGCGGAGCCGTACCAGCAGCCGCAGCCCACCTACCAGTCTCCACCGTCTCCAGAGATGCAGATGGTGGTCTACCAGCCGGACCAGCCTCTGGTAGTACTCCCGCCAGCCCCCTTTGATGCCGAGCCGTTGATGGATGTCAACGGGATCTGGTACGACCGTCCTTAGCCTGGGATCCGACGAGACTATCCCGGATTCAGGTGGGGGAGTGGTGGTGCCCAGCCCCAGCAGCAGCCGTCAGGTCAGGGAGGGCAGTACTCCCAGCAGAGAGACCAGCACCAGCCGCAGCAGCAGCCCCCAGCGTATCAGCAGCAGTCAGCCTACGGTCCTCGTCCCTATCAGCAGCAGGGACATCCTTGGAGACGTGAGCAGCAGGCTCACCAGGGATACCAGCACCAGCAGCACCCTCCTTCATACCCCTCTTACCCTTACCAGCAGCCACAGCCTCATCCACAGAGAGGCCACCCGTCGGGCTCCCACGAGAGCCCCGCTTTGGATGATATCGCCCGCCTCCTCACGGACCAGCAGGCTACATTTCGACGGGAGATGGACGAGTTCCGCCAGGAGATGCGGGACCTGGTGAGAGGGAAGGCCGCCGTACCAGCCCAGATAGAGCCCAATCCGAACAGCCTCAAGAGGAAGCCTGAGCAGGTAGTACCTACTGAGTCAGCCACTCCTAGTGACCCATTTGATAATACATCTTCGGATTTATTTGATGCTGATTTTGTCACACTTAGGAGCGGTAGGACCCCAGCAGGCGGCGACGCCTCATCTGAGCACCATCCCGAGGCGCCCCAGGAGGAGGAGGAGAGCGGTACTGAGGCCGCTCCAGATGATGACGGTGGTACTGAGGCCACCAAGGATGCTGATCCCACCGGCGGTACTGAGGCCGCCACTTCACCAGAGCTAGGAGGTGGTACTGATGCCACCCATGCAGCCGAGCCAGCCCGCGGTACTGATGCCGCGCGACGTCTTCCTTCAGCAGCAGCAGAGCAGCCAGCCCGTGGTGGTACTGAGGCCACCGGTGTTTGTAGAGAGAGATCTGATGTTTTTCCTCGTGTCCATGTATCTCAGAATTCTGCTATGAATAAAGGAAAAGGTTTACTTTCTTTTGGTCCCACTGTGGTGCATGATGTATGTGTGGATCCGGTCCTTGAACCGCTTAGACCTTTTCCTAGTCCTTCATCTGAGAAGGACCCTGTGATCCCCTTCCCTAGAGCCCTTCAGATGGGGAAGGGGAAGAAAAATGATCCAAAAAAGAGAGAGCTTGAGGAGTTCAGCCAGAGCATGATAGATCGGTTTCACATTCAGCTGACCCTCCAGGAGGCTTTGCAGCACATCCCCCTTCTCCAGAGATCTTTGAGAGAGAGGACTACAGTCAGGAGGAGGCGGAGGAACCACACTTCAGAGATACATGTGCTGACCAAAGCCACGTGCTTTGCGATCCAGAACCGACTGTCAGCCAAGAGGCCAGATTCAGGGGCCCCGTATGTCAGATGCCAGATTAGTGAGCAGTGGTTCGACCGTACTCTTTTAGATAGCGGATCGTCGATCAACCTACTTCCGGCAGCCCTTCTCGACCGCTTCGAGTTGGGCACTCTTCGACAGAGCAGGACAGTCCTTCAGTTCGCTGATCGATCTGTCAAGAGGCCGAAGGGGTTATTACGAGACGTTATCGTCACGATTCAGGGTCTGCAATTCCCCGTGGACTTCGTAGTGTTGGACATGGAGACCCCTGAGTCAGTGACCGATACCCCCATCATCCTTGGTCGTCCGTTCTTGGCCACAGCCAAGGCGGTGACTGATCATGATAGCGGGAAGGTGTACTTTCGCGTCCAGGGCGAGAGTATACAAATAGAGACGGTCGAGGACTATAGAGCCAGATTCAGATCCCGCTCAGATGCGAGTACCGATTCAGAGCAGCTGACAGACACAGAGCCAGACATCCACCAGGACTGTGATTTTGTGATCACAGATGATGAGGCAGCTTGGGCAGACCTTGAGGCACAGACTACCCTCTCACTTTCAGACACAGCTGAGGCAGAGATGACAGCAGAGGAGAGTGTGGAGAGCACAGACCTGGTTCAGGATACCATTGCGGCAGCAGAGCCGGTCCTTGATCGCAGCACGATGAGTCGTGATGGTGGTGCTGAGGCCACCTTGTTTCCCGGTGGTACTGATGCCACCGTTTCTGATACAGATCCCTCGGATTCAGAGTCTGATTGGGCCGATTGCTATGATCAGATGCCAGACTTGAGTCCAGTTGAGCCTATTGATGAGGAGGAGGTAGATGCAGAGCCGAGCAGAGACAGTGCAGTAGAGCCGCCTTCTCCCGATCCAGTTTGCGAGAGTACGCTTTCACTTTCCCAGGCAGATTTGGCCGACCTTGCAGTGTTCACTCAGTTTCTTCCACAGCCAGATTTGCCGGCACCCAGCATTCCAGAGCTGAAGCCGCTCCCTACTTCGCTGAAGTATCGATTCCTTGCGGGCGATCCTGAGATGTACCCAGTCATCATCTCCGCTGAGTTGACTGGAGAGCAGGAATCCCGTTTGATGGGGGTTCTTGAAAAGAACCGCAAGGCGATCGGATGGAGCGTAGCAGATCTCCATGGGATTAGTCCATCAGTGTGCTCCCACCACATCTATCTCGAGGATGGGGCGAAGCCGTCGCGTGAGTTCCAGCGGCGTCTGAACCCCAACCTGAGAGAGGTTGTCATGAAGGAAATATCGAAGTGGTGGGGTGCAGGTTTTATTTATCCCATTTCCGACTCCAAGTGGGTTAGCCCCTTGCATGTGGTGCCCAAGAAGACGGGCATCACGACTGTGATCAGTGAGTCGGGAGAGGAGATTGCTACACGAGTACCCACCTCTTGGAGGGTTTGTGTTGACTACAGGAGACTCAACCAAGCCACCAAGAAGGACCATTTTCCCCTGCCTTTTATTGACCAGATCATTGAGAGACTGGCAGGGAAGAGCCATTATTGCTTCCTGGATGGGTACTCGGGCTACAACCAAGTGGCCATCGCTCCTGAGGATCAGGAGAAGACCACCTTTACCTGTCCCTTCGGCACATACGCTTTTCGACGCATGCCATTTGGGCTATGCAATGCCCCTGCGACTTTTCAGAGGTGCATGCTGTCGATCTTCTCGGACATGGTAGGGGAGTGCCTAGAGGTCTTCATGGACGATTTCTCGGTCTACGGCGACGGATTCGACTCCTGTCTTGACTGCCTAGACCGAGTACTCCAGCGATGTATTGAGTATCACTTA
This sequence comes from Ottelia alismoides, assembly GCA_037367405.1. Classification (NCBI taxonomy): domain Eukaryota; kingdom Viridiplantae; phylum Streptophyta; class Magnoliopsida; order Alismatales; family Hydrocharitaceae; genus Ottelia; species Ottelia alismoides. The sequence continues at coordinate 230,019 of JAZKJV010011305.1, forward strand.
GTGCTATCTTGGGAGAAGAGTCACTTCATGGTGACTCAAGGGACGGTGCTTGGCCACATCATCTCCAACAGGGGCATGGAGGTTGATCCGGCCAAGGTTGATGTCATTAGAAAACTCACACCGCCGTCCAATTTGAGGCAGTTACGGTCATTTCTGGGGCACGTTGGATTTTACAGGAGATTTATTCAGGATTTCAGCAGGATTGCCCGGCCGTTGACTGACCTCTTGACGAAAGACACCGAGTTCCTTGTCGATGACAAGTGTCTTTCGTCGTTTGCTACTCTCCAGCAGTGCGTGATTGAGGCTCCTGTCCTCCAGCCACCTGATTGGTCTCTCCCATTCGAGATCATGACGGACGCCTCCGATTTTGCCGTAGGGGCAGTGCTGGGACAGAGGAGGGATGGAGTACCATTTGCTATACACTATGCTAGCCGCACATTGGATTCCGCCCAGCGGAATTATACAGTCACAGAGAAGGAGATGCTAGCATAGTGTTTTCCCTGGATAAGTTTAGATCATATATCATTGGATCGAGAGTGACTTTGTTTACAGATCACACCGCCATCAGGTACCTCATGGCAAAGAAGGATGCCAAGGCCAGACTGACTAGATGGATCCTTCTACTCCAGGAGTTCGACATTGAGATCAAGGATAAGCCTGGAGTCAAGAATGTGGTGGCGGATCATCTCTCCCGATTAGAGCAGCCTGAGGATTCTGAGCAGATTGATCCTATTAGAGATACCTTCCCAAGATGAGGCGATCCTTGCTATCGCCTCACTCCCATGGTATGCCGATATTGTGAACTTTCTCGTTGCTGGGAAAGTCCCACAAGATTGGCCCAGGCAGAGGCTTGAGACCTTCCTAGCGAAGTCCAAGTCTTACCATTGGGAGGATCCCATCCTTTACCACGAAGGAGGGGATAGCGTCTGGCGTCGGTGTATTCCTCAGGAGGAACACCATAGCGTCCTCACTTACTGCCACAAGCTTGAGGCAGGGGGACATCATTCTGGGAGGAGAACGGCACAGAAAGTGCTCCAATCCGGCTTGTGGTGGCCTACCCTCTTCAAGGACTCAGATGAGTTCGTGAAGAGGTGTACTGACTGTCAGAGGATGGGCACTTGTGGACAGCGTGATATGATGCCGATGCAGCCCATTCACTTCTGTGAGGTTTTTGACGCATGGGGCATCGATTTCATGGGTCCATTCCCTAAGAGTCAGGGATTTGAGTACATTCTGTTGGCCGTGGATTATGTGAGTCGTTGGGTGGAGGCTATCCCCGCCCGATCCGCTGATGCGAGGACAGTTTGCAGATTTTTGAGGAAGCATATCATCACGCGGTTCGGGGTTCCACGAGTTCTTATTTCTGATGGGGGATCTCACTTCATCAACGACCAGGTGAAGGCACTTGCTAGCGAGTTCGGCATAGATCATCGCGTTGCTACACCATACCATCCACAGACGAATGGTCTAGCCGAAGTGTCGAATAGGGAGATCAAGACAATTCTGCAGAAAGTCGTCCGCCCTGACCGAAAGGATTGGTCACAGCTTTTGGACTCGGTCTTGTGGGCATATAGGACGTCTTTCAAGACACCTTTGGGCACATCTCCCTTTCGCCTCGTATATGGCAAGCCCTGTCACCTACCAGTTGAGCTGAGGCACAAGTCACTTTGGGCAGTTACAGACATTCTTATGGATCCAGATGGTATAGGAGACCAGAGGAGGGCAGAGCTAGCTGCCCTGGAGGAGCTTAGAGATTCAGCTTTCTCAAGCAGCCTACATTATAAGGAGAGAGTCAAGGAGTGGCATGATTCTCATATCAGCCACAAACATTTTGAGATTGGACAGAGAGTATGGCTGTTTGATGCGAGGCTTAGACTATTTCCAGGGAAGCTACAGAGCAAATGGAAAGGACCTTATGTGGTTCGGAAGGTACACGACAACGGTAGCATCGACATATCTGAGTTGTCTTCTGAGAGTACCTTCCGAGTGAACGGCCAGCGGCTCAAGCCATTTCTAGATCATGAGCCGCGGGTCGTTGATATTGCCCCTATTCATTTTGCGTGAGATGTGGTCTTTGACTCACATCTAATGCATCTCACGCCTGAGCTTTACTGATCCTCCGCTGTATATAGATCCAGATGTCCATATCACCACATTCTTTAGTCCCACATCCCTTTCTTCATCTTGTGATTATGCTATACTTAGGGTGCACTTTACCCTAAGTATAGGGGGGATGTGAGACCTTTCGGGTATTTCTTTTGTTTCTGTCTACCCCTGTTTTGCTGCCTATACTTAGGGATATCTTACCCTAAGTATAGGGGGGGTAGACCCTGTACATTCTCCACTCGGTTTTCCCTTCGTGTACAGCCTGCTATACTTAGGATTACTTGATCCTAAATATAGGGGGAAGACCCGAGTCCTTTTTGACTTTCTATTTTCCTTTTGTATAGCCTTCCTTTTCACTTCCCTATACATAGCACGAGTTATGTCTTCTTCATCGCTCTTGAATCCGAGGACATCGTTCGAGCTAAGTATAGGGGGGTGTGTATATATTTCATATATACTTTAGCCATAACTCGTACTTTGTGTGAGTGTGTTAATAAATAAAAATGGCTAGAAACCACAAAAATTAAAAATTTTCATGTACATAATCTTCTTTTATTTGCACATACATAGCTAGTGTACAAATTATTTTTGTAAAAATGATTTCAAAAATCTTTTGTGTGTAAAACTTGTGTAAATATTTTCTGTATCAAAATTATGTATATAGTACAAAATTTTTCCAAAATGTTTTGAAAATCAAAAGTTTGCAAAAATCTTGTGTAAATGTGTGTAAATATCTTTTTGCAAAACCTGCACTTCATGCATCATCATTCATGATTTCAAAACATTTTTCAAAAATTTTGCATGATTGTAAAATATTGTGTAAATATGCATCTTTTTGTACATATGTATATAGTTTTTCTGGATGATAGTTGACATTTAAACTAAGCCTGGAATCAAATTGAGAAATGGAGCTTGATTAAGATCTTAATCCACCTAATTCTAAGAGGAACCTTATAGGGCTTAGGTTTAAGGCTTTTCAGGTCCATGGTGACTTAATTCTTTGAGTCCACTAGGCTATGATCACATGTCATCTCAATGAGCCTAAGTAGAGCACTTAACAACAACACATGACTCATATAGATTATGGCTTTACTTGGACAACCGCACTATGCACCAAGCTCTCTACGGATGAGGTGGTGAGGAGGCAGTCTTCCTTGGCTTGGGGTAGCATATGAGGGTAGTACTTCTAGGCGGAACCTCTCTTCTTCATTTAGTGAAGGAAGTGCGTCTCAACTTGGTCTGGTTGCCATGAAGTCTAACGACGGGAGTTGTGGGTTGCAATAAAGCTTCAAAAGAGGGATAGTCTACTGGCTCAAGAGGAAAAACTCCTTGTATATATGCTGCACATGTACATGTTGTATAGATGCACTTGAAAAAAAAATATGCAAAAAGAAAAGAACTCCAAAAAAGTGGTGGGTCTGAGAGAAAATGATAATCCCACCGGAGTATGTATATAAGTGCAATAAGCAAAGCTTGGTTTCATGATCCACCTGTTGTAGCTTGCAGCAGGGAGACTTGGCTACACTGGTCAAGCTCCCAAGGGTACTTGGCTACACTGGCCTTGACCCATTCTCTTCTTCCCCCTCTTCTTGAGCCGGTTGTACTTGAACATAGAAGGGAATACCCCGCTCCTCGAGGAAAGAGTGGCCAGATTGAGGTCATAGAGTTACCTTGTTGGGGAGGGTTGTCAAGTTGCCATTTCTGAGGTGGAGAGCTTAGACTTCACATTCACAGGACAAGAAAGGATTCATGGTCTTCAGGGTTTGTGATTGATGACTTGTTCTGATCTGGAGCATTGAGGAGTCTTGGTTATAGATTGGTGGAACTTAGAGGCTGTTAGGTTTTAAGCTTAAGTCTGAATAAGGTTCCGACACATTAATAATCCAAAGATCTGATTAAGCTCCATACCTCAATTTAATGAAGGCAAGTTTAATAATCAACCTTGATCCATGTACATTCTCTTTTTCTTTTTCTTTTTCTTTCTTTTTCACTTCTTTTTCAAATAAGTGTTTGCTGAGGGACTAGCAAAGTATAGTATAGGGGGGTGATGAATACCCATTCATCACTCTTTATTCTTATATTTTAGCTACAAAAACCTATGCAAATGCATGTAGATATGTGTAAATAGGAAAAGTTAGCAAAAGCATGCATTTTTGTAAATATAGATAATTAGCATGTTTTTGTGCAAAAATAAAAGAATAAAGATGAAAAAGAAAAAGAGGGAAATATTTAGAATAAATATTGAGCAACCTAACCCAAGGGAGGGCTCAGCATGGGCCTGACCGCATAAAAGCCAAGTAGAGGGAGATAGGGGCTCACATGTGTACATATTTTATGTAAATAAATAAATAATATTTTCCTCATCCAAAAATATGTTTGTATATATTTTGTATATATTTATACACTATTAAAAACAAAATAAAAATTTAAAAATCAAAAAGACCAAAAATACCCTTACACCATGTACATAAACCACCTTCCCTATTTATTTAACCTTATAAATAAATTTATTTATTTTCAAAACTTTTTGTAAATATTCTATTGTATATATTGTAAATAAAATAAATAAAAAGAAACAAAACAAAAATCAAATAAAAATTACAAAATTAAAAATGCAAAAACATACTGTATATATACCTTGTACATAGTTGTAAATAACTAATTATTTCACCTATGTATATAAATAATAAAATAAAATAAAAATAGATTTTTATTCCTCATTTTATCCTATAAATAAATAAAATATAAAATGGGAATAAAAATGCATAAAAATAACTAATTAAAAATCAAAAATTAAAAATCATATATTGTATATATATACCTATGTATAGACCTATATTGTATATACCTTATTTTTATTTCCAAAAATTAATTAAAAATCACAAAAAAATAGGAAAAATTAAAACAAAAATATTTCATGTTTTAAGTTTTTGAAAATTCGGCCATTTAAAGGCCCCAAAAAAATCAAATAAACAATTATTGCATGGCGGGCTCTGATTGGTCCACGGGGGATTGTTGACCCCCGGTCAACACCTCCCCCAGGACCACCAGAGCCGGGTCTCCTGCGCCCGACCCGTTTTCTCCCCTTTTTCCATGGGTGACCCGATCGCCAACCTCCCCAACTCCAGGTCCGGATTGATCACGTCACACCCGAGAGCCTCGCCGGAGCCCTCGCATTGGGATCCGCGCTCCGGCTCGCCCTACCCGATCGAGTTTTGCCGGACCTTCCACCATATAAAGCCTGAGCTCCGCCGTACTTTCTTTCCATCTTTGGCTCGCCACTCCCATTCCCGTGACCTCCAGAGCATTCATCGAGGTGACAGCTCGCGATTGCACCTGTTGCAGAGAGGAGAGGGTGCCCGACCATCGATCCGGCAGCTTCACGCCGCCGTGCTCCGCCACTCGATCGGAGCTCGAGCCTCAGGCCTTGACGTCCTTCGAGGCGACGACCAGGAGCTAGCCAAGCTCCAGCACAGTCTCCCGCATCATCCAGGTAGCCGATTAGCCCTTCCATTTAGCTTAATTTTTCATTTCGCCCAAATCGCATCTCCGACGAGTTCCCCTGATTCCGGCCATATCGCGCACTTTATCGATCATCGGAACCCACACACACCTTCGCCATCCTCCGACGCACGTTCTTCGCTCTTTCACTCAACCCAGCTCGCCCCGGAGCTGGGAGTCGAGCTCCACCATCCTCCGCTCGCCGGAGCTCATCCGCCCCGACCCACAGTCCACGTTCACTTCGCTTCTTCGGGTCGAGGCACTTTGCCCTCGACCCGCGAAGCTTCTGGTGCCTTTTGCAGGTCAAAAGGAGGGCATCTGAGCCCCCCTTACATCCAGGCCAGAAGCCCGTCGCCGCCGACCTCGCCGGAGCCCCTCCAGGGCTCGGCCGGGTCATCTGAGGCCTTCACCAGCTGCGGGACGTCACCGCGGATCTGTTCCGATACTTAGCAGCAGCTGAGGAGGACTACTGCAGGCGCACGAGGCCGGCGAAGCTCGCCGGCGGAGTGTTCTTCCTGCATCCTCCTTCACCGTCCGATCAGCCCCGCCGCTCCAGTCTCGATCCTGATCGTCCGTCCACTGAGGAGCAGCAGCCGTTGATTATCTCGAGGGGCTGATCCCAACCGTCAGCACAGAGGAGAGAGGCCCCCAGCACCTAAGCCGACCGATCACCCACGTGGCCACCTCTGCACCGTCGATCTGGCCCAAGAGCTGAAGAAGAAGAGCGCCGCCCATCCAGAGCCGTCGGATCCTCCACGTGGTGCCTATCGAGCCGTCGACATAATAAGGGGTAAATTACTTAGGGCCCCCTCTTAGTTTGTCTTTTTAGTCTTAGTCCTGTAAATATTTTAGTAGCTTTATTTACGTAGGGTAAATTGCACTGTGGACCATGTGCTTGTTTTTATTTGCTTTTATGCCCCTGTGTATGTGATCTCACGTGCTTCGCCACGTGCCTTGTCTGGGATATTTGCATCTTTTATCCTCTTGTTCTGTTGGGTTATGGAATGAATATAAACTTTCTGGTATTTGCTTTTATACCCCTGTGAGCATTTTATTTGAGCATGTGCGTGTATTAGTGGGTTAATTGCGATCGAGCCCCTGGACTTTTTGGTACCAGTTACCAAAAGGTCCAAGGACTTAGTTTTTCTTACCAGAAGGCCCCTGAGTGCCCCAGGCATGCGCCACGCGCGTGTTTAGCTGGGATTTTTGCACCTTGGCCCCCAGATTTGCGGGTATTTGCACTTACGTCCCTGTGCACTGTGCCCCCTTGTTGATTTTTGAATAAACATCAAACCACCTCCAAATTCGATGAAAATTTGACACATGGCTCCTGCCATGTTGTAGGATTTTTGAGAATTTTTGAGGACATTTTTGATTTTATTTAGTATTTTAAAAAATTCAAAAACCTTCTTTTTAGCTACTGTCTAGGTTTAAAAATCCCAAAAAAATATAAAATCACCCCCAAAAATTCTAAAAAACTTAGCTACTGTTCTTTGATTGTTGTTTGATTTTCTAGCCAATTTTGGCTATTTTTCATCTCTTAAAAGCCCTAAAAATCTAAAAACCCTTAAAAACTCATAAAAATTATAATAAATAATCTAAAAATCCAAAAACAATAATTTTGGTGCCCAAATTTTCCTTATTTTCTCTAGAATACAGGAAAATTACCTCCAGGGCCCTCTGAGATCATTAGATATTTTATCTTTGGGTTTTGGGCCTTGCTGGACAGTACCTCATCTTTTTAGCACTGTTTGATTTTTAGAAAATAAAATACACCTTATAAAAATCCCAAAAATTCACCAAAAACATTAAAAAACATAAAAAACATAAAAACAATTTTTCTGGAATTTTTGCTTGCTTTTTGGTGTGTTAAATAAATTGTGTAAGTGTGCTTGATTTTGTGTTCTTTAATTTTCTTCATATATTAAAAATCCAAAAAAATATAAAAATTATTAAAAACCACTAAAAAACATTTTCTTTTATTTTTTATATTGTTTTTACTAATTCGTAGGCCCTAGGCCAACCCGTGCTCCTTGTGTTCGACCCTGGGAGCTATACCAGGTTAATCTTATAGCTAGGACCGCACTTCGTGTTTTGATTTCTGATTTCTTTCGCGGTTCGATATTTTTCTTGATACACATAGTCTGATTGCTTGGGTCACAACGACCCGATTTTGTACCTCATACCCTAGTGATCAGGCCTGTTATCAGTAACTGCATGAAAAGATTGCTGGAGCTCTGGCGAAGGGTCATGGCTTTTATTAGGTGAAAATCGAGTCTAAATGGGGTGGCGTAGTGCTCTATGTCGAAGGGAGGTGGAGGGATAGCTGTAGTCTTGATCTAGAGTGGATCAAGGGGATGTGGGAGTATCTGGAGGGGGAGAATGGGCATGGAATTAATTGGTGGTGGTAGTAGGTCGGAATAAAGGAACTGACAGTTGGAAATGATGACCGAAGCTCTTAGCTCCGACATACTGTAATCTACCTAGATCTAAGCTAGAAACGACGGAAAATGCATCAAATAAACCACATAATTGAAAGGAGATGAAAAAATTACCTAGAAATGCAAGGAAAAGCCTTCGACTTGGAGACCGAGGAGACAAAACCACATGGAGGCACAACTCCGGTGATGGTGGATCATGTCTCAAGCAATTCAAGAACGATGTAAACTCGATGGGTCACTCGATGCCACCAAGCTCTACACATCTGAAGTGGGAATAAGTGGTCTATTATACAGAGAATGATCACAATAAAAAATGGCATTGATGGTTTTATTATACACAAGTGTGCTGGCGTCAAAAAGATCTAGGGTTTATGCGAGGATCGATGCAAGATTGACCCAACTAACGATAGGGCGTGATAGAGGGATGCACTGACGAGTTTTCATGAAGAAATCAACGAGCATTGGGAAGTGTGTCATAGGATAAAAAATCATAGAAGAGATGGGGTTCGATGCTCTGACATGGTCCCAAGGCTAGAAAAGGACGTTTGACTAAGGGGTCAACCCTTGCCGCACTCTGATTGGTCCACATCAGGTACTAAAAGATAAAATAATAATTAAAAGAATAAATAATTTTAAATCAAATAGTGAATGAATTAATTAAATTACAGTCAAATCATAAAAATGTTTATTATTTTCTGTACTATTTTAGGTGATTTTATTTATTTTTACAAGGTTAATTATTAGGTGTTAATATTTACATGTGTATACATAGGTATATTTACCTATATTTGAGGTATTTTATTTTTGTTTTGCATTATGTATTTTATTGCTTTATAAACATATTTTATATATTTAAAATATATTTCAATATATTAGTACACATTTTTATTTAAAATTTCTAATTTTATCTATTTACTTCAATAAACAAGGGTATATATATTACAGGTATAGTATACCTATATATTTTAACACATTATTTATTTTCAAGTATTTTAATGCTTTTTTATACTTTTGTGTTTAATATATTTCAAATAATATTTACAAGTATTCAAATATAAGAAAGCTAAAAATAAAAGAATGAATATAATGAATAAAAAATACAAGTACACAATACAATAGGGACCCGAAAGCCGACTTTTGCATCGTAAGTCCGTTTTAAATTAAACTTATATTATTTAGATAGATAACTAATTTTTTACGAACAATAATGGTGAGTTTGATCAATTTTGAGCATATATAGAGGAAATACAAGTTTGTAAAGTTTTGTTTGTAGCCTTTTGATCTGTGTGTCCTCATTGCATTGTGCATTATTTCTCTACGCAATTAAATTTGTATTTTTCTTTGTATTTTTATGTACAAGTTTCATGTTGAGGGTTTTATTATTTGTGGTGTGTATAATGTAAAATAAAATAGGTTATAAATGACAGTTTATTGTTGAGTTGAATTAATGTTTTCATATATTTCTGTACAATTTAATTGTCCTATCTCCCCCTACTTTATTCCTTGTCTACCAAGTCAATTTTGTCTTGGTCTCAGGGTCCAGGGTCATTCAATGTCCTTGACACTTCATTTTTTTTCTTTCCTTTATTCTTTTATTTTGGGATTAAATACATGCATCTACATAGTATTTATCAATCAATTTTTGAATGTTATTTTGTAAAATTAATGCAATTTACATGCATTTAATTAGGGATTTAAGGTCAAAATGAAAGAATAAAGGCGATGAAATGGAGATTCATCACCCCCCTATACTTGCCTTTGCTAGTCCCTAGCTAGCACTTTTGATAATGAGTGCATAAAATAGAAAATAAAAAAGAAAAACAAATAAGTTGGACTGATTGTAACTTTTATATTTGTCTTTATAAAATCAAAGTTTGGAGCTCGATCAAACCTTTCGGAATCTAAGTTTTGTTAGAACCTTATTAGGAATTAGAAAAAGCTTTCAAGAACCACAAAACTCTATCAAAGTATTTTCAAAAGTCAGGTCAGAATAAGTCTATATCATACAAAGACCCTTATGACTATTAATCTATCTTGTATAGTTTAAGTGATCTGCACCTTTAAGATGAAGCGACAAAGAGACAATCTTCTCCAACATGACGACCTTAATTCCCAATCCATCAACTCTTTCCTCGAGGATCGGGGTATTTCCTTCTAAGTTCAAGTGCAACCAGCTCAAGAAGGGGAGGTGGAGAAGAGAATGGATAGAAGCCACTATAGCTACCTATCCTAGGATTTGACCAGTGTAGTCAAGTCATCCAGCTTCAAGCTCACATGAATCTTTGACTTTGAAGCACAAGATTGCTTATTAAATACATAACTCTGACGTGAATTCATTTTCAGTTTTTATCCGTCTATTCTTTTCTTGAGTCTGTTTTTTCCTCCTTTTTTGAATACTATTTATAGTAGCATTTACATAAGGACTTTTTTCTTGATCTAGTAGACAATCCCTTTTATGAAGCTTTATCACAAACCACGACATCTTGTCCTTGGACCTTGTCACTACTGGATTGGGTAGGGGTACAATGGTCACTGATTGTGACTTCATATATTTCCATTCACTTGTATGTCATGACGACAAATCCAGCCCTCTACCACTTCAACTGAGTTAAGATAAGTGTAAGGTGCATGTGTCATTATCGAGAAGAATCATGCATGTGTTTCGAAATATTCTACTTAGGCCATCGAGATGACATAAGAACCCATTCTTGTGGTCTCAAAGAATTAAGTCTAGCATATCTGAAGCGCCTCAATTCCAGTTCATATAAGATTCATGTGATTAAGTGGATTACAGTCCAACCAAACTCCAATCTTTAGATTTTATTCCAGATCAGTTCAATTGTTGTTATCAATTTGAAACTGCAAATGCATAAAATATGTTTGTGAAATACATTTTCTGAGTTTGAGCTTATTACGTATTTTTGGATTTTTTTTGCAAAATTTTATGAAATTTTAAAACATTTTGCAGTTTTCATAGGTTTTGTAAAACTTTAATTTTTTAGGTATTTTAAATAAAAGCTAGTCAAAGAAGTATGTACAAATATTTACACAAGAGTACGTGCATATTTACAAGAATTAGGTTTGTATTTTACACTGGGACTTTAAACAGAAGTTAGTTATTATCACATGTTTGATATGCATGGGTTGTGTATATATGTGTAAAGAATTTTATTTCATAATTATATAAAATGTTCTCAAAATAGTTTGAAAACATTTTTACAAATATTTTAAAGACTTTATTTTTCAAATTACTTTTACAAACATTTCCAAAATTTGAAAATCATTTTGCAAAGATTTATTAAAGGTATATTTTAAAGTATTTCAACAACCATTTTCCAAATCATTTGTAAAATAAATTTCAAAATATTTTATTAAAATAAATGAATTTTTTTTTGCAAATATTTATAAAAGATTTTTAAATATTTGAAAACATTTTACAAAAGTTTTCCAAACTATTTTCAAAAGATTTTTCAAGTCATTTTACAAGTATTTTTAAATCATTTTGCAAAATATTTTTAAATCGATTTAATAATATTATTTATGAATAATTTTGAAAATAAATCGACATATGTAGAGTATATTCTTTACCATTGATTTATTGTATATCCTTACCCAGTATATTATCCATATTATTCAAATACGAAAATGCAAGTTACAGCTAAAGTATATACGACGTATATATGACCCCCATAGTTAGCATGAACTATGCCCTTATAGTGATCAAAGACAAAAAGGAAGACATAACTCGTGCTGAATATGGAAAAACCTATAATACAACGACTGAATCAAAGAATACGAAGTTGATCGTCCCCCCTATACTTAGGATCAACTAATCTTGAGTATAGAAGACTATATACAAAATGGGGATGATCGAGGGTAAGGACGAACATATCAGCAACTCGGTATGTCTCCCCCATACTTAGGAGAAAAAACCCTAAGTGTAGAACATAATATCATCAAGTGAGGGGATCGAAAGAAATAAATAAAGAAAATAATGATAAGAGAATGGACAACATCACTTCCCCTATACTTAGGGTATGAGGTCCCTACGTATAAGCAATGACAGGAGTGATGAAACGAAACCAAGAAAGAACACTCGACTCGTCCACCTCCCTTATACTTAGGATAAAACACATCCTAAGCAAGTGAAACACACAGATCAAGGTGGACGATAGATATGACAGAAGGAATGGGAGAAACGAAAGTGAAAATATACAAGGTCATGATATACAATATTTACGATGGTAGAAATCGTACCGTCTCGCTCGACCACTGATGAATGGATCTAACAAGGTGCAAATCAATATTGGGTCAATAGTTGACAAAGCATGCTCTGGATCGACATGGTGGGGATTTTCTGTGGTCTGGAATTGAGAAGGCATGAACTCATTGGTCGAAGAAGTAACGTCATATCTGGCTTGGGAAGTCTCTGCTTCTGTTGCCATCCATGATAAGGTATCTGCAGTATAAATACTATGGATCTCATCAATACATCTCCACACATAAGAAGAGGGAACACAGAGAACTATGCTTTCTGAGTCTTCTCCTGTGAAGAGGAATTCTCGGGTCTCCATATCATTCATGGTATAACAAACATATTTGATCTCAACAACTAGGTCATAGTACTCTGAGTTGGTGATGAATCTCCATTTCATCACCTTTATTCTATCATTTTGGCCTTAAAAAGCCTAGTAAATGCATGTAAATACCCTTAATTTGCATAAATTAACATTCATCCCTTATTGTATAAATATTGTATAAAATACTATTACCAAAATTATAGATAAAGAAAAGAAAAAGAATAAAATATCAAATATATTTTATGATCCTAAACCCCGAGTTCTAGGCATCTTGATGATTAGATCGATCATGAATAAAGTAGGGGGAGATAAGGGCCAATAATCCAACAAAAGTCCCTTTTATTTATTCATTATTTATTCATTTTTTATACCGATTTTATTTTCTACTTTTATATCTAAAATAAAGTAACTTTGAACATGAAAGTTGTAGATCAAAAAATATAGAAAAATATATAATTGATTTCATCCAAAAATTATATACAGAGTAGAAGTTATGCTCTAAATAAGAATCCAAAATCCCAACTTCCCAGACCATATCTCTCAAATAAAAACTCAAAATATATCAAAATCACCTTTAATTGTATATAACTTATAATAATCTATTTAATGAAGGGGTTTCATATTTTTTGGAGTTAAGGTGTGAAATTTATGTTTTAGACCCCTATTGCATAATATACCCGAATAAATTATTCATCTTATTTATTCTTTATTATTTTTGTACTTTTATATTTATATTATTTTGTAAATATTATTTATAGTTTATATACATATTAAAACTAAAATAACCATAAATAAAACATTGAAATAAAATATGTATATAAAATACATAGATGAAAATATAATAAGTGTACCTATAGATATCATAATCCTATTTAATTAAGTGTATATAATATATCAAAAAAATATAATAAAAATATATGTAAGTGTCTAAAAATCATTTATAATTTTATAAAATAATAAAATTAAACAGTAAACTCAAAAATACAAAATAAAAATAAAAGACACAAAACATAGATAAATATACGTATATATTAAACCCTAAAAAGTAACTTTTAATTATATACCTTTAAAAATAAATAAAAATAATAATAAAACACTACAAAAATAATAAACAATTTTATTTGATAACTAAAAATTAATAAAATCATTTATTATTTTATATCGAATTTCAAATTAATTTTCAGGTTTGATTTTCTAGTTGGTCCACTTGGACCAACCAGCTTTCGCCCCCAATTGACCTTGATCAACTCTCTGACCGAGGTCGTAGGGTTGTCAAACTTGGAGTTTGACCTTTTTTCTCACTTTTTTCCAAGTCGATCTGAGCATTGACTTGGTTCGATCTCTTATGCACTTTTGTTCCTCGATCCTCGTTGATATACACATACATGATTCCTCGAGTGGATCGTTGCTGCATCGCTGCCATTATCCCGTTCTTGGACCCCATTCCATCATTCATATAAAAGATTACCCCCATTTAGAGTTTTATTTTTTATCCCTCTTCCACCTTCGAAGCCTAAACCTATGGTGCAGACTTTCTTCCTTGTGACAGCAGGGAGGCAGGGACACTTCCAGTTTGTCGTTTGGTGTCGAATCGAGGTGGATCCGAGTCGCCGCCACCAGCTCCGCTGCAAGATCGCTATGCTCTGGTCCCAGTCAGGTTGCTTCTCCTTTTCTCGTTCTTTCGATTCTGTTTCTTTGTATTAGAGTAGCATTGCATTTCATTTCTGTTGATTTTATCTCCTGTGGATTTAAATCCAAATCCCTCATTCATCGGAGCTTTGGCTCTGACCACTGTATTCCGACCATATCCTCGCCACGCTTTCATGTCCAATGGCCTCATCATCTCCCCCTTCACCTGCTCTCCGCCTGACGTACGACCGCTCATTGTGTTATTGCATAAAACATGTGGTCCGCTCTTCCTCCTCCTCCGCTCGACAAAAGAGTTCCACCCACGCCACCTATCACCCATTCCATCCTAAGAGCTCCCCTGAGCTCTGTATTTTTGCGCTAACGAGTGCCCTATAGGAAACATCACGTAAAAGCCCCTTTGCAGGGCAGTCGAAGGTAGAAAAGGACCCTCCAAGTTCGGGGACTCATCCGAGCATTTGGCGAGGGATCCGAGTATTTTGTGGATCCATACTGCTTTGGGAGGTTTGCAGGAGCATAAAGGGACCATCAGAGCTTCAGGAGCAGGTCGAAGGAGCGTGCAAGATCAAATCCAAACTCACCCCAGGCGAGTTCTTTCCGCGTTCTTCCACCTGCCTCAGGAACTGTCGGATCAATAGCGGCCCTTCAGGCATGCAACTGCCGTTAGATCAACTCCACCTCAGTCGTAGGATCAGGATCTGGGATCTAATCCTGGGCGTTTAGATGAAGTATCATCGGTGCACCTAGGCGTGACACATGTTAAGTAGATTAACCAACACCATTCGATCCTACCATTCGCTGGGTATTTTGCATATTACGCCCCAACATTTTTCGTATTTAATAATTAAACATTAAACTATCATCATCCGTTTCAAATATTTTGAAATATTTCCATCCAAGGCACTAGACTTTTTGTATTTTCTTTTAGGTCCGCGCCACATCACATCACTTGATGACCCCACGTGAGGTGGCATTTTGCAGGCGGGACCCCTGGGCTTTGTTGTATTTCATTCTAGTCCCAATTTTTTTATTACATTATATAATTTTTGGTCAAATTACAGAGTGGACCTCATCTTTTATTTTATTTACAATTATTCCCCTGCTAGTAGTGTAGTTTCTTTTTGTTTTCTCTATTTATTTAAAATATCATCTTTGCTCGAAAAAATCTCGAAAATTAGGCTTAAGCTCTTTGATGCTTGTACTTCTACGTTATATATTTATTTTGCAATTAGGACCTTTAATTATTTATTAAAAATAAAAAATGCCTCTTTTATTTCCTATTAAACTTAAAAAATATCAAAAAAGATAAAAAATGTTTTGAAATTTTTCCAAAAAATATATTTTATTTATTTATTTATTTTTAATCTTCAAACCAAAACTCATTAAAAATAGAAAAACAAAACTCTTAAAAATTAGTAAACCTAAAAACATTTAAATCTATAAAATTCCTAAAAACTCCTAAAATAGCATTTTCTATTTTATAATTTTCTTTATATCGTTATCTATATATTATAATTTATTTGGAAAATTTGGAATTAATTTTCTATTTTTAATCTCTATTTCAATTTTAACTATTTAATTAAACCTTAATTTAGGATATTTTGACTTTTAAAATATATAAAAATTACAAAAATTCTTAAAAATCATAAAAATAGTAAAATATTATTTAAACCCCTAAAGATTTTATTTTCTAAATTTTGAACATTTGGTTGAATTTATAAATATATTGGCTTACATTGTATATATACTCTTGTATTTCTATATTATATATTTAAATAATATAAAATATAAAATTAAATATAAAATACAAAAAAATAAAACAAAAATAAAATAAAAAAAATGTAAAATAAAAAACCCATTAAAAAATATTTTGGGTAACTAGAGAGATAAATTGTGCGTGATTCTTTATCTTGCCTGCTTTACTCCATTGCATCCTGTGTTCGACCCCTACTTACTTGTCACTATACACTTTTAGTAGGGTATACTAAATTTTAACTCTTGCTCTTAATTGCTTGATTATCTGTGTGGATTAATTGTTGAAACTATAGGAGGATTTGAGTAGTCGCCTTAGCGACAATGAGCCTGATTTTTCTGGCCATTATTTAGCGACTCCGATTTTCTCATTTTTCAAATGGTGCTATTGCTGAGTAGCATAGGCTTATTGAGTAGCTTTTGTCTCTTTACTTGCTTAGCCATTTTTGTGATTATCTCTCTGTATTTGATTATCTACTTTGAATTATCTGATGTCTCTTCTCTTATCTTCTTACGTGGGACCATAAACCGAGGAGGATGGCCTAGGTGATTCTATGCAGCCTTGGGACGAGGAGCCAGCTATTCTGACCTAGCCGGTAGGAGAGAGCAGGAGGGTCTAGAGAGAGAGGACGTTCGCTTAGGATTTTTATTTTTTTTATGAGAGAGAAACTTATTTGGATTATTAATTTGTAATAATATAGGTAATGTAGACCTTGAATACTCAGTCTCAATTTCCAAGTGTTTGTTCACTTAGAGGCTCATCACGTTTTCCAGGATTTCAACGCTTTCTTTTACTTTGTTTCATGTAGTTTTGTGCTTTCCACCCTTTGTTTCTATTTGTTTTGTGGAATGAGCCCTTAGTTTTTAGGCTTGATTGATCGTGTAGTTTAAGTCCAAACCCCTAACTATTTTGCATGCATCTATAGTCTTCTTGTTTGGAGTTATATTAATTAATTATTGGACACCTAGTTTCGAAACCATACGCTACGAGAGCACTCCATACAATGCTTGTAGGACCCATTCTGGTGGGCACCAAGGAGGCTCCAAGACCGAACTATAGGTTTCACTCTTGGTGTTTAGCATTTGGTTCTTTATGTATAGCAATTGCCTCCTTAGGACGATTTCCGTGTGCATATCGACATATAGTATATGTTTAAAAATTCCTGTTTTGCATCCCGCATGGAGAGAGCTGGGAAGCGTTGTAAGTCTTCTAATTAATTATTCATCATTTAGGCACTAAGGTAATATTTCCATCTTAGTGTCACCTTGCATTGCTTTTACACTATGTCCTCTGTTTTTGGATCACCTAGGAATAAGTAAAATACAAAAACATTAGGTGCTTGTATAGAATCTACTCAAAGTAAGTGATAACACAAAAAAAAATAAAAAAAGGACTGTTAAAAATACTTGACCTAAATAGAATTGATTAATTGGACTCATTACCTTGGGTGAGCAAAGCCCTCATTTGTTTTAAGGTAGCATTGGAAGGCCTCCTTCCCAGTGAGAGAGCGTCTTCGTAAGGATTAGAGCCCAAAACCCAGTCCGTGGTTGCTCTATGTATCGCCTGGATTTCCGATGTAATGGTGCTTCTATCGTACGTAGATGGGCAAGGCTTGGTCAACGATGATGTTCTCTATTGTGTAGAGCATCGACCTTGTCCGAACTATTGAGCATAGGCTACGCCTTCACAGGAGTGTCTGTCACATCGTCTCGCATCCGAGTAGATCCTCGCACGCTCTCGAGTGATTCTATTGTGAGCAAGGTCTGAAGTAGTGGTTTCTCCTATCGGCTTCCTTCCTCTATTCCTTTGGTTGAGTAGGGATTCAGGAAGGGTTACAAGGACTTAAAAAGTGCAGACTACAAGTTACAAAGCAGGAGGACAAGTACGTGATACTTTTCCGGTAGTACTGTCTCTCCTCTAGGCGTAGCGCTCTAAGGACTCATTAAAAGATAAATTGTCTGAAAATCAAATCTAAAACTAACAAAGATAATTGCCGAACCTTCACGGCTTCACATGTCGAGTTGGTGAATCCATTGTTTTTGAGGTTTGATTGATTAGTCTTATTAATGTCAAGATCAAGAACATCACGCACTTGCACCATTCTGCTCTCCTTAACCCTTTCTCATCGCGGACATTTTATTGTTTTACACTCCTTTTATTACTTGTTTTTCTCTGTGCTCTTCATCCATCATTTATCTTTTTTGATAATCTCAAGATGTCGTCACACAGATGGTTCCCGCCGACATCCACATCGATTCCATGTTGCCAATATCTCCAATAAGACGGGATGATATCCACAAAGTTAGTTCTGATCTTGCGAACTTCTCCTTGGACTCCCTGATTCTCTCTTCTTTCAATACTCGCCTTTCTCCAATAAATCCTTTGGTCGGGATGGACTCGCAGCCCGAACTAGCTCTTCATGTCCAAATAAATCGGGATTACTCTTGTCCCAGAATTAACCCCTTGTGGATGGAGATCGATTTTAGTCAATTCCTATGCTCCGTTAACAACAATCTGGGATTGACCATAATTCCAGATTCATCTCAACAGTTGGTGTTCAGAAAGAGACTGACTAGGTTTACTCCATCATGTAGATAATCAACCTGATCACGAGCTAGAAGATCAAGCCGACTATGAGATGGATCCTACAAGAAGGGGAAAGGGACCAAAACCCCAACCCGTCGAGTAGGAAGATCAGGGGGACATGCAGTATACCATGCAAAATGAAGTCAATAGTCACCTGCTTGCTTCAATACATGCCATCCAATAACAATTGACTAATCATGCTCTTGCCCAGATCACCTTCCAAGAGATGTTGAATGATCTAGGGACAAGAATCGACAAGAGAATTGACAAGAGGGATGATGAACCGAACCCAGAACATGAGTTCAATCAGGGAGGTGAAGGAGATGCATTTTCTGTGGAAGGACCCCGCTACGAGAGATGGGAGACAGGGCCACCACTGCTGAAGCCAACTCTGAACGAAACCTACAACCCTGGGATAGGACGTGTTACTGAGTGGATTCAGATTCCACCATTCCATGTTCATTTCAAGCTGAAGCCGCAGTTCCTGTATCTGCTTCCCACTTTCCACGGGAACACAACAGAAGAACATACCTCCACTTGAAGAAATTTGGCTGCATATGTGCCACTATACATTACCCCAATATCCCTCTGGGGTAATCAAGATGACTGATTATCCTTTTAGTCTCCAAGACAAGGCCCTGTATTAGGTTGGTCATCTAGGAAAAGTAGTGATGACCAAGGAGGAGTTGAAATCAGCATTTCTCCATAAATTTTACACTCTCAGCCAACTGAATTAGATGCGTGCCCGCATCTCCAGCTTTTGTCAGCATCCCCACAAGACAGTAGATGAAGTGTGGAAGAGGTTCACGGAGTTACAAGAAAAGTGTCCCCACCACAAGATTCCCAAGACCATTCTCATGCAACACTTCTTTTGTGCGTTAACACTAGAAAGCCAGAGGCTTCTCGATGTCGCTTGTAGTGGATCACATTTCAATAAGGACGAGGACGTCGTCTAGAATATTTTTGAGGAGATGGCCAAAGGAGAGGCTGCTTAATCCTCATCTCGCACCTACATGAAGATGCCTGCCACCATCAGCAAGCCTGTCAACATGGCTACCCATGCCGAAGGTAAGGATGAGAGCTCCAACCTCAGCATCATTGAGAGCCACATTTCTGAGGTAGACATCATTGAGAAGAGGTCGCAGGACCTCAAAAAACTATCTGTTATCGAGAATAGAACCCAAGGCTTGGAGAAGCTCGATTTGATCTCCCAACAGCTGGAGCAGATAGTCTGAGCTCTGAATGTCAATACATGCAATGCTGTGTTTGCCACTATCGAGAACCCTACTGAGCAGAATGAGCTACCACCGATATAATCTCCTCAACCAATTATCCCGCAGACCCAACCGGTTCAGCACGTATACTACGTGCAGGTCCCGGAGTCGCCCCTGCAGTCCCAGAACCAGATGGTTGTTTATTAACCAGTGCTACAACCAACCTATCTGGAGCATTCCCTCCACCCCCACCGTAGATTTTAGAGATTTATGGTGTGTAGGAACACGAACAACAATTGACCCGTCCTCAGGGACACCCTCAGGGTCAGACCTCATCCAACCGGCCACATCACCAGCAACAGTCCGGCTACCGTCATCAGGAATTCCCTCCGCAGCAGCCGACTACATCATACAAAACTTTTTATCCCTCTCAACAGTATTCACATCATTCCTCTCGTCCTCCTCCTCACCAATTTTCATAGGGTTACCAGCAACAGCCTCCCCCACACTATCAACTCTATAGGACCCAAGTGGGAGACTCCTCTGAGGTTGCGCTGGTGAACCCTGCTCTTGCATGCCTAGAGCAGCTAGTTAAAAATATGGCTGGGATGTCCCAGAAGATAGACGATCTGACGGCTGCCAAAACTGTCATACCAGCCTAGGTCGAAGCTAATCAGAATAATTTCCTAGGTAAGGAGCAGGTAGTGTGTAGAGATGTACCGATTCAGGTGGAAATGATTTGTTTATATCTAACGTTGTTACTCTCAGGAGCGACTGCATCCATCGGTGGCCGTGAAGGGAAAGCACATCGTATGTAGAATTTTTGAAGGAACACCATATGTAGAAAAGTCACAAAAAATGAAGAAAATACAGAAAGACAACAACAACCTCAGTGGAAATCAGCCAGCATTGGAGACATCTGCACGTGCCGCAGAACCAGCCCAGTCTTGAAGCTTGCACTTGCAGCAGATCCAAAACCACCACCCGAAGCCGATCCTGCATTTTTTGGTCCACAGATTGTAGATGATTCTATACCTTTTTGCCATCTACCTATAAAAAATGATAGGGATAAACTTTTGAATGATACAACTTCAGATTTTGTAACTATTCCTTTCCCAGAAGCAATGAAAAAACACAAAAAAGAAAATTTTGAAAAATTCTTTGTCTGATCCTGCCATCACTGAAATCATTCAAAATTTTGTCTTGAACATGCCTTTAATGAAAGCTCTTGAGTACATGCATGCCGTGAAGAAAGGATTGAAAGATGCATGTACGACCATGTACATGCCTCATCCTCACAATGCAAGAAGTAAAGGTGGCAAGTCCGAGAAGCACATTTTTCTATGGCCATAGTCAATGCCATCGTCAATTTCCAAGACAAGAAGCCATATAAGGGAGGACCACTCGTTCGTTGTCAGATGTTTAACTAGGTGTTTGAACGTACTTTGCTCGACAACGGGTCTTCTGTCAACTTGATGCCAGCTTCACTGCTTACTGAATTAGGGTTAGGACCACTCAAACCTACAAAGATGATTCTGCAATTCATAGATAAATCCGTCAAGCAACCTAGGGGCATGTTGGAGGACTTGATCGTCACGATTCAGGGAATGCAGTTCCCTGCCGATTTTGTCGTGCTAGATATGGACGTCTCCACACATTTGCTTCTCACCCCAATCATCCTTGGACGACCATTCATGCGAACAACCAATGCAGTAGTGAATTATGGCACTGGGGAGATCACATTCATCTCCAACAACAACAAAATCAAGATAGAGACAGTGTCCATTGCAAAGGCTAAAGAGGGACATCTGCAGCGTGTGCGAGGATGATCAATCATTCTGAAGACTACGACTTTTTGACAAAACTTCAAGACACCAACCTCTTTATGGACGATAATGAGATCCATGGATTCCTCTGCCCTGAGGAAGGAATGGAGAATGCGATCGAATTTCCGCTTATCTATCATGATGAGATTCTGGTTGATTAACTCGATGAGGTTTCTGTGGAGATGATGTGTCTTCAAGACCAAGAGTATATTATTGAGGATTTCTGCAACGAAGAGGAAATTATTGAAGATTTCTGTGAATTTATGAATGTGGAGGCTGAACATAGTAGGACGGACACCGAATAAATGAAAGAACCAACACCTACTATGATAGCCGAAGTCACCATTGAAGCAGCTCCCGCTCCGCCTGAGCTGAAACAATTGCCCTCCAATATGAAGTACGCCTTCCTTGCAGGTGAACCTAATATGTACCCGGTCATCATCAATTCTCATTTGACTGAAGGCCATGAATCTCGTCTGATGGAGGTTCTTGAACGAAACCACAAGGAAATTGGTTCGAAGACTTCAGATCTCCATGAGATCAACCTGTCCGTTTGCTTGCATTGCATTTTCCTTTAAGAAGATAGCAAACCCTCCCACAAATTTCAGAGAAGACTAAATCCAAACCTTCGGGAGGTTGTCATGAAAGAAATCCACAAATGGTGCGATGTAGAATTTATATATCCCATCTCCGATAGCAAATGGGTGAGCCCTCTGCATGTAGTACAGAAGAAATTAGGGATCACCATCGTAAAGAATGACAAAGAAGAGGAGATCGCAACCAGGGTACCCACTTCTTGGAAAGTGTACGTGGATTATAGAAGACTCAATCTCTCCACCAAGAAGGACCACTTTCTTTTGCCCTTCATTGACCAGATTCTTGAGAGGCTGGCTGCGAAGGAATACTTTTGCTTCTTGGATGCGTACTCTTGATATAATCAAGTTGCTATAGCTCCCGAAGATCAAGAGAAGACCACGTTCACCTTTCCATTTGGTACATACACATTCAGACGGATTTCGTTCGGGCTATGCAATGCCCCAACCACATTTCAGAGGTGTATGCTTGCAGTTTTTGCCGACACGGTGGGCAATTTTCTCGAGGTCTTCATGGACAACTTTTCTATCTACGAAGACTCATTTGATCAATGTCTTGATTATCTAGATCGAGTCTTACGGAGGTGCTACGAAGTAAATCTGGTGCTCACTTGGGAGAAGAGCAATTTCATGGTGACTGAAGGAATTGTGCTGGGTCACATTGTATCTAAACATTGCAAGGAAGTTGACCCGACCAAGGTGGAGGTGATTTCTAAATTAGAGCCACCTACAACCATCAAGCATGTCAGGTCATTCTTTGGCCATATCGGTGTCTACCAGTGATTTATCAAAGATTTCAGTAAGTTGGCCAGACCGTTGACCGAGATGCTAGGCAAGGAGATTGATTTCACTATTGACGACTGTGTGCTCCTTACCTTTAATCTGTTAAAAGAACTTATCACTTAGGCTCCTATCTTACAGCCATTGATTTGGACACAACTTTTTGAGATATTGGTGTTGTCCTTGAATAGAGGAAAGATAAACTCCCATTTACTATTCACTATGCTAGCTGAAAGCTCGATGAAGCTCAAAGAAATTACACAGTCATTGAGAAGGATCTACTGGCGGTGTTTACCTTGGAAAGTTCAGATCTCATCTCCTCGAGTCCAAGGTCATCATCTACACAGATCACTCAGCCATCCAGTACTTACAACAGAAGAATGTTGCCAAAACACGTCTCATCCGGTGTATCCTTCTCCTCCAACCTTGAAATTCAAGATAAAATTAGAGTTAAGAATATGGTGGCTAACCACTTATCCATACTTCTTGAGCCCGAGTCTCCTGAGCAGAACTTGCAACCAATCACATAAACTTTTCCAGATGAGGAAAGTTTTTCAGTCTCCTCACTCTCTTGGTACATTGATATTGTGAACTATCTTGTGACCGAGAGAACTCTACAAGATTGGCCAAAGCTGAAAGTAGAAAAATTATTGTCTATCCATTTTTACCGGTGGGAGGATCCATATCTTTTCCGTGAGGGGGTAGATTGCATTTGGAGGAGGTGTATTCCTCAAAAGGAAATCCCGAGTGTCCTTGCACTTTGTCATGATCAAGAATCTAGAGGACACCATTCAGGCAGACGAACAACAACAAAGGTTCTTCAGAGTGGTCTTTGGTGGCCTACATTATTCAAGGATGAATAATATTACGTTAAATGTTTCACTGACTGCCAGAAGATGGGAAACACTATAGGAATGAGAGATACAATGAATCTAAAGTTCATTCAAATATCCGACGTCTTCGACGCATGGGGCATCGATTTTATGAGCCCACTTACAAACAACCAGGGCTACGAACATATTCTGCTTGCTATCGACTATGTGAGTCGTTGGGTGGAAGCATGTCCCACCTGAATCGCTGACAGTCAGACTGTCTATCGATTCTTAAGAGATCATATTATTGCGCGGTTCAAGATTCCCAAAATTATAATATCAGATGGGGGTAGCAACTTTATAAACAGAGAGGTGAAGAAGTTAACTCAAGAATTTTGCATAGAAACATCGTGTCGCTTCACCATACCACCCACAGTCCAATGGCTTAGTTGAATGTTCAAATTTGGAGAAAAGACAACTTTACAAAAGCTTGTGTGTCCGAATAGCAAGAATTGGTCTCAATTACTCGATTTAGTTCTTTGGGCTTCGTACAAGTCACCATTAGGAATGTCTCCCTACCTCTTGGTATATGGCAAGCCATGTCATCTGCCCATTGAGCTAATACATAAATCTTTATGGGCCATCAACATCTGCAACTTGGACTCTGAGAAAGCAATGAAAAATAGAAAAGTGGATCTGAACAGATTATTGGAGTTCAGAGAGTATGCATATGACAATATCCTGATGTACAAGGAGAAGGTCAAAAAGTGGCACAATAAGCATATACGCTACAAGTCCTTTGAGTCGGTCAGAAGGTGTGGTTGTTATATGCAAAATTGAAGATCTTTCCAGGCAAGCTAAAGAGCAAGTGGACTGGGCCATTTACAGTGAAACATGTGCTTGAAAATGGAAGCGTAATGATGTCTAGTTTGTCAGCTGACACATAGCCTTTTGTGGTCAATGGTCAGCTTCTGAAACCATATCTGGAACATGACACATTTTTGCCTGTCGTTGACTCAATCCAAGTGATTTATGATGATGTGCCGAATACTTCCATAGCTATAGAAGGCGACAAAGCAAATCAAAACATTTTTGAATGAATATTCTTCTTTTCTTCTTTTCCTTCTTTAGTTTTTTATTCTTTCGAAAAGGTGTCATCCCCTTCATCATTGCCGCATTTAGGATGTACTTTGTCCTAAATATAGGGGGGATGTTCACCCCGAGCGGTTCAAATCTCTTATTTTATCTTCATCTTTCTTTTCTTCTTTTTGTTTGCATTTTTCTTTTCTACCAAAAAGGTATTGCCCCTTTTTGACAGCTTTCTATACTTAGGACACACCTAGTCCTAAGTTGTGCACCTTAATGTCTTTCATTCTTTGATCCACTCTATTGTTGCCTCTTCTGTTTAAACTTAAGGATATCTTACCCTAAGTATAGGGGGAGACAACCCGATCTGTTCATTCCCACCCTTTACTCTCCATGCTTTGTGTAAGGTCTGATATGCTTAGAATTAGTTGATCCTATGTATAGGGGGGACGGTCGACTCTTATTTGTTCATTTCTTCATTTATTCATTAGGCTTTTCTATACTTAGTACAAGTTATGTCTTCTCTTTTTCTCTCTAATCTATGAGGACATATCTCAAGCTAAGTATCGAGGGGGTCACATATACTCTGTATATAATTTAGCCATAATTCATACTTTCATATTTTTAATAAATATGGTTAAATATACGATTAAATTCATTAAAAATCAATGTATAAAAATATGCGTAGTATTCCTCAAATCCTTATCATTTTTACTGATTAACAAATCAGATAAAAATATTTTTGCAAAATGTTTGAAAAATAGTTTGAAAATCCTTTTGAAAAATCTTTTGAAAACTGTTTGGAAAATGTTTTGTTAAATATTGTCAACCTTTGTAAAAATAGTTGTTTGTAAAATTTCCTTTTATTTGTGTGAAATAAAAATGTTTGACAAAATCATTGGCAAATGATGAAAAATGGTTGCAAAAATATTTAGAAAAAACTATATATACTGTTCGAAAACCTTTACAAAATGATTTTCAAATTCATGTAAATGTTTGTAAAAATTATTTGTAAAATTTTTTTTGGACTATAGTTTTTTCAACAT
The DNA here is from genome assembly GCA_037367405.1 of Ottelia alismoides. Classification (NCBI taxonomy): domain Eukaryota; kingdom Viridiplantae; phylum Streptophyta; class Magnoliopsida; order Alismatales; family Hydrocharitaceae; genus Ottelia; species Ottelia alismoides. Next base: position 255,990 of record JAZKJV010011305.1, read on the forward strand.
TGTTTGTAAAAATCACTTTTTAAATAAGTGTGAGGAATATATACATCACATTAAAATCCTTTATACATCTCTAAAATAATAATAATAATAATAATAATAATAATAATCACGCATCCCTTGTAAATTCTTCTTAAAAATCTAACTCTTGTAAATATAAGATGCATCCCCGTGTAAATATTTGTACCTAGTCTTTGGCCAAAACCTTTTATTTTAAAAAAATCACAAAAACATTTGCAAAACCCAAAATACTAAAAATACTTGCAAAATCTTTTTGAAAAATACAAAAAATATTTTTTTTCATTTGCATCATCTTTTAAAAAAAACCCATAAAAAAGTTCAAAACTTTGAAAATTACATCACAAAATATTTTCTGCATTATGCATAGCATTTGCTTAGCATTTGCATTTTTTGGATTGAGTTTGATTATTGTACAAATCTAAGTAAAATCCAAAGATTGGAGCTTGGTTGGACCTTAAATCTACTAATAACAGGAACCTTACTGGAGCTAGAATTGAGGTACTTCAAGTCTAGGTGACTTAATTCTTTGAGAATAACGGGACTTGGTTCAATGGATTCTTGACTGCCTAAATAGAGTATTTCAGAGCGCACACACGACTCTTGTTGATAATGACCTAACTTAGACACCTGCACCTTTCACTTGGCTCAACTCAGTTGGAGTGGTGAAGGGATTGGATTTTCTTGTATGAGACGCACACAAGTGGAAACATTTGTCCTCATCTAGGGAGGGAAGTGCACCCCAACCCATCTAGTAGTAGAGACATCTAAAGACAGGAGAGTGTGGGTTGAAATAATGCTTCAAAAGATGGATAGTCTACTGGATCAAGAGGAAAAACTCCCCATGTAAATGCTATTGTATATAGTATTTCAAAAAAAATCTAAAAGCAAAAACTACAAAAACGTGGGCAGGCCTGATTGAAAATAAAATGCCTGCTGGAGTGTATATATTTGTACACTTGAACGTGATCAGGAGCCACTTGAGAAGAGCTCCAACCTGAACATCATTGGGAGCCACTTGCGAAGAGGTCTCATGACCCTGAAAAGCTTGTAGCGATTGAAAAGAGAACCTAGGGTTTGGACAGACTTGACTAAATTGCCGCACAGCTAGAGTTGCTTGTTAGAACCATCAACGCATGCAACTTAGTGTCCGCTACCGCCAAGACTCTCACTGAGCAGAAGGAGCCCGCACCGATACAACCTCCTCAATTGAGTCCTTCGCCATCTCTTCTCATCCAGCATATATACTACGTATAGGCCCCTGAGCAGCAGACACCCTAATCGTAGAATCAGATGGTGTTGTACCAGCCAGAACCTCAACCTGTGCATCATGAGCAGTTCTTTCCACCCATGCGACAAATTCAAGAAGTGAATGCTGTGTGGGTAAATGAGCAGCAACCGACATGTCCTCAGGGACAATTCTAGGGTCAGAACTCGACCAACCAGCCATACCACCACAAACAACAAAGGGAAAATAGCTTCCAACCCTATCTGTCCCAGTACTAGCAATCTCCAAAATATGGAAACAATTGGAGGCAGTGATACCAGCAGTCCGGCTACCGGGCATTACAATTTCACCGGCAATAGTTAACTGCTAATTATCAGATATCATACCCCTCTCAACATAACCAACAGTACTATTCGCATCCCCCTCCTCACTATTCTTCTTAGGAATACCCACAACAGTCTCCATAGCAATAATAGAGTCAGAGGCCCCACCAGGGCGACCTTTCTAAGGGTACGTCAGAAAACCCGGCTCTTGCTTATCTGGAGAAATTAATGATAAACGTGGTTGAAATGAGCCAAGAGATTAACGACTTGACGGATTCTAAAACCATCATCCTAGCCCAGGTTGAGGCCAATACGAATAATTTTCGATGCAAGGAGTATGTAGCTTGCAGTTTTCCAGGCAATTCAGATGAAGATAACCTGTTTATCTCTAACGTTGTCATTCTCAGGAGTGATAGAGCACTTCGGTCATCGATGTCCGTGAAGAGAAAGCATCATGCATCTGATGGACAATCATCAACCCGACTAGTAGCAGTAGCCAAGGAAATTTTTGGAGGAGCACCATCTATAGAAAAGTCATACAAAATGAAGAAAATACAAAAAGACAAAAAGATAGCAGTAACACCAGACCCGGTAAAGACCAGTTAGCCATGGAGATGCTAGAACTTGCGAATAGATCCATAGCTGGTCAAGGAAGCTGGGCTTGAATTTTTTGGTCTACCACTTCTAGATGATTTTGATTTTTTTTGCCATCTACATGTACATAATGATATGGACAAAAGTATGAATGACAAAGTTTTTGATTCTGTACATATTCCATTTCCTGAAGCAATGAAAAAGACCAAAAAAATAAAAATTTGAAAAATGCTTTGCTTGAGCCTTCAATTGTGGAAATCATTTAAAACTTGGTCATAAACATGCTACTGATGAAAGCCATGGAGTACATGTCTGCAGTAATGAAAGGCCTCAAGGAAACATGTACAACAAGGCACCAACCTCACCCTCACAATCCCAAAACCCAAAGTGGAAAGAATGAGAAATACCTTCTTTTGTGTTCTTCCAAATAGGTCCATCACCGTACGATCAAAAACAGTGTGTCAGTTTAGATCTTGGCCATCCAAAAAGCCCCATTTCTTTGTCGTTGATCAGAGCATCTAGCGTAGATCGAGGTCGTTGAAGCATGTTTCAACCACATCCATCCGATATGAGAGTCAACACATTACCACCGTCTAGAGTGCCACGTCAATTAAGGTTATAATTATGCTTATACCCTCTGCATTTATTTTATTTTCAAAGAAGTCTAATTGGACACGTGTTATGTAATAAATTGAACAATTGCATTTTAAGTCATGCACTTTAGTTTAATTGCATTTATGTCCTATTTGAATTGCAATCGTGCCCGACACAAGCATTCTTGGGTAAATTGCTATAAACGTCCGCATCTATGTGTTATTGATTGGTCCTTGGATTTCTTTTATTTGCAAATAAGTCCTGTTCAATGGGGCGCACGTGCCCACACACGAGATTTTGGAAAAATTGCAGATTTCACCATCGTAACTATTTCTTTGTTATTAGAAAATCATAAAAGTTTCTATAAATATGTAACATATATTTATATCACATATATATTTGGTTAGGTATTTTAAGTTGTTTTCTATTTATGAATAATCAAAAAGTGAGCTTTTATTCCTTGTTTAGAGTAAAAAAATCCATAAAAATAGAAAACCTTTTTGAAAAATTCCAACAAAAATTTTACTTTGTTTATTTTGTATTTTATAACTCCAGACCAAAAACTATTAAAAATAGAAAAATACTAAAAATTAAACAGCTCCAAAATCCTTTATAAAAATATAAAAAATCATCAATATTTCCAAAAATATTAATTTCTATATCTAACGATTCTGCTCTGCTTTCCACTGTAGAGTAAGTAGAAATATTCAGATTTAGTTTTAGTCTTTATTTTATCGAATTTCTCTTTAAATTAAGTAATCTAGATCCATCGTCTCCAACCTCCGATCCACATGATTGGAGGAGTTTTGATCACCTTCAATCTCTTCCGACTATGCCCGCACCTCTACACCGACTGTCTACATCACTTCCACCTTCTACCAACATTTAGATCTCACCTGGTCTGAATACCAGTCTCCATTCCGACCATACCTCACTGGAGATCCCCAATCAGTCACCATTGCCTAAATTTTGACCTAACATCTTTGCTAGAGGCTACCTCCGAGTGTGGGCTTCAATTTGCAGGTCTAAAAATGTGTATTAGAGCAAAGGAGCGAGACCCGGGGGTTCACTTGAAGCTGAACTTATTTCAAACACCAGATCCAAACTTGGTGATCTTTGAGCTCCACTATTCTAGCCGATCAAAGAGGAGGAGCTCAGGGAGTCATGTCACCATTTAGCAGTTTATTCGAGCGGAGATCGATCGAGATCTCCTCGATAGAAGCTCATTGGAGTCTACCATCTTCTGTGTTCTTCCAAATAGGTCCGTCACCATACGATCAAGAACGGTGTGTCAGTTTAGATCTTGGCCATCCAAAAAGCCCCAATTCTTTATCGTTGATCAGATCATCCAACGTAGATCGAGGTCGTTCAAGCATGTTTCATCCACAACCATCCGATATGAGAGCCAACACATCACCACCGTTCAGATTGCCATGTCAATTAAGGTTATAATTATGCTCATACCCTCTGCATTTATTTTTTTTCAAATAAGTCTGATTAGATATGTGTTTGCATGTAATAAATCGAACAATTGCATTTTAAGTCATGCACTTTAGTTTAATTGCATTTATGTCCTGTTTGAATTGCAACCGTGCCTAGCAAAAGATTTCTTGGGTAAATTGCAATAAAAGTCTGGATTTATGTGTTATTGATTAGTCCTTGGATTTATTTTATTTGCAAATAAGTCCTGTCAAATGGGACGCACTTGCCCGCGCATGAGATTTTTTAAAAAATTGTACATTTCATCTTCATAACTATTTCTTTATTATTATTTAGTCTTAAGGTTTAAATATTTGCATTTATGCCCCTGTTCGTGTGCAATTATTTTGCATGTTGAAAATTAAATAAAAAATAGCAAAATAGATTTGATAATTACATAAAAATAATTTTAGTTTCCTATCACAGACCTCTTGCATCCATAATTTTTATTTTGCATATTAATATTTTTACTATTTTTAAAAGTTCAAAAACTCCTTAAGAAATATCTTTTTGCATTTGAAAACTAATAAAAAATAAAAAAACTTCTTCTAAAATCCTTAAAAAAACTCCTACATGCTTTTTTTGATTTTAATTTCTAAACCATTTTTTCATTTATATTCCTCATAAAAGTTATAAAAATCATAAAAATATTTAAAGTATAAAAAATTCATAAAAGTTCATAGAAAATTCACAAAAAAATCCAAAATACCTTTTTGGAAAACTTAAAAATTCATCTTTCATCCTATATATATTTCTTCTATTTTTAATCTTATTTGATATTTTAAAATCCAAAAACATTCATTTTGGGTTCTATTTATTATATTTTTTATTTTTGATTTATTTATATGCTCTAAATTTTGGAAAATTTAGAAAATCATAAAAATAGTAAAAAGTTGTCAAAAAACTAAAAAATAGTTTTATTTTAATTTTTTATATTTTCACCACTTTGTAAAAATCTCACAACTTGTCTCCTTCTTCCCTTCTTATTAATTCCTTTTATTCATTCCTATTTTCTTTTGTTTATAAAATTAAAAACTTTTACAAAAATTAAAAAAACATATAAAAATAAAAAATCAGAAAATCAAACTTAAAAATATAAAATCAAAATTCAAAAAAACCCTAAGCTCCTCCTCTATCGATCGTCTGGAATAGTGGAGCTCAAAGATCACCAAGTATGGATCTGGGGGTTGAAATAGATTCAGCTTCAGGTGAATCCCCAGGTCTCGCTCCATTGCTCTGATACACATTTTTAGACCTGTAAATTGAATCCAATGCTTGGAGGTAGCCTCCAGCAAAGATGTTAGGTCAAAATTTCGGTAATGATGACTGAGTGGGAATCTCCAGTGAGGTATGGTCGGAATGGAGACTGGTATCACATCTGGTGAGATCTAAAGGTTGGCAGAGGGTGGATGAGATGTAGAAAGTCGAGTTAAAGGTGCAGGCATAGTCGGAAGTGGTTGAAGGTGATCGAAACTCCTCCGATCATGCGGATCGAAGGTTGGAGATGATGGATCTAGATTGCTGAATTTAAAGCGAAATTTGATAAAATAAAGACTAAAACTAAATCTGAATATATCTACTTATTCTACGGTGGAAAGCGGAGGTAAATCGTTAGAGACAAAATAAATATTTTTGGACAATTGATGATTTTTTTATATTTTTATAAAGGATTTTGGAGCTGTTTAATTTTTAGGCCTTTTCTATTTTTAGTAGTTTTTGGTCTGGAGTTGTAAAATACAAAATAAATTTTTTTTGGAATTTTTCAAAAAGTTTTTCTATTTTTATGGATTTTTTACTCTAAACATGGAATAAAAGATCACTTTTTGATTTTTCGTAAATAGAAAACAACTTAAAATACCTAACCAAAAATATATGTGATATAAATATATGTCACATATTTATAGGATTTTTTACGATTTTTAAATAATAAAGAAATAGTTATGAGGGTGAAATGTGCAATTTTCCAAAAATCTCGTGCACGAGCACGTGCACCCCATTGGACAAGACTTATTTGCAATAAAAAGAAATCCAAGGACCAATCAATAACACATAAATGCTGACTTTTATTGCAATTTACCCGAGAAATCTTGTGGTAGGCACGCTTGCAATTCAAACAGGACATAAATGCAATTAAAGTAAAGTGCATGACTTAAAATGCAATTGTTCAATTTATTACATGCAAACACGTGTCCAATCAGACTTATTTGTAAATAAAATAAATGCAGAGGGTATAAGCGTAATTATAACCTTAATTGACATGGCACTCTGGACGGTGGTGATGTGTTGACTCTCAAATCGGATGGATGCCGTTGAAACATGTTTGAACGACCTCGATCTGCACTATATGCTCTTATCAACGACAAAGAATTGTGGCTTTTTGGATGGCCAAGATCTAAACTGACACACTGTTCTTGATCGTACGGGGATGAACCTATTTGGAAGAACACAGAAGAGGATAGACTTCAACGAGCTTCGATCGAGGAGATCTTGACCGATCTTTGTTTAAATCAATTGCTAAATGGTGGTGTGACTCCCTGAGCTCCTCCTGTGTCGATCGACTGGAATAGTGGAGCTCAAAGATCACCAAGTATGGAATTGGGGGTTGAAATAGATTCAGCTTCAGGTGAACCCCCAGGTCTCGCTCCTTTGCTCTGATACACATTTTTAGACCTGCAAATTGAAGCCCATGCACGGAGGTAGCCTCCAGCAAAGATGTTAGGTCAAGATTTAAGCAATGGTGGCTGAGTGGGGATCTCCAGTGAGTGTATGGTTGGAATGGAGACTGGTATTCAGACCTAGTGAGATCTAAAGGTTGGCAGAGTGTGGAAAAGATGCAGAAAGTCAGGGGCAGGCGTCGTAGGAAGAGGTTGATGGTTATCGAAACTCCTCCGATCATGCGGATCAGAGGTTGGAGATGATGGATCTAGATTACTGAATTTAAAGAGAAATTCGATAAATAAAGACTAAAAAACTAAATATGAATATCTCTACTTACTCTACGGCTGAAAGCGGAGGTGAATCGTTAGAGACAGAAATAAATATTTTTGGAATTTTTGATGATTTTTTATATTTTATAAAGGATTTTGGAGCTGTTTAATTTTTAGTCTTTTTTTTTTATTTTTAGTAGTTTTTGGTTTGGAGTTGTAAAATACAAAACAAACAAAATAAAAGTTTTGTTGGAATTTTTCAAAAAGGTTTTCTATTTTTACTGTTTTTACTCTAAACAGGGAATAAAAGCTCACTTTTTGATTTTTCATAAATAGGAAACAACTTAAAATACCTAACCAAAAATATATGTGATATAAATATATGTCACATATTTATAGGAATTTTCTATGAATTTTTAAAGACGAGAAGATATTTTTAACAATATAAACATACAAAAAGAAAATGCATACTAACATGGGCATTTTTGTGACTATTTAAAGTTATGGGACTTAATCCGAACACCTCAGAAAAGTACACATGCTAAACATGCAATTTCTCCCAAAAATCGAATATGTACCTAGAGGGGTATTTTTGCAATGTAATACAAGTCTGAAGGGCCAGTTGCAATTGTTATAGAAAATATTACACTATTTCACAAATTAAGTAGACTAAAATAAAATACAGAAAATCCCAAGGGCTTCGGTGCAAAAAGCACAGACCCTCATGTGCACTCGCACATGAGGTGACGCAGCTTGGACTTACATGTAAATAGTAATAATGTAGGGGGTGCAATGCAATATTCATTAAAAGGTTTACATTGAATAAACAAGTTACATTATCAAAAAGGAATAAACAAAAATTGGGAGTAGAGTATATAAATTAGCCCCTAATAGCATGAATCGAACGGTCGTGGCGCTTCACTTAACCCGGTGATGTGCATCCAACGGTTGGTACCCCTTCACTGATGGAGCGTCAAGATATGATCTCGATCCAGATCTGACGGTCGAGGGCGTGGAAGATCCAACGATAGATGGATGCTTGGGGTAGATCTTGATTGGACGACAACGAGGGGCTCGTGAAGAATAGTTGAAGAACTGTGAGAAGCAGAGCTTCGATCAATCCTCCAGAGGAGCTCCGACAACCTTCCTCGCTCATGAGGCACTTGACGGGTTCCTGGGAGCTATCCACGTCTTCTGAGATCCACAAAATAGTCGACGGTCCATCGAAGTGGGTCCAATAGGGCGCAGCTGAGGTGCTTTAGCCACTGGTGGTGGTGGAGCACTCGAATCCCAATCCATAGGGGATCAGGTGGGATGGAGGTACGTGGGGCGTAGAAGAAGCGTAGGGGAAAGAATTGAGGTGATCTAGCGGGTCGGAAAAATGGGGATGCACAAGGGGAGTGTTTGCTAGAGTGGAGCTCTGGTCAACTACAAAGGGTGGATTTTACACTAAAATGCACAATCAAATTACAAAATAAAATGCTGAATCTAAACGCAGGAATTAATTCTACCTAGAAAGCAAGAAAAGAGACCTCGAGTGGCCAGGGGCCACAAGATGGAATACCTCACGGCGGAGCACCGCTAGAGTTGTGGAATCGACCTCCTCTTCACTCCTCCACGCGCCAAATGGTTGGGTGAGTGAACTGTCACCTCGCTACGTGCCAAATGACATAGTCCACAGATTGGGGAGAAGAAATGGTAATAAAGGGATTCTATGCTAAAGGAGATAAATTAATCGAAATAAAGAGAAAACCTAATCTATTGCTAATCTAAAGAATTGAAAATGCGAGAAAAGAAGAAGCTTACCGGTTCAAAACCACCTGAAGCAGAGCTTCTGCCAGAGGAGATGGTGGGCTTCATATGTCGTCGATTCGACTCTAGATTGGACCCCTGAATAGATGAATCGCTTCCAGTTGTCACCTGGAAGAAGGCTCAAAGCATAGGATTAGGGTTTATTAGTGGAAGAGAGATCAGGAATTGAAGGAAGCTCGAAGGAAATGTTTTATACATGGAGACTTTCTTGGGGAAAGGCACTCGATGTAGTGATCTTCGCATCAATAGGAGACCTAAGTGTGAAAGGACATGGATCGATGTGCAAAAGTCAAAGAGGCATCGAGCTTGAAGGGTGTAAGGATTGACGTTCGAAATTGTGTGAAATGAGGAGTAAAACGACTCTAACAACGTAGACCTAGGAAGAAGAAGAGTTGACTAGGGTCCATGAAGACTCGACCCCCATTGGTCCACATCAGTCCATTACTAAACAAAATAGGAAGATAATAAGAAATAATTAAATAAAAGTTCTAAAATGAAAATAGTTTATTTTTATGTAGTATTTTAATATGATTTTTATTTATTTATATAAGTTTATTTATTATGAATTGCTTTTTACAAGTGTAATTATAGGTATATTAACCTATGTTTTGTATATTTTATTTTTATTTTGTAATTTATATTTTATTATTGTAATAATATATTTTTTAAATTTATAACTTTTTTTATATGGACAAATCTATTTTTGTTATAATTTTGTAATGTATTTTATATACCTAAATAAATATGGGTATTAATTATATAGGTACAAGTATAGTAGATTCATTTATGTGTTTTTTATACAATTTTATTTTGATATTTTATTTATGGTTTTATTTTATTCTAAATATGTAAACATATTATAAGTAATAATTACAAAGTTTTAAAAATATGAAATTATAAAAATTATAAAGATTATATAAATGAATATTTTATTTAGAAATATAGTCAATAGGGGTCCAAAATCTAACTTTTGCATCTTAACTCCAAATTAAATGAAATAACCTTCATTAAATAGATAATAACAAGTTATATATAATTAAAGGTGATTTTGATGCATTTCGAGTTTTTTGGAGAATATATGGGCCTGGGAAATTTGGATTTTGGATTTTTTATTCTGAGTAAAAAATAATACAATTTTTATTATTTTTGTGTAAAAGTAATTTTTATTTTTTTGTATTTTTATCTACATCTTTCATGTACAAACTTTATTTATTTGAGATATAAATAATAACGAATAAATGAATCCCTAAAATTACATTATTGAAAGCTAGAAATTATGGTTTTATTGTGTTTTTGACCCTTATCTCCTCCTACTTTATTCCTTGTCAACATGATCATCATGATGTCTAGGTCTCAGGGTTTAGGGTCATAAATTACCTTCGACCTTTTATTTAATTTTCTTTTCTTTATTCTTTTGTTTTGGATTTAAACAATATATTTTATACATGATTTATACAATAACTGGTGAATATTAATTTATGCAAAATAATGATATTTGCATGCATTTATAGCTAGGGTTTAAAGAACGAAATGAAAGAATAAAGGTGATTAAATGAAAATTCATCACCCCCCTATACTTGCCTTTACTAGTCCCTATGCCAATAAGTTCAGAAAAGAAAATAAAGAAAAGAAAAGGAAATACTTTGGAATAAATGTCGACTTTTAAACTTGTCTTAACAAAATCAATGTTTGGAGCTAGGAGAAGGGCTTTGGATTAATGGTGTGTCCAGAACCACATGGAAGTCAAGAGGTGTGACACAACAACCTTTGGGTTTCGTACTCCTATCATCCAATATATTTCACAGCATGGTCAGAACCATCCTCTCAGTTGCATACTCTTTCTACCTTGAAGTGATAGAACCATGTTTGTGAAATTGTTTAGATCTTCCCAAACAAAATCGTTGACCTATCGAGGCATTGCTCATCTGGTAACTCATCTTCGTGGAAATAGATATTACGTTCTAAGGTCATATGCTCTCGGTCTTTACAATCGAATGGGAAGAAGTTTAGAAGAAGGGGAAAAGAAGTGTGAATTGACCAGTGTAGTCTTCATTCCTTGTGAAGTCGGTTTAGTGTAATCGATTCTTCACAAAGAAGCAGGCTTTTTCTGAGGCTCAAATTTTTGTGGAATTTTTGGTTGTAGGTTGCTTTGGTTATTGTCTTGATTTTATACAGCTTCTGCATTCTTGCTTGTGTTGTGGTGGATATAGCATATTTTGTTCCACCAATTATTTAATGTCTTAGAAAAAGTTGCGCTTGTAGACCATCCTCATACGTAGCATTGACTCAATCCATCTCCAATCTTTATATATCATTGTTGCCGAAAGAAGTGGGTTAGAGTACCGATGTCGGCAATCCCCAAAAATGGTTCCTGAGCCACCCTTGACGAAGCAACCTTGCATCGTCCCAACTTAGATTGCAAGATTTTTCAACAGTCCATCTAAGTTGTGCTAAGTGCTAGGCGCGAGGTTTCCAGTCAAGTGACTGTTTCAAGAGTCTTACGGATGATATGAAGGGTTTATTAAGGCATATTGAATTGGGTCATGAACATAATCATATAGAACCTGAAGAATTAAGTCAAGATAACATGAAATATCTCCACTTCCAGTCCTCAATGGGTTCCTCTAAAATTAAGTGTATTAAGGTCTATTCCAAGCTCTAATCTCCAGACTTTATTTGGACTTGTTCAATTGTCTAGGTTATTCCGAAAAATGTGGATGCTATGTACAATGCAAGAAAATATTTTTCTGAGGCAAATTTCTGATTATATACTTTTTGTGGATTTTGAAAAAGGTTTTGCACATTTTATGCATTTTTTTAAAAGGCTTTGCAAATGTTTTTGAAATTTTCACTTCTGTAGATTTTCATGAATTTTCTTTAATACAAAAATTTTTGAGAAAAAAATAGATACATATATTTACCCGGGAGTGTGTCTTATTATTGACATGTCCTCGGTTCTAGGAGTTTACATGTTTGTATATACAAGGTTTGTAAGGGGTCTTTATTTGCTTGAGTTATGTACATAGTTCTTAAAATAGTTTGAAATAAATTTTGTATCATTTTGAAAACTTTATTGTGCAAACTAATTTGGCAAATATTTTTTTACAAACATTTACAAAATTTGAAAATTCGTTTTGCAAAGATTTTTCAAAAAGTATTTATAGATTTTTCAAATTATCTTTGCACGCATTGTCCAAACATTCGCAAATTGATTTTCAAAACATTTTATTTCAAACAAATAAAAGAAATTTCGACAAATAAAACTTTTTTACAAAGTTTGAAAACATTTTACAAAACATTTTCCAAATAGTTTCTAAAATATTTTTCAAAAAGATTTTCAAACCATTTTTCAAACATTTTTCAAAGTATTTTTACTTGATTTATTAATATATATATACAAAGAATTTTGATGAATTTTATACAAGTATGTTCTTTATAATTGATTAATTGTATTATATCCATACTCATTGAAAATACAAAAGTACGAACTATGGGTAAAGTATATATGGAGTATATACAACCCCTTTATACTCTTCTTGAGCTATGTCCTCATGGATCAGAGAGAAAAAGAAAAGATATAACTCGTACTAAGTATAGAAAAGTCTAAACTGTAATGACTAAAGAATAAAGAATGCGAAATTGACTGCCCCCCATACTTAGGATGAAATAATCCTAAGTATAGTAGACTGTACATAAGGCAGGGAGGGTCAAGGGTGGGAATGTACGGAATCATAGGTTCGACATGTCTCCCCCTATACTAGGGTAAAATATCCTTAAGTATAAATATAGTGTCAAAAGTTGAGGGGACAGGTGAGGGAGCAGAGAATGAACATCGGGGTATACACACCCCTATACTTAGCATAAAGTACATCCTAAGTATATAAATAATGAAAGGGGTGACACCTTTTCAGAAGAAAACGAAAATAAAAATGAAAAGAAGAAAATAAAGATCATCCAAAAATGTTTTTATCTTCTCTATCTGATGCATTGGACGTGGTGGCGTTCAGCTCATCTTCATATACAACTTGAATCGAATCCACGATGGATAAGAAGGTGTCGTGCTCAAGGTTTGGTTTTAGTTCTTGTCCGTTGACCGTGAACGGTTGCGCGTCAACCGATAATTTTGATATCATTACGCTAACGTTGTCATGCATATGCTTCACTGTAAATGACCCTGTCCATTTGGTCTCAACTTTCCTAAAAAAATTTCAACTTCGCATCAAATAACCAAACCTTCTGACCTGACACAGAAGTCTTTTGGCAGATGTGCTTGTCATGCCATTTCTTGACCTATTCCTTGTACATCAGGCTATTCTCATATGCATAGTCTTGAAATTCAAGCAGTCTATTTAGATCCAATTTTCTATTTTTCCCAGCCTTATTGGAATCCAAATTGCAAACATTGATTGCCCACAAGGATTTATGAATGAGTTCCACTGACATATGGCATGTCTTACCATATACCAAGCAGTAGGGAGACATTCCCAAAGGTGACTTGTACATTTTTCTGTAAGACCAAAGAATTGAATCAAGCAATTGAGATGAGTTCTTGCAATCCAGAGGCACAAGCTTCTGAAGAATTTTCTTGATATCCCTGTTGGAGCATTCTACCAAGCCATTGGACTGTGGGTGGTTGGGAGAAGCTACACAATGTTCAATGCAGAGTTCTTGAGTTAGCTTCTTAACATCTTTATTAATGAAGTGGCTACCACCATCAGATATGAGAATCTTAGATATCTCAAAGCCGGAGATGATATGATCTTTAGGAAAACGATAAATAGTGCAATTGTCGATGGCTCGGGTTACGATGGCCTCCACCCAACAACTTACATAGTCGATAGTGAGCAAAATGTATTCAAATCACTGGCTATTCAAAAATGGTCCCATGAAGTCATTGCCCCATTGATGCGAGCTGAAAATCGGATTGCGATTTTTAATGGAAAAGGTTGTCGATTTAGAAAACCGCAAAAGGATCCTAGTCGATCAAACAAAGATCAGTTTTATTAAGAAAAAAACCTTACACTAATTATTTTACCAGGGAAGTGTGCCTGGGTCGAACACAAGGAGGCAAAATAGGGTATTTTGAATTTTTTTGGTGAAAAGATATTTTGTGATTATTTTATCTCTTCTTTAGAGCGATCAAGGAAAAACGATAATTTTTATGGAATTTTTTTATTTTTAATTTTTATTTGATTTTATACTTGTCCAATTTTTAATTATTTTTCAAAGTGGTATTTTTCACACAATTTATTTACTATATAATAGGTGAAATATAGAAGAAATATAGATGATATTATATAGTAGTTGAAACGGTCGAGCAACGAGATCTAAGAACACACGAAAACAAATCTAAACAAGGTCAAAATACAACAAATCAAAACACAATAAAAACACGACAAAAATGCACGAAAAATTACCGAAAACCTTGCGGAGGTAGTTGTGTAACTACCCCAAGAAAATCTATGGAAATTAGTGTATAAAACACGTTCAAAGTCGCTTTACTATACAAGGGTATAAGCGCAAGAAAAAAGAAACAAAAGTTCTGCAAATTGGTCCTCAGACAGGGACTGTTTTGAAAAGAAAGCAAGAATTATTGTAATTAGGCTCCTGTAGAGGGACCTAATAGCAATTACTGGAAACCTTGGTTGTGGTTTGGAAATTCTAAAAACCGGTGGGATTTATGTTGCAAAATTCCCACCGATTCACTTTGAACGGCAGGGATTAGATCTTCAGGTGTAATCTGGGTCGTCCTCTCAAGGACACGTGTCGCCCAACTGTAGCTTCTAGATGTTCTTCTTGTTCTAGAAGCTTTTGGCACTATTGACGAAGGGGCTTCTTCTCCGAATTTTCGCTGGTGACTGGCGTCGATCTGGTTCCTCCAGCGGGGCCAGAGGGGTAGCTCCTCTACCACTTGAGCCCGCCTGCGGTGGAATACGGTCGGAGATGGCGGAGAGAGGCTGGAATTGGCCAGTGAAGATTAACGTGTACTGCTTTTGCTGCTGGTGCTCAGGTTGTTGCACCAACTTGGAATGAGCTTTTCATGATGATTAAAATCTCCAGATGCTTGAAATTTGCTCCAAAAGGTAGCCGGATCTGCAAAGATACAAAATACGTGCTCGATTTGCGATGAAATCAGCCAACAAATTATGTTTTGCAAGATCAAAGATGTGTTTCCAGTATGTATGAAATACGCGTGAATGATAGCAATGAAATGAGAATGAAATTTGATTCGATTTTGAAACGAATGGGAGATGCGATTTAATCTGGCATCTAAGATGAATGATTAGTGACCCTAACAATGGGCTTAACCACGCTGATCGTGGCACGATGATCGAGAAAAAATTCGGTGAAAAGTGAATGAATTAACCTGGGATAGAGGGTGTATGACCCTCATATGATAGCTCAACGTGCGGTCTTCTCGGAGCTCTACACGGCGCGATGGCGGCGATGCAAGGCAGCAAAGCCTTGGAACTTCTCCTCTGATAATCCCTCTTCCACGCGGGGTAGCCTTCGGGTGCTGTCACCACCGGAGTGAGGTGGAGAGAAGTGGAGGAGATGGAACTCGGCCACTGGTTATGGGATGAAAGTAGTTATGGGAAAAGTTAGTTGCGAACTGCGATCTTTGAGGGTTTATATAGATCGATTTCGTGATCCCCAAGTTAGATTTAAGGGTGTCCGTGGATCTTGGTAGTTAGGAGGATCGATCCAAGGGTTTAGGTCGTCGGAAGAGGTTAGGATATGCACGAGAGAAATAGGTGAAGTTGGCCGGTCAGAACAGAAGGTCTAACGACTTTTTGAAGAAGATGAACCAGGTGCTGACCCGTGTCAGCACCTGGTTCGCCAGATGTAAAAATTGCTTAGTAATTCAATAATAAATAGTAAATAGTGTTATTTTAAAGAGGTATAAAAACAAGAAATGTAAATAATTTAATTATCTAATTTATGGAGTAATTACTTTTTATAAATAATAAATATTATTCAAAATATAAATATTATATTAATAAATATGTATAAATAAATAGGTTTTGGATTTTTAATTTAATAAAAAAATTATTAAAAATTAATTTTATATTTTCTTAATTATTAGAATAATAAATAAGGGTTGTGTGAATTTTTAGGGATTTTAATAAATTAATTTACATATATTAATAAATATAGGTATAAGTTATCCAGTTCATTTTTACCTATAATTTAGGGTTTTGGATTTTATTAAAATAATAAATAAGCTCCAAAAATTCGAAAATAAATTAGGTTTAAATTACAAGATCATAAAAATAATTAGAAATTATAAAATTAATAAAAATATAAATAATGTGTTCTATAGAATATAAATAGCCCAAAAACCCCGTTATCATTTGGTCCCAAAATCGACCTTTTGCAAACGGACTCCGAATTCGATGAAACCACCATTATTAATTAGAGAATATTATTTTATGAACTTTAAAAGTGAGTAGAGTGAAATCGGAGTTTGTATGAAGAAGTTATGATGTTCGGAATTTGAGAATTTGATAATTTAAAAGGTGTATTTCTTGGCATATATACAGGGTAATATTTTTAACTTATTTTTATATTTTCATATACATTTTTAGAAATAATTAGGAGTAGAGTTTGGTGAAAAATATCTACATATGAATTAATTAAAAAATCATGGAAGTTTTGTATTTATTTGATAAATAGTGATAAATGTATGAAGTGTGTCATAATTTATTTTTACGGTTTTCTTTACTTATCTCCCCCTACTTACTGGTTTGTCGACCAATCCATGCTGACATGGTCTGGGGGTTAGGCTATATATATACCTTGCAGTTATATTTATATTTATAAGTCATATTATACATATATACATATCTCCAATTTGCCTTCTTTTCTTTCCTTTGTTCTTTATTTATTTACATGATTTTGATGCTTAAAAATGAATTTTTATTCATGAATGAAGTTTGAATAAAAGATGGAAATTATTGAATATTTACATGTTTTTGTTAAGGGTTTTAAGATAAATTAGACAGAAAAGTTAATGAATCATGGATTCATCAATCCCCTATACTTAAACTTTGCTAGTCCCTTAGCAAACACTTATTTGAAAAAGTAAGTGAAAAAGAAAGAAAGTTAGAATGAATTTGTTTTCCTAAACCAATTCATGAGAACAGACAAAGGACAGAGCTCGATCGGGCCTGAAACAAGCATTTTGTCGGAGCCTTAACTAGGATTAGTATTTTATCCTCAACAGTCCTCAAGTTCCACAAATCCTTATTCAAGATCACTTCATCAGCTAGTTCATACTCACTTATTCATATCGCAAACTCTATTATCCTTGAAGTCAATTTGTATAGTGTGTGAATTGATTTAGCAATTCCTCCTTAGAGAAATGAAGAAACCGTCCATCCCGTCTATAAACTTCTATGGCTTCCTCATCTAGTTACTCTTTCCTCAGGGAGGGAGGTATTCCATTCTGAGGTCAGTTCATGCTATGTCCACAATCGAGTATAGAGAGAAAGTAGAAGAGTGAGAAAAGAAGTGGAGTACGACCAGTGTAGATGCATCTCCTTGTGGAGCTCAACCGGTGTAGGTAAGTCTTCACTAAGATGTGCAGGCATTTTTGGTGGAAGCTTGGACCATTGTGGTCGTATTTGGTGGCTTCTTCTTGGATTTGACTTTGTAATTTGCTTGAACTGCATTCATCTTTTTGTGCCTCGATGGATATAGCATCTTTTTATTCCATCCCTTTTTTGAGGTCTTAGAAAAATTGTGTCAGCAGATCCTTCCCTCCTCCGAAGCAACTATCGCAACCCCAATCTCTCCTGTCTTTAGTCGTCAATGCCGCAAAGATAAGGATAGAAACACATTACCAAGATGTAATGCCCTTCATAACTCCATGCGAGTTGAGCTAAGTGCAGAGTGCATGTGTTCAAGATTGGTTCACTGGTGTAGAGTTGTACGGATGACACCAAATGGTCTACTTAAGCACATATGACTTGATTTCCAGAATATGGTCTTATGGAACCCAACGATTTTAAGTCACAGACCTGAAGAGTCTAAATTCCAGATCCTAACTAGGCTCTTTACAACGAAAGTTAAAGGCCGTATTCAAGCTCCATCCTTTAGACTAGACTCAATCCTTAGTTCCAGAAATCAAACTTATTCTGAAAAATGCATATGCAAATGCAACCATGTTTTTGTGAAGTATATTTTCTGAATTTTACTCATTTTTATGGATTTTAAGGCTTTTGTAATTTTTATGACTTTTAGGACTTTGTAAATTTTTATGGATTTTCTGAATTTTATAAACAAGTTTTGTACATGGATTTTACAACATATATTTTATTTGAATTAAATATCTAATATATTTTACATATTTTATCTACAAAGGATTTTACAAGGATTAAATGATTTTTACACATGTTTTAATAAATAGGATTTTAAATAAGTATTGTACAAATTTTAAGTACAAATTTTAAATACATATTTTAATTATAGATTTTAAATACAAGTTTTAAACATATTTTACTTAGTTACAAGGATTCTATAAGTAATAAATAAATATATAAATGGATTTTAAATTAACCCTTACCCACTTTTTATGGATTTTATAGATGTAGAAAATACATAAAAGTACGAGTTATGGACAAAAGTATATATACAATATATACGCACCCCTATACTTAGCTTGTGCTATGTCCTCATAGTGTCAAAAGAGAAAAAGGAGGACATAACTCGTGCTGAGTAAAAGTGGGTGAAAAAGAATAGAGATTACAAGTCAGTCAACCCCCCCCCCCACCATACTCACGATCAGGTCATCGTAAATATAACAGAAGAGCAAAAACGAGGTGACTGAGTAAAAAGAATATACAATGTAAAAACAAAAGAAATAAAGAAAACGAAATCATCGAAAACACTCGATCCCCCATATACTTAAGATAAGGCATCCTAAGTATAGAAAAGAGTGTAGCCAAAAATCGGAGACCAGTGATTTGTGAAAAAGAAAGGATATACAAAAGAATCAGAACAAAATATAAAACGTCAATCAGCGAACAATCGGTCCCCCTATACTTAGGATCTGGTATCCTAAGCATAGAAGACGAGCAAAAATGGGGACGATTGTGGTCTAAGAAGAACATACATGTGTTGCGGATCTCCAGAAATCGAATGGCTCAAAAGCATTTGTACAGGATGAGATGAAGTGAAAGAATGATCATGATTCCTGTACAAAATAGATCACTTCAACCATGGTCATACCGAATTTTCTGCTTTTTATGTGCGTAATGATCCTTGGCTGAAAAAGTAGAGCCTCCTCTGTAGGTGAACTCTGTACATGGCATAACTCTCTTTTCTAAAATATGCGTCTCTAGAGTCGGACTACAGAAGGTGTCTATATGTGTAAGCATCACACCATCCGACTCTCTACGCTGAATAGACTGTATGATCTGTGAAATGTAATCAATTGACTCTCGTGCTGTAATATGTGTACTCTCAATCTGCGGCACTGAGATGTCTACTGCAAGTGACTGCTCATTTGAATTTGATATGAAATCTGTCTCTGTATGTGAATAATCATCTGAAGAACTAGGTACCAGGTGATCTACCCTATCCTCGTGTAGGATATCGTGGGTATCAAAATAAACGCTCTCAAGATCAGGAAATTATGTCTCATCTATGTGCTGGCAATCTTCTGCAAGACTGGTGTCCTCTAAAGTAAATGACAATACTGATCTGGGACTGCTACATTCTCTCTCCATCTCAATGTGTATTTCTTCATTGTCTGTGCGAAATGATACTCTCCCAGCATCATAATCAAAGAGTGCTCTTGCTGTCTGCAAAAAGGGCCTCCCGAGAATGATTGGAGCAAGGTGTAACTGTGTAGGGCATGTCATGTCTAGGACAATAAAGTCCACTAGAAAATGCGAGCCCTGAACGATCACGATAATGTTCCTCAACATGCCTCTAGGTCTCTTCACAGATCTATCTGCAAACTGAAGTATCTCTCGTGATTTGTAGAGAGGACCTAGCTTGAGGTTATCAAGCAAAGAGGATGGAAGTAAATTGATCAAGGAACCATTATCTAAGAGAGTACGATGAAATGTAGCGTTTTCAATCTGACAAGTGACATAATGAGCTCCAAAATCTTTCTTCTTCTTGGGTACCTTGTTCCGAATCGCACACGAAGTTGCCTTGGTCAATATATTCTTCCCAACTCGTGATCTGTTTTTCCTACTTATAGTGCATTTGTTCCTCAACTGATTCTTGAGTGTAGGAAAATGATCTAAGGCATTGTGAAGCGGGATCTTCAAAAAGATGTGATCTTTGAATAACCTTTCTGTCTCTGGAGTCACAACATTCTTTTTGTTATTTTTTCTTTCCTTTTCCAAATAGAGCATTGGGAAAAGGAACAATGTCAGGAATCAGAAAATCAGAATTTTTATTGATATTAAATTCAACTTGTACATCGAGATTTCAGAATTATGTACAAAACTCTCTAAGACAGGGAAAGATATGTTTTTCTCGGGAGTATCTGTATGGTCTGGTATGATGTCATCGTCTGATTCGCCAGTGTCCATATCAACTGTATCGGCATCGCTCCCTTCTCTTGGATCTTCAAGGTGGTCCTCATCAATGTGCTGGTTATCCTCCTCAGCATTAGACTCTTGCTGCTCATGGATTTGCTCCTACTCCTCTAGTACCCTCTCCTCTACTCCAACTGGTGCTTGTGGTGATCTACCGCTCTTGAGACGAATGAAGTTAGATAAAAATTCAGGAAACGAGATCTTACCAGTAGTGTTGTCTACCTGGTCTGGATGCCTCCTCTTGTTGTTCGGGTTCATTTGAGGTTGGGTTGGAAGAGTGGTCTTCGGAGCAGTTAACTCGTCCAGACGACGGTTAACCTGCTCCATCTCGGTCTTCTGTGCAATCTGGAGCGTACTCATCATATCCATGATCTGATATAGTGCCTGGGCCTGCGAAGACATCTCAGGTTCGTTGTGGTGGCCCTGGCTTGCTCCTCTCTCCTGCCTTGGCATGTATTACTGAGAAGTGGAAAGTTGGGAGTATCTCTGTGGTGTGGAAGAAGATTGTTGCGGCTGCTGAGAAGGATATGTCTATGAATAATGAGCAGGATATTGGTATGTTTGTGGTCTCTGATAAACATTCTGGTGAGACTACTGCTGCGTCAAATTCTGGCGGTGCTGGAAATGTGGATGTCCATGCTGCGGATGATTGTACGGCTGCTGCTGATGATGCTGTATACTCAGTTGCTGAATCAGAGTATATCAAATCCCGTTAATCTCGAGTGTGGCTTGTGGCTCAACCTCCATACCTGTAGCATTGGTGATTTGGTCGGGATTGGCATGAGACTGATCCTCATTCAATCAATCTGCGGAGTCTCTGGCTCGCTCTGTACGTAGTGAATCTGACGGGTGGGTGGAGTGGGTAAGATCCTCCGTGCTGGTTGTGCGCTCGAAGAATATTGGCTCTGCTGGTACTGAAGCTGAAGCTCAGAAACCTTCTTCGAAAGATCACGCAGCTGCTGAGGTAGAGATGAGAGTTTCTCCAACTCTCGCAGCGGCTGTAAGTCCTGGACTTGCTTTTGAATCACATCAACCAATGTTAACTTCTCGCTAATAAAGCCCATGTTGGTGTTGGATTCAGATTCTGAAATGTTAGCCACCTTCTGATGCTCTCTGTGATGTAGTGGCTGAGGGGCTTTCTGAAATGCCTGAATAGAGTCGATGACTCTCGAGTTCTCAACCATCCCTTCGAAGATGGCCCAAACTGACTCAACATCCTTGTTCAAATAGCTGCTGCCACATGAGACACTCACTAGCCCCTGGATGTCCTGCTAGAGTCCTCCAAAATAATTTTGAACTAGCACCTTCATCAGTATCTCATGATGTGGGCATCCCTCCGTAAGATCTTTAAATCTATACCATGCCTCATGGAAAGACTCATGCGGAAGCTGCGTGAAATTGGAGATCTGACTCCTCATCATGTTCGTCCTCCCCAAAGGAAAATATTTACGTAGGAATGTGGACTTCAGATCATCCCATGTAGAAATTTCCCTTCCCAGGTGGCTCAGCCAGTAAAGCGCCTTATCGGCTAAGGCGAAGGGAAGGCTTTGAGGCGGACAGTCTTCTGCGTAACTCCTGGATAGCTAGCCGTACCACAAATCATCTCGAATTGCTGTAGAAAGGTAAATGGCTCCTCTGTGGCATTCCTATAGAACTTGGGAAGCAGTGATATGAAGGGAGGTCTCAACTCGTATGACCCTTGATTCAGCGGTAGCCGAATCCAATGATGGAGCGTTCTCGTGCCCGAGTAATACTCTTCCCGTAAAGTAGCGGGGACCACTGCATGCGGTAACTGGTTCCCGTCCCCTGCTCGCAGCGCGGCTATTTCAGCCTGCAACTCATTCTGAGTTCTGAATTGTTCTCGAATCTGAATATTCATCTGTTGGAGAGTGTCGAGAATCCCTATCGTAATATCTGTGGAGTATGGTCTTCCTTCATGATGCTCCTCAGCTGGTGGCCTCTCGTCTGCTGGTCCTTTGCTGCGAGCCATCTGATTCAAATCGTCTATGAAAGATAATCTCTCATAAGAACTCAGCAAAAAATTGGCTGGAGATCTTAATGATGTATTAAGGCAAGGGTCTGCCTCAATAGTCTGGCCAGGAGGCGAGGGAGTCTGGGTCTGACTCTCCTCGAGATCAGATGGGACCAGCTTGGGAAGAGAGTCATCCCAAGCTTGTGAAGATTTACGAACGACGGTAGACGGTCGAAAGCTCAAGAAGTTTGAGCAGAAAAGCCGTCGAGATGTCATCTTCGATATCAAGAGAATGATCGGGAGAGCACGATTTACGATTTAAAAGAGAGGGAAAATGCGTAAAGTCGTGGTAACTCACGCCCCGCAAGTAAACACAAAGCAAACCCCGCTTTCACCAACACAACCCGATGAAGACCGTAAGAGTTCGATCTTTTATCTTGTCGGTTTTAGGGTTGTAATTAGCAAACAAGTCTAATTGGTTATCGTGAGCTGATGCAAGCTGATAGGTGCCCGATAGTTTCTCTGAAATACTGACCCGATTCTTTACAGAAAATCACTCGTACTTAGCCAATATGGGAGTAAATACGGATCGTTTCTGGCTACCGGTGTTACTTGAGGACGGGGCCTTACGCAATGTCCTCTAAACCTCCCACTCTACTAAGTAAACCCGGACCGTTTCTGGCTACCCGAGCGTACCCACAGAGGAACAGTTATTAGGTGCATAGACTAAGTAGTATTTCGCAAGAAATACAGGGTTTTAGCTCTAGTCTTATGGGTCGTCTCTCGCTCGCGCACTCTGAGAAGATGTGAGGGGATTACTTTCCCAAATCAGATGAATCTTTACGGTTTTTAGGTCAAATATCTTTAGTAGTCCCGATTTTATTTTGGGGTTTTATAATTTTTTGAGTTTTTTCAAACAAACATCTACCTTTTTTATTTTCTTTTTATAAGAATCCTAAAATCATGCATCTCGGTTGCAAGTCCTAAAACTAGCAACGTAAGCATAATCAGATAGAATAAAAAACCTAAGCAAGCATCTATAGGAAAAGCCGCGGAAAAACCGATGAGGTGAGGAAACTGCAGTGGGTGCCTTGATCCCCCGAATACACGGTACTCGGTGAATCAGACCCCTAAAAAAATGTGGGGGGGGGGGAGTACAAATAAGGATGTCCTTAGTGGACCCCTTCTACTAGAGTTCAATACAACTTTTCTCTCACTTTCTCTCTCTTTTACAAGATTACATTAATTAATTTCTGCCCTCTGCAGCCGACTCGTAAAGAAGGAGTCAGCCTCTGCTCTTTCAACTGACTCGGCTTCCTAAGAAACCAGCATGTCCTACAGGCCCTGTAAAAATTAATTAGCGGTCTAAAGATGATCGAGAAACGAGTCGAGAAAAGCCATAAGAAAAACCGAAGAAAAGCTACGAAAAACAAAACAAAAAGAAGAGAGAAAATAAAATTACAAAATATGTAAAAAAATCAAAATACACTAGCGCCTCCCTAGCAACGGTGCCATTTTGATGCGAGCTGAAAATCGGATTGCGGTTTTTAATGGAAAAGGTTGTCGATGTAGAAAACAGCAAAAGGATCCTAGTCGATTAAATAAAGATCGGTTTTATTAAGAAAAAAACATTACACTAATTATTTTACCAGGGAAGTGTGCCTGGGTCAAACACAAGGAGGCAGAATATTGTATTTTGAATTTTTTTGGTGAAAAGATATTTTGTGATTATTTTATCTCTTCTTTTGAGCGATCATGGAAAAGAGATAATTTTTATGGAATTTTTTTATTTTTAATTTTTATTTGATTTTATACTTTTCCTATTTTTATTTATTTTTCAAAGTGGTATTTTTCACACAATTTATTTACTATATAATAGGTGAAATATTGAAGAAATATAGATGATATTATATAGTAGGTGAAACGGTCGAGCAACATGCTCGAAGAACACACGAAAAAAATCAAAACATAGTCAAAATACAACAAATCAAAACACAATAAAAACACGACAAAAATGCATGAAAAATTACTGAAAACCTCGCAGAGGTAGTTGTGTAACTACCCCAAGAAAATCTACGGAAATTAGTGTCAAAAACACATTCAAAGTCGCTTTACAATACAAGGGTATAAGCGCAAGAAAAAAGAAACAAAAGTTCTGCAAATTGATCCTCAAACATGGACTGTTTTGAAAAGAAAACAAGAATTATTACAATTAGGTCCCTGAGGAGGGACCTAATAGCAATTACTGGAAACCTTGGTTGTGGTCTGGAAATTCTGAAAATCGGTGGGATTTATGTTGCAAAATCCGCACCAATTCACTTTGAACGGTAGAGATTAGATCTTCAGGTGTGATCTGGGTCGTCCTCTCGAGGACACGTGTTGCCCAATTGTAGCTTCTGGATGTTCTTCTTGTTCTTGAAGCTTTTGGCACTGCTGACGAAGGGGCTTCTTCTCCAACTTTTCGTCGGTGATTGGCGTCGATCTGGTGCCTCCGGCGGGGCCAGAAGGGTAGCTCCTCTACCCCTCGAGCTCGCCAGCGGTGGAATATGGTCGAAAATGGCGGAGAGAGGCTGGAATCGGTCGGTGAAGATTAACGTGTACTGCTTTTGCCGCTGGTGCTCAGGTTGTTGCGCCAACTTGGAATGAGCTTTTCATGATGATTAAAATCTCCAGATGCTTGAAATTTGCTCCAAAAGGTAGCCGGATCTGCAAAGATACAAAATACATGCTCTATTTGATAAAATCGGTCAACAAATTATGTTTTGCAAGATCAAAGATGTGTTTTCAGTATGTATGAAATACGAGGGTGAATGATAGCAATGAATTGAGAATGAAATTTTATTCGATTTTGAAACGAATGGGAGATGCGATTTGATCTGGCGTCTAAGATGAATGATTAGTGACCCTAACAACGAGCTTAACCACACTGATCGTGGCATGATGATCGAGATAAAATTCGGTGAAAAGTGAATGAATTGACCTGGGATAGAGGGTGTATTACCCTCTTATGATAGCTCAACGAGCAGTCCTCTCGGAGCTCTACGCGGCGCGATGGCGGTGATGTAAGGTAGCAAAAACTTGGAACTTCTCCTCTGATAATCCCTCTTCCACATGGGGTTGCCATCGGGTGTTGTCACCGCCGGCGTGAAGCGGAGTGAAGTGGAGGAGATGGAACTCGACCACTGGTTATGGGATGAAAGTAGTTAAGGGAAAAGTTAGTTGTGAACTGCGATCTTTGAGGGTTTATATAGATCGATTTCGTGATCCCCAAGTTAGATCTAAGGGTGTCCATGGATCTTGGTAGTTAGGAGGATCGATCCAAGGGTTTAGGTTGTCGGAAGAGGTTAGGATACGCGTGAGAGAAATAGATGAAGTTGGTCGGTCAGAACAGAAATTCTAACGGCTTCTTGAAGAAGATGAACCAGGTGCTGACACGTGTCAGCACCTTGTTGGCCAGATGTGAAAATTGCTTAGTAATTCAATATAAATAGTAAATAGTGTTATTTTAAATAGGTATAAACAAAAAATGTAAATAATTTAGTTATCTAGTTTATGGAATAATTACTTTTTACAAATAATAAATATATTCGAAATATAAATATTATATTAATAAATATGTATAGATAGATAGGTTTTGGATTTTTAATTTAATAAATAAATAACTAAAAATTAATTTTATTTTTTCTTAATTATTAGAATAATAAATAAGGGTTGTATGAATTTTCAGGGATTTTAATAAATTAATTTACATATATTAATAAATATAGGTATAAGTTATCCAGTTCATTTTTACCTATAATTTAGGGTTTTTGATTTTATTAAAATAATAAATAAGCTCCAAAATTTCTAAAATAAATCAGGGTTAAATTACAAGATCACGAAAATAATCGAAAATTATAAAATTAATAAAACTATAAATAATGTGTTCTACAAAAAAATAAATAGCCTAGAAACCCCGTTGTCATTTGGTCCCAAAACTGACTTTTTGCAAACGGAATCCGAATTCGATGAAACTATCTTTAGTAATTAGAAAATATTATTTTATAAGGTGAGTAGAGTGAAATTGGAGTTCGTATGAAGAAGTTATGATGTTCGGAAATTGAGAATTTGACAATCTAAAAGCTGGATTTCTCGGCATATATACGGGGTAATATTTTAAACTTATTTTTATATTTTTACATACATTTTTAGAAATAATTAGGAGAAGACTTTTTTGAAAAATATGTACGTATGAATTAATTAAAAAATCATGGACGTTTTGTATTTATTTGATAAATAGTGATAAATGTATGAAGTGTGTCTTAATTTATTTTTACGGTTTTCTTTCCCTATCTCCCCTACTTATTGGTTTGTTGACTAATCCGTGCTGACTTGGTCTCGAGGGTTAGGCTATAAATATACCTTGGAGTTATATTTATATTTATAAGTCATATTGTATATATATACATATCTCCAATCTGCCTTCTTTTCTTTTCTTTGTTCTTTATTTATTTACATGATTTTGATGCTTAAAAATGTATTTTTATTCATGAATGAAGTTTGAATAAAAGATGGAAATTAATGAATATGTACATGTATTTGTTAAGGGTTTTAAGACAAAATGCAACAGAAAAGTTAATGAATCATGGATTTATCACCCATGCATCGAACACATCTGAAATCTGAATAAATTTCAGGGGCATTGTGTCTCTAATTCTGATTGTTCTGCCAATTTTCTGGCAATCAGTGCATTATCTCACATAGTCTTCTACATTTTTGAACACGGTTGGCCACCAAAGGTCGTATTGGAGTACTTTCACTGCTATTCTTCTGCCTAAATCGTGTCCTCCAGATTCTTGATCATGGTAATGTGTGAGGACACTTGCAATTTCCTCTTGAGGAATGCACCTTCTCCAGATACAATCTACCCCCTCATGAAAAAGATATAGGTCCTCCACTAGTAGAAATGGATATTAGACAAGAATTTGTCTACCTTCAATTTCGGTCAATCTTGCAAAGTTCTCTTGGATACAAGATAATTCACAACATCAACATACTAGGGGAGCGAGATAATTGATAGTTTGGCTTCGTCTGGAAAAGTCTCGATGATTGGCCTCAAATTTGACTTAGGAGATTCAGGCTCTGGTAACCTTGAGAGAAGATCTACCACCACATTTTTTATTCCAGGCTTATCTCGGATCTCGAGGACAAATTCCTGGAGTAGAAGGATCCATATGATAAGGCGTGGTTTTGCGTCCTTCTTTTGTTGCAAGTATCAGGTGGAAGAGTGATCCGTGTAAACTATAACTTTGGATCTGAACTTTTCCAAAGAAAAATAACTGCTAGCAGCTCTTTCTTGATGATAGTGTAATTCTTTTGAGCCTCATCTAGTGTTCTGCTAGTGTAGCGAATAACAAATGGTACATTATCGTTCTTCTATCCCAACATAGCACCAATGACATAATCTGATGCATCAGTCGTGATTTCAAATGGTAGTGTCCAGTTCAATGGCTGCAGGATAGGGGCCTGAGTGATCAAGTCCTTCAACTGTGAAAAGGCTTGGAGCACACGATCATCAATAATAAAGTATGTTTCCTTTCCTAATAATTCAATCAGTAGTCGGGAAAGATTTCTGAAATCATTGATGAATCATCGGTAGAAATCGACATGCCATGGGAATAACCGGACCTTTTTGAGATTTGTAGGTGGCTCTAGTTTTGAAATCACCTCCACCTTGGTTGGGTCGAATTCCATGCCACATTTTGATACAATTTGACCCAGCACGATTTCATATGTCACCATGATGTTGTTCTTCTCCCATGAGAGCACGAGATTGACTTCATAGCACCTCCACAATATTCGGTCTAGATAATCCAGGAATTAATCAGAGGAATCCCTATAGACCAAAAATCTTCCATAAATACCCCCAGAAAAGTGCCCACCATGTCGACAAATACTGCTTGCATACATCACTGGAATGTAGCGGGGGCATTGCACAACCCAAACAACATCCTTCGGAAAGCGTAGGTCCCAAATGGACATAGGAACGTTGTATTCTCTTTATCTTCAAAAATGATGGAGACTTTATTATATCCAGAATAGCCATCCAAGAAGCAAAAATATTCCTTCGCGGCCAGTCTCTCGAGAATCTGGTCGATGAAGGGAAATGGAAAGTGGTACTTCTTTGTGGCAAGGTTCAGACATCTGTAATCCACACATACTCACCACAAGGTAGGCACTCTGGTCAGAATCTCCTCTCTTTCGTCATTAGTAACAATGGCGATCCTGGACTTCTTCGGCACTACATGTAGCGGACTCACCCTTTTACTATCAGAGATGGGATATATGAACCTCGGATCACACCAATTGTGAATTTCGTTGATGGCAACCTTCCGGAGGTTTGGATTCAGTCTCCTCTGGAATTTGCAGGAGGGTTTGCTGTTATTTTTGAGGTAGATGTGATGCGAGCACATGTATGGATTAATCCTGTGGAGATATGATATATTCCGACCTATTGCCTTGTGGTTTCATTCAAGAACATCCATCAGATGAGATTCCTAGTCTTCGGTCAGATGGGAATTGACAATGACTGGATACATGTTCGTCTCTCCCACAAGGAAGGTCTATTTCATGTCGGACGACAGAAGTTTGAGCTCTAGCAGAGTAGAAGCTACTTCAGTAGTGACTTTGACAATCATAGTAGGTATTGGTTCATTCATTGATTCAGTGTCCACCTGTGTCTGTTCAGCTTCCTAATTTAATTATTTGCAGAATTTTTCAACGATATCATCATGGTTGCAGAATTCCTCAATAATCTATTTTTGGTCTTCGAGGCTCATAGGGCCCCACGAATTCATCAAGTACATCAGCAAAGATCATCATAGATAGAGAGGAATTTGACTGTTTTCTCCACTCCTTCCTCTGGAAAAAAGAATCCGTGGATCTGGATGTCATCGATGAATAAGTTTGTATCTTGAATTTTCGCATGAAAATCGTAGTATTCTTGGCAGTTAGGTGCAAGCGTACTCAACTCAGATGCAACCTCCGTTGGTTTTGGCTCACTTATGGTCTCTATCTATGCTTTGTGGATGCTGGGGCTGAATGTGATCTCTCCAATGTCATAGTTGACTACTGCATCAGCTATTCAAAGGAACAGTCGGCCAAAGGATAATGGGGGTGTGGAGTGGAGGTGTGGAGACGTCCATGTCCAGTACGAAAAAATCAATAGGGAACTGGATGCTATAAACCGTGACAATCACGTACTCCAACATGCCCCTAGGTCGCTTGACTGACTTGTCTACAAACTACAAAATCATCTTGTTAGGTTTAAGCGATCTCAACTGCTGAAAAAGTGCTGAGCTGAACTGGTCTTTGGGATTTCAAGTGTCAGCCCACCGAAAAAGTGCTGAACTAAACTGGTCTTCGGGATTTCAGGGTGGGGACACTTATGTTACAGATCTCCGAATCTCTCCCACATTTTATGGATCGTCTCGTGGGGCTGTTGGATGAAACTAAAGACGCGAGCATGCATCTGATTTAAATGAATGAGAGGATAGAACTTGTGAAGAAATGCAGATTTCAACTCCTCCCATGTTGTACTATCTTCCCCAAATGATTTATCTAATAAAGATCCTTATTATGGAGACTGCGGGAAGGCGGTCATCTTGACCACCCCTAGAGGAATGTTGGGGTAATGGGTTGTTGTACAGATGCGACCAAATTATTGTAGGTGGATGTATGACTCTTCTATTGTATTCCCATGGAAGGACGGGAGTAGATCAAGAACTGCGGATTCAACTCAAAATGGGTGTGCATGGGTGGAATTTGAATGCACTCGGTGACGTGGCCTGCCTTGGGTTGCAACGGTCTTGCCTCTCCTCCTCCATGATGGGGTCCACCTATAAAATAGTTGTCTTCAGCATTTTCCCTGTTCATCTTATCTTCCTTGTTCGAATCATCCTCTCATATGGCATCTGTCTCAACATTCCTCCTCCTCAGATCATTAATAATCACCTAAAAGGTGACCTTGGCCAATCCTTGATTCATCAAATGTTGCTGAATTACTTGAATGGAAGCGAGGAGCTGGCTATTGACACCATTTTTCTTGGTGTATTGCCCTCTCCCATGATCTGACAGCTCGGCTAGTTGGGCATGCGATCCCTTTCCTATTCCGGTAGGAGCCATTTCTGAATTTTCTTGAAGTTCTAACTCTTGATCAAGTTCTTGATCTGTACGGTTGAATAAACCCTGATTAGTATTTATCTGAACACCAACTGCTGAGATGAATCTGGAATTAAGTTCAATTCCATATGGTTGTGAATGGTGAAGGATATGGAAAATCCTTAAGTGCATCATGGAAGCATGGATATCGCATCTTATGTGATCGAGAGTAACTAGTCACACTAATTACTTCGGGAAGCGTAATTTAAAAAATTTTAAACGATGTGACCACATGATCTAAGAACACTTCTTGGATTGTTTCATCTACACCACCAATAGGTATTAAGGTTACTTCTTGAAGCATGGTTGCAATCAAGTCTCTAGAGAAAAGACCCCATGTCTTATGTCCGATCTAGTGGAGGAGATACTTGTGAGCGCGTTGATGAAACACGTGCTCCTCGCAATCTATGTTGATGATCCAAGCTGTGAATCTCCTGATCACATCTCATGAGATCCTACATCTTCTTCATGAGCTGGGTACACCAGGAGACGTAGATCCACGAGAAGTTGATCCGGTAGAATGGCGATGATGCGACGGATACACGGATCTGTAGGTAAACAAGTGGACGACCATGTTAGTAATTTGAGCATGAGGTGAACCATTTCTAAAATAAATGTTATTGTAATATTTAACATATCAATACAAGTTATTGGTTTATTTTTCACTCCCTGTTTGAGATTAAATGATTGAATGCACTATAAGGTCCCTTCATACAATTATGGGTTATGCACCATTGCCACCTTGATAATCATACGATTGTTGATTCAATTAATGAATCATAAAGGCTGGGGCTTAGATGAATATCTAAATGGTAAGATTGAGGACTCATCAAGCACCGTCAAATGATTGTTAAGAGTTGATCTCCAGCTCGAGAAGGAGATGAAAATCCTTCTCTAAAAGGATGATATCCGACCGACCTCTTGATGCAGGTTGTCTGCATTGGAATCGAGAATCGGAGGTGTCAGATAAGTTTGGTCAAAGAGTAGACTTAACAAGATCAAGATAACCAAGACCTATGTTGTATGTTGTCACGATATATGCATGAATCCTCTTATTGGATACGGATGTGTTGCTATATGCTTGAGTATGTACATTTGGTAGACCGATAGGTTGATGGCCTAATTAAGGTCTATACACCGCTGCACTGGTATGCATGCAAGGGCATATGAGAAATACAATCTTTCAAATGGATAATACATGTTCATTTATTGAATCGAAAGACATGAGCTCACTCATGAGATATTGGGAAGATCAAATTCCATGCACGGTCATTATGCTTTGGAAGCTTGACTGAATTTGTTGTTTTGATATATACTTTTAGAAAGTAATGATCGATACTAATTCCTAATAACCGAATGAGAATCTTAACGATAAAACCCTGGAGATGACATTCCAAAAGAGATCTAAAGCATCGGGTTTATTCTAGGTCTTACAGTATGCAGGATGTACATGTATTAGGAATATTTGAGGATGATGTAATCATAAACGATTGTATAACCATGACGCTTCCATATTGAAGGAGTGATGAAATAGGTATGGATTTTAGTGACTCCTCTCAGTAGAGAAGTAATCTAATCTTAGTTTAAATGTTGAACATTGATCTAAATGAGATTCGGATGCAATTAGGAGATTAAATATACAGCTTTGATTTAATCAAACATCTGTGGGAGGTCCTTAAGTTTTGGACTTGAGATATGATCTCAACATCCAAGTGACTATACGTGGAATGTATAATCGCACTGTCCTTATCTCCAAGTATCCATGTAGAAAGCACATTATTCTTGAAAGAGTTAAAAAATAATTTCATTGTTAATATATCCAAGCATTGAGAAATGGATAATTAAATGTGATTTAATTATTATACACAATATGCATCAGATTCATATTATTTGAATGCATGAGAATTGAGATCTTAGATAATTAAATGTGATTTAATTATCAAGGATATGGATAATACTATCCATATTATTCATATATATTATAAATGTGATTT
This sequence comes from Ottelia alismoides, assembly GCA_037367405.1. Taxonomy (NCBI): domain Eukaryota; kingdom Viridiplantae; phylum Streptophyta; class Magnoliopsida; order Alismatales; family Hydrocharitaceae; genus Ottelia; species Ottelia alismoides. The sequence goes on from JAZKJV010011305.1 coordinate 288,685, forward strand.
ATAATATATTAAAGAGAGACAATTGTAATTTACATTTGTCAATTAAGTGTGGATGTGAATTGGATTCACATTGGACAATTAATTGAAAATATAATTTATATTTTATTTTGGGTTGTGATGATGATTCACAATTTGTTTAATGGTATGATTACAATATTCACAAATATGAATTATTTGTGCGTAAATTTTCAACAAATAGTTGTTGCAAATTAATTGGAGATAAATAACCACTTTAGTGGGAGGAGGTGGAAGGCCACCAAGTCCTTTTAAGAAAGATATTTATCTCTTTTAAATTATCTCCATGCAAAATTGATTTAGTTGAAATTAAATTGTATTGATGATTCAATATATATTTAATTTAAGTAAATTAATTGTTGTTGTGTAATTGCAACAAAATCATGGCCAATGAAACAAACATAAACAAATCTAAACCATTGGATTTGTGCAGTCCATGGATTGAGATCCAAGGACTCCCAAATTACTATATAAGAAGAGGCACCCTTGCCCTTCTAAGAAGAAGTTGTTGACAACAAATTGCTCTCTCTTTCTCTCTCTCTCTCTCTCTCTTTCTCATTCTCATATCAGATGCCAACTCTCTCTCTCTCTCTCTCTCCCTCCCCCTCTTTAGTGGCCGTCCACTCTAACCTTAGAGAGAAGGTTTCTTTCATCGTTGCATAATCGTTAGGCCATCACCTCGACCGTTCATGGTTCTCCATCTCCTTTCATGTGTCACCTCATGAAAACTATGTTTGATCTCGTGATATGAGATCAGGAGATCTATTGCTGGATCAACAACTCGTATTGCGAGAAGCACACGATTCATCTGTGCGCTAGCAAGCATTTCTGCTATCGTGTCGGACATGAGATGTAAGGTCTCTTCTCTTAGAGACTCGATTATAACCGTGCTAGAAGCGGTATTCCTTTACCTAATATGTGGTTTATATGTAACGATTCATGGATGGTTCATGGATCATGTGTTTTCATAATTTAAATTTTTTAAATTCCGCTGCACCGAACAGCAAGTTCGACTAGTCGCTCACGATCACATACGATGCGACCCCCTCCGTGATGCACACGAGGATTTTTCCATAATTGTTCAAGTGGTATGAGAGCCTTGGTTAGGTTTTGGATGAGATCCAAAACCCTAGATTAACATGGTTCACATTTTGGTTGCACAAGACTCATTGTTTTTGCATTGGATGCAAGAATAAAATTGGTTTTTTTCTATGAAATAAAAACCTACTTTTTAGGCACTGTTTGGAAGTGTTTTTTGGTTATTAAAATGTATTTAGAATGTCTAGATATATACCAAAATAGTAACCTATTATTGGTGTTAAAAGTGCATGAAAATGATTCGAAGAGTTCCCGCCACTAAAATTGTTTTTGCATGTATTCGCAGATCTGTAAGAAATATAATTTTAGTTCTGTTTTCCCATCATGATACATGAAATAAATAATTGGATTAAGTAGAGAATCAAACCATAAAACCGTTTATTTAGCATGAATCCAACTCCATTTACCATAGATATTCTTTTCTCGTGGAGATGTGTAAGATGATGATTGGACCATCAAAACTCTTTGCTTAATTTGTTTATTATTCAATGGAAATCATGGAAATTATGAATTTTCCTTGATTAATTATGATGCTTAATCATTATGGAGATAATTGATTAGTCATCATTATCCATTGATGGAATGTTTCATGAAAACCCCTAGATCATCCTACAATAGTTGTAGGACAATCATTACAAGCAAAACATTGTTACTTGAATAGGATTGGGGATTTCTTTAGCAAATCTCTTTATAATATTAATCAAAATGGTTTTGATAAATATTACATGGTATAACTTCGGTAGAAATATCGATTAACATCTCAAACTACAATATGATCAAATTACATTATCTTGACATGAGGTGGATATGGTGTCTAGTCGGGGAGTGTTGGGGTTGCAGATTGCTCGGTGAGCGGTCTATCCCACTCCCGTCAGTACTAGACATGATAGAGAGTAAGCAAAGGATAATGTCAATGAGATCATGGAATATTTTTCTAATTATTAAATTTGAATAATACGTATTTTGTGAATATACTATCCTTCAAATAGAAATCAAGTTTGTTCGTTGATTAAATTGGATTGATAATTGATTTAATATGATTAAATTAATTGTAATCAATTAAATTATTCTATTATTAATAGAGTAATATTTTTCCCTTAGAATAATTTATTTTATGAATAAGATTCATATAAATTATTTAGAATTTAAAAATGATATGGAGGATCACATAAGTGACATCTATGGTCTCTTGTCATGGCGAAGGGTTCCGTCACCAGGGATTGTACGTAGGAGACGCACGTACGAAGTGACAGCTCCTGCATAAACGTACATCTAGATCTGGCTATTTGCTTCTCAAAAGAGTAAGGTCGTATGCGTAGTAACCCCGACATCTGTTCCTCATATTATTTGGGCGATATTGGATTGCGCATAGCAAGTGCTATTCCTGTTGACAGTTAGTTCAATTAAAACGAGTCAACATCACCTTATGGGTGGTGGGCCCGGGTGTTAAAGATCGAATTGGCAATGCAAGTTGGACTTGCAAAGTTGAATGTGTTCCGGCTTCTTTTTATCCAAGTTACAATTTCTCATATTATTGGAATGTGACTAAGGTAGAAAAGGAGATCCCAAATCTTGCTAGAGATATATTGGTAAGTATATCTTCTGCTTTGAAAGTAACTAAGGGAATGAGCATTCAAAGTTGAAAATGCAAGACTAATTTGATTAAAAATCCTTAATCAAAGTTTTTAATATTGAATATATAATATTCTAATATAGTGCATTCTTAATTTAAGACATTGAAGTCCATGAATCCACTCAGTAATTTTGACCGGACTGAATTACACAGATTGGATTCGTAATTTTGATCTTATCCTATCTACGGACCGCATTTCTTATGAGTTGTCCAAGGACAAATACAGAAACCCTCATACACCATAAGAAATAAAATTCAATGAAAAATATGATGACGATCATTCAATTGTTAGGTGTTATATTATTGGTTCATTGTCAAATGTGCTTCAGAAGAAACATGCGGATATGAACACTTGCCAGGAGATAATGCTTAATTTGAGAGAGATGTTCGGTGATGTAAACCGCACACAACACCATAATATCATGAAAGAGCTTATTCGCTGCAAGATGCAGGAAGGGACTTCCATCAAAGAGCACATTCTCAAAATGTTTGAGTACCTTTCTGAGTTGGAAACTATCGGCTCTAACATGGACACATATATGCAGTCTAAATCATTCTGTTGTCACTCCCTAAGTCTTTCAACAATTTTGTTGTTACATTCCACATGAGAAATGAATTATATTAATGCTTGGGTATAGCTGCATTAAAGTCTGCAGAAGATGTGATGAAGAATGATGACCCCTCTATCAGTGCAATGATTGCACATGTCAAAGGAAAGTGCGTTCGGAAGCATGGTTCTTGAAAGAGCCCATCCCAGAAGAAAAATAAGAAGAGTCAAGGCATTGTCTCATCTTCTAATACTTACATACTGATAGCATCAAAGAAAGCTAATGTTTGTCATCACAACAAGAAGCCAGGGCACTGGAAGCGTAACTATCTAGATTACCTGAAGTCAGTTGACAAATGTAAAGCCCCATCATGTATGAAATCTACTTTCATCATTGGAACTAATTTTCTTGTTGGACGAAAAGGAAGTTAGGATGTAGATTCCGGTACTTCTGTTCATGTATGCAATTTGTTGCATCTATTTCAGGAATCTAGAAATCTTGATGAAGGGGAGATAGTCATCCAGATGGGATCTGATGCAACTGTTGTAGCAATTGCCATCGGAACTTGCAAATTATCATTATCCAGAGGGAGAGTCATTTTACTTAAAGAATGACGTTATGTACTTGAATCCAGGAGGAACCTTATATCTATGTCTAAGCTTGTTAGAAATGGATATTTGTTTCTTTTCATTAATAAATTTCTCGTAAATCGTTATGACAAATATATTATGGATGGTGTTTTGACTTCTGGTGAAATCTATGAATTGTGCATTGACGAAAATGTCATGAAAGATACTACCACTGATAAAAACCCTAAAAGAAACAGAGAGGATGGAAATCTTTTGAATGTGATTTAGCATCAACGACATGATCATTTGTCTATTGATAGGATCAATAGATTGATAAAGGATGGACCCTTGTATTTTCTACAAGTTCAATCTTTGCCTACCTATTAACATTGTATTCGAGGTAAAATGATTAGGGTGCCTTTTCATAAAAAGGTTACACTATGCGAAGGTATTCTTGACCTAATACATACCAATGTATGTGGCCCCTTCAATACTACAACCCGAAATGGAAATCGATATTATTTGACGTATATTGACGACTATTTGCGATACGGGTTTATCTTCCTACTACCTCATAAATCTGAAACCTTTGAAAAGTTTAAAGAGTTCAAGGCTTTGGGTGAGAACCAAACCAATAGGAAGATTAAATAGATTCGATCTGATCGAGGTGGCGAGTACCACTTAGATGAATTTAAGGAATACCTTAAAGAGAATGGAATTGTCTCCAATCTCACTCCTTATAGAACTCCCCAAGTTAATGGTGTTTATGAAAGATGCAAAAGGACTATCATGGATATGGTCCCTTCAATGATAAGTAAGGCACATTTGCCTCCTTGTTTCCAAGGATATGCATTGGAGACTACAATATATATCCTGAAAAAGATTCCTAGCAAGTCTATACCTAAAACTCCTCATGAGCTTTAGTATGGAACCAAACCTAGTGTTAGACACTTACGGATTTGGGGTTGCTGGTCCATGCGAAGAACATGGACGCGAATAAGCTATAATCTCATACTCGTGAGTGATACTTCATTGGGTATGTCAAATGTGGTATTGGATACAAACTTTACGACCCTAAGACTCAAAAGGTCTTCATCTCTAGAGATGTAAAATTTCGGGAGGATGACTTCCTGAAGTGTCAAGACAAAAATGAACTAAAGTAACTCATTGAATCCCATGAGGATACCAAGCTTCCCGAACCAGAAACGGAAGGAGTAAATGAAGATGAAACATCTGTACCTCTTCAAAAGAGTTCGAGGGTGGTTGCACCGCCCGAAAGGTACAAATTCCATATGTCAGCTGAAACTGACAATGATCCATCTTCATTTGATGAAGCACTCGATGTTCAAGACATGGATAGATGGATGCTAGCAATGAAGTTTGAGATAGACTCCATGCATAAGAACGGTGTATGGACCCTAGAGGATCCACCTAGAGGGGTAAAACCTATTGGGTGTAAATGGATCTTCAAGAGAAAGAGGGGACCTGATGGGAAGGTAGAGACCTTTAAGGCACAAATCCTTGAAAAGGGTATACATAGAGAGAAGGCATCGAGTACGATGAGACATTCTCTCCTGTGGCTATTCTTAAATCCGTCAGGTCATTGCTGGCTATAGCTGCATATCTAGACTGCGATATTTGGCAGATGGATGTCAAGATGGCTTTCTCCAACGGATATCTCGATGAGGATATCTATATGGAGCAACCCCATGGCTTCATATTCGAGACGAAGTATGCAATCTAAAGAAATCCATCTATGGGTTCAAATAAGCTTCTTGTACCTGGAACATCAGATTTTACGAAACCATAAAGAGTTATGATTTTGTACAGAATCCTAATTAACCATTGATGAATCTGCGATTCATCATCTAAATATATTAATCTTAGTAAAATCCTTGAGTAAAGTCTCAGATAAATATCTATAAAATTAATATATCAACAAAATGACTCTTGTAAATTAAATACATTAAATTATATATTATATTGTACAAAATAAATTAACAATAGAAAAGCTGCAAAATAAAGGGGTTTTCACCTGTAAATAGCCTAAAACTTCATATGTTTTTAATAATTTCATTTCAACTCCTTTTTGGCTAATTCTTTCTCTAACTTGTTCATAAAAATGTTTATAAAAATAAAAATAAAAAATAAATTCTACTTCAAATAAATACTCCTAGATCTCAAAGATAAAAAGCCGTAAAGTCCAACTTCTAGGCCAAATTCCCGCTCAGTATGAACTCCAAATTTACAGAGTTCAAGTTAGAAAATTATCTATCTAATGGAAGTGTTTCACTAAAATCGGAGCTCGTTTGTAAAATTTGGGTTTGAGACCAAGGTGTGCATTGTATATATTGTACATATCTTTCTTTCTTCATTTTTTATTTACTCTTCTTAATAACTAAAAAATCCAAAAAATTGTCTTTTATGATTCATTTTATTTCCAGTATTTTATTATATTTTTAGTTAGTAAATATTTTTTATTGAAAATACAAAAAATGAAATTAGAGAAATAAAAAAAATCCATGTACATAGTGTTTTTATGGACCTACTTTTGTAAATCATCCATTCTAATTTTCTTATTTATTTTATTATTTTATTTAAAGTAGGCTACTTTTATGTATTTTATTTTATTTTATTTTATTTCCATTCTTTACAATAACCACCCATTCAACTCCAACACTCCACCATTTTTTCTAACTTATAATTCAACGACGCCATTTTATTAACCTCCCCTCCACCACTTTAATAACTTGTCATTTTTTCTCTTTATATACATCCCATTCCCCTCATTTTTTCCTTTGATCCATCTTTATGTGAGGAGAGCCTGGTTCCTAGAGTTGAATCGGTGACAACGACGTAACCACGATCGAGCGACGACAACCCTCTCCCTGGTGAGATCCGTTGGCTTCTTGGCCAACATCGCAACCGCATCCGCGTGCTGCTCGTGCTCATCGCTCGTCGGTAATTCGATCAAGGACCGCGCTTCTCGTGAGCACACCATAGGTGATCGTTTCCATCGTAGGTAATTTTATTTTCATCTTTGTCATCATTTGTATTTTTGCATTTTTTATCACCTCACATTATCATACACATCCCTTAATTTATTTATTTCATATCATCACCAACAACACACCATCATTCTTATCTTTTGTCGTTTTTCCCTATTTAAGAAAATAAAAAAATAAAATAAATTTAAAAAATCACAGAGCAAGAAGTTAAAAAAAAATCAAAAAATGGCAAGCTGCAGCCGCACCCCCCCACCAGAACCGCTGCCAGCTGCGGTCCAGCCCACCTACGGTCGCCTTCAGCCGCATTGGGCCCTCCGCACGTGCACCACCAAACCGCCAACTTCTCCTCCGCCTCCAAGGAGCAGCTGACCGCCAAGGCCGTGACCCTCCTTCGCCTGGCTGCCCCGCCACCTTCATGCGCCTCCTTGCGTGGACACGTCCCTTCGACCGTCACCGTAGATGCAATCGGCTGCAACTCCACCTGCGGTTGCCCGCAGCTATGGCCACCGGCCCGCCTGCTTCTCCTCTGTGCGGCCATGCGCGACCGTCTCCACCGTGCCCCACGCCTCCACCTGGCCGCTCGTTACGTCGCCCAATCCATCTTCCCAGTCCTATCCATCTAGAGAAGAAGGTGCATTTCCATTTCTTTATCATTTTATGTAAAACTTGCATTTTTATTTTATTAGTTTTCTATTAATCAAAGAAGTCTCTATACATATTTGTTTAGAAGTTTTTAGTTCCTGAATTTGCACAGACCTCCCTCGGTTTGATTATTAATTTGGACCTAAATTTTGCATCGTTTATTCAATTAAAAAAAGCATGTTGTTGAGCAACTAATTCTCTACCATCTGGGTTTTTATTCGGATTTTTTGTGATCTCTAGGTAATTTATTAAAATTATTTTAGTGGAAAATTGTGTATTTTTCCTAAACTTATCCTTTAAATTCATATCTAACTCACGGTTGCTCCAAAAATTCTTGAAAAATCAGAAATGTGCCTTGGAATATGAATTAATTATTATCCAATTTTCATTTAATTTTGAGTTCTCTTGTGTCTTAAATAAATTGTAGAGTGATTTTGATACTTGATTTTTAATTACATCTACAGTCCTCATTTTTGTGAAATTTCAACTTCCTTGTATTGGTTATTAAAATATAGATTTGAGATAATTCTCTCTCTGGATTATTTGATAATTTGGATTTATTAGAAATAAATTACTCACTGTCACTCTATTTTCATAACAAAATCCATAAAAAAATCATGTTTTGTTAGAAAAATCCAAAACAATTACTGTAGAATCCTTGCATCATGTTTATGTATCAGTAAATTTTTCATCATTTTGGCATACTGTTTGAATAAAAAATTGCGTAAAAACCCATAAAAAGTGTGCATTTTTCATTCTTGCACTTTAAATCGGAAAATTCCAAAAATCTGTATTGCTTTCCTCACTATATTAGGGTTATAGGAAAAATATAATTAGGCTAAATCTGATTAATTTCACGTTAAAATTTATTTGTCCTAGTTGTGTGGTTTCTTAGTATCTTAGTTCACCTACTTATTGCATTTGCATTTATTTTTGCATTAAAAAAATATAAAAAAATCACATTTGAAAACCTTAACCTAAGTTTTTCGAACTAATCCGAAGTTATTCCTTTGCCTCCTTGTGTTTGACCCTGAACTTGCCGAGGATATAAATTAAAGCCGAGACACTCTTCACGGAGATCTTTTCTCGGTTCTGAACGATTCGCTAAGTACCCGTACTACAACGAGTGCAAATTAAACCGCATGCTCAACAGATACATCAGATGGCACCGTTACTGGGGAGGCAAATGACTTAGGGATTAATTTAGAAAATTTTATTAGGTTTTTTCTCACTCGGGTAGTCTGACCCCTGAGCCATCTTGTAATTAATCCATTTTTTATTTTCTCTCAATTATTTCCTTGCTCATTTTTGTATGTATTTTATTTTTTATCTCTCTAATATAAATTTTATTTTCCTTTCGAGGGCTTGGTGGACTTGGAGTGCATCGGAGGTTGACGAACAAGACGCTCACCGACTGCTGAAGAGCGAGGAAATTCTATTTATTTCTAAGCAATCTTTTCTATGTTTTCATAACTATTATGTTGTAATAATTTAGGTAATTTTGTCATTTACAGTGGCTCTTGTTTGAGAGCTCGTGCGTGTAAAAAAGACTTGATCATTATTTTTATGGTGTGTTGAGACATGTTTCACTCTCCGAAGACAATGGAGCTCGACTTGAGTGGCGAAATTAAGGATAGGCACACAGTAGTGTAATACCAAATTTGTTTGTGTCCATCGTAATTTAGGGCACACATATCTTATAAGATTCACACATCTGATAAGATTCATAATGAGATACACATAGACACGTACTACTTAGCTCAAATTAACTCAATTCTTCCCCGCTAATAGTATATTGTTTAAATGCGGTTTTCTCAATCTGCATGCATATAGTGTAAATTTAAAAATTCAGTTTTGCATAACTCATGGAGAGTGTTGGGAGTCACTGTAAGTATAACTTCTTCTGAGCATGCATCATTATTTCACGTTTGCATTCTGATTTCCGATTCCTTCCAAGTTTTATATCTTAGGAAATCAAAGGAAATTGGGACTTAATGGTAGACGTACTTTGTTGTGCTCAGATAAATTTCAAGTGATAACCTAAACTCAAAAATTGGGACTGATTTGTGCAGGTCAATTAAAAATTTGGAATAAAAAGAACCTTGTTCATGAGTGCATAAAGCCGTCATTGTTTGAATTTACTTGCAAGTGAGAGAGAGACGACCCTATGATAGAGCCAAGCCAGGATTTCTTATATACTATTGGTTCTTTCTTTTTAGGTGATTAGTTACTTTTAGTGAGGATCTACGGGTAGCCGGTATACGGTCCGGATTTCCTTAGCGGTGTGGGAGGTTTAGAGGATGCCTTAGTCCTCAAGGAATGAGTAGCCATATTTATACGGTCCATACTTACTCCTATAAAGTCTGAAAGTAGGTCCAACTAGTCGTAAGAATCGGGCCAGTATGTAGGAAAATACGGGCACCTAACAGCTCGTTAATCTTTCCAAGATTGAATTTATCACCAAATAAAATTGACCAGATAATTTGGCCGAACCTTTATGACCATCACGTGTTGAGTTGGTGAAATTGAGGGTTTGTATTGCTTTTGTATTGTGTGGGTTTACTTTGCACATTCTCGTGCACCGTAGAACTAGTGCCTCATTGAATATCGTGTTCGAATCGGTTCTTTTAACATTGAAGATGACTAATTGGGGAGATATTTATTTGGACTTTGCAAATCTCTCGTTGAACCCTCCAAGAAGTACGTCTTCAAAGGTCCAAGCGCAACTTGAGCCAACCTGGATTCATGACCCTCTTAAGCCCAGGATCACTCACTCTCGGGATGGTTACTCTCAAACCATTCCCTTTCCCTCTTCCCACCTCACCGAGGAAGACCTTCGCCTCGGTAAGAATATCTTCATGCCTCAATACTCTTCTAATCAAGACCACATTGCTGATTCATGCTATCAAGAAGATTCGAGTAAAATGCCTCCAAAGAAGAAAGAAGAGGAAGAGGTCCACCCCGAGGACCCGATGAGAATGGTACTAGCTAGATTAGCTGCATCTTAGTAGTAACATGTATTACTCAGAGCTCAATTAGGACAACTTAATGTTGGGTTGAAACCACCAATAGATGCAGCGTACAACCCCGGACAATACCAAATTCAGAATTATTTGAGTCCGACCGAACCCGAAGTAGATTTTGAGTTGAAACCGCTATTTCTGAAGTTGTTGCTGCACTTTAATGGGAATGCTTCTGAGGAGTTATATGCATTCCTAAGGGGCTTTGAGCTCATCAGTGCTAACCTCAAACATCCTAGGGTTAGTTAGGATTATATTAAGTTCACAACCCTTCCATTTGCCTTGGGTGGCAAAGCTGACTACAGGGTGAAAAATCTGAGAGTTACAGTCACCACTTATGCCCAGTTCAAGGACCTATTTCTGAAGAGGTTCTACCCCCTGAGTAGGACTAAGATGATGAGGATGCGTATTAAGAGTTTTTTCCAATTACCCCAAGAAGCCTTCTGTAATGCATGGGAAAGGTTCAAGGACATCTCGCAAAAGTGTCCCTGACATGGACTGGATGATAACATCTTGGTCCAGTCGTTCTTCACAGGTCACAACCCTGAGATGCAGGGTTTAGTGAGCGTTGCCTGTAGAGGCAGCTATACATCATGAGGATCGAATACCGTCTAAAAGGTATTCGAGCAGACGGCTGAAACCAACCACTCACAGATGGACAACAGGGCCTATACACCGTCTCCCAGTTCACTCTCATCTAGAGGGGGACGGTCAGTTGTTGTCGATCTCTCTCAGGACATGATCCCTAGCATGGGACTACATGCGGACAAGCTTACAGTAGTCGAGAAGATTGACATGAGGATTGATGAGTTAGACCAGAGCATCTCCAAAATTCTAAAATAAATGGAGGAGTTGACTGAGAGGGTATCTAAGATAAAGATACCTGTCGTGATTGCACCCTATGCCCCCGTATATTAAGTTCACCATATTCAAGAGGAGTTGGTGTCAGGGCAACCCCAGCCATGGGAGTAGGACCAGTCCTACACCCACTCTTTCCTGCAACCCCCTCCATCAGCAGAGATAGTTCAGGCGGAGCCTCCACCAGTTTGGGAAGTGAATGGAGTATGGTGTACTCAGGACCCTACCATACATGGAAGTATAGAAAACTGAAAGACCTACTAGCGTCCCCTGACCTTTCACAACATAGCATTCACCTGTGCACCACCTCCTTCACAACAGAGCCCTAGATTCCAGCCACCCCAGCAGCAAGGCCGCAGTATCAGTAGTACGGCTGACAGGGCCATTACCAGGCGGGCAAACAGGTCCCCCAATTTTATCATGCACCCCAATAGCAGCACCAGCAGCAGAGGCAATACCCTAGCCAGTAGGGCCAATCTACCCGTTCTTTTTCCCAGACTTATCCCATTCGTTCTTCATCTGGCCTTGTGGACATTCAGTAGCAGATACTCGACGAGCTCCATTCCTACGGGAACGAGATTCATGATTTATGGGTGGATTTCAACTACCTATCAAGATGGCGAGACGAGAAGACTACACCCTCTTCCTCTATTCCATCCCAAATTCAGGCTAACCCCAATAGCCTGAACCGATCTGGTTCTCAGCAACACTTTGGTCAGGTATACTATTCAGCATCTCCTAGATTTAAACATGAGATTCTTTCATGTGACGACTCTAATCACATGTCACTCAAGAGTGGAAGGACCATGACCGTAACTGATCGGGCGTGGGACACAAGGAAGGGCATCTCTAGAGCTCTACCTGAGGAGTCTTCAGAAGATGAGGAGGAGAGGCAACATACTCCAGAGCCCCATCAACACCATTAAAGGATTTCTACTCAGGGAGCTGAGAAGAGAAGGAGAGCGTGTATGCAACATCGGCAACATGGATATACTTCTGAGTCTACGTAGGACCTTGCATCTCCGGTTGTGGCGGACACCACTTCAGCTTCTATTCCACAACCTATAGTATATAGTTATGATTTTGACTCCATGTTGCATCAAAAAGATTCTTGTATGAAGAACTCTGTTTCCATTAATGCAAAGAATGATCTTTCAGTTCATGATTAGGATTCTTCATCTTTTGTTTCCCTGACTTCAATCCTTTTCTCCCATGCTCTTACGGTAGGAAAGCGCAACAAAAAGATTCAAAAGGATAACCTCGGTATGGCATGGTTCAGTAAAGGTGCTATTTGATGAGTATGTGGCTAACCATCCTGCATTCCAGAAATACCTTAAGGTGAGATGCACACCTACTAGGGTTAGCAGGAAGAAAGAGAACCAAAAGGTGAAGACACACGTCATGTCAGTAGCCACAACATATTATCTCAAGAATCAAACATTGCCAAGGAAAAAGTGAGACATGGATGGTCACTATGTGGAGAGTTGTATCAACGACATTGCGTTTGCACGCACACTCGTGGATAATGATTCTTCAATCAACTTACTTCCCTTAGCCTTATCTCAGAAATTGGAGTTGGGACCATGTCGCAAATCTAGAGCTTTACTCCAATTCACAGATCATTCAGTGAAGAGACCTAAGGGAGAAGTGAAGAACGTAGTTATCTCGATTGCGGGCAGAACTATCAGGTTGAATTCACAGTCTTGGACATGGAGACCCCCAATCATTGGAAAGAATCTCAGATTATTCTCGAGTGACCCTTCCTTAGGACCGCAGGTGCAGCTTTCGATTATGGTACGGGAATGATGAAGTTTCATTCTCCAAGAGGAGAAGTAAACCTTGAGATGAAGAAAACCAAATGTCAATGACCCGATTAAAGAGTAGCATAGAGTACTCATCTTCAGAGGTATATTACAGAATGATTAGCACCGTTGGGATTTGGGGACAGATTCCTTCAGGACAAAGTGAGAACATTTCATCTGGAAAGGACATTGTGGATGATGCAGTTTTCTAGGTGTTTCCTGATCCTGTTAGAGATGCATCTACCTATTCCTATTATGATGTAGGGATCCATCTGAACCTATCAGTTCCATCCCCTTCGGAATGGTCATGGGACATAGATGATGAGTCGGATGCGGCTTGGGCCGACTTACTGCATTTCTTTAGCGATCCGACTCTAGATACTTCTGAGTTGGTGGCGAGTACTACACAGTTGAGCCCACCTTCATGCAGCACGGAACCAGATTTAGATTCAGTTCAACCAGATTTGCTTGATGATACCACATTGTCAGAACTAAAATCACTACCTCCTACACTCAAGTATGCCTTTCTTGCGGGACCCAAAGAGAGATATCATGTTATCATTAGCTCAGACTTGACTTTAGAACAAGAGTCTAGGTTGTTAGAGGTCTTAGAGAGGAACCACAAAGCAATAGGCTGGACAGTGTCGAATCTCATGGGGATCAACCCTGTTATCTGCTCGCACAACATTTTTACGATAATGTGAGACCTTCCCATGAGTTCCAGAGGAGACTAAACCCCAATCTGCAGGAAGTGGTGAAGAAAGAGATTGATAAATGGTGCAAGGCAGAGTTTATAAACCATATTTCTAACTCCAAGTGGAAGGCTCCACTTCATGTTGTCCCGAAGAAGTTGGGAATTCAGATGGTCACCAACGAGGAGGGGGTAGAGATCGCGATATGTGTACCCACGTCGTGGCGCGTATGTGTCGACTACAGGCGTTTGAATTCCGCGACCAAGAAAGATCACTTTCCCTTGCCTTTTATCGATCAGATTCTAAAGAGACTCGCATGGAAAGAATTCTTCTGTTTTCTTGATGGGTACTCAAGCTACAACCAGGTGTCCATAACCCCTGAAGACCAGGAGAATACCACATTCACATGTCCATTCGACACTTATGCCTTCAGGCGCATGCCATTCGGGCTCTGCAATGCCCCGAGCACTTTTCAGCGGTGCATGATCGCCATATTTACCGAGATGGTGGGAGATTTCCTGGAAGTGTTCATGGATGACTTCTCGATCCATGGCGATTCCTTTGATACATGTTTAGCACACTTGGAGTTAGTCCTCAAGAGATATAGAGAGGTAAATTTGTACTCTCCTGGGAGAAGAGCCACTTTAAGGTGATGGAGGGTATCGTGTTGGGGCATGTCATCTCCAAAAGGGGAATGGAAGTTGACCCCTCCAAGGGGGAAGTGATCAAGAAACTCGATCCACCTACCAACTGAAGTCAGTGCGATCATTCCTAGGGCATGTTGGAATCTATAGGAGATTCATTCAGGATTTTTCAAAGATCGCCCACCCATTGACTGAGCTCTTAGGAAAGACACCGAGTTCGTTGTAGATCACAAGTGTCTGGAGGCCTTTGAGCTCTTGAAGAGGAAGATTTGTGCCTCGCTTACCCCACACGCTCCTGACTGGTCTCTCCCCTTTGAGATCATGACTGACACTTCAGATTTCGCTATAGGAGCTGTATTAGGACAACGACGAGAGGGGATCCCGTTTGCGATCCACTATGCGAGCATAGTGTTAGACCCTACACAGAAGAATTACACCGTGACTGAAAAGGAAATGCTCGATGTAGTATGGGCCCTGAAGAAGTTCAGCTCGTATATTTTGGGCTCTAAGGTGACAATCTACACTGATCACACAACCATTCGGTACTTAATGGAAAAGAAGGACGTGATGGCGCATCTTCTTAGGTAGATTATACTCCTCCAGGAGTTTGATTTGGAGATAAAAAATAAACCGAGTGAAGAATGTTGTGGCTGATCATCTTTCTTGGATTGAACTTAAAGTTATGAGCAGGTTAGAGAAACCTTCTCAGACAAGTCAATTTGCGTTATTGACTCACTCCAGTGGTATGCCAACGTGGTGAACTATATTGTCTCCAAGCAGGTTCCCCATGGTTGGACTAGAAGCAGCATTGATAGACTGAAGTCGGATTCGAGGAGATATCAGTGGGACGAGCCTTTCATTTTCTTTGAAGGGCCAGATTGTGTTTGGAGAAGGTGTATTCCTCAGGAGGAGTACCAGAGTGTCCTCACATATTGTCATTCACTTGAGGCTGGAGGACACCATTTGGGGAAGAGAACCGCTCACAAGGTACTTTAATGTGGATTGTACTAGCCGGCCATGTTTAGAGATGCTATTGATTTTGTATGGGCGTGTCCGATTTATCAAAGGATGGGAGGGACAGTTGGATAGAGAGATGAGATGCCCATGCAACCGATGATTATTTATGATGTTTTTGATGCATGGGACATAGATTTTATGGGTCCCTTTCCCAATAGCCAAGGACATGAGTACATCTTGTTGGCGGTTGACTATTTATCTAGGTGGGTGGAGGCTATCCCAACCCGAACCGCATACAGCAAGAGACTGTTTGTAAGTTTGTGAGAGACCATATTGATCCAAGGTTTGGGGTGCCAAAAGTTTTGATATTTGATGGGGGTAGACACTTTGTGAATTGAGATGTGAGATCCTTATCTGAGGACTACGGATTTGTCCTTAACACCCACAGTCAAATAGCATGGCAGAGGTTTCGAACAGAGAGGTGAAGAGTATTTTGCAGAAGTTGGTTCGTCCTGATAGGAAGAACTGGTCCCAACTCTTGGACCAAGTTCTGTGGGCCTATAGGATAGCCTACAAGACACCATTAGGCACTTCACTGATCAAAATGATCTATGGCAAGCTATTCCATTTGCATGCAGAGCTGATTCACAAATCTGAATGGGCAATTAAGAAGATTAATTGGAGTTGTCACCTAAGGAAGCTTCGTCAAGACTTAAAATTAAACGAGCTCGTGGAAATCCGAAATATGGGATATGACAACAGTTTCATCTATAAGGACAAAATGAAGAGATGGCATGATCATCACATTAGGTGCAAAGACTTTGTCCCTGGGCAAAAGATATGGTTGTTTAATTGCATGTTGAAGATGTTCCATGGGAAGCTCAAATCTAAATGGACGGGTCCCTTTGTTGTTAAAAAAGTGCACGGGAATGGAAGTGCAGAGATAGATGATCTCACAGATGGTGCATAGTCTCATGTGGTGAACGGACAACTGTTGAAACATTTCGTAGATTCTAAAGAGCAGTTAGTCCAAGTCGAGGTCATCAACTTCATGCAGAGTGAGCACAGAGCAGATACATCATATTATTCTTCATGAGGATGCAGCATCAAGGTTCTGTAGCTTGGAAGATTCATTCCTCTTGTATATTCTCCCTTCTCTATATATTCTCCAAATCACATTGGTTCTCACACTTACTCCTGTCCTATACTTAGGTTGACCAGAGCCTAAGTATAGGGGGGACCGATGCCCGCCATATGTATATACTCATCCATTTCTCCTCTTGACTGTCCGTCCCATTTTTGCTCTTCTTCTACACTTAGGCTGACCATAGCCTAAGTATAGGGGGCCGGATCGACTTCTATACTTTTTGTTATTTTAGATCTCCTACACTATGCACGAGCTATACCTTTTTCTCGCTTCTTGTGCTTTGAGGACATAGCACATGCTAAGTATAGGGGGTATGTATATATTACATATATACTTTACCCATAGCTCGTACTTTTGCGTATTTTAGTATATATTATACAATAATTATGGAGTAGGTAAAATTAATGAAAAACCAAAACTAAAAAAAACTCTTCTTTTTTAAAAAAATATATATTAAAAAATCCCTTTTTCAAAAGAAATAAAGAAACTTTTCCAAAATTTTTTATTTCTTTATCTCCTATAAAAAATAAAAAATATCTCTTTTTCAAAAAAAGTGTCTTTTCAAAAAAGCTTTTGAAAAACAAACATCTTCCTTCCATTCCTTTCTTTTTCAAAAAAAAATAAAAATCAAAAGCACCAAAAAAGAGCTCTGCATCGTAAATGCTACAAGTATGGGTGTAGAAGGTATATTAGATACTCAAAAAAGGCACACCCCGGTGTACTCCCAGGAAAACAAGTGCAGACGACTCCAACTTCTCTTGACGGACACACCGATCAACAACAAAAAAATGCGTTGAGTTAATAAGGCACTCGAGAGGATCCTTGTTCCAATAAGAGGGAGAGAAGAAATGATACAATCCTAAACCCACCATCAACTGGCCTGTCACCTACATTTCTGAGTCTGTCAGCTAAAGAGACGGTGGATTGGATATAAGAAATGATTTATTCCCTAGTGTTGAGGATTAGGTTCTTAGGAGTGTCTCTTGGACTGGACTCTACTCTTGTAATTGTAGTCCACACTTTAGTCATATCTCTATTATATATGTATACAGAGAGTCTGATGATTAGGGGAATTGGATACCTTTTGACTAGAGCTTGGTTCAGCTTAGAATTTTTAAGATCTCTAAAGCGAAGAGTTCGTGAACGTATCAAGTCTTGTATTCACATGTACAGTCAGGGGTTGTTCCAACTTATTCATTCTTTATTTGTTCGAGGACTAGCAAAGCTTAAGTATAGGGAGGTCATGAATCCACGATTCATCATCTCAATATATTAATCTTAGCAAAATCCCTGAGTAAAATCTCAAATAAATATCTATAAAATTAATAAATTAACAAAATGACTCTTGTAAATAAAATACACTAATTATTGTATATTATACTGCACAAAATAAATTAACAATAAAAAAGCTGCAAAGTAAAGGAGTTTTTCACCTGTAAATAGCTCAAAACTTCATATATTTTTAGTAATTTCATTTCAACTCCCTTTTGGATAATTCTTTCTCTAACTTGTTCATAAATATATTTTTAAAATATAAAAATACAAAATAAATTCTACCTCAAATAAATACTCCTAAATGCGAAAGATAAAAAACCGTAAAGTCCAACTTCCTGATCAAATTCCCGCTCCGTACGAACTCCTAATTCACCAAATAACTTTTAAAGTTCAAGTTAGAAAATTATCTATCCAATTGAAGTGGTTTCACTAAAAGCAGAGCTCGTTTGTAAAATTTGGGTTTTGGGACCTAGATGTGCATTGTATATATTGTACATATCTTTCTTTCTTCACTTTTATTTACTCTTCTTAATTACTAAAAAAATACAAAAAAAGTCTCTTTTCTGTTTCATTTTATTTCTAATATTTTATTTTATTTTCAGTTTGTAAATATTTTTTATTGAAAATACAAAAAAAATAAAATTAGAAAAGTAAAAAAAATCCATGTACATAGTGTCTTTATGGACCTACTTTTGTAAATCTTCCATTCAAATTTTCTTCTTGATTTTATTCTTTTATTTAAAGTAGGCTACTTTTATCTATTTTATTTTATTTTCATTCTCTACAATAACCACCCATTCAACTCCAATACTCCACTATTTTTTCTAACTTCTACTTCAACTACACCATTTTATTAACCTCTCCTCCACCGCTTTAATAAATTCTCATTTTTCTCTTTATATACATCCCATTCTCTTCATTTTTGCCTTTGATCCATCTTTATGTGAGGAGAGTTTAGTTCCTAGAGTTGAATTGGTGACAGCGATGCAACCACGGTCGAGCGACGACATCCCTTTCTCCGGTGAGATCCGCTGGCTTCTTGGCCAACATCGCCGCTGCATCCACGAGCTGCTCGAGCTCATCGCTCACCGGCCATTCGAGCGAGGAACATGCTTCTCATGAGCACACCATAGGCGGCTATTTCCATTGTAGGTAATATTATTTTCATCTTTGTCATCATTTGTATTTTTGCAATTTTTTATCACCTCACATTACCACCCACAACCCTTAATTTATTTATTTCATATCATCACCAACACCACACCATCATTATCATCTTTTGTCTTTATTCACTTTTTAAGAAAACAAAAAAATATAATTAAATTAAAAAAATCACAAAGCAACAAGTTTCAAAAAAATCAAAAAATAAAAAAAGGCAAGCTGCAGCCACAAACCCCCCACCAGAACCACCGCTAGCCGTGGTCCAGCCCACCTGCGACTGCCTTCCGCCACGATGGGCCCTCCGCTCACGCGCCACCAACTTTCTGCTTCTCCTTTGCCGCCAAGGAGCAACCGCCCTCCAAGGCCGCGACCCTCTTCTTCCTGGCCGCCCTGCCACCTTCACGTGCCTCCGCACCTGGCCGTGTCCCTTCAGCTATCACTGAAGCCACAAGCGGATGCGGCTCCGTCTATGGTCGCCCCAGCTACGACCACCTGCCCGCTTGCTTCACCTCCATGCGACCACACGTGCTCGTCTCCGCTGCACCCCACGCCTCCGCCAGGTCGCTCTCCATCGCCGTCCAATCCATCTTCCGAGCCCTAGCTGTTTGGAGAAGAATGTGCATTTCCATTTCTTTATCATTTTATGTAAAAATTACTTTTTGATTTTATTGGTTTTCTATTAGTGTAAAGAAGCCCCTGTACATATTTGTTTATAAATTTTTAGTTAGAAAATTTGCACGGACACCCCTCTGTTTAATTATTTATTTGGACCTCAATTTTACACCGTTTTATTCAATGAAAAATAGCATATTGCTGAGCAACTAATTCTTTACCATCTGGGTTTTTATTTGGATTTTTTGTGATTACTGGGTAATTTATTAAAATTATTTTAGTGGAAAATTGTGTATTTTACCTAATCTAGTCCCTTAAATTCATATCTAACTGACAGTTATTAGAAAAATACTTGAAAAATCAAAAATGATTCCTTAGAACAAGAATTAATTACTATCCAAATTTCATTTAATTTGGAGTTTTCTTGTGCCTTAAATAAATTATAGAGTGATTTTGATACTTGATTTTTAAATAAATCCACAGACCTCATTTTGTATGAAATTTCAACTTTCCTTCATTGCTTATTAAAATATATATTTGAGATAATTCTCTCTCTAGATGACTTGATAGTTTAGATTTATTAGAAATTAATTATGCATTGTTAATATATTTTCATAACAAAATCCATAAAAAATTCATATTTTGTCAGAAAAATCCAAAAAAAATAATATAGCATCTTTGCATCATGTTTATGTATAAGTGAATTTTTTATCATTTTTGCATACTGTATGAGTGAAAAATTGGGTAAAAACCCATAAAAAGTATGCATTTTTCATTGTTACATTTTAAACCGTAAAATTATAATAAAATCTATATTGCATTCATCAATGGATTAGGGTTATGAGAAAAATATAATTAGGCTAAATCTGATTAATTTCACTCTAAAATTATTTCGCCTAGTTGTGTGGTTTCTTAGTATCTTAATTCACCTACATATTGCATTCCCATTTATTTTTGCATTAAAGATGCAAAAAAATCACGTTTGAAAACTTAAACCTAAGTTTTCTGAATTAATCCGAAGTTGTTCCTTTGCCTCCCAGTGTTCGACCCCGGACTTGCTCGGGATATAAATTAAAGCCGAGACACTCTTCACGGAGATCTTTTCTCAGATGTGAACGATTCGTTAAGTACATGTACTACAATGAGTGCAAATTAAACCAAGTGCTCAACGGATTCATAAACCATGTATGTACAACAAGCTCAGTAGAGAGCCATTATTTTCATCGTGCTTTACGTAGATAACATCCTTATCATTTGGAATGATACATGGATGATGACCAGTGTGAAGATTTGGCCATCCCATACCTTCTAGATGAAATCTTGGAGAAGCCTCTTATATCTTGGGTCTGAAGCTCTTTAGAAACTGAGAAAAGATGATATTGGCATTGTCACAACATGGCTACATCAAGAAGATCTTGGAACATTTCCATATGGAGAATTCCAAGAAAGACTTCCTTCCGTTAAGGCATGGTGTCCACGTATCTAAAGGGATGGCTCCTCAAAGTGTTGAGATTAAGAAAGCCATAGTTGGTTGGCCCTACACATCAGCTCTGGGAAGCCTAATGTACACCATGATGTGCATAAGGGTAGATATCTGTCATGCAGTGGGTGTAGTAAGTCTCTACCAAAACTACTATGGAGAGAAACACTAGAATGCAGTGAAGAGCATTTTTTAAGTATCTAAGACGGACACAAGATTACATCTTGGTCTATGGAGATGGTGATCTCCAAGTCTTAGGATACACATATTCTGACTTCTAGTTTGATATTGATGATCGAAAGTCGATAGCAGGGTCTGTGTTCCTGTTGAACAGTGGTGTTGTGAGCTGGAGAAGTAAGAAGCAAGACACTACGGTTAATTCAAAGAAGGCGAATACATTACCGCATCGGATGCTAAAAGGAGGCGGTGTGGTTGCCTATGTTCATCCTTGAACATGGCATAGTTTCCTCTGATACTCCCATCCCATTACTTTACAATAACACTAGAGCCATTGCACATGCGAAGGAACCCAGATGGCATCAAAAGAGCAAGCACGTAGAAAGGAAATAACACATCATTCGGGAGATTCAAAAGCATAGTGACATCATCATCACCAAGGCGGCCTTTACCGACAACGTTGATGATCCCCTTACCAAACCTTTGACACAAAAGGTTTTCGACCACCATGTTATGAGTATGGGTTTATGGATTGTACCTGAATGGTTCTATGGACTAGTTGGATATTGCTATCAATGTGAGGTTAGGGGTGAACCATTTCTACAATAAATGTTATTGTAATATTTAATATATCAATAAAAGTTATTGGCTTATTTTTCACTCTCTGTCTGAGATTAAATGATTGAATGCACTATAAGGTCCCTTCGTACAATTAAGGGTTATGTACCATTGCCATCCTGATAATCATACAACTGTTGGTTCAATTGTTGAATCATATAGGTTGGGGATTGGATGAATATCCAAAGGGTTAGATTGAGGACTCTTCAAGCACCGTCAAATGATTGTTAAGGGTTGATCTCTTGCTCGAGAAGTAGATGGCAAACCTTCTCTAAAAGGTCGATATCTGACCGACCTCTTGATGCAGGTCCTCTGCATAGGAATAGATATTCAGAGGTGTCAAATAAGTTAGGTCAAAGAGTTGACTTAACGAGATTGAGATAACCAAGACCTATGTCATATACTATCATGATATAGGCATGCATCCTCTGACCGGAGCTAGATGTGTTGCTATATGTCTGAGTATGTACATTTGGTAGATCGATAAGTTGATGGCCTAATAAAGGTCTATACACCGGCGAGTTGGTGTGCATATAAGGGCATATGGATAATACGATCTCTAAAGGGATAATACATGTTCACTTGTGAACTGGAAGATATGGGCTCACTCATGATGTATTGGTACTGATCAAATTACATGCATGGTCGTCTTCCTTAGGAAGAATGTCAATAATTTGTAGGTATGATATGTGCTTTTGGAAAGTTTATGATCGATATCAATTCCCAATGACCGAATGAGAATTTTAATGATGAAACCCTGGAGGTGATAGTCCAAAATAGATCTAACATGTCGGTTTATTTTAGGTCTTCTAGTATGCAGGTGATTTAGCCAAAATTCATGGAGTCTAAAAGTGGTGTCTCACACAAGGCGGAGACAGCCGTCGCTATAACGACTCACAATAAATCCTGAACTAAAGTCAACAATTAACCCACACTAAAGATCAATAAATTAGAAATAATGTGGAGTTAAAATTTATTTTTAACTCTGCACAAATGATGTAAAGGGCAAGTATGCAGAGAGTTCGAACACAGGGAGCAAACAGGGTAGTTCAAAATAATGTGTACAAGTGAATATGTGTGATGTGTCTACACTAAGCAAGCAATCAAAGGAATGTTTGTGGGTTTTTAATTTTATATTTTTTATTAAATTTTTAATTTTGTATTTTGATTTTTAATTTTCTGATTTTTATAATTTGATATTTTATATTTTTTTAATTTCTTTTTCAATATTGGAATTTAAAACCAATGTAATAAAAGACAAGATAAAATATTTATAAAAATGTACGAAAATATCCAAAATTCATAAATAAAATATTTTTGGTATTTTAAGGATTTTGTACTGTTTTTGTGATTTTTGGGGATTTTTCAAGGTGTTTTTGGTAATTTTAAATACTGAAACAAGGGAAAACAGTGGAAAATGTGTTGGTTGCAAGTAAAATGGGAATTAAAAATAGACAACAGCCACAAAATATTTCCAAACTATTTTTTCAATAAAGAGAATAAAATAGAGAACAAACAGGACATGAGCTTGTATTTTTTGGAGTTTCCTTTGATTTTATATATTTTTTTGAAGTTTTTGAGTGTTTTAAATTTTTAGTGTTTTTCTTTTGAGATTTTTAGTGATTTTTGGACTGACACTAAAATAGGTTAAAATAGACTCTAAGGATTTTTTTTAGAATTTTTCGAGGTATTTTAATATTTTTTGGTATTTTCTAAGCTAGACAGTGAATAAAAACCATGTTTTTGATTTTTAATAAATATAAAATTAAAATAAAATCAAAAACTAAAATGTTGGCGTGGAAGAACAAGTTAACATGAGCTTAAGTTCAAATTTTTAGAATTTTTGGGATTCAAATGAGGCTCCAAATAATTAGATCAACTGAGCAAAAAGTAAAGGCCTGGCAAGGGCTTTTTAGTAATACCATGAAAATATGACGGCCTTGGCACAATTTCTCACAAAATTATATAGCTTGTTCAAAAACTTCCTGGACCAACTCTTAATGCCCAAAGTCGCGAGGGTCAAATCGTAAAATCACCAAGGTGCACGCGGTGAGCACGTGCACAGGCGTGGACCCAAACGGAATAAATAGGAACTATAGGGGCGGATACATAAAATCTTCAGAAATAAATAACTGAACTAACATCTCTTAGGGCTAATTAGCAATACAGGAAAAATGAGGGCCTTGCTCGCAAAATTACCACGCGCACGTGCTCGCGCACGTGCGCCCAGTTAGCAAGGACGAAATTGCAGTTCTAGGAAATTCGAGATTCGATTTGTAAATAATACAAAAGTCTTAAAGCTACACAGGAAAGTTTCAGAACTAACAGACAAATAGCAAAAATGATTGGGGTTCTGACGCAAATTACCCAATCTTAAGGCGCGATCGTACGGTGCAGCACGCCTCACTTAAACCACGCGTCACGTTCTCGCGCCCCGATACCCCTTCAGCTTGTACGGTCCAGATCAGACGATGGATGGGGCGATCGACGGCTGGAATGCAAAATATCCGACGACGGATGCTATGCGGGAAGAACAGCCGTAGATCGACGGTGGAGAGAGGCTGACGACGAACAGCGAAGAACGCCGCGGTGGGCGAGCTTCCCTGGCCGCGTAGCACCTTCTCTGCGGTGTTTGGAGCTTCAAAACGGCCTTGCGCGATTCCTGGAGGCTTCCTCGGTTGGATGGCGGAGTCAAAATGGCGGGGGAGACGCCGGTGCGCCGCCACGACGTGGTTGGACTGGACCGGCTCCAGGTAGCTGGTTTTGCTGCAAAAATCGAACCCAGATGCGGTTCTTCGAGCCTCTAGGACCTGCGAGTGAAAGCACGACACGACAGTAAAAGGGTCCAGGGGCATACGAGTGAAATGGGCGGCGTATGGTGCAAATACAAGCTCGCCGGAGCAAGCTCCGGCGAGGTGTTCGGGGAATGGCGAATGAGCAATTAAACTACCAAATGAAGCCACGAAATGAAACCTAAGACTACCAGGTACTAAATGACGAAAGAAATAAGAAGAAAAATGACCTCGAGGGCTGGGGAGCCCAAGATATAGACCTCATGGCCGCAAGGCCGGAGATGGGGTTGGAACGCGCCTAGGAGTGCTTGATTCGCACCTCAACGGATCGGGGGTCGACCTGCTGTCACCAGGGACCCAACGGCGAAGCTCGGAGGTTGGTAGCCCTAGCCGAAGGCGGTTCAAGGGGAGAAGGAAAGTGAGGGGGGTTGTTTTGAATGTGGTTGTGGCGCGATGTTCAAGGAGGGATCACGGGTTGCATGATGGTCCTCTGCCCAAGGAAGAAGGTCGGCGAGGTAGCTGGATGGTAGGGGAACAAGTTTCGTGAAGAAGTCGGCCTCAAAGGGTGGACGAGCCGGCCTAGGAAAATCCATGAATTCGGACAAAAAACCTAGGCCTGTCAGAGCTACAGGGACGAAGGACAGACTGTTGACCTTGGTCAACAGTCGGAGGCACCTGGTTGGTCTACGTGGACCAATCAGGGAAAAGACCCAAAGAAATTCTTATTAATTCATTTAAAAATCGAAAATGGCCGAATTAACTTTTGGTTATTGAATGAAAAATGCTTAAAATTTTATGTAGTATTTTATTCTGATTTTTATTTATTTTTATGGCTTATATTTTTTATAAGTTTACTTTTATACCCTATATCGGTATAATATCTACATATTTCATTCTTTTATTTTTTATTTTGTGCATTTTAATTTGTTTGTTTTTGTGTATTATTTTATAAAATTATAAAATACTTTTATACACAAATATATTTTTATTTAATTTTTCTGATATGTTTTGTATATTAAATAAATTATAAGTATAAAAAGTATAGGTATACATATAGGTAGGGTACCTATGTATTTTATTTTTAAGTATTTATTTTTGTTTTTATTTTGGTTTTTATTCTTATTTTAATGTACATAATTATTATAAGTAATATTTACAACATTATAAAAATATAAAAATATAGAAATAATGAATAAATAATAAATTGAATATTTTAATCTGTACAAGTATACAATAGGGGTCCAAAACTCAACTTTCAAACCGTAGCTCCGTCAAATGCGAGACCACCGCCAATAAATAGCTTATTTTCTTCTATATACAATTAAAGGTGAATATGCTGCATTTGGAGTTTTTATTTGTGAGATACGGGTCTGGGAAGTTGGGATTCTGGATTTTTATTCAGACAATAACTTTTTATCTGTACATTATTTTTTTGTGAAATCAATTTTGTATTTTTCTTTATTAAATTATCTACAACTTTCATGCACAAAGTTTCTTTATTTGATGTATAAAAAGTGGAACCAAAAATAGGTCCCAAAATGAATAAAGAATGAATAAAAACTATAGGTATTTTATCTGTATTTTTGCCCTTACCTCCCCCTACTTTATTCCTTGTCGACCTATTCATCAAGATGCCTAGGTCTCGGGGTTTCGGGTCATAAAATATTTACAATATTTTATTCTTTTTCTTTTCTTTATTTATTCTATAATTTTGGCCTTAATTACAGTATTTTATACACTAATAGGATGCACATGCATGAATGCTAAGATGATGATTTTAATGCAATTTACAGGCATTTGCTAGGGTTTTTGGTGCCAAAATGATAGAATAAAGATGATGAAATGTGGATTCATCATCCCCCTATACTTTACCTTTGCTAGTCCCTAGCAAACACTTATGCAATAAGTGTAAAAAGAAAAAGAAAGAAAAGAAAAAGAAGAACTTGGATTTAGTTCAATTATCAAACTTGTCTTCACAAAATCAAAGTTTGGAGCTTAAGTCAGACCTTTGGAATTTTAGTGCGGGCGGAACCTTAGTGAGAACCGAATTTGAAATCCAACAGTCCCTGAGAATCCCAAAACTCTGTCCAAGTCTCCTCAATAGCCAGGTCAGAAATACTTCAACTCATACGCAAACTCTTACGACTATGAATCTGACTCGTACAATGTAAGTGATGGTGGCTCTCCCCAACTAGAATGACAAAGAAACTGACTTCTCCAGTACGAAAACTCAATGATTCCCCAATACAGCAACTCCATCCTCGAGGAGCGGGGTATTCCCTTCTAAGATCAAGTGGCAACCAGCTCAAGAGGAGGGGGTGAAGAGAAAAATGGACGGTAGCTAGTGTAGCTACCTATCCTGGGATGCAAGACTAGTGTAGTCAAGTCATCCTGCTGCAGGCTCACATGATATGACTTTGGAACTCAAGCTTGCTTATTGACTATACAACATAATTTGCAGGCTTTTTATTTTTGTACATGCCTGAACTTTTTTTTTTGAAATACTATTCACAGCAGCATTTACATAAGGAGTTTTTCCTCTTGAGCCAGTAGACTATCCCTCTTTTGAAGCTTTATCGCAACCCACAGCCTCCTGTCTTTAGACTTCCTAATCATTGGACGGGTTGGGGTGCACTTCCCTCCCTAGAGGAGGACAAATGTTTCCACTTGTGTGCGTCTCATACCGGCAAATCCAATCCCCTCACCACTCCAACTGAGTCGAGCCATGTGAAAGGTGCAGGTGTCCAAGTAAGGTCATTATCAACAAGAGTCGTGCGTGTGCTCCGAAATACTCTACTTAGGCAGTCAAGAATCCATTGAACCAAGTCCCGTGATCCTCAAAGAATTAAGTCAACTAGACCTGAAGTACCTCAAACCCAGTTCCTATAAGGTTCCTGTTATTAGGTAGATTTTAAGGTCCAATCAAGCTCCAATCTTCGGATTTTACTTAGACTTGTTCAACTCTCAAACTCAATCTGAAAAATGCTCATGCCATGCAAAGCAATGCGGAAAATATTTTTGTGATGCAATTTCAAAGATTTTGAATTTTTTATGGGTTTTTGAAAAGATGATGCATGCATTTTTTGTTGTATTTTTCAAAAAGATTTTTCGAATGTTTTTGGGATTTTACTTTTTGCAAATGTTTTTGGGAATTTTGAAAACAAAAGATTTTGGCTGAAAACTAGGTTAAAATATGTACACGGGAGTGCTTCTTATTTTTACAAGAAGTGGATTTTAAGAATTTACACGGCAAGTGATCGATTTTATACATATATATAGGTAGTGGATTTTGGTGTGATGTAAATATTCCTCAAACTTATTTGACACAAGCTTTTCACACAAATTTTTGAAAACTATAGTCCAAAATAATTTTGACAAACATTTTACAAACATGTACACAGATTTGAAAATCATTTTGCAAAGGTTTTCAAAACAGTATATATAGGTTTTTCAAAACATTTTTGCAACCATTTTTCAAACCATTTGCAAATCATTTTTCACACATTTTAATTCACACAAAGAAAAGAAATTTTTACAAAACACACATTTTTACACAGGTTGAAAACATGTAACAAAATATTTTCAAAATAGTTTTTAATAGATGTTCACAAAGATTTTCAAACTATTTTTCAAACATTTTGCAAAAAACATTTTCACCTGATTTATTAATCAGTAATTACAAAAAGAATTTGAGGAATAATCACATCTTTTTATTAATAGTTTTAAATGAATTTTAAAGAATTTTTAGCCATATTATTATTAAGAAAATACGAAAGTACGAGTTATGGCTAAAGTATATACGTAGTATATACGACCCCCCTATACTTAGCTTGAGTTGTGTCCTCATAGATCGGAGAGAAAAGAGAAGACATAACTCGTACTAAGTATAGACAAGTCTAAAGAATAACAAACTAATGAAGGAATCAATGAATGAGAAGTTGATCGTCCCCCCTATACTTAGGATCAAATAATCCTAAGTATAGCAGTCTATACACAACGCAGGGAGGGTCAAGGGTGGGAATGAACAGATCGTACTCAGATTGTCTCCCCCTATACTTAGGGTAAGATATCCCTAAGTATAGACAAGAAGAGGAGACAATGGAGAGGATCGAAATGAATGAGAACTCGGGGTGCGCACCCCCCTATACTTAGGACAAAGTACGTCCTAAGTATAGAAAACTGTCTACAAGGGTGGCACCTTTTTGATAGATACATAAAATAGAAAAGGAAAAGAAGAAAAGAAGAAAAGAAAAGGAAAGAGATCTGAAGATGGAATAAGAGATCGTGAGAATGTACATGTCACTCCCCCTATACTTAGGGTAAAAGAAGCCCTAAGTATAGACAACGACAGAAGTGATGACACAGAACGATGATAGAACACTCAACTCGGCTACCCCTCCTATACGTAGGACAAAGTACGTCCTAAGCAAGGCAAACACGAGAAATGGGTAGACGAGCAAAAACGGGAGATGGAACGAGTGTCATGGGATAGAATCTACAACATAAATGGGTGATCATCAAAAGGTGGAAAGCAAACCTTCTTGCGGGACCGCTGAGGGATAGATCGGATATGGTGTATGTCGACATCGGGATCCACAGTGGACGGAGGCCGATCAGGGTCGACATGGTGAAGGCCCTCAGTGGAATCAAAACGGAAAGGGACAAACTGATCGATGGAAGCAGTATGGCTACGTTCTCCCTTGGTGGTCCTATGATGTGAAGGCACAGACGGGTGAGTGGAAGAAGTACGACTAGGTCCGGCCTTGGAAGTCTCGCCGATATCAAAGTGAAATGGGACAAACTCATCATCCTCGGAAGAAGTATAATCGGAGTCGTCCTGCGAGTCCTCGTCCAGGTCAAAATCAAAAGGAACGAAATCATCTGTAGAAGTATACGAACTCCGTTCGTCCTCTATAATCTCAACCGGATCATCTTTCTCATCAAAAGGCCCAAATTTCTGAAAAAAAGCGATCAAATCAACTTCGGCCTCTGGCCCATCAGAATCAACATAGACAGGAGCGGACTCATCAGTGGAAGTAGTCAAAACAGGTCCGTCCTGTCTAGTCTTACATGGGTCATTTGTTACCTTATGAGGTCTCTCAAAGTAATGGGCAACATCATAAACATCCTCAATTATCTTGTCATCTGCCCCCGGCTCAAATGGTTCAATCACATAAATACTCTGGATCTCATCAACACATCACCACACACCAGGAGGAGGATTAGTGAGGTCCATGCTTTCTGACTTCCTCCCCTTTCGGGGGATCCGTCGAGCCTCATCAGGGATCGCTAAAGAAGTATTTGTAGTAGCATCAGGTAGGTCACAGACCTCAGAGTCAGCTATGATCGGTGAAGGTGCATCAGGTGCAGGTCTCTGGTCAACTATGGGTGTGGTGATCAACACTTCGCTCTCGTCAACAGGACGGAAGCGAATCTCTCCTGATCCATAGTCAATAACGACCCTCGCAGAGGCGAGGAATGGTCATCCCAGGATGATTGGAGACCGCTCCCCTGTGGAGCTCTCCATGGGCAACACGACAAAATCAACATGGTGGCTCGTTCCCTGAATAGAAATGACGGCGTTTTCAAGGATACCCTTCGGCCTCTTGATAGATCCATCAGCAAACTGAACGATCAACCTGGTCTTCTTGAGAGGTCCTAAGTGAAGAGACTGTACCAGTGAGAAGGGTAATATGCTAATAGATGCACCGCCGTCCAGGAGAGTGTGATCACATGTATAGTCAGAGATGGTGCAAGTGATGAAAGGTGTAGCTCTGTTCTTCTTCTTGGGAATGGGACGGTGTGTGATGGCGAGGGCACTGGCCATGGTCAGAATGTGACGCTCAGATCTGCTCCTCCGCTTTCTCTTCTTGGGAAGAGGAGCAGACATATGGGTCATGGCCTGCTGAAGTGGGGCACGGATGATCTCATGAATAGTAGCCACCACTTCGGGTTCAGATAACATTTTTTTGAATTTTTGGACTTCCTCCATACAAGGGAGGAAGTCGGAATCAGCATATACACGAGGTATGCCAAGAGCAGTCTGTACGGCGGCATCCTCGGGGTCAAAGGTGGGACTAGGTGTGAATGGATGTGTGGTCAAGGGGTCTGGCAAGTGGACTCTCTCCTCAAAATATTGATCAACCAAGTGTCTCCCGAAATCTTTTGGTCTTTTAAATTTTTCTCATTTTTTTGTATTTTGGGCGATTGCAAGCTCCCATGATTCTTCACAAGCAAAGTTGTATCCTCGATGAAAAGAGCACTAGTCCGATATTCTCTCAAAGTGTCAAGATTTTCCTTCATCAAATCGATGTGCTCTAGCATTAGGTTCATGACAACACTCATGGAGGTCGTGGGAGGTGACTCCAACAGGTCAGACTCGGGTGGATGTGGACGTGGAGGCAGATCATATACATGTGGGGGTGGAGGTGGGTAGAAGTCCGAAGTCTGATACTGTGGCTGAGGCAGATATGTACAAAAATCAGAAAAAGTAGGAGGAGGATCCTCCTGATAAAAGGGAGGTGGATCGGCTGGAGCGAGCGAGGGGTCCGCAAAGTCCGGATAAAATACACTCCAGGGGTCCATCTCGAAAACAAAAGGAAGTGATTCGGGGGAGCACGAAGGTCAAGTCAAGAGAGTGAAGAAAAAGGCGCAAAAATCGCAGAGGAGATATAGGACACACAAAAACAATCATAAACAAAAATGAAAATAATGCAAACCCTCAATTCACCTACTCAACTCGGTAGAGACCGAAAAGTCGGTCTTTTTATCTTGTCTGTTTTAGAGTTAGGTGAGAAGTCCAAAATTGCACAAACACTTAGGGGGCTGAATTGGATTTGGGCACTATACTTAGTGTGTGTGCGAGCAAGTAAAACGAAGACAATGAGGGGATTACTTGCCCCAATATAAGATTTTTCTTTTTGATCGGTTTTAGGGTCAAGTAAAATTAGCAGTCTCAATTTTATGAATTATCACTTTTTTTGGATTTTTAATGAAAATGCACGCGCCTAACGAGGAGTCAATTTTACTTAGCACCTAGGTTGGCAAAATTCAGAGGGAGAGGCGGAAAAGCAATGCAAGCGGCAATCGATGATGTATGCTAAAGAGAAATGCTCACCTTGCCTCCAGCACTCTACATGCAGGGATGCTCAGCAGAATTGAAACCTATCTATATGCAAATGCAAGCCGATGAAATCATCCTAAGTTTCAGAAATTGCTATTAGCGGGAAGAACCACAAGTTGACCACCAATCCTCAACCCTAGAGTCCGGTCTAGGCTCACCCCTCCTCTGCTCAACACACTTGAGTTAAGAGAAAGCGCTTGTGTGGAGTGAGCTCGCGGCGCGCGGATCGAAAGCCAATGATCAACTACTTAATTAGTCTAAGTCCAACAACGATCTATAGGAACATGCAAAGGTAATTAGTGTGTTTGGACCTATTCTAATCGAATCAAGCAGTCCTAAAACTAGGGGCTCAATCACACAAAATAAATAAAATCGAAAATCGGAAAACAAAGTAAAAAAAATGCGATGAAAACCGATGAAACCGCGGCGAGCCCCCAAGTGAACAATCACTTGGAAATTAGGCTCAAATGTCCAAGTGTTCGGGGGTACCTGTATTATAACAATAAAGGAGTCTCTCTCTCACTTAAATTACAAACTAAATACAAGAGAATAAAGGAAATAGAATTGTCTTCAAAATTCTCTCCTAGTCCGCCTTCGAGCTAAGTCAAGTCGCCTCACGTGGGTGCGTAGGTGCTCCTGGAAGAGAGCTCCTCCCTCGATCCGCGTTCCTCGCAAGAAGTCAAACAAGAGAGAGGTTAGACAATTCAAACAAGAAATATCAAAAATAAAGAAAATGAAACAAGCAGAGCTAAAAGCCGTAAAGGTAGACAAAGAGTCACAACACAAAGCAAAAACCCGAACTACGCGTTGTTGCTCCCCGGCAACGGCTCCATTTGATTTAGCCAAAATTCACGGAGTCTAAAAGTGGTGTCTCACACAAGGCGGAGACAGCCGTCGCTTTGACGTCTCACAATAAATCCTGAACTAAAGTCAACAATTAAACCACACTAAAGATCAATAAATTAGAAATAGTGTCGAGTTAAAATTTATTTTTAACTCTGCACAAATGATGTAAAGGGCAAGTATGCAGAGAGTTCGAACACAGGGAGTAAACAGGGTAGTTCAAAATAATGTGCACAAGTGAATGTGTGTGATGTGTCTACACTAAGCAAGCAATCAAAGGAATTTTTGTGGGTTTTTAATTTTATATTATTTATTAAATTTTTAATTTTGTATTTTGATTTTTAATTTTCTGATTTTTATAATTTGATATTTTATATTTTTTTTAATTTCTTTTTCAATATTGGAATTTAAAACCAATGTAATAAAAGACAAGATAAAATATTTATAAAAATGTACAAAAATATCCAAAAATTCAGAAATAAAATATTTTTGGTATTTTTAGGATTTTGTAATGTTTTTGTGATTTTTGGGGATTTTTCAAGGTGTTTTTGGTATTTTTAAAAACTGAAACAAGGGAAAACAGTGGAAAATGTGTTGGCTGCAAGTAAAATGGGAATTAAAAATAGACAACAGCCACAAAATATTTTCAAACTATTTTCCAATAAAGAGAATAAAATAGAGAACAAACATGACCTGAGTTTGTATTTTTGGAGTTTTCTTCGATTTTATATATTTTTTTGAAGTTTTTGAGTGTTTTTAAATTTTTAGTGTTTTTCTTTTGAGATTTTTAGTGATTTTTGGATTTACACTAAAATAGGTTAAAATAGATTATAGGGATTTTTTTTAGAATTTTTCGAGGTATTTTAATATTTTTTTGGCATTTTCTAAGCTAGACAGTGAATAAAAACCATGTTTTTGATTTTTAATAAATATAAAATTAAAATAAAATCAAAAACTAAAATGTTGGCGTGGAAGAACAAGTTAACAGGAGCTTAAGTTCAAATTTTTAGAATTTTTGGGATTCAAATGAGGCTCTAAATAATTAGATCAAGTGAGCAAAAAGTAAAGGCCTGGCAAGGGCTTTTTAGTAATACCATGAAAATACGAGGGCCTTGGCACAATTTCTCACAAAATTATATAGCTTGTTCAAAAACTTCCTGGACCAACTCTTAATGCCCAAAGTCGCGAGGGTCAAATCGCAAAATCACCAAGGTGCACGCAGCGAGCACGTGCACAGGCGTGGACCAAAACGCAATAAATAGGAACTATAGGGGCGGATACATAAAATCTTCAGAAATAAATAACTGAACTAACATCTCTTAGGGCTAATTAGCAATACAGGAAAAATGAGGGCCTTGCTTGCAAAATTAGCACGCGCACGTGCTCGCGCACGTGCGCCCAGTTGGCAAGGACGAAATTGCAGTTCTAGGAAATTCTTAAAGCTACACAGGAAAGTTTCAGAACTAACAGACAAATAACAAAAACGATTGGGGTTCTGACGCAAATTACCCAATCTTAAGGCGCGATCGTACGGTGCAGCGCGCCTCACTTAAGCCACGCGTCACGTTCTCGTGCGCCGATACCCCTTCGGCTTGTACGGTCCAGATGAGATGATGGATGGGGCGATCGACGGTTGGAATGCAAAATATCCGACGGCGGCTGCTATGCGGGAAGAACAGGCCCAGATCGACAGTGGAGAGAGGTTGACGACGAATAGCGAAGAACGCCGCGGTGGGCGAGCTTCCCTGGCCGCGCAGCGCCTTCTCTGCAGCGTTTGGAGCTTCAAAACGGCCTGGCGCGATTCCTGGAGGCTTCCTCGGTTGGATGGCGGAGTCAAAATGGCGGGGGAGACGCCGGTGCGCCGCCACGACGTGGTTGGACTGGACCGGCTCCAGGTAGCTGGTTTTGCGGCAAAAATCGAACCCAGATGCGGTTCCTCGATCCTCCAGGACCTGCGAGTGAAAGCACGACACGACAGTAAAAGGGTCCAGGGGCATACGAGTGAAATGGGCGGCGTATGGTGCAAATACAAGCTCGCCGGAGCAAGCTCCGGCGAGGTGGTCGGGGAATGGCGAATGGGCAATTAAACTACCAAATGAAGCCACGAAATGAAACCTAAGACTACCAGGTACTAAATAACGAAAGAAACAAGAAGAAAAACGACCTTGAGGGCTGGGGAGCCCACAGTATAGACCTCACGGCCGCAAGGCCGGAGATGGGGTTAGAACGCGCCTAGGAGTGCTTGATTCGCACCTCAACGGATCGGGGGTCGACATGCTGTCACCAGGGACCCAACGGCGAAGCTCGGAGGTTGGTAGCCCTAGCCGAAGGCGGTTCAAGGGGAGAAGGAAAGTGAGGGGGGCTGTTTTGAATGTGGTTGCAGCGCGATGTTCAAGGAGGGATCACGGGTTGCATGATGGTCCTCTGCCCAAGGAAGAAGGTCGGCGAGGTAGCTGGATGGTAGGGGAACAAGTTTCGTGAAGAAGTCGGCCTCAAAGGGTGGACGAGCCGGTCTAGGAAAATCCGTGAATTCGCACAAAAACCTAGGCCTGTCAGAGCTACAGGGATGAAGGACAGACTGTTGACCTTGGTCAACAGTCAGAGGCACCTGGTTGGTCCACATGGACCAACCAGAGAAAAGACCCAAAGAAATTCTTATTAATTCATTTAAAAATCGAAAATGGTCGAATTAACTTTTGGTTATTAAATGAAAACTGCTTAAAATTTTATGTAGTATTTTATTCTGATTTTTATTTATTTTTATGACTTATATTTTTATAAGTTTACTTGTATACCCTATATCGGTATAATATCTACATATTTCATTCTTTTATTTTTTATTTTGTGCATTTTAATTTGTTTGTTTTTGTGTATTATTTTATAAAATTATAAAATACTTTTATACACAAATATATTTTTATTTAATTTTTCTGATATGTTTTGTATATTAAATAAATTATAAGTATAAAAAGTATAGGTATACATATAGGTAGGGTACCTATGTATTTTATTTTTAAGTATTTTATTTTTGTTTTTATTTAGGTTTTTATTCTTATTTTAATGTACATAATTATTATAAGTAATATTTACAACATTAAAAATATAAAAATTTAGAAATAATGAATAAATAATATTGAATATTTTAATCTGTACAAGTATGCAATAGGGGTCCAAAACTCAACTTTCAAACCGTAGCTCCGCCAAATGCGAGACCACCTCCAATAAATAGCTTATTTTCTTCTATATACAATTAAAGTGAGTATGCTGCATTTGGAGTTTTTATTTGTGAGATACGGGTCTGGGAAGTTGGGATTCTGGATTTTTATTCAGACCATAACTTTTTATCTCTACGTTATTTTTTTGTGAAATCAATTTTGTATTTTTCTTTATTAAATTATCTACAACTTTCATGTACAAAGTTTCTTTATTTGATGTATAAAAAGTGGAATCAAAAATAGGTCCCAAAATGAATAAAGAATGAATAAAAACTATAGGTATTTTATCTGTATTTTGGCCCTTACCTCCCCCTACTTTATTCCTTGTCGACCTATTCATCAAGATGCCTAGGTCTCGGGGTTTCGGGTCATAAAATATTTACAATATTTTATTCTTTTTATTTTCTTTATTTATTCTATAATTTTGGCCTTAATTACAGTATTTTATACACTAATAGGATGCACATGCATGAATGCTAAGATGATGATTTTAATGCAATTTACAGGCATTTGCTAGGGTTTCTGGTGCCAAAATGATAGAATAAAGATGATGAAATGTGGATTCATCAGCAGGATGTACATGTATTAGCAATACTTGAGGGTGATGTAATCATAAATGATTGTATAACTATGACGCTTCCATACCAAGAGAGTATTGAAACACGTATAGATTTTAGTGACTCCACTCAGTAGAGAAGTAATCTAATCTTAGTCCAAATGTTGGACATTGATCTGAATGAGATTCTGATGCAGTTGGGAGATTAGATCTATGAATTTTATTTAATCAAACATCAGTGGGGAGGTCCTTTAGATTTGGACTTGAGATTTGATCTCAATGTCCAAGTCACTATACGTGGAACGTATAATCGTCATGTCCTAATCTCCAAGTATCAACAGAGAAAGCGCATTATTCTTGAAAGAGTTAGAGATTAATTCCAATGTCAATGTATCCAAGCATTGAGAAATTGATAATTAAATGTGATTTAATTATCATAAAAAATATGGATAAGATTCATATTATTTGAATGCATGAGAATTGAGATCTTAGATAATTAAATGTGATTTAATTATCAAGGATGCATAATGTGGATAGAACTATCCATACTTTTCATATATATTATAAATGTGATTTATAATATATTAAAGTGAGACGATTGTAATTTACATTTGGTAATCAGTGTTGACATGAATTTGATTCACATTGGACAATTAATTGAAAATGTAATTTACATTTTATTTTGGGCTGTGATATAATTCAAAAAAATTTCAATGGCATGATTGTAATATTCACAAAATAATTATGAACTGTTTATGTGAATAAATTTGCAGCAAATAGTTGTTGCAAATTAATTGGAGATAAATATACACCTTAATGGGAGGTGGTTGAAGGCCACCAAGTCCCATTAAGAAAGAAATTTATCTATTTTAAATTATCTTCATGCAAAACTGATTTAGTTGAAATTAAATTGTATTGATATCTCAATATATATTTAATTTAATTTAATTAATTCTTGTGTTTTTACAACAAAATCATGGCCATTGAAACAAACACAAACCAATACCATTGTATTTATGTAGTCCATAGATTGAGATCCATGGACTCTCAAAATACTATATAAGAAGAGGCATCATTGCCCTTCTATGAAGAAGTTATTGAACAATAAATTGCTATCTCTCTTTCTCATTCTCATATCACATACCAACTCTCTCTCTCTCTCCCTCTTGGGTCATCGTCCACTCTAGCATAAAAGAGAAGCTTGCTTTCAATGTCGCATCGCCGTTAGGCCACCACCTCAATCGTCCGTGGATCTTCATCTAATTCCTTGCGTCATGTTCGTGAATAAGACATTTGATCTCGTGAGACAAGATCAGGAGATCCATTGCTTGGATCAACCACTCGGATTGTGAGTAACACACGATTCATCTTCGCACTCGCAAGCGTCTCTACCGTCGGGTCAGACTTGAGACAGGAGGTCTCTTCGCTTAAAGACTCGATTACAACCATGCTAAAAGAGGTATTCCTTTACCTAATATGTGGTTTAGACTAAAAGATCCGTGAATGGTTCATGGATCGTGTGGTTTCATCTTTTAATTTTTTAAAAATCTGTTGCACCGAGCAACTAGTTCGACTAGTTGCTCACGATCTCCTACGATGTGATCCCCACGCTGTCGTGATGCGCTTGAGATTTTTCCGTAATCCTTCCGGCCACATTATTGAGATAGAGAGGATACAACGATAAGAAATCATAGAGAGAGAGAGATTTTTTGTTTTTCACATCATGTGTGTTGTCTAAATAAAAGGCTAGGGTTTGATGACCACAAAATTCGACCTCTTAATATGTAGTTTTAATGAGTTGTAGTCGGCCGATTTGGATGCATGAAAGACCTATTGATTAAAATTGTCAATCAAAACAAACGGTCGATCTTTTTTACTTGGGCATGCCCAAGGTCGAACTCAGGGACACGAGCCTCTTAAGCCTTTATCTAGACACTTATTACCTAGATTAAGCGTTGAATTGGAAATTCATAGGTCAATGCACACAAGTATGTTAACAATGAAACATACATTTTTTTATATGCTTTTCATCATGCAAGGAAATGTAAGGTTACAAATGAAGACAAATGCAAAGTTACAACGAAACAATTACATCCTAATTTTATAGGATACTTGAGCAATTAAATAGTCAAATTTCGACTTGAATAGTGAAGCAAGTTATTGTTAATCATTTACGGCAAGACATTAAAAGTGTTATATAAGTGAAACTTAGTTGTTAAATAGAACATCAAATCTTGAAGTGTCAAAACAAGCATTCAGCCATGCCAACGGAAAGAGAATTAAAACAGCTTCAAAACGAGACCAAAATCAACTAAAACAGAGCTCGGATGCTCGAGATATTAGCAACAGAAACTAGGGACATAAATGCAAGAAAACATGAAAATAAATAACAAACAGGTCCCTGGTAGGATTAAAATGTAAATAAAATTTTACGCGAGGCCTCTCTGTAAATTACCTACATGCGTGGGGCTATATTTGCAATTATTGAAACCCATAAGGATTTGGATGCAATATACCCCAGGCACACGTGGTTTCCACGTGTTGGCCGGACCTGCCTGCAATTTGAAGAACCTTATAGGGCCTCTTTGTAAAATTCCCCGGCCAGTTACGTGATGAGCACGTGAGGGCTAGGTTCGGGAGTTGTGTAGGCTCGGAGGAGGTTCAGAACTAGCTCGGGCACTGGATCAGTTGTGGAGTTAGGCTCGGGAGGCTCTCATCATGGCTCTTTGCTAATGTCTCCTAGCACTGACACGTGGCTGGGTAGGGATCGTTCGATCTTGCCAATCGGATGGATGCTGCTCCGGCAATGGTGATGTTGATGTGGCCCAAGGGAGACCATCTGATCTCGTCAATCGGATAGTAACTACTTCGTAGGTTCCTCCTCATCGCCGCCTCTTGTGGCGGACTTGGTTGAGCTCTGGTGACGCTTTATGTGCTCCGCCACACCTATCCGACATCAATGGATCTCCATGGAGTATCTTGGAAGCTTGTCGTGGTAGCTAGGTTCCTAAGAGAAGTGCGACAAGTTCTGGAGGAGGCCGTCGATGCTCAGATGACGGAGATGGAGCTTGTGAGGTTTCTCCGGTGAGAGCTCCGACCATTGAAATATATACCTGCAAATGTGAGTCCCCATAGCTGAAGCAACAATGTGCGAGGTTGTTGGGAATGGAGTGATGTCTCGTGCAGGAGGAAAGATGAAAGACCAGAGCTGCCCTTCGGCGACGTGGAGGAGAGGTGGGGCAGAGGTAACCAGATCTTAGAGAAGGGAAGGTGGCTAGCTGATGGGTGTGCGATGGTGGTCGAAGCTTGTGCAAGCTCTAGGGTTGATCAATAGAAGGTAACCGTGGGTAGAGTAGCCGGAATAATTATAAGGAATTCGAAAAAACAACACAACGGAGATCAAGAGAGACTTACCTGGTTCTTGGTGGTCGTTGATGGCTTGGGTTGAGTGCTGGTGGCATTCCGATCATTGCTGAACTCCCCCAACCGTGGGGAGCAACTTGTCGGCATTTGAAAGCTGGACGCTTAGCCTACATTGGCTAAGGGTCGACGCCGGGGACTCTACCGTCTTCGCGCCATCGATCCATCCTTCCCCGATCACGGGGAGGCGGAGAGGGGCTTGGCCGAGCCCCATCTATAGGTGGACCGGTTTGAAGGCTGCCAGAGACGACGTATTTAAAAGAAGGGAGTTACATTCTGGTGAGGGTCGATGCGCTTTGAGCAGGGAATATGGAGCAAGAGGAAGAAGAACATGGATCGAGGGGTTAGGCACGAGGACGAGGGATGATCGGGCTCCATCGTGGGTTGGTTTGTAAGTAGAGAATATGGTGGAGAAGCTGGGAGAAAGGGAAAGGGCGAAGCCCGTGCGCGAGGTGGGCGGGCGTGGGAGAGAGGGGATCTGGAGGTAGAAGACGTAATCGTGACCGTTGGATCTTGAGATCCAACGATCAAGAAAAGAGCATGGAGAAGCGACTTAGATCTTATCGCTGACAGCATGATCAAGGGCCGCGGGTGAGACAAATGGCGAGACATTACGTGGGCTGAAGTGGACGACCTGCATGATGTCTCGGTTAGCGATCAAGTGTTGGAAATGAAGCGGGAGAATGGTTGAGATGGCGACATCCAGAGGCGGATCGAATAAATACGGATCGGGACACGTGGCAAGGGGAGGTGTAGGCGGGAACTAACGGTTGTGATGCGGGTAAGGCTTTGATCAGAGGGTTGCGAACAACAGCAGGATAAACGTTGGCAATCTGGAGAAGAAGAAGGTGATTGAACAGTGGTGAGAGGATGGCGCGTGGCGTGTGAAGGAGCATGCCACGTGAATTATGAGGGGGAAGGAAGTCAAATTCCAAAAAACTCAAAACATGAAAGTTGTAAATCTCAATGAGATCTACATGTTTCATGTTGACCAAAAATGGAGATGAGGCCAAATAAAGGAAGAAATGTTTTTAAGGGTAAAAACACTTCGTATTTTAGTTTTGCTATTTTTTTTGTATTTTTAATTTATTCTAAGACTCAGACATATACAAGGATCTATCTGGTTTTTGTTGATACTTAGTCTAACTTAGGGGGTTAATTACTACGAATTAATGTGTTGAAACTGGGTTTCATCACCCTCTATACTTAAACTATGCTCGTCCCCGAGCATCTAAAAAATGAATGAGCTGGATTAACCCCCATGTGCATGTGTGTACATGATCTGATTCATTCAAGAATTTTCGATCTTAGAGATCCAAAATCTCAGAGCTCAACCCATCCTTAATGAAGAGGCAACCAATTCCTCTAATTTTCCAGACTCTCTCTTTGATATATATATATATATATATATAAACTAAGGATATGAATTTAAGTGTTTGACCTCGATCACGAGAGTAGAGTCGCGACGTCACCCAAGGTCCCGGTCCAAGAAATTCTCCTAAGGACCCAATCCTCAACACTAGGGAATAAATCAAATCTTACGTCCAATCCACCGTCTCTTTAGTTGTCATACTTAGAAATGTAGGTGCCAGGCTAGTTTATGGAAGGTTTAGGATTGCGTCATTTCTTCTCACCCTCTCATTGAAACAAGGATCCTCTCTAGTGCCTTATTACTCAACGCATATTTTTGGTGTTGATCAGTGCGTCCGTCAAAAGAAGTTGGAGTTGTATGCACTTGTTTTCCTGGAAATACACCGGGGTGTGCCTTTTTTGAGTACCTATTGTACTTTCTACACCCAGACCTGTAGCATTTACGATGCAGAGCCCTTTTTTGGTGCAAGCCTGACTCCTGGTCCTAATAGCGGTGGTCCAAGTGGACACTTTGAAATGATTGGGAGCGCTCGCCTTCAAGATTGATATTTCTTTGCTTTATTTTTGGTTAGCTCCATCACTCTTACCAAGAGTTGGTGCACAATGATCAACATTTTTATTTTATTCACACTAGGTAAATGTCAAGAGATTAGTACAAAAACCAAGTTCTCATACTAGCTAACGATGCTGACACTTAGGTTTCATGAAGCCTTCAATGATTTTATCCCATCATAGAGCATCATTAGATCAAGTCCAGACTTGAATCCCTCATCCTAGTCCCTTAAGTGAAATTTCAACTCATCTCATCGAGACCGTAGTCGTGCATGTGATGTGCTGATCATATTCTTAAGGTAGATGACTAAGCATACAATATAGCAAACAAATCTAGCAAACTAGGGAAATATGGATAATTAAGTCTAAGACCTTGATGACTAAGGTTGGTTAACATGAGATCTCAAGACCTTTCGAACCGAGTGTGCTCGAACATTTCTGATCATGTGTGAGAGTGAAAAATGTAGGGGATTTAATACAACTCCTTTACTCTCTTTTTTTTCAAATTTTTATGAAGACTTTAAAAAGCCTACTGACTGCCTAAACTCAAATGAGTAGATGCACATGCTTTCAGCCAGTATAGGTGTAAGTACAGGCCATAGAACGGAACCCGTTGCTTGAGGACGGGGCCATACGCGATGTCCTCTAAACCACCTACTCTGCTAAGGGAAAACACTCACTGAAAAGCAGCTACTTATTTGCGTTTAGTAGTCAATTTGACTTTCAAAGGTTTTTTTGGTTTTTCTCATTTTTATGGATTTTTTAGTTAAGGTTAGAACACAAGTTAACATCACTTTCCTTTGAAATCAAGAAAATATTTTCATATCACACATAGATTTTTACAAACATTTTTTCAAACGATTTTTCAAAATAAGTGAAACACATTTTTCAATTCATTTTCAAAAATATTTTACTTTAAAAATAGTGTAACATAGTATAGAAAATCCTTGAAAACATTTTATCCTCTTAGTTCATAAGAATATACTATAGCCCAAAAAGTTTAAAAATTTTCAAAATTTTTCAAAATATAGCTAAAGTACATATACTATATATACGATATACCCCCCTATACTTAAACTTTGCTATGTCCTCATAGCACTAGATGATACAAAGACAAAGCTCCATTTAAGTATAGAAGAATATATAGGAACTGAGTAGGACTCAACTTATACTTTAGTTAGAAATAACCTAAGTATTAAGGCAAGGAAAGATGAGTAAGAAGAATCATGGGGACTCAGGTCCCCCCTATGCTTAGGCTGAGTAGCCCAAGTGTAAAGATGGATAAATGATGTTGGGGAGACCTGAGGGGAGTGAAGAAGTTAGGATGGATATACAAGTGAGTGAATGGATCTTCGGAGATTAATGGAGTGCCAAAGGTCTTGGGGATGGTGTCGGAGCAATCAAGGCTCAAACAAGCATGCAATACCCTTTAAATTCACCAACTCACATGTGAAACCAACAAGTGTTGGTTGATTATCTTGTCAATTTTATTGGTGAATAAAACATTCTAATTTACGCAAGGATCAAGAAAAATATCATGTAAAACCATCCAACGTAAACATGGGTGTTGCTCTCCCAAAACCATGATTTTACTCCATTTTAGGTCAACTTGCATTTAACAGTCCCAATTATTTGCTTAAGGTTATCACTGTTTAAATGTGAGCATAAATCAAACAATCATCGTCTACCGCTCATTCCCAATTTCCATTAACCTAGGAGATCAAGCCAGGAAGGGAGGTCGAGAAAAAGCCATGCAGTCGATAAAATCATGAACTATGTAAGAGAAAACTCACAGTGCCTTGAGCAAAATTCATGAAAACTCGGACTGAATTAAAAATCAAAAGTTAATGTATGCAAATCGATAAGAAACTACACCTATCATGCTTTTATTAGCGGAGAAGAGCATCTTTTAATTTTGGCTAGGTGAAGCGATGTTTAGGTACATCTTGATTAAATGTGTGTCCTACCTGCGATCAAACACATTAAATAAAATGTGAAAAAAGCTCAGAGATTCGTGTACCTGATCTCTAGGTCAACGCTCAAGTGGAGCGATCCCCACATAATTATGTAGAACTTCACTCATTTATACACGCAGTCTTCGAATGAAGACCGATGTAAAGACGATTATTACATGAACTTCAATAAAATGCAAGAAACATTTTTTCTTCTTCTTCGATTTTTCTCCAAAATTTGCTTCTGTCGCTCCTTGCAACTAAAACTCCTGCTCCTCGCCTCATTGGTCACTAAGGGCCCTACACAGAAGCATGCGTTAGATATCAATCAAGAAAGATTAATGATGCAAATAATAATAAGACCGACGAATCAGAAACTAACACTTTACTAAATAACTAAAATCCAAACAAAAGACGAGTCGTGTACCTGGCAATGACGCCATTTGACGACCCCAAAATTCAACCTCTTAATAAGTCGTTTTAATGTGTTGTAGTCAGCCGATTTGGATGCGTCAAAGACTGCTTGATTGAAATTATCAATCAAAACAAATTGTCGATTTTTTTACTTGGGCAAGCCCAAGGTCGAACTCAGGGACACAAGCCTGTTAAGCCTTTATCTAGACTCTTATTACCTAGATTAAGCATTGACTTAGAAATTCATAGGTCAATGCACACAAGTATGCTAACAACGAAATAGACATTTTTTTATTTATTTTCATCATGCAAGGAAATGTAGGGTTACAAATGTAGAAAAATGCAAAGTTACAATGAAGTAATTTTGCCGTAAATTTAGAAGGTACATGAGCAATTAAATAGTAGTCAAATTTTGACTCGAATCGTGAAGCAGGTTATTGTTAATCAATTAAGGTAAGGCATTAAAAGTGTTATATAAATGGCACTTAATTGTTAAATAAAACATCAAATATTAAAGTGTCAAAACAGACATTCCATGCCATCAGAAAGAGAATTAAACCAGCTTCGAAACGAGACTGAAATCAATTAAAATG
The DNA here is from genome assembly GCA_037367405.1 of Ottelia alismoides. Classification (NCBI taxonomy): domain Eukaryota; kingdom Viridiplantae; phylum Streptophyta; class Magnoliopsida; order Alismatales; family Hydrocharitaceae; genus Ottelia; species Ottelia alismoides. Next base: position 333,472 of record JAZKJV010011305.1, read on the forward strand.
GAGCTCAGATGCTCAATATATTAACAAAGGAAACCAGGGACATAAACGCAAGAAAACTTGATAATAAACAGCAAACAGGTCCCTGTCAGGACCAAAATGTAAATAAAATTTTATGCGAGGCCTACCCTGTAAATTACCCATCGTAGTATATTTACGATTTTTGAAACCCATAAGGGTTTGGATGCAATATAGCCTAGGCGCACGTGATTTCCACATGCTGGCCGGACCTATCTGCAATTTAAAGAACCTTAGAGGGCCTCTTTGTAAAATTCCGAGCCAGTCACGTGATGGACACATAAGGGCTAGGTTCGAGAGCTGTGTAGGCTTAGTGGAGGTTTGGAACTAGCTCAGGAACTGGATCAGTTGTAGAGTTAGGCTTGGGAGGCTCGGATCGTGGCTCGGGGGTTTCGAGCCTGGAGGTTTGGTAATGCCTCCTAGCACTGACACATGGATGGGTGGGGATCGTCTGATCGTTCCAATCAGACAGATGTTGCTCCTACAATGGTGATGTTGACGTGGCCCGAGGGAGACCGTCCGATCTCGTCAATTAGACGGTAACTGCTCCGTAGGTTCCTCCTCGTCGTCTCCTCTTGCGGTGGACTTGGTTGTGCTCTAGAGACGCTGTCTGTGCTCCACCACTCCTCTTCGGTGTCGATGGAGCTCCATGGAGTATCCTGGAAGCTTACCAAGGTAGCTAGGTTCCTGTGAGAAGTGCAGCAAGGTCTGCAGGAGGCCATCGACACTAAAATCCCGGAGATGGAGCTTGCGAGGTTGCTCCTGTGAGAGTTCCGACCATTAAAGTATATATCTGCAAATGTGAGTCCACTTAGCCAAAATAACAATGTGTGAGGTGGTTGCGAATGGAGTGAGTCACGTGTGGACGGAAAGATTAGAGACTGGAGCTCCCCTCCGGCAAGGCAGAGGAGAGGTGGGGCGTGTTAGCAATGTGAGCCCGAGGTGAACCATTCCTACAATAAATATTATTGTAATAGATGATTTATCAATAAAAGTTATTGATTTTGTTTCACTCCCTTTCTGATATTGAATGAATGAATGCACTATAAGGTCCCTCTGTACAAAAGGGGTTATATACCATGGCCAACTTGATAATCATACAGCTGTTGATTTAATGATTGAATCATAGAGGCTGATGCTTGGATGAATATCTAAGGAGTTAGATAGAGGACTCATCAAGCATTATCAATGATTAACAAGTAGTGATCTCCAGTCTGAGTGGGAGATGGCAATCCCATCTCAGTAGACTGATATCTGATCGACCTCTTGATGCAGGTCCTATGCATAGGAATATTGATTCAGAGGTATCAGATTAGTTGAGTCAATGAGTTGACTCAACGAGATCGAGATAACCAAAGACCTATGATGAATACTATCACATCACAGGCAAACATCCTCTGACCAGAGACAGATATATTACTATATGTCTGAGCATGTACATTTGGCAGACCAATAGGTTGATGACCTAATCAATGTCTATACACCGGCGAGCTGGTGTGCATGTAAGGGCATATGAGTAATATGATCTCTCAAAGGGATCATATAGGTTCACTTGTGAACCGGGAGACATGAGCTCACTCATGAGGTATTGGGATTGACCAAATTCCATGCATGGTCATCATGCTTTAGAAGCATGATATGAATTTGAAGGTAAGATATATGCTTTGTGAAAGCATATGATCTGTACCATATCCCAAGGACCAAGATTGAGAAACTTAATGATCAGACTATGAAGATGACAGTGTAAAAGTGATCTTTATCTTCATGATGATCATGAGTCTTCCAATATGCAGGATGTGCAGGTATTGGGAATACCTGAAGGGTGATTTGATCATAAACGATTGTATAACCATGACGCTTCCATTCCGAGGGAGTGATGAAACAGGTCTGGATTTTAGTGACTCCTCTCATCAGAGAAGTGACCTAATCTTAGTCCATTTACTGGACATTGATCTGAATGAGATTCAGATGCAATGAGAAGATTAGGTATACAGTCTTGATTTAATCAAGCATCTATGAGAGGTCCATGGGATCTGGATTTGAGATATGATCTCAATATCCAAGTCACTATACATGGAACAATACAATCGCCCTGTCCTTATCTCCAAGTATCTGAGGAGAAATAGCATTGTTCTTAAATGGTTTAAGAACAATTCCATGAGATCTAAGCAAAGAGAAGTTGATAATTAAATGTGATTTAATTATCATGATGTATGAGATATTATCCAATATAATTAAATGTGATTTAATTATTATGGATAAGAATAATATGGATAGTAATATCCAATTATTCCTAATATATTATAAATGTGATTTATAATGTATTAGAGAGAGGTAAATATAATTTATATTAGTAGATTAATTATTAATGTGTATTGGATACACATTGTTTAATTAATTGAAAATGTAAATAACATTTTGTTTTGGGCTATGAATTTGATTCACAATAATTCAATGTCAAGATTGCAATATTCCCAAAATTAATTGAGAATTATTTTGGTGAATTAAAATACCAACAAATTGTTGTTGGAAATTGAGTAGAGAGAAAATCAAGGAGATTGCCCCTCCCTTTTGGAAAGGAGGGGGCGGCACCAATTCCTTGAGGGAATGGGTGGCCGTCCCCCCCTTCCAAAGAGGAAGGTGTATCTCCCTTATTTTCTCTCTCTCTATATGTGTGGTTTAATTTGGTATTATATTTATTTGATTTATCAAATATATTTAATAAAAATTAAATCACAAGTTGTTGGCTTTTACCAACAACAATCTTGACCATTGGATTGTCATAAATCAATCTCATCCATTGATTTTATATGAGACATGGATTGAGATCCATGGATCCCAAAACCCTATAAATAGAGAGGCATTCTTGGCTCTCTCTTTACACATGCTATTGTAGCAAAACTCTCTCTCTCTTTCTCTCATACTCGACAGCCCTCTCTCCCCCTTCTTCTTGGTGGCCGTCCACCTTGGTGGAGAGAATCGTCGTCGCCCACGCCCCCGTGCTACCGCTTCGACGCTCTGCGGTTCTTCGTCTACTTCGAGTGCTTCGTCCATGAAGGAGACGTTCGATCTCGTGCGACGAGATCAGGAGCAACCGCGCTTGGATCAACTTCTTGGATTGCGAGGGCTACGCGGTTCATCCCCGCGCTCGCAAGCGATCTCTCCGACGATCAGACTTGAGACAGGAGGTCTCTTCTCTTAGAGACTCGATCAACCATGCTTCAAGAGGTATTGCATTATACTTATTGTGGTTATAGATGAAACGATCTGAGAATGGTTCTTGGATCATGTGGTTTCATCGAATAAAATTTTTAAATTCCGCTGCACCGAACAACTAGTACGACTAGTCGTTCTTCGTCGTATCCAACACGACGCTCACGCTTCCGTGATGCGCTTGAGGATCTCTCCATATCCTTCAAGTGGTATCAGAGCCTTAGGTCGACGGTTTCGAATAGTGATTCGCTAACCGAGGACGACTTGGGTTCGTTTAGGTCGCGAAAGTTTTCATCGCATTTGATTTCGCAGATCTGTTTGATAAATAAATTCGGCACTGTTTAAATTATTTAAACACGAATTTAATACTTGGATTATGTTCCCCATTAAACAAGGAAACCATAGGATCTGAGTTTGCGTAAATCGGATTTCGTATGCTCGTGATATGGTCGTTTTAATGAACATGTATGCACTGTTGCGGGAACTGTGAATCTGAACGTGATTAAAATATTAATTACTGTATAGACTTGCCTCGAAATACGTGAAACATCACTTAGGTTCTGTCCTAAATCAAATTAGCAAACTTTAAAAATTGACTTGCTTAATTTGGATTTAATATGATTGAGATATGCTAATTTTAGTAAGTAGGGGTCACTGCTGAAATTGCTTTCCTAATCAAGAACCATGTGATTGTCAATTAATGAAATTAATTGTTAATTTCAAGAAATAATTATGAAAAATATTTGTGAAATATTAGAGAATGATTATTTCCTTAATTGACTTGGCCCCAACCAATTAGTGATTAGATTTGATCTAAACCATAATTGGAATTACAATCATCAAACTTCTTGCTTGAATAGGACTTGGGAATTTGCCTAACAAATTTCCTTAAAATCAAAAATTGTTTTGATTACTATATGGTATACTTTCGGTTGAAGAACCGATGATCATCTCAAGTACAAAATAATCAATTTGGCATTATCCTTTCCCAAGGCGGATATGATGTCTAGTCAGGGATCGCTGGGATAGCGGGTTGCGACGTATGCGGTCCGTCCCACTCCCGTCGGTACTGGCCATGACAGCGGGTAGGGCCGGGATAATGTCCGAGGGATTATGATCTATTTTTCTAATTATTAAAATATGAATTAGTACGTACTTTGAGAATAATATCATATATATATTCAAGCATAAAATTAAGTTTGATTGATTGAATTGGATTGATAATTAATTTAATATGATTAAGTTAATTGTATCCAATTGAAAATACTCTAATATGATTAGAGTTAATAATTCCCTTGGAAGAATTAATTATATGAATGTGATTCATAGTAATTAATTAAATTTGAATAAGAGATGGAGGATCACATAAGTGACATCCATGGTCTCCCGTCAAGGCGAAGGGTTTCGTCGCCAAATATTATATGTGGGAGACGCCTGTCCGAAGTGACAGCTCCCACATATGATCTGTTTGGATCGAGCTCGTCGCTTCTCGAAAGAGTAAGGACGTATGCGTAGTGACCCCAATATCGGGTCCTCATATTATTGGGGAGATATTGGATTGCGCATAGCGAGTTGTATTCCTGTTGACGGTTGGTTCAATTAATGACGAGTCAACATCACCTTAGGGGTGGTGAGCTCGGGTATTAAAGACCGAATTGGGAAATGCAAGTTGGACTTGCAAGGCGGAATGTGTTCCCGCTTCTCTTTATTGGAGTCATAGGTTCTCATATTATTGGGATATGACAAAGATAAAGAGGAGATCCCAGTTCTTGCTTGAGATATAAATGTAAGTATATCTCCTACTTTGAAAGTGAATAAGGGAATAAACTTTCATAGTTGACATAGCAAGACTAATTTGATTTAAAAATGCCTTAATCAAATATCATAAAATTGAATATATGATTATATGTTCTAATATAGTGCATTCTCAATTTCAGAAAATGAAGTCCATGAACCCACTAAGCAGGCTTCTGGAGGTCAACCAATTGACCGGACCAAATTACTCGGATTGGATCCGTAATTTGGAGCTTGTGCTTTCGGCAGAGCGCATCAGCTATGTGCTCTCTGAAAAAAAACTTGAAAACCCTAAATCTAAGGAAGACAAAGCATACAATGACAAGTATGATGAAGATCATGTCTTGGCTAGATTCTACATCTTGGGTTCTCTCTCCATTGTTCTTCAGAAACAACATGTGGAGATGAGTACTTGCCAGGAAATAATGCAGAATCTAAAGGATATGTTTGGTATTATTAACCGCACCCAGCGGTACAATGTTATGAAAGAACCGGTTCGCTGCAAGATGCAGGAAGGGACTTCGGTCCGTGAACATGTACTCAAAATGTTTGGGTACTTGTCGGAGCTTGAGACTCTGGGGGCGACGATGGATGCAGACATGCAATCCAATTTCATTCTGCTATCATTGCCCAAATCTTTCAATAACTTTGTGGTGTCATTCCACATGAATAAGCTGGAACTGACAAATGATGGGCTTCTTACTGCATTAAAGTCTGCAGAAGACGTAATGAAGAAAGATGGTCCCACTGGCACTGCAATGGTTGCACAGGTCAAAGGGAAGCACAGTCGGAAGCAAGGTTCTCGGAAGGGCCCAGCCCAGAAGAGAAAGAAGAAGGGACAAAGTGTTGCCTCATCTTCCAATGCATCCACTTTAATGGCGTCAAAGAAAACCGACGTCTGTCACCACTGCAAGAAGCCGGGGCACTGGAGGCGTAATTGCCCGGATTATCTGAAGTCGATCGACAAAGGTAAAGCCCCAGCAGGTATGAAATCTACTTTTATCATTGAAACCAGCTTTCTCGTTGGACGAGAAGGAAGTTGGGTAGTTGATTCTGGTGCTTCTGTTCATGTATGCAATTTGTTGCATTTGTTTCAGGAAACTAGAAAGCTTGAAGAAGGGGAGATAGTCATCCAGATGGGATCTGATGCAAGTGTTGCAGCAGTCGCCGTCGGGACCTGCCGACTATCATTATCTAGTGGAAGAGTCCTAGTACTTAAAGAGTGTCTTTATGTACCTGAAGTCAGAACGAAATTTGATATTTGTATCTAAGCTAGTTAGAAATGGATATTCATTCCTATTTTGTAGTAAATTAGTCATAAATCATTATGATAAATATATTGCAGAGGGTATTTTGACTTCTGGAGGACTCTATGAATTGTGCATTAATGAGCATGTCATGAATGTTACAACCACTAATAAAAACCCTAAAAGATCCAGGAGTAATATAAATCATTCAAACATGATTTGGCATCAAAGGCTTGGTCATTTATCTGTTGATAGGATCAATAGATTGATAAAGGATGGACCTTTGGATTTTCTACAGGTTCAGCCTTTACCTACCTGTGAACATTGTATTCGAGGTAAAATGACTAGGATGCCTTTCCGTAACAAGGTTACAAGATGTGAAGGTATTATTGACTTAATACATACTGATGTATGCGGTCCCTTCAGTACCACGACTCGAAATGGATATCGATATTATTTGACGTTTATTGATGACCATTCGCGATACGGGTTTATCTTCCTATTACGTCATAAGTCTGAAACCTTTGAAAAGTTCAAAGAGTTCAAGGTTTTGGTTGAGAACCAAACCAATAGGAAGATTAAACGAATTCGATCTGATCGAGGTGGCGAGTACCTATCAGATGAATTTAAGGAATACCTTAAAGAGAATGGAATTATTTCCAATATCACTCCTCCTGGAACTCCCCAACTTAATGATGTTGCTGAAAGATGCAACAGAACCATCATGGATATGGTTCGTTCAATGATTAGCAAAGCACATTTACCACTTAGTTTCTGGGGAAATGCAGTAGAGACTGCAATATATATCCTGAATAAGATTCCTAGCAAATCTGTACCTAAGACTCCTCATGAGCTCTGGTATGGAACCAAACCTAGTGTTAATCACTTGAGGGTTTGGGGTTGCTTGGTCCATGCAAAGAATGTGGATGCAAGTAAGCTAGAATCTCGCTCTCGTGAGTGCTACTTCATTGGGTATGTTAAAGATGGTATTGGATACCAACTTTATGACCCTGAGACCCAAAAAGTTTTTGTCTCTATAGATGTGAAATTTCTGGAGGATGATTTCCTTAAAGGTCAAGACAAAAGTGAAGTAGAGGAACTCATTGAGTCCCCTGAGGAATCTGAGCTTCCTGAACCAGAAACTGAAGAAGTAAATAAAGATGAAACACCCATACCTCTTCGAAAGAGTTCGAGGGTGGTTGCACCACCTGAAAGGTATGGCTTCCATGTGTCAAGTGAAACTGACAATGATCCTACTTCATTTGATGAAGCACTCGCGGATCATGACCTGGATAGATGGATGCTAGCAATGAAGTCAGAAATTGACTCCATGCATAAGAATAGTGTATGGACCCTAGAGGATCCACCTAAAGGAGTAAAACCCATTGGGTGCAAATGGATCTTCAAGAGAAATAGGGGACCTGATGGGAAAGTAGAGACTTTCAAGGCACGGCTCGTAGCCAAGGGCTACACACAGAGAGAAGGCATCGACTACGATGAGACGTTCTCTCCTGTGGCTATGCTTAAATCCATCAGGGCATTGCTAGCTATAGCTGCATATCTTGACTACGACATCTGGCAGATAGACGTCAAGACAGCTTTCCTCAATGGATACCTTGAGGAGGATATCTACATGGAGCATCCCCAAGGCTTCATGACTGAGGATGGCAAAGTATGCAAGTTGAAGAAATCCATCTATGGGCTCAATCAAGCTTCTCGTAGCTGGAACATCAGATTTGACAAAACCATAAAGAGTTATGATTTTGTGGAGAATCCTGATGAACCTTGTGTGTACACGAAGCTTAGTGGGAGCGCCATTGTGTTCATCGTGCTTTATGTAGATGACATCCTCATCATTGGGAATGATGCAGGGATGATGACCAGTGTAAAGATTTGGATGTCCCATACCTTTGAGATGAAAGATCTTGGAGAAGCCTCTTACATCTTGGGTCTGAAGCTGTTCAGAAACCGAGAGAAGAGGATATTGGGATTGTCACAACAAGGATACATTAAGAAGATTCTTGAACGATTCCGTATGGATAGTTCCAAGAAAGGATTCCTACCCTTGAGACATGGTATCCACCTGTCTAAAGGAATGGCCCCTCAATCTGTTGAGGAAAAGAAGGCCATGGCTGGATGTCCTTATGCATCAGCCGTAGGAAGCTTAATGTATGCCATGATGTGTACTAGGCCAGATATCTGCCATGCAGTGGGAGTGGTAAGTCGTTACCAATCCTGCTATGGAGAACAACACTGGAATGCAGTAAAGAACATATTCAAATATCTAAGACGGACGCAAGATTACATCTTGGTCTATGGATATGGTGATCTCCAAGTCTTGGGATATACAGATTCTGACTTCCAATCAGATATTGATGATCGAAAGTCGACATCAGGGTTTGTGTTCCTGTTGAACGGTGGTGCTGTGAGCTGGAGAAGCAAGAAGCAGGACACTACGGCAGATTCAACAACAGAAGCTGAATACATTGCCGCATCGGATGCTGCAAATGAGGCAGTGTGGTTGCGCAAGTTCGTCCAGGAGCTTGGCGTAGTTTCCTCTGATACTCCCATCCCGCTACTCTGTGATAACACGGGAGCCATTGCCCAGGCGAAGGAACCCAGATGGCATCAAAAGAGCAAGCACGTAGAAAGGAAATACCACATCATTCGGGAGATTCAAAAGCGTGGTGACATCATCATCACCAAGGTGGCCTCTACCGACAACGTTGCTGATCCTCTTACCAAACCTCTGACACAGAAGGTTTTTGACCAGCATGTAATAAGTATGGGTTTAAGGCTTGTTCCTGAATGGTTCTGAGGGCTAGTGGGAGATTGTTAGCAATGTGAGCCCGAGGCGAACCATTCCTACAATAAATGTTATTGTAATAGATGATTTATCAATAAAAGTTATTGATTTTGTTTCACTCCCTTTCTGATATTGAATGAATGAATGCACTATAAGGTCCCACTGTACAAAAGTGGTTATGTACCATGGCCAACTTGATAATCATACAGCTCTTGATTTAATGATTGAATCATAGAGGCTGATGCTTGGATGAATATCTAAGGAGTTAGATAGAGGACTCATCAAGCATCATCAATGATTAACAAGTAGTGATCTCCAGTTTGAGTGGGAGATGGCAATCCCATTTAAGTAGACTGATATCTGATCGACCTCTTGATGCAGGTCCTCTGCATAGGAATATTGATTCAGAGGTATCAGATTAGTTGAGTCAATGAGTTGACTTAATGAGATCGAGATAACCAAAGACCTATGATGAATACTGTCACATCACAGGCAAACATCCTCTGACCAGAGACAGATATATTACTATATGTCTGAGCATGTACATTTGGCATACCAATAGGTTGATGACCTAATCAAGGTCTATACACCGGCGAGCTGGTGTGCATGTAAGGTCATATGAGTAATATGATCTCTCAAAGGGATCATACAGGTTCACTTGTGAACCGGGGACATGAGCTCACTCATGAGGTATTGGGATTGACCAAATTCCATGCATGGTCATGATTCTTTAGAAGCATGATATGAATTTAAAGGTAAGATATATGCTTTGTGAAAGCATATGATCTGTACCATATCCCAAGGACCAAGATTGAGAAACTTAATAATCAGACTATGAAGATGACAGTGTAAAAGTGATCTTTATCTTCATGATGATCATGAGTCTTCCAGTATGCAGGATGTGCAGGTATTGGGAATACCTGAAGGGTGATTTGATCATAAACGATTGTATAACCATGACGCTTCCATTCCGATGGAGTGATGAAACAGGTCTGGATTTTAGTGACTCCTCTCATCAGAGAAGTGACCTAATCTTAGTCCATTTACTGGACATTGATCTGAATGAGATTCAGATGCAATAAGAAGATTAGGTATACGGTCTTGATTTAATCAAGCATCTATGAGAGGTCCATGGGATCTGGATTTGAGATATGATCTCAATATCCAAGTCACTATACGTGGAACAATACAATCGCCCTGTCCTTATCTCCAAGTATCTAAGGAGAAATAGCATTGTTCTTAAATGGTTTAAGAACAATTCCATGAGATCTAAGCAAAGAGAAGTTGATAATTAAATGTAATTCAATTATCATGATGTATGAGATATTATCCAATATAATTAAATGTGATTTAATTATGATGGATAAGAATAATGTGGATAGTAATATCCAATTATTCCTAATATATTATAAATGTGATTTATAATGTATTAGAGAGAGGTAAATATAATTTATATTAGTAGATTAATTATTAATGTGTATTGGATACACATTGTTTAATTAATTGAAAATTTAAATAACATTTTGTTTTGGGTTGTGAATTTAATTCACAATAATTCAATGTCAAGATTGCAATATTCCCAAAATTAATTGAGAATTATTTTGGTGAATTAAAATACCAACAAATTGTTGTTGGAAATTGAGTAGAGAGAAAATCAAGGAGATTGCCCCTCCCTTTTGCAAAGGAGGGGGCGGCACCAATTCCTTGAGGGAATTGGTTGCCGTCCCCCCCTTCCAAAGAGGAAGGTGTATCTCCCTTATTTTCTCTCTCTCTATTTGTGTGGTTTAATTTGGTATTATATTTATTTGATTTATCAAATATATTTAATCAAAATTAAATCACAAGTTGTTGGCTTTTACCAACAACAATCTTGACCATTGGATTGTCATAAATCAATCTCATCCATTGATTTTATATGACACATGGATTGAGATCCATGGATCCCAAAACCCTATAAATAGAGAGGCATTCTTGGCTCTCTCTTTACACATGCTATTGTAGCAAAACTCTCTCTCTCTCTTTCTCTCATACTCGACAGCCCTCTCTCCCCCTTCTTCTTGGTGGCCGTCCACCTTGGTGGAGAGTATCGTCGTCGCCCGCGCCCTCGTGCTACCGCTTCGACGCTCTGCGGTTCTTTGTCTACTTCGAGTGCTTCGTCCACGAAGGAGACGTTCGATCTCGTGCGACGAGATCAGGAGCAACCGTGCTTGGATCAACTTCTTGGATTGCGAGGACTACACGGTTCATCCCCGCGCTCGCAAGCGATCTCTCCGACGATCGGACTTGAGACAGGAGGTCTCTTCTCTTAGAGACTCGATCAACCACGCTTCAAGAGGTATTGCATTATACTTATTGTGGTTATAGATGAAACGATCCGAGAATGGTTCTTGGATCATGTGGTTTCATCGAATAAAATTTTTCAATTCCGCTGCATCGAACAACTAGTACGACTAGTCGTTCTTCGTCGTATCCGACACGACGCTCACGCTTCCGTGATGCGCTTGAGGATCTCTCCATATCCTTCAGGGTGGAGGTGACCAGATCTTGGAGAAGGGAAGGTCGCTAGCTGATGGGTGTGAGAATGTGGTCTAAGCTTGTGCAAGCTCTAGGGTTGATCAATAGAAGGTAACTGAGGGTAGTGTAGCCATATTAATTACAAGAAATTCGAAAAAAAACACAACAGAGATAAAAAGAGACTTACCTGGTTCTTGGCGGTCGTCAGCGGCTTGGGCTGAGCACCGGTGGCACTCCGGTCATCGCTAAACTCCCCCAGCAATGGGGAGCAGCTTGCCGGCATTTGAAAGTCAGAGGCTTAGCCTAGATTGGCTAAGGGTCGACACCGGGGACTCCACCATCTTCGCGTCGTCGATCCATCCACCCCCTGTCAAGGGGAGGCGAAGAGGGGCTGGGTGGAGCCCCACCTACAGGTGGACCGGTTTGAAGGCTGCTGGAGACGGCGTATTTAAAAGATGGGCGTTGCAGTTCTTGTGATGGTCGATGCACTTTGAGCGGGGAATATGGAGCAAGAGGAAGAAGGACGTGTATCGAGGGGTTGGGCGGAAGGACGAGGGATGATCGGGCTCCATCATGGGTTGGTTAGTGAGTGGAGAGTGAAGCGGATTGAGGAAGAAAGCATGCAAGTGCACCGAATAACACACAAAACAAACAAACACGAGAGCAAACCCTGAGTTCACCTAATCAACACAGTGATGGTCGCAAAAGTCCCACCATTTATCTTTTCAGTTTTAATTAGGTGATAAATCAAGATATAAGTCTAATTAAGCAAGGCTTAAAAGTAGGTTTTCGGCACTATCCTAGGGATGCGTCCTCACCTCTCAAAAATCACAATATACAAGCATACAATGAGGGTTTTGCTCTCCCAAAACAAGTGTTAGTTTTAGTCATTTTTTGGTCAACTCTAATTAGCAGTCCCGCTCTTAAGTTTGGTTATCACTTGATTAGTCCACCAAATAAAGCACGCCTAATGATCAGACCTGATTTCCGTTTAACCTAAGTTTCAAAAACCAATGGGAGGGAGTCGAGAGAAGATGATGCAAATAGTGAAATCAATGATGCATGCTCAGTTCAGGAAACTTACAGAGATCCTCGCGCTCTACATGCGGGATGCAAGGCAGAATTGAATTTTATACTAAATAAGATGCAAACGAGAAAATTGTTCCTAGATAGGCAGTTCTATTAGCGAGTGATGAACGAATAGTTTGGACTAACAGCTCGGTGGTCTAAGTGTGTCTCGTTAAATGTGATTTGTGGTCCTAAAAATTTACGAGCACAAGTAAAAAAAATGCTCTAAGAACCGCGAGTGCAAGGCCTATTCTACGTCAAGCAACCACACGACCACAAGCAAGTCCAATGTCCAGTACGGATACAAGCGTCAGCTCTCAAACAAGAGCCGCTATAAAGAGAAAAATTACCTAAAATATTACAATATAATAATTACAAAAATAAAAAATGCTCTCGAAATAAATTACATATCCTCACTCTTCAGCAGTCAGCGTGCGCCACATCCGTCGACCTCCAATGCACTCCAAGTCCACCAGGCCCTCGCAAGAAAAAAGAAATTTATATTAGAGAGATCAAAAATAAAATATATACAAAAATTAGCAGAGATATAATTGAGGAAAAAATGGAATAAATGCAAGTGGCTCGGGGGTCAGACTACCGGAGTAGAGAAAATCTAAATCTAATTTTCCAATTTAATCCCTAAGCCGTTTGCCTCCCCAGCAACAGCGCCATCTGACGTGTCGCTGAATACGATGTATAATTTGTGTTCATTGTAGTATGTGTACTTAGCGAATCTATCAGAACCAAGATAAGATCTCCGTGAAGAGTGTCTCAGCTTTAATTTATATCCCGGGCAAGTCTGGGGTCGAACACAGGGAGGCAAAGGAACAACATCAGGTTAATTTGGAAATTTAGGTCTAGGTTTCCAAATGGTATTGTTTTTAATTTTTTTAATGCAAAAACAAATGCAAATGCAAATGTTGATGAATCAAGACAGTAAGAAAACACACAACTAGGCTAAATTAATTTTAATGTCAAATCAGTTCAATTCAGCAAAACTATATTTTCCTAGGATCTTAATTCAGTGATGTATGCAAAACATATTTTTTTTAGAATTTTAGGGGTTAAAATTCAACAATTAAAAATGCACACTTTTTTATGGGTTTTTTCATAATTTTTTACACAAACAGTAATAAAAAATCATGAAAATTTTACCGGAATGAAAACATGATGCAAAAATACTATAATATTTTTTGGATTTTTCTGACACAATATGATTTTTTATGAATTTTTTAGTGAAGACAGAGTGACAGTGACTAATTAATTCTTAATAAATCCACAATAGCAAATTAGGCAAAGAGCGAATTATCTCATATAGGGAATTTTATATGGAAACCAGGAGACTTGAAAATTTGCAAAAATATGATTTGTGGATTTAATTAAAAATCAATTACAAAAATCACTCTACAATTTATTTTAGGCATAGGACAACTCTATTTTGGATGAAATTTGGAAGTAGTTCAATCACATTTCAGGACATCATGTCTAATTTTTCAAGATTTTTTAGAGCAACTGTGAGTTAGCTATCAATTTAAGAGCACTGGATGGGTAAAATATAAAATATTTCAGTGAAACAATTTTAATTAATTCACAATATCTCACAAAAATATAAATAAATGTTCAGATGATAGAGAATAAGTTGAACAAAATAATGACATTTTTCATTGAATAAAATGATGCTTAATTGAGGTCCAAAGAAATGTATGAACACAGGGTTATTAGTGCAAATCCATGAAACAAAACTTATAAACAAAATATGTACAAGTACCTATTTGTAAATATAGAAATTATAAATAGAAAAACTGCAATTTTTACATAAAAAGATATTTTTTTGACCTACTTCTTCAACGGTGCATAAACGATGAGGGGAGGGGGGCTGGGTCGACATCAGAGGAGTCGCGTGCGGTGCCGCACAGCCGTGCACGTAGGCGGCACAGGGTGTCTGAGGGGGGTCGCGTTGGGGTAGCTCGAGCTCGATGGAGGGCTTGGACGCGCGTGGTAGCGCAGAGGACGCGGGAGGACCTGCGACGGAAGAGGCGGTGCCGCCTGGAGCAGTTGCTGGAGGCGCGCTGGTCGGTGGCTGGGGGGCGCCTCCCGCTCGGTGAAGAGTGACCATGCGCTGGGGGGCGCGCAGCCGTGGAAGAAGGCAGCGGGGGTGGGGGCGGGGGCGGGGGGCAACGGCGACTGCTTCTCCCTCCTTTTTTAATTTTTTTTATTTTTTTGAGATTTTTTTATTAAGTTTTTTATATATTTTTTGTTTTTTTCTTAAACAGAGAATTAATATGAATATATACAAAAGATGGAAAAATTGGTAGAGGGGAGTGATGAAGAAGATGAAGATGGTGGTGTGGGGTGATGGTTGTTTAGATGTGGTGTGCTAAAAAAATTGCAAAGATACAAATGATGACAAGATGAAAATAACAAGGAAATAAAATGTGAGATAAACTAAAGAACAAGGGATATCAGAAGAAATACTTACCCGAAGTTCACCAAATTTGCGAAGCAGCTATGCTGGACTCACGTCTTCGCTTTGATCCGATTGGTGAAATAAAAATCGGAGAAGCTACACGAGCTCGATGGGGAACTCGTGACGCGGAGCGGAGCTCCGCGGATCTCGCCTGAAGGAGATTGTCGCTTGAGGAAGATGTCTTACCGCTATCATCAACAAAACACTCCAAGCTCTCTCCTTTTTCTATTAGAATGGTGGATGGCGAAAAATGTGGATGAATAGAAGAATAAAAAAAGAAGAAGAATGGGAGTTAGAGATGGTGGAAAGGTGGAGTTTGAATGGGAGGTTAAAACAATGGTGGAGTGGAATGGAGGTTGAAAGAAGACTTGGTGGTTAATGGAAAATGGGAAGTTATTGTTGAGAATGTGAACTAAATAAATACAATAAAAGTATGCTACTAAAAAGGGAGAATAAAAAAAGAGAGAAAAAGAGTGGGGAATTTACAAAATAAGACAAACACTATATACATTTTTTGTTTGCTTTTCTAATTTATATTTTTTTGTTATTTTAAGAAAAGATATTTACAAAATAAAAATACAATAAAATACTACGAATAAAATACAACAAAAAAGAGATTTTTTTGGATTTTTTTAGTAATTAAGAAGAGTAAATAAAAAATGAAAAAAGAAATATATATATACAATATATACAATGCACACCTAGGTCCAAAAACCCAAATTTTGCAAACGAGCTCTGATTTTAATGAAACAACTTTCATTGGAAAGATAATTTTCTAACTTAAACTTTGAAAGTGAGTTTGGTCAATTTGGAGTTCATATGGAGCATGAATTTGGTCGGGAAGTTGGACTTTACGGCTTTTTGTCTTTGGGATCTAGGAGCATTTATTTGAGGTAAAATTTATTTTATATTTTTGTATTTTTATATACATTTCTATGAACAAGTCAGAGAAAGAATTAGCCAACAAAGAGTTGAAATGATGTTATTAAAAATACATGAATTTTTGAACTATTTACAGGTGAAAAACTCCTTTATTTAGTGGCTTTTTATTTTATTTTATTTTGTACAATCTAATATACAATAATTATTGTGTTTTATTTACAAGAGTCATTTTGTTAATTTATTGATTTTATGGACATTTATTTGGTTTTTTACTTAGGGATTTTACTAAGATCAAGATATTGAGATGATGAATCGTGGATTCATCAGTGAGGTGATCGGTGTCATCTCCAACGAGTGAGGAGCTGGAGATCGAAATCCCCGATTCTTGCGAAGTCAGGGTTGAATTAGATGAGGGCTTTTGATTAGGAAGAAATGGTTGAATCACGAGGCAACAATGGCTGGAGTTGGAGGTTCCGATGATCTTCGTTTTGACAAATTAAGGCTAACTAAGAACAAATTAAACTAAACTAAGACTATAACTAAGTTAATGAATGAAAATAGGAGCTAAATAACCTAAAAACTAGGCCTCAACAAGAGTTAACTAGTGATGAATATCCATTTTATCATCTTTATTCTATCATTTTGGCCTTAAAAACCCTATCTAATACATTTTATCACCATTGTTCAAACTAACAATCATCACTTGTTCCATTTATTATGCATAAAATAATTTTTTAATGTCAAAATTATCGAATAAAAAAGAGAAAATAGAAAGAATAAAATGTTAAAGGTATTTTATGACCCAAAAAAACCAAGACCTAGGCATCTTGATGACTGGGTAGACAGGGAATAAAGTTGGGGGAGATAAGGGCCAAAAATCACCACTAAATTCCATTCCTTATTTCATTAATATTGCATTTTAGGACATATTTTATGTTATATTTTTTATAACTCAAATAAAGAATTTTTTACTTGAAAGTTGTAGATAATAATATATAGAAAATTACAAAAATGATTTCATACAAAAATAATATACAATGTACAAATTATACTATAAAAAAATCAAAATCTCAACTTCCCAAACCCATATCTCTCTAATAAAAACTCAAAATGTATAAAAATCACTTTAATTATATATAAATTTTAACAACCTATTTATGAAGGTGGTTTCATATTTTTTGGAGTCAAGGTGTGAAAGTTAGGTTTTGGACTCCTATAGTACCATATACTTGAATGAAATACTCATTTTATTTATTCTTTATTATTTTTATAATTTTATATGTGTAAATATTATTTATAGTATAGGTACGTATTTATAATACAATAAAACCATAAGTAAAACCTAAAAAAATGATATATAAATACATAGATGAAATACTTGTACTTATACCTATATAATTAATACTATTATTTATTTAAGTGTACATATTATTCATAAAAATATAATAAAAATATATTTATGTATACAAAAATAAATTATACTTTTATAATATAATAAAATAATAAAGTAAATAAAAAAATCAAAATAAAAATAAAATACCTAAAACATAAGTAAATATATTTATAAAGGGAACCCTAAAAGCTAACTTATAATTATTAACCTTGAAAAAATAAAAAAAATAGTAATAAAATACTTTAGGAAATAGTAAACATTTTTTATTTAATATTTTAAAATTAATAAAATCATTTATTATCTATTATTGATTTTATAAATAATTTAGAATCTGGTTTTTCCGGCTTCCAGTTCACCTCAGTCAACTCTCTGACCGAGGTCCTAGGTCTGTTAGAGCTAGGTTTTGACCTCTCTTCTCCCCTTTTCCCAAGTCGATACAAGCATCGATTTGGATGGATTTCTTCTATGATTTTCTTCCTCCATCTCACTCAATCACGCGAGGGTGATTTTTCGATCAGAGAACCTTTGATTCGAGCACACTCCCTATATCTTCCTCCCGCTTCCACCACCTGTACAAAACCCTTCCTCGATCTTATTCCATTTTTGAATCCCTTTGTCCCCTGTTCTTGCTCCCTTTCGTGTGCTCCAGATCGAAGACTGGTGACAACCTCCTCTCCAACTGGTGGACGTGAGTCAAGGCGAGGTCTAAAGGCCGATTCTACCATCGCCGCTACTTGCCAACGTGAGGTCCATACCTTGTCAGTTCCGGCTGACTTGAGGTACTTTTTCTCGTTTTAGCTTAGGTTTCATTCCCGTAATTTATTCCCGTCCTTATATTAGTTTTTAATGCATGTATTAGAATAAATCAATATATTTGTAGTTCACCGGAGGATAGCTCCGGAGAACACCTTCATTGTGATTCCCTAGTTTTCTATCGCGCCATCCACCCTCATTCTCTTCTCCCTCACTTCACCTTCTCCCCCAACACCTCCATCCCACCAGATCCATTGTGGATTAGGATTTGGGTGCTCCAACACCTTCATCCCACAGGAGCACCTCCATCACACTCACCAACGCCCATTTTGCGTGCTAAAGGGTTGAGGCAGTTTACCCTCGACCTTGGTTTGCTTCCTACATAGGAACAGAGACCAAAGGACCGGCTGGAGCAATTTTGAGGGTCTCCTGAGGTTCCTAGAGCTTCCACGCTCCGCCAACCTCTTGAGAACCAGCCAATCATCGTCAAACCAGTTTGAAGCCTCCAGCAGATAGAGGATCCTTACATGAAGCATCTGGGCCATTTTGGAGCAACAAAGCATGTCGAAAAAAAAGGAGATTATGTCGGAGGAAGCTCGCCTCGCTGGAGCTTCGTTCCTATTCTTCCCCATCCTCTCTCCGTCGTTGATATTTGCCTTGTTCTTCACGAAGCACATGTGACATCCAATTGAAGCGAGTAGGAACTGTTGATCCCTTCTCAGAGATCTAATCTCAGATGTTGCCCGCGAAGCATCATCGTAGCACCACGAAGCACCACGTGGATGAGTGAGTGGCTCTTAGCCGCACGATTCTTTGCTTAATGGGTAATTTACATCTTTTGCCCTCGATTATTTATTTAGTCATGTAATAATTTTTACGTTATGCTTTAATTTTTTTGTGAAATTTGCATGTGAACTCTCGCTATTATTTGATATTACATTTTGGTCCATGTCAGGCCACCTAACGTGTCATTCCACGTGAGGTAACATTTTGCATTTTAGCTCTTGCGGCTTTTATATTTTGTATTTGGCCTAGAAACATTCCTAGGCAGTTATAATATTTTGGTATATTTGTAGTTTAACCCCTGAGTTTATTTTATATGCATATATGCCCCTACTAAGTCATTGTTTTTTATGTATTTATTCTATTTATTAAATATAGCAATTGTGCTCCAAAAAATCTCAAAAAATAGAATAAGATGCTTGGTTGCTTGTAGTTTCATGCCTTATCTTTGGTGTTCATTTTAGGAAATTTAATTATTTAATAAAAATAAAAAAGAGCATATTTTTGCCTTGTTTGTAGTATAAAATACCAAAAAAATATAAAAATGTTTTGAAAAATTCCCAAAAAACATATTTTCCTTAATTAAATTTTTTAAACCTTCAAAAAAATCATTAGTAATAGAAAAAGAAATAAAATAAAAATTAAAACCCTAAAATCCTTTTTATAAAAATCTAAAAAATCCTAATAATGCTAAAATATCATTTTCTATTTTATAATTTTCTCTATATTATTATATATCTGTTAAAATTGACTTGGAAAATTTTGGATATTATTTGCTATTTTTAATTTCCAAATAAACTAGACCTATTTATTATTTCCCTAATTTGGGATATCTTTTACTTTAAAAAACCATAAAAATTAGAAAAAATCCTTAAAAAATCAAAAAATAGTGAAAAATTATTTTAAGTCCAAAAATATTTAATTTTGTAATTTTTTGTTATTTTTTGTTGTATCTATATATAACCCTATATTGTATATAGCCTTATATAAGCTTATAATATATATTTTAAAAAAGAAAAAGAAATTAAAAATCAAAAAATATAAACAGAAATAAAAACTATAAAATTAAAAATAACTAGAAATATAAAAATAAAAATAAAAAATGTATATAATTTAAAACCCATAAAAATACATAGGCAACAAGAAGCTCACAATTTCGCATTTGCTCGCACCATTCTCTTGTTTGCTCTCTGTGTTCGACATCTACATTATTTGCACCTTTACACATCCATTGTAGAGTTATAATAAATTTTAACTCCACATATTTTGCTTTTCATTGCTTAATATATATTGTGGGTTAATTGTTGATTTATCTATGTTTCTTAAGCGGTAGTCGCATCGACTTTGTCTTCACCTTGTGAGGACAAATTTGACCATCGTGAAATCCTGATTTTCACCTAGAAGTTGGGGAACCTCATCGGAGCAAGCTCGGTGATTTGGATCGCATCCCTCCAGCCACCTTTGTCCATGCTGACACCCTTGGGAGCTTGCTGTTGTCACCAGAAAGCTCTACACTCTAGGGATTGGGGTTACATGGTGAAGAATAGATCACACTCAAAAATGGAGGTGGAGGGTTTTATTTATACACATGGTGATAGGCTGGATTGGATCTATCACATGAGATGAAAATCGAGTTGGTGGAGCCTACGGGGATGGTGTGGAAGAGGGTAGAGGTTTGATCAGAAGGGTGGAAGGCTTGAGGAAGATGGAGGCGTGGAAGAATGAGTGAGAAATTGGAGAATAAGAGGGTGTCTCGTCCTCTGATAGAAGTCAGAGAGGAGTAGGGTACAACTAACTGAGGTCAACAAAAGAAGAGAGCTCACAGGTCCACGTAGGACCAATAAGACAAATCATAAAATAAAAAAATATATATACATTCAAAAATAAATAGTAAATGATTTTATTAATTAAATCTTAAAGCATAGAAATGTTTATAATTTAATAAAATAATTTTATGTGTTTTTTATTTATTTTTATAATATTATTTGTAAGATGTTAATATTTACGTGTATATATTTGTACATTTACCTGTATTTTATGCACTATAATTTTATTTCGTATTTTATAGACACAATATTTTATTTAGATATTTTATATTTATAATATTATTAAATACACATTTACATATTTTAAATATTTAAATAATTTTATTTACATATATAAATAAAATCATGTACATATCTTATAGATATAATATACCTATATTAAAATGTATTATTTATTTTTGGTTTGTTTTAAATGTTTTATTTGTATTTATGATTATAATTTGTTTTATATATTATATATATTTATTTAAAAATGTAAAGAGAGTATAACATAAAGAATAAAATATATTAATATAATATATAAATACACAATATAATCATACCCCCAGATGTCATCTTTTTATCTTAACTCCATTTTTTATGACACCACCATCATTAGATAGATAATTTAATTTGAAATACAATGTAGATGAATTTGGTGAATTTTTAGTTCATATTGAGGAGATATTGATATGTGAATTCGATTTGCGGCTTTTTCGTCTATGTGTATAAGTTGTACTGTGCATGATTTTTATTGGTTATTATTTTTTGTAATTTTCTATATATTATTATCTCCAAGTTTTATGTTGAAAACTTTATTATATATAGTGTGTAATGGGAAGAATAAAATTGTGTAAAATGGCTATTTTCAGTCTATAGATTAGGGTTTTATGTACAATATTTGTCCCTTATCCCTCCCTACTTTATTCCTGATCAATCTAGTTAATTTTGGCATGGTCTAAGGGTTTACGATCATTCATTATCTTTTATACTTCATTTATTGTTCTTTTATTTTGCTTTATGATTTTATTTTGTATTTAAATACATGTATTTATCTATTAGTTACATAAAGTAATGAATGTTATTTTGTACATGTTAATAGTATTTACAGGTGTTATGTTGGGGGTTTATTATAAAATGGAAGAATAAAGGTAGATGATTGGCTATTCATTAAGTACTTGTTCGAGTACTCAGTATGAAGCTGCTCCCGAGTCGGGAACACTCTCCCAAGATGCTTCAACTAGAGAGCTACCCTATCAACTAGGGATAATGAAAACACGATCATCCTGATCGTGTCCTCGTCCACATGTGAATCATGCACCATACTACATATCATCTCGAACTCTTGTAGGTGCGAGTACGAATCCTCAGTAGAAAGCCCAAGGAACTTGGGAAACAATTGAATGGTCTGAGGCCTTGTTGTGCACGGTTTTCTCAAGGATCGAATAAATTATTAATGATGAATAGTGTCGTTGTTATCCCCAAAAATCCCACGATAAACAAACAATTTTTTTGCTACTTATTAACTTGTATAGCGAACAGAGTCGAACTCAGGGAGGCTACAAATCCCGAGGGTTATTAAATTAATCAAAAATCAATTAAGAGAAAACATGAATCTCAAAGGACAACTATCCTTGGTTTTTGTGATTTTTTTTAATTTTTTTAATTTTTTTATTTGTATTTTTTTGTATTTTCTGATTTTTAAATTTTTAGAGATTTTGATTTTGCAATTTTTTTAATTTTCAAATAACGAACAATATGCACAAGCACAAGAAATATGCACATCAATTTTTTTGTAATTTTCAATTATACCAAACATGCTTAGAAAAATTCAGAGAAAATATTTTTGGGTTTTAAAAGTTTTGAAATGTTTTTGAAAATATTTGTGGAATTTTCCAATGTTTTTGTATTTTTCTAAAAATCAGATAGTGAGAAAAAGCGAATATATGCACAGTCTGGAGTAATTTGCAACTTAAATATATTTTAAGTGCCCAAAACTCCTGGCAATTTTTTTATGACAAACTATATGCAAATATCTACAAGCAGGAACTGAAACCACTATTTTTGGATTTTTGTAGAAATTTTTATGATTTTTATAAGATTTTTTATATTTTTCATTTTTGGGGTTTATAAATAATTAATGCACAAAATTTGCACAGAAATTAAAAGATAATGAAATAAAACTACCCGAATGTTTTTGGAAATTTTTGAAGTTATTTTCGTATTTTTATGAATTTTCTAATTTCGGAAAAACAAAGTATCACTGTTTTTTTTATATATACCAATGGCAATAAAAATGATGAAAAATTTCTACAATGATAAAGACTACAACAGGAGCATACCCAATTTTTTGAGAATTTTTAGATCAACATAAACATTTATTTCATTTAAAGAGAGCAAGAAAGTTATTGTTCTAAAGTTCTGGGACTAAAATGTAATTATGCAAGAGTTCTTGACTGATAAAATAACAATAAATGCGGGAAGAAATATAAAATTTACCCACTAAACATGTGCCACACACATGACCTTCTGGAGCAAAGGGGCGTCTTTGCAATATTTGAAAATCTTCAGGAGCTTCACTGATATTTTTCCAATATTCTTTTAATGAGGTCTAGGGTTCCTTCTCTGTTATTCCTTCGTTCACAAGCCAAGGAGGGGAGGAACCAAGGGTGGCGGAGGACGCAGAGGCGCAGACCGTATAGGAGCTGCTACGGTCGTTGGCAAACGGGGGAACGCGGAGGTCGGTGGTGATGGCAACGCCGCTGGAGTTGGATGGGTGTGCGGGCCGCGCGCTGCTGTCCAGGCGCGTACCGGGGCTGAGGTTGTGGCAGTCGGCAAGGCGCGCGGAATGGGGCTGCCACACGGCTGGCGAGGTGCACGGAAGGCATGCGGACCCGCGCGGTGGTCGTTGGCGGCGCTGGTACGGACTGCTGGAATGGGGCTCCAGGAGGATGGCGGCCGCGGGTGACCGCGTGCGAGGGATCTGCTGGGCGAGCATCGACGATGGTTGCTGGGGATGGCGGCCCTGCTGTTGTCTCTCCTTTTTTTGTTTTATTTTTTTATTATATTTTTTGTAATTTTATTTCTTTTGTAAATAGTGAATGAAAACAGTAATAAAATAACCTTTTTTTTTATAAATTCGAAATATTAAAAAAATAGAAAATGAGGAATTTTTTTTAAATATTTATTTTTTTGTTGTTTTCTTTTTAATGGTCCTGCAAAACAAACGTTAGAAATAAAGAAAACAAATGGTTTTTATTATTTATTTATTTTTTTATTTACAACTCGGAAAAATGAACGAGGATCCGACAGAAATGAGAGATTCGAATCCAATCTCCGGCCACCGTACACGGCCGGAGTTGAGAGATCGTGGACAATAGAAATAGATAGTGGAGAGATCGAGAGAATGAGATGAAAACTCGAGATCGATGGCGAATCAAAAACATGATGGATTTTAAGATCTAGATAAAAAATGACAACAAGATAAAAGTGCGAGAAATAAAACTATGATTAACCAAGATAAAAAAATAAGGAAAAATGTGGATCTCACCTTAGGAGCGGAAATGGACCGTGATCGCCTCGACAAGGCCGACTCGCTGTCACAGGATGGCTTGGAGACTAGGCACCTTTCTCGACGAAATTTTCTCTCTCGAACATCAGGCTCCTCTCTCTAAAGATTGATCAAGTTGGAATGAGGGAGAAGGAGCCATATAAATAGAAAAGATAGAGATGAAATTTGAATTTTTTGAATTTTTGAATTTTTTGGTGGAAGAGATAAGAGAGATAAAAATTGAAATGAGATAAAGTTAAAAAGCGATAAAACTATCTACAAAATTACCTTTTTTTATTTTCGTCACTTTATTTATTTGAATAAAAAAATGTTATTTTTTGTTTTTTTATGGTGGTTATATAAAAATAGCAACTATATACATATACTATATACATATATGACATTATATAAAAGGGTAAATGAGGAAATTAGCTTCTTTTTTTATTAATTATTTTTTTTTAAATTTTTAAATAATTAGTAAAAATATAATATGTACAAAATACATGGAAATAATTGCATAAACCACCCCGGAAAACCAACTTTTTACTCGTAACTCCAAAAATTATGAAATCACTGCCATTTGAAAGATAATTTAATTTAAAAACCAATGGAAGTGAGGTTGGTTCAATTAGAGTTCATATGAAGCAGGAATTGGTCTTTCAATTAGTGCTTATTGGCTTTTTCCAAGTGTGGTTACTTTTATTCTATACATGATTTTATTATGCAATTATTTTTATTAATTAGAACATATTTTTATTTACAACTTTGGTTTTGAAAGTTATTTGATTTGAGGTCAATTAAGGCACAAATAAATTAGTGTCAGTTTTATACATATATACACAAAATAAGTGAGAAGTATTTACAACAACACACACACATTTTTTTGGGATTTTCTGCTTAAGGACCCTATCTTCCCCTACTTTATTCCTGGTCGATTAGGTCAAATCTTGACCTTCTCTCGGAGTTCAGGTCAGCCTGCATACAGTCTTCCTTTTTTATTTTCTTTTCTTTATTTTTCCTTTATTTATTTATTTATTTATTTATTTTAGGTTAAAATTAGTAAGAAGTGTACAATATTTACATACAGATGCAAGTTAGTAAGAATATGGAGTTAGTGTTATATGCAGGTGTTTTATAAGGGATTTTAAGCAAAAATAAATGAATAAAGATGATGAATCGCAGATTCATCAGGCCTAAACTTAAAACTACTATGGATGGTAGGGAGATGAATCCACCTTTGTGTAATAGAAGCTCCAGGGTCGTGGAGATCCTTCATGGTACGAGTAAGTACAAGTGGAGCTCTCTCATCTCCATCTGGGATATCAACCTTATCTAGAATATCTTTCCTCGCTCTAAATTGTGTCAATTTAGCATGTACATCAACCATCAATCGACCTTGCTCCCTAATTTGGGTCTGTATTGAATCAAGGTAAGCAAGAAAGACGTGGTTGATTGCTGCTTGATCTAGGATAATAGAAGTGGTATGTGATTGTGCCCCCTTTCCAGCCATGGCATCTGACACTTGAAAGGAGAAAGAATCCAAATCAGACTGTGACAAATCCATGTGCAACACCTGAATTGTAAAAGGAGGTGTGACATTAGAAGAAGAAAGTAGAGAGGAAAAAGACCTTCCATGGTCGGAGTCACGCTTAGAAGAGGAGACACGATGGAACTTTGGTTCAAGAAGAGGAGCAACCTGAACCAACCTAGATGAATGGACAGGTGTGGGAGAAAGAGGGTCTGCAAGAGCATGTCGAAGTGATTTCTTACCCATCATCATGACTCAAAAAGTATGAAAAACGAAGCCAAATGAACCGAAAAGAATCGATAAGACTTGTGCGATAAGTGACTTGATTGCTAGAAACTCAGAAAAGATCACAACGAACTCAACCAAGCTCAAACAATACACCAAGAAACCCCATAATTCACCTACTCAACTCGGTGATGACTGTAAGAGATCGATCGTTAATCTTTTCAATTTTAGAGTTAGGTGATTCAAGCTTTAATATAATCATAATCTCACAGATGTAGTCTCCTAGATTAGCTCGTGTCTTAGTCGATGAATACCTCAAATAGAGGACTATCCCCATAAGAGCTCGGGTCTAGTCCTCAAAAGAAACACCTACCTTAACATAATACTATTTCTGCTACCATTTTAAGCAAGTGCATGAAGCAATATTAGGACTCGAGAGTCAAAGTCCAAGCGCTTAGGGCAAAGTCCCAGGCTTTGGGATATGCTCCTTATCTATATGCACCTTGCTCAGTCTGGAGAGTAAATGCGTCCAATGAAGGGATTGCTCTCATAAATCATGGTATGATGTCTATTACGTTTGATTTTAAGGTCAAATGGAATTAGCAGCCCCAATTTTATTTTAGGTTATCACTTTTTTGATTTTTTTAAATTTGAGAAAATAATTATTTAACAATTTTTTCATTGTTTTTCCTTTAATCCTAAGTAGAGGAAAACATGGGAGAAGACATAAATGCAATGCATGAAATCGATTATGCACACAGTGATAGAAGATGTGTACCTGTCACCTACACTCTACATGCAAGATGATCCTCTCAAAAATGTAAATCAAACCTATATTCATGAAAAGCGAAAAATAAATTGTGTAATTCATAAAGAGTGAATAGTTCTACGTGGAAGAACCGATTTTAATTTGTCTAGATTATGCGACCTTAAGTCTAATTATTCTATGACAGACAAGTAAGAAATAAAACCTAATCAAGCACCTAGCCACTTACAGAAAACCACGAGAAATAAAGAAAAAGGTGAGAAAAACCAAAACCGTAGTGAGGTCCCTAATACCTGTGTTGACATAACAAACCATAAATAATGAGTTAAGGTCGGGTACAAGTTATGATGCCCTTATGGGGCCCCTTCTACAAAAGAAAAATTGGCAAGTGCCCCTTCCTTTCTCATGAAAGAAAATAAAAAAGTTGGCTCCACCCAACTCGTGCTACTCTATAACCAACTGGCGAAAAATGTCAGTTTCTAGACACCTCAATTGTTCGACTCCAGAAGAAGTCGACCTCGGTATCGAGACCCTGCAACATGGGTTAGGAAAAACAAACATATATCAATAGAGATATGAAAATAAAATGAATGAAACAGAATATGAAAGAAGAAATAAGAAAAACGAAATAGAAAATAGATGACAAGGTAAAAAGAGAGACCCTAAAAAACTAAGGCTCTATTAACTCCCTAGAAGTGGCGCCATCTAAAAATATCATTTCATCGATAGACACCGTCGTTGTGTTGACTGTACAGGATTTTCAAATTAAAGATCTTGTAGTTTTTAATTATACTCCTAAACTTATGTGCATGTGGTAAGTACGAGAGTGTCAAACTCAAGGAGGCAAACTGTGTGAAGCAAGGTAGAGTCATAGGGCTATAAAAGTTATAGATTTTTTTGTATTATCGGTGAATTTAACTGATTTATAATATTTTTAGTTTGATTTAGTTTTGTATTGTTTTTGATGTGTTTTATATACCTATATATGAAGAATTATATGTTTGAGTTTTATATTTTTGTATTTAATATTGTCTTTTAGTGTTTGTAAGCTTTATAATTATTTTACTACTTTTAGGGATTTTTAGGTAAATTTTAGAATTTTTATGGATTTGTAATTGATTTTATAGTTGTAAACAATGTTTTAATAGAAAAATAGAACAGTTTTTGTT
Source organism: Ottelia alismoides (assembly GCA_037367405.1). Classification (NCBI taxonomy): domain Eukaryota; kingdom Viridiplantae; phylum Streptophyta; class Magnoliopsida; order Alismatales; family Hydrocharitaceae; genus Ottelia; species Ottelia alismoides. The sequence continues at coordinate 361,450 of JAZKJV010011305.1, forward strand.
AGTTTTAAAACACCAAACAATGCAAAAAGTTTGTTTTTTATTGTTTAGATCATAAATATACATGTGAAACAAGTTATCGCACATTTTTAGGATATTTTATGAATTAGTTATGATTTTTTGATGTTTTTATGTATTTTTAAAATTTTAAGGATTTTAATTTTTCATTTTAATTTCTTTTTGGTTTAGTGTTTAGAATATAGTAAAATATAGGTAATAATTTTCTTGTAGAATTTTTAAAGTAGTATTTATATTTTTATGTACTTTATAAGGTTATTAGTGTTTTTGTATTTAATGTTTGATCTATTTAAATAGAAATGATATTATTTTCTCAAAATATGAATCAATAATATATAGAGTGTATTATACGGTATAGTAATATTTTTTTAGTTGATTTTTATAATACATATTTGATTTAATACATATTTTATAAAGTATTTAATTAATATAATGTATATAAGAATATATGTCTAATTATAATAAACTTAGGGGTTTGCCAATAATTAGCAAAAGGATGGAGGATATATAATGCAAAAATTCTAAAAGGGCAGTCGTGCATGTCCAAGAACTGTAGCTCATGGACCTAATTGCAAATATGAAATTGTTTGTGGGCACAAATGCAAATAACCCAAAAAAATCTCCTCATGCACGTGTTGCGCATGTGAGGTAGATTTGAGTGGTGGGGAAACATGCGGATAAGATCGAGTGACTCGATCGAATCCTAGGGTTGTTGTGCATTCTAAGGGATGCACGATTTCTTCCCCAATTAAAAGGAGTTCTCGTCAATGGAATCTCGATCGGATCTCAAGCAAAGTTCTTCCAAAAGATGTTTGAGTTTCAGTCTAATTAGGTATTATATGTTTTGCTCTAGTACTCTCTCGTCCACATGGTGCTTTGTCTTCAATTGATATCGATGAAGATGAAGGAAATAAACAAAAATTATTTACTACACATCACGGAAAATATGGAATACTTCGCAATCAGTTTGCCAAGACAATATTAGTTCATCATATAAACTAGAGAATGTAGCACAACGATTCATGCATCTAGAATCAATAATAATAATGAAACTATTTCCCTTATGTTTTCTAATATTCATGATGAATATGAGAGGTAGATCATGATTACCTTTGAAGCGTGTGTTTCTATGAAAGAAACCTCACGAATCAAGTTCGATATGCAGACTTGTCTCTCGTGGGCATGGAGATGAGTCGCATTGCTTCCCACGAACCCGTATGTTGACCAGTTGATGAATCTCCATTTCATCACCTTTATTCTTTCATTCTGGCCTTCATTTCCATGCTAAATGCACGTAAATATAATTATTTTTCCCAAATTAATATTTATTATTTATTGTATAAATATTGTATAAAATACATCCTTTAAAGTCATAATAAAAGAATAAAAGGAAAGAAAATAAAAATAAATAAAATGCCAAATGTATTTCATGACCTTAAACCCTGAGACCTATGCATCATGATGACTTGATCTATAAGGAATATAGTAGGGGGAGATAAGGGTCAAAAACACAATAAAAATCCCAATTATTTATCCTTCTATATTGCATTTTTGAGACCTATTTTATTCTTTATTATTTATACGTCAATCCAATAAACTTTGTACATGAAATTGTATATAAAAATATGTAGAAAAATACAAAATTTATTTCACACAAAAATAACACAAGTTGTGCATTCTACACTCAGAATAAAATTCCAAATTCCAAACTTCCCAAACCCATATCTTCTCCATAAAAACTCAAAATGTATCAAAATCATCTTTAATTGTATATAACTTTTATTTAGCTTTTTAATGAAGGTGGTTTCATTTAATTTGGAGTTAAGATGCAAAAGTTAGGCTTTGTACACCTATTACACCATATACCTGAATAAAATATTCATTTTATTTATTCTTTATATTCTTCAATATTTTATATTTTTATATTTTTTTAAATATTTTTTTTACATAGTTAGAATAAATAAAGCCTTAAAAAAAACACTAAAGTAAAAGTAGTATACAAAAATGCATGGACGAATATACTTTACATATACATATATAATTTATACCTATATATATTAATATCTACAAATAAACTTAAAAAATAGAATAAAAATATATTTGTGTATATTTAAATTTTTATAATTATATAATTATGTATATAACATAAATATATAAATAGAAAATAAAACAAACACTCAAAACATAGGTCAATATACCTATACTTATATTTGTCAATATTAACTCCTAATAAATAACCTCAAAAAAATAAATCAAAATTTACATTAAATACTACATAAAATAGAAACATTTTTTATGTTTTCACCAAAAATTTAAAAAAAGACCATTTGTTATTTTATATATATTTAATAAAGCTCCAGCCTTAGATTTTTTATGGTTAGTCCACGTGGACAAACTAGAATCAAAGCCTAGTTGACCAGGGTCAACTACCCCCTCTCTCTTCCTCGAGTCACTGTTATGTCAGAACTTAGATTTTTGCCATTTTTCCTCATACGCTAAAGATGCTCTGGCTTGGAGTGATGCGCATTTCTTAGAAATTGAATCCCTAAATCGCACCCTAGCCCAAGATCAAATCGAGTGTCCTCAATTCAGTTGCAATCCCTGATCCACAAGCCTCATCATCATGTTTATAAATAATAATCTCAGTCCTCCTTGCCAAATTTTATTACTCTTCAAGTCCTAAATCCTCTCTTTTTGTGTGTCTGTGTTCCCGGTGATAGAGAGAGGAGCCCCCGAGATCGAGACGGTGCTAGGAGGAGAGGAGGCGGTCCAAAGTGTCGCTTTGGCGAGGTCTCTGCACTATGGTGCAAACCAGGTTCGAGCTGTGCTTTTTATCCATGTCTATGTAGATTTAGTTTAGGTTTTTCTATTCCTATATTTTATTTTGCAAGTACACCATTAGTTTACCTTAAATCTCAAAATTTAGGTCGTTGGAGCTCACAAATCCAGTCATGTTTCACTGTGAATCACAGTCGTTTTGACCCATCTATCATTTCCATCTTCTTCCCTACCACCTGCTACACCCGTTCCACCCTTCGATCCCTCTTGGTCCTTCGTGGATCAGTAAATCGAAGCTCCTCTACCACCGCTCCTCGGAGCTCCTCCATTTCACTCAACCCCATGCACAATAGCTTCGAGTCTTCTTCTGCAAGTATGCAATGCTAGAGAACCCCAAAGGTTCGATTTCACAGCAGAAGGAGGTCCTAGGTACCCCATTCTTCATTGAGCTACATGCCTCTCGTCAACGAGGCCCGTACTTTCGTGATGGTGCCAATCGGTGCAAGACGCCTCTAGGAAGCTCATGCGACCATCAATGAACTCCCAAACAGTCAAAAAGTGGAGCTACGCACGATCGAAGGAAGGACATGGAAGTGTTCTTCCTCATATCTCCAGAGCCGTTGGATCTTCAATGAGGCCCAGATCTAATCTGGACCGTTCGCATTAGACGAAGTGGTGAGTGCCTCCAGCCATTGATCGAGTTAAGTGCGCCTACATGGCGTCGCTACATCCATCCGTTGGCGCGCACTATTGGATAAATATCACATATGCCCCCATATTTTTGTGAATTTTTTTTCATTTTAAATATCGGTCTGAATTGTAAATAATTGTGGTTGTTTTGCATGGAGCCCCTCACCTTTTTACGTATTTACACTGGTATCCGTGCCATCTCACCTCATGTGGTCTGCTAAGTGAGGTGGGTATTTTGCAACCATACCTCTGTGGGTTTTTGTGTTCATAATGAGTCCAAAATTTGTATATTAAGTGTTAATTTTTGTTGATAATTTGTAAAGAGGACCTTGAACTTTTTGTATGTTTCATTTGTGCCCCTACCGGGCATGTATAATATAAATACTCATGGAAAAATTGCACACCAACCCTTCTATCTAGTTTTAGGGTTCATAAATGTATGGAAATTTATTTCTATTTCTAAAATGGTCCCTGCCAGTTTATTCCTTTTTGTGCATGTTTGTTTAATTTTTATAAATATCATACACGCTCCAAATCTTATGTAAAAATAGAATAAGGTACTTGGATGCATGCTCTTTTACGTTATATATTTTATTTTCAATTTATGCATTTTGCCTATTTATTAAAAATAAAAAAGAACACATTTTATCCATGTTTGACATAGAAAATAGTTAAAAATTATAAAATAATGTTTACATGTGTTTGTTTATTATTATTTTTTGTGCCTTCATACCAAAAAATCCCTAAAAATAGAAAAATAAAATGATAAAAAAATTTAAAATCTCTAAAATCCTATAAAAATATAATAGTTCTTCAAAAATGCCAAAATAGTAGTTTCTGTTTGGTATTATGTATATTATTACATATTAAAATTAGTTTTGAGGATTTTTTACTTTGTTTTGTATTTTTAAATGTTAAAACAGTCCGACCTATTTTTTTATCCCTATTTTAGGATATTTGGACTTTAAAAATACATAAAAGCTAGCAAAAATACTTGAAAAACCACAAAATAGTAGAAAAATATGAAAAACACAAAAACATTTTATTTAACAATTTTTTATTACTTTAGCCATGTTTATAATTACAATACCCTATGTTATATTATATATCTATATATAGTTTATATTAGTAGTAATTATTATTAACTTATATATTTCAAAACCTAGAAATATATATATATTATATAGACATGGATATATCATTAATATTATCTGATTTTTGTATATTTATTATATATACTTTATATCACATATACATTATCTAATATATAGATATTTATATACTCTTATATATAATATTAAAATAAAAAATAAATAAAAAATAAGAAAATTAGTAATTAAAAAATTTATAAATAAAAATCAAATAAAAATATAAAACTAAAATCCCACACAAAAAGACTAAGAAGACACTTGTGTACATAATTTACTTTGATTAGAAATAATCATTAGGTTACCATGTTTGCTCTCAATGGCTCGACCTCTATATGCTTAACATTATACACCTTTGTTTGCAGAGTAAAATAAATTGTACTTCACATTTTTGTTAATTCATTGATTATTCAGTTTTTGGGTACTTGTTGACTTAGTCCATTGATCATCGAGAGTTGTCATCACACCGACTTCGTGGTTCCACCTTGTTTAGACCACAAGACAGTTCCTCGGGCATTGTTATGGGCTAATCACCAGGGTAATTAGAAGAGAGTTGTGAGAGTTGAAGACTCTCAAGACTTTCTCTCAAGGGGTACGATATTTAGAAGAGAATTTGCTCTTGGAAAATTGTATTGAAAAGAGGGCATAGCCCTCCTTTTATACTTGTTGTAAACTTCCAACATATATGTTGGAGACCCTTCGATTTTAAATCAAGAGTTAAGAGCAAGTCCTAATTCAATAAGGACCATCTCCTTATTATCTCCAATAAATATTAATTAATTAAAATAAAATAAGCGACAACTTTAGAGTCCTAATTCAATTAGAACTCAACAACATGGAGAACCATGCATACATGGTATACATGCCCACCACCTTCCATATATGGAAGTTGTTGTTGAAAATTTAATTAATTAATTCACTTGATAATCATGCTATAAGTATTGGAGAAACTATGGAATTAATCCTCAAATCTTATTAATCCTATTCACGGGCCCAAAAATAAGCGTAAATATAATTTACATCTACAAAAAATAGTGTGAATCAAATTCACACAATCTCATGCCATGAAAATATTATGCAAATCATATTTACATAATCAATTTATATGAATCATATCTATATAAATATTAATTACTCTGAATCACTATTCACATTTATTAATGAGTTATATCTGTGAATCGTATTCACAAAATCACCCTTATCAATAATGTGTAATAATCATAATTATTATAATATTGCCATTAACATGTATGAGTCCTAATTCAATTAGGACTCATGAGGTAAATATGCAAATACCTGGAGATAATGTCGGGAAGATCATTCTATCCATGTATAGTGACTTGAAATGTGGATTTGAACCCAAATTTCAGCGTTCAAGCCATTTAGCAAAAATATCGATGAGCTGAATCCGAATTCTTGGACCATTTATATTTCCAACATATGGATCTAGAAAATGGAATTGGAATTGGCAATGGGATTCAAGTGAATTGTGATTTAGTCCAATTAAGCCACAAATCATCTAGCTAAATGGATTCACTAAAATCCATCTTCTTTCAAAACCTCTTCAGTATGTAGGTGTCTAGGGAGACGATCCAGTACACCAAATGTAACCTTGAGTATTCCCAATATCAATCCTTCACACTTGAAGACTTTGATAAGTCCGAAGTTCAAACCTTGATTTGAATATCTTCTTCGGAATATATCAATAAATTTCTTATTTGATAATTGGGCGACATTATTAATCATACACTTTCTAAAAACATATATTAATATCTCAAATTCTTGTCTTATTTTATAAAACAGGACGACCATGCATGGAATTCATTTTGACCCCAAAATATCTCATGAGTAAGCTCTATCTCATGGTTCATCAAGTATGAACATGTGCGATTCTTTCAAGAGATCATACAACTCAAATGACTTAATATGCATACTGATAGAGCCTCAGATCTACCTTTTAATGTTATCGACTTAAAAATTTCATTGCAGTCAGATAAATCCGGATCGATCAAAAAATAACCACACGGATCAATGAATCGTCGATTGAAATTAAGTGTGGTTTTATGTTTGTTTAACCTGGGCAAGCCCCATGGTCAACTCAAGGAGGCAAAGGAACAACTCGGGATCAAGTTAGAGGGATTAGATTGCAGTTTTCCAAGTGGGATTTTTTAAATTTTTTTATGCAATAAAAATGCCAAATGCAAAATACGAATTAACTTAAGTTAATAGGAAAATATCCGACTTAGTCAAATTTAATTTTAATGTGAAACAAAATTTAAATCAGCCTAGTGATATTTTTCCTAAAAACCAAATCCAACAATGAATGCAATATGTTTTTTAAAATTTTTAAAATGCACAAATGAAAAATGCAAACCTTTTTTGGGGGTTTTGTGCAATTTTTCATCCAAAAGATTCGCAAAAATTATGAAAAAAAAATTCTTGAAGTTAAATATATGGAATTAAACTATAATATTTTTTTGGAATTTCCTAACACTTTATGATTTTTATGAATGTTTTACTGAAAACAGAGTGATTGCGAGTATTTAATTCCTAATAAATCCACGAAAACAAATTATCCAGAGAGCTATTTATCTAAAATAGATATTTTAATCAGAAATCCAGGAGAATTGAAATTTCTCAAAAATCTCATTCGTAGATTTATTTAAAAATAAATTACAAAAATCACTCTATAATATATTTTATGCAAAACACAACTCCAGTTTCTATGAAACTTGGACAGTAATTAAAGAGCACGTAGAGGCATCACATACAATTTTTTCACAATTTTTAGAGCAAGAAATATATCTGTGCGAATTTCAGAGCTTAAATGGGGCAAAATATCACTGATTTTTAGTCTCTGTTTTTTAAAAAATTATCCAAGGCACATAAAAATGCAAATAATAGCCACAAGATAATGATTTAGTTGCTCTACAAAATGCTATTTTTGATTAAAAAATTGATGCAAAAATACTATCCAAATTAACACTCAAAGTCAGAGGTCTTTTTGCTATTATAGAAATGAATAAACCAACTCAAACTGTGCCTAAAGGCACTTTTGTAATTTCAAAAACATGTGGAAAGGAAATGCAATTTTAACAAATTGAATAAATAAAAAAATTAGAAACCTTCCCAGTGCTGACTCCTCACCCTAGGGCAAGATCGTGAGGAAGGAGCGGGTATGGCGTCGGCGCACGGAGGCTGGGGCGCGAGACAGAGTCACATGGAGGCGGCTTGCGATGGCCTGGCTAGCGGACGACGATAATGCGCGGAGGAGCACGCGCTTCTGTGGAGTCTGCTGGCTGCACGCGCTCACACGGTGGGAGGTGCAAGTCAAGGAGTGGCGCACCACAACGAGCGGCGCTCGCTACCGCCGTGCGACCTTGTGAGGAACATTGGTTAGGTGAAGGCTGTGCGTAGAGGAGGCATCCACGAGGTAGCGGGGGGTGCTAGGTTGGTGGCAACCACACGAGGCGGCTGGTCTGGTGGTCGGCGGGGCTGGGGCAGATTCCTCGGGCTGGACTGGGCTGCCGTCGGGCCGGAGCGGACGGCAGACTACTGGCGGTGGAGTCTGGCCGTGTGCAGGAGGAGCGTGCGGGCTCCACAGGAATACGTGGAGGTAGAGGCCGGGCAGCGCGACCGCTGCTAGAGGGGCGGGCGGATGAGCGGGGGCGCCTGGAGGTGGCAGCAGCCGCATGCGATGGCTGGTCTAGTGGTCGGCGGCGTCAGAACGACCGACGACGGCGGTGGAGCAGGCAGGGAGGGGGCGGCTACGGTTGCTTCTTCCCTGTGCTTTTTTTAATTTTTTTTAATTTTTTATTTTCTTTTTAATCATGAATTAAAAATATGAATAAATTGAAATGAAGTGGTGTATGTATGTGATGTATGGTGATGATGAAATAAAATGAGGATGGTGAATGATAACTGAAGTGATAATGGTGTGGTGATCGTTATAAAAAACAAGGAAGAAAATAGTTAGATAAAAATAAAATAACAAGGAAAGGAAAGGGATAGAGAATTACCTGGAATTTTGCCCGATTGTGGAGCTGCGGTGTGCGGCTTCCGGTTGTCGCCTCGAGGAGATGGCGGGTGCTTCGAAGCTTGAGCAGCTTGTGTGGAAACTGCAACAAGGAGTTGTGAGGCTCCTTGGATCTCACCACGACCGAAGATGGTCGAGCTTGTCGTCGCTCAGATCGTCTCATCCGTGATGTCACTAAGAACGATACGAGGGTTGAGCCCTCTCTCTCTCTCAAGTTCGGTGGATGGAGAAAAATGGAGGATAAGATGTGAATATAAAGAGGAGGAGGGAGTAGAAAAGAGGTGGAGAAGATGGAGGGATGGTGGAGGAAGTGGTGACTTGGAGTGGGGAATAAGAAAAGAAGAAGTAAAAGGGAGAGAAAAAATAATAAAAATATAATATAATATAAGTAAAATAAGTAGACTACTAAAAATAATAATTAAAAAAGTAATAATAAATAATAAAAATTCGAAAATAATAAAAAATCCGAAATTAAATAAAAAATAGGTTGACATGTGGCGGCTCCAGGAGCGGCCACATGTCGCTCCTAGAAAATTCAAAAATTAAATGTAAAGAAAAATCGAAAAGAAATGACAAAAGGGGTTTAAATCAAAAAGTGGTCAACACAAAAGTTTCTCGTCTCGACAAGATCTACAACTTTTGTGATGGGTCGAAAATCAAAAGAAGTAATATGCACAAAATACAATAGGGGCCCAAAACCCAAGGTTTGCATACGAGCTCAGATTTTAATGAAACCGGTCTTGTTTTGAAGGTCATAGAATGTATATTACTTTAAAAGTGAGTAGACCTAAATTAGACATTGTATGAGAGAGATATGTGCATTTTAAGGTTCATGGTCTCAAACTTGGCTTCGGGTTTTATTGGTCAATTTTACAAGTTAGTATTTTTTATATTTTTTTAATTAGTGCTAGTAATATATACACAATAGAGTTAGTTTTATTGGATTCAGAGTTAGTATAAAATATATATATAAATAGGTGAAATATGGTGAATATACATGTGATTTTTACAAGTGAAATTGGTTTCTTATTTAATGCAAATATGAATGCTAAAATGCAGATATTATTTATGCATGCATGAATGCTAATTATGCAATATAAGTGGAAATATGCATCTAATTACTCAGGAACAAAACTTTATTTTAAACTTTTAGAGTGATGAATCACAGATTCATCAACCCCCTATACTTAAACCTTGCTCGTCACCGAGCAACTAAAATGAAATGCAAGAGTGAAATGATTTTGGGTTCCATACCAAGGTTATGAACAAAAGTTGAAAATAGAGCTTGACTCGACCTTTGGATTAATTATGTGGCGGAACCTTATTGGGATCTGAACTTAAGACCTAACAGACTTCAAGTTCCACAAGTCTCCTATTCAAGACGCCTTAATAGTCAGGTCAGAACAAATCCTCAAACGTAAATTTCTGATGACTATGATTCTCACTTGTACCGTGTAAGTGTAAAATAGCTCTCCACATCAGAAATGGCTAAGAAGCAGCCTCCTCTAACAAGGTAACTCTAATTACCCGGGCCAGTGACTCTTTCCTCGAGGAGCAGGGTATTCCCTTCTAGGTTCAAGTGCGACCAGCTCAAGAGGAGGGGGTGGAGAAAAGAATGGATGGTAGCCAGTGTAGCTACCTATCCGGGGATGCCTGACCAGTGTAGCCAAGTCATCCAGCTGCAGACTTCTTGCTAATATACATACTCCGACAGGTATTTTATTTTATATCTGGCCTGTCTACTTTTTTTAGAGTTCTTGCATTTTTTTTCTTTTCTTTTTTTTGAACTATATACAAGGTGGAGCTTGTACATCAGGAGCTTTTCCTCTTGAGCTAGTAGACTATCCCTCTTTTGAAGCATTATTGCAACCCACAGCGTCTCGTCTTTAGACGTCAACACCACCAGACTAGGTTGAGATGCACTACCCTCCCTAGAGGAGGACGGATGTTTCCACCAGTGTGCTACACCAAGTTAAAGGATTCTACCTCCTCACCATCTCATCAATGAAGAGCTACATGCATGGTTCTTATCCAAGATAGGTCATTATCTAAAAGAATCATGTGTGTCTACGAGATATTCTACTTAGACTAATCAAGATGACATGTGAACATAGACTTGCAGACTCAAAGAATTAAGTCACTTGACCTGAGAAATCTTAACTCCTGTTCCTATAAGGTTCCTATGAAATTAGGTGGATTAAGGTCAAATCAAGTTCCTCCTCAACATCTACTCATAACTTGGTTCAGAACCCACTAGCTTTTCACCTTGCACATGCAGGATATGCAGATGAGATGTAGATGACATGCTATGTAGATGAATGAAATGCAAGACTCTTTTTTTCTTTCTTTTCAGATGCAGAGATGATGTGCAAGAGTAAATAAGGAGCCTGATTTTGATTTTTCCATTTTTTTCAAAAATTAGGTATACCTCCTATGTTACAACAATTTACAAGAGTTTTATAAGTATTACAAATTATACAAGTGTTGTACAATATACGAGTATACATGTATTTTAATTTTTTTCAATTTTTTACAAAATCTTTATAAGTATTATACAACAAGTATAAATTTTCTTTTCAATTTTTACCCACCCGTAATTATTGCATAATATATATAAAAAATATGCGAAAATAAGCGAAAGTATGAGCTATGGATAAAGTATATAAGTAATATATACATGCCCCCTATACATAGCGTGTGCTACGTCTTCAGAGCACGAAAAGAGAGGAAAAAGACATAGCTAGTGCTAAGGAGAGCTAAAATAACAAAATGTATAGAAGTCGTCCCGCCCCCCTATACGTAGGCTCTGGAAGCCTAGGTGTAGAAGAAGATCAAAAATGGGGTGGGCGAGGTTGGGAGGGGAAATGGAGGAGTATATACACGGTGGGCATCGGTTCCCCCTATACTTTGGCTATGGTTAGCCTACGTATAGGACATGAGTGAGTGTGAGAACCGATGAGATCTAGAGAATATACAGCCAATGGTAAAGAGACTCGGGTCACTCTCCCCCCTATAGTTAGGATCTGATCATCCTAAGTATAGCCATAAAATAAAATGATATGGAGCCGGGGTGAGTGATTTGAATCACTGTGGAGGGAGGGGAATACATACAAGAAGGAGTGGGAATATACAAGGATCAAGAAGGTTTGTGACGAACCTTCTTGCGGGAGCGAGGAGGTATGGAATATACAAGTGTGTCGCTGTCGAAATCGTCCTCAGATGAATAGTAGTGAGGTGAAGGGATCATCCAATGAAGGTCGACATACAGCTGCTTGCGTAGATATGGCTTAAGAACAACCGAACTGAGCTCACTCATATAAATTTCCTTATCCGGACCCGATGAGGAATCCTTTGAAAATTCCTTCTCCGGAATGTTGAAGGAAATTTTCTTGGTCGATTTTCTAGAACCTGAATCATTAAGAGGGGGATGAGAGTGACACGCCTTGAGAGGTTTGGGGGAACACCTCGTGGAATCAATTCTCGACTTCCTCTCACTAGATAGCGACTAGAGGAGGGATCAACCATGTTTTTATGTGGAGTCAATTTAGTCTTGGTTGTTTCCTTTGAAGGTCCAGGATGTGGTGCGGTGTTGACCATGGGTTCCTCATCAGACGAGTCACCATATAGATTGGAATATTCCTAAAGGGTCAGCATGTGTCGCGAGAAGGTGCCAGTGATCTCAGTTGGCTTGATATTATTGGACTCTTGTGTCGGATCAGCAAAATGGTCAAGACAATCAGCAAAAATCATATCCGACTCAATGGTAGCTTCTAGTCGCGAGTCCTCCTTAGAAGTTGTCATGGTGGTGGTGCAAGCAGTTGATGAAGTGGAGGTGTGGGGGGTCTCTGAACCAATGGTCATCCGGATAGTCAGTCTCTCAGGTGTAGCAGTGAGGTGGGACTCATCTACCTCTCGATGGTCACGATTGTCAGCAGATGTGCAGGTCACCTTAGAGTAAAGTGTATCAAAGAATGGGTGATGTCGAAGCGCTCCCAATGCTGAAAAATCGATCTCCTGGATGTTGCAATCTATAGTTTCCTTAGCCAAGGCTAAGAACAGCTTCCCGAGAATAATCAGAGACTGGATAAACTCTCCTCGATGCTCGATGTCAATGATCATGAAGTCCACCTGGAGTAGAGCACCTTGGAAAGTAACGATGACTGAAATGTTTCCTCTCGACCGTTTGATAGATTGATCAACCAGCTGAATAATCTCTCTCGACTTTCTGATAGGCCTGAGTTTGAGCTTGTCACACACAGAGCTCGGGAGGATATTTATCGGGATGTCATCATCGATTCTTGCATGGGTAAAGGTAGTGTCTTGATTTCTCATTCAACTCAGGGTAACCACTTCACTCTACGACTCTTGGTCTTTCTCCCCATCACCAAGGAGGTGGCCATAGACACTATGTGTCTTTCTGTCCTTGTCCTCTTATTTCCCGACCTCTTGGGCATCATTTTACTCTTTACAAATCTCTTGAGGTCGGGGAAGTGGTCTACGGCCTTTATTAAGGGAAGTTTAAAAATCAATTCATCATCGAGTGCTTCCCTTAGAACAGGATCCAAATTATTCAAGTCTCTTTCATTTTATATTTTTATGGATTTTTATGATTTCTCGATGTTTTTTGTCTTTTTGGTATTTTCAATTTTTTTGTATTTTTGGTGGATGAATGCTCAGACTCTGGATTGGAAGGAAAGTGGTTAGTAGAAGAGGGAGATAGAATGGACTCCAGTTGTACAAAAGGTATGGGTTCCCTAATGCTCGCTCGGTTTTCAACATCAGATCTACTTACTTCCTCTCCACTTTCATACTTAGGTTGGCAGAAATTGAGTGAAATATGTCGTTGACCTCTCTCAATTGGCACCAAATAAATCATTTTATGCGATGAGTCAAGAAATGTCATCCTCCAAACTGTTCTCATGACAAATCATGGAAGAGTTCTGATCAATGGGAGGATACTGTTGAGATATCGGGGTCTCATACTCAACATACCTAAACTCTGGCATGTAATCATTGGTCGAGTATGGACCATTCGAATGGCATATGTTGGTCACGACCTCATATGATGGAGTCAATGAACGGGGGACTGGTAAGTCTAGCTCATGACTCCACTCCTATGAATGTATAGGCTCTCCGAATGTGTGACATGAAGGCTGGTTAATGGAAGCTTGATCACTAAAGTCAATCATGTCCGGGAAATCATGATGTACAGGCCTCTTCATTCGGGTTGTTCGATCGACCAAATTATGCCCTAAGATCAAGTCGGGATGTGTATATGTAAATTGTTGTATTGTCCCTACTTGAGGTGGGAATGAAGTATGTGGGGGCATATAATTTTGCCAATCATCTATCTCAGCAGTGGCTTACTCTTCATTCGATTCTTTGATTCTTGCAAGCTCTCGAGAGTAAGGACAGTATGCCCAAGGTGGAAGTGGATACGGAGTGTTACAATATGGAGTAGGTGAGAAATGCGAAGAAGTGGAGAAGTCAGTCGAAGCTCTGACTTCATAATCAGATTGAGGTGGAACCGACCATGGGTAAGGTTCTCCCGTGGGTGGCAGAGGATACATATAAGAAGGAGAAGGCGAAGATGAACGATATATGGTCGAGGAGGAATGACCAGGGGTCACAGGGTATGGGGACCAATATCCCGACATCTTGAGGAAAGGATGAATGTAAGTAAATCAAGGTAGAAAATGTGAAATTACAAATGATAACAAACACAGACAGACACAAAGACAAACACAAGAGCAAACCCTGAGTTCACACTCAATATGGTGAAGGACCCGAAATCTAGATCGATTAGTCTGGTTGATTTTAAGTGTGAATTTTCAGACAAGTAGCAAAGGTTACGCGACCTATAGGGGAGTCGGCTAAAAGACGGATGCGTCTCCCCTGTTTAACATGTCGCCTTAGATACCAACGCCCTTCCTTTCTCCGCTCCTATCACCAGCCGAAAGTTCAAGGACCTGCCCATATCTACCTACAGAGTAGGCGGAGGCTGACAAGGTTGTAACTTCGCCCCTTGATAATGGCTCCCGCACCCTATGTTAATCTGGTCCGATTAATGTCCAAATTAATTAGAAGTGCTCGTTGTAGTCGGATACGAGAGGGAATATCAAAAACCACTTTTAATCAGATTCGAGTTAATTTCAAGTGGCAGATTTTTTTACTTGGTGAAATCCAAGGTCGAACTCAGGGAGGCATCTGTCTCCTTAGATGAATTAGTAGCAAAGTCCAATGTTCGATTTTCAGGGAATTATTTTTTTGGTCTTTTTTTTTCTATTTATATGCAAGACACATGCAACAATTAGGCCGATTCAAAGTTAAATCAATTAAGGTATCAAATGAAGTCCAAAAATTATAAAAATTGGCCAGATATTGAAATATGGTGAAATTGAGCTACCCTAATTTTTTTGGAATTTTTCGACACTAAATGAATTTACTGTGAATTTAAAATGAATGCAGGGTGATTTTCACTAATTTAATTTTAATAAATAGCAAATCACAATATTTTCAGGAAATAAAATTATCCTAGATAAATTTAATGATAAGGAATCTAGGAAAATTGTCAAACCTTAATTTTACTGTGAAATGAACCTATTAAAATTAAACTAAAGAAATCTTAAAGAATTTATTTAGGCCTCGATAAGTATGCAAATTAGATGAAATTTTTATGCCATGTAAAGTTAACTATCCTAGAGCTACTATGATTTTTTGAGAATTTATGGAATTACAGAAAATTAATTATCAATTAAAAAGTCCAACTAGGCAAAATAACACAGAAATCAACCAATTAATTAATTAAAAATTCTACTAATTCCACAAAAATATGACAAGTGTCACAACAGATAGAGGACAAGTTACTCAACAATATGCAATGTTTAGACTTTAAAAATGATGCAAAATGACACCTAGGGATGCGTGTAAAGGCAGGGGTGTATTTGCAATAGAGGATATAAGAATTACATAAAAATAAGCATGCTGACAGGGACTTAAATGCAATTACCTAGAATGCTGGGGGTGAAATGCAATTTCTCCACTGGGCACGTGCTCCTCACGTGGGGGTGCTTCACAAGGACCTATTTGCAATTTTGGAAAGATCCCAGGGCCTCTATGCAAATTACCCAGGCCGCACGTGCTCCTCACATGGGGGCCTAGGCTCGGGCGGCATCGAAGGCTCGGGTCTTAGCTCGGGGGCTCCTGGAGGTCTGGAGGGAGGCTCGGCTAGCCTCGGGTGGTCCGAGCCTAGAGGTCGGGGAAGAGGCTCGGACCCCTCTACGTGGCGTGCTGAAGATCGTTGGATCAAGAGTGATCCAATGGTTGCTGGAAGGAGACGCGTGGCGCGATGAATCCCGTTGGATCTCGGATGATCCGACGATGGCTGACTGTGGCAACGTGGTTGTCTATGGACCGTAGGATCAAAGAGAGATCCAACGGTAGCGTGCTGCTCCGGTCGTGGCTCGCTCCTGTCTGTGGAATCATAGATGATCCTACGGCTCCTGTGATGCTCCAGATATCGATGATGTGGCACGCTAAGCGCCGTTGGATCTGGAAGGATCCAACGGTTAGGTGAAGCTCCGGTTCACTGGCGACGTGGACGACGTTGGACCGTTCGATCAAGATGATCGAACGGTGGCTGGAGCTTCTCCCTCAACGATCCTCCGCCACCTGCGGAGGAGTTGGCGGGGCTCCGGCGATTGGGGCTTAGCTCCGCCCAGTCCTCCTAGCGTCGGTGAAGCTCTCTGGGGGCTCGGAGATATCCCAGTATATGCGCGGCGGTGCGGCGATGGTCCAGGTGGCTTAAGGAGCGATGGAGGGGCGTCTGAGCTCGCTGGCGATGAAGCTCGACAGGAGCTCCGGTGAGCTTCCGTCCAATGATCGAGATGGGTACTTGTAGGTGTTAGAAGTATAGCCGAAGCTCGTGGTGGTGCGTGGAGAAGTGAGATGCAAGTGGCGAGGCCTAAGGCGGAGTGTAGGTGGTCCAGCAATGGTGCACCGCCCAGGTGGCGGAGCTGTAGCTGATGGAAGGTGGAATGAGTCATCGGTGGGCGATAAATATACCATGAAGGTCAGAGCTCCGTCGCGGAGCTCAGCAATGTGAAAGCGGAGCGAAAAGATGAAGGTGGACGGCGAATAAAATGGGAGAAATCGAAGGGGAAATTAAAACTAAGATCAAAGAGAGATGGAGGGAGTTACCTGGGATTTGGATCTCGGATTGAAGCTCCAGGTCTTCGCTCGAGGGATCGGTAAGGTCCCGAGCTCAAGCAGCTACTCGGAGGAGGGCTGCGACACGGCGGTGGCGCCGCGGATCTCGCCGGAGGAGAACGCTGTCTTTGCTCAAGGATTCGCTCGATTGCTGTCACCAATTGAAGCTTCCGAACTCGAGGTTCTTCTCTAGGGTGGCGGATAGGGCTGAAGTTGGCCGGTACTTGAGTATTTAAAGGAAGAAGTCGATGGTCGGGCTGGCGAGGAGGTGAGGTTAGTGGGGTTCGTGGAGTGTCTCTGGTGGACGACGTGAGTAGTGAGGTGGCTGGCAAAGATGAGGGACGAGTGGGGGTGATCGTGGAGGCGATGGTGGTCGTCGATGGTGGCGGGAGTGTGGCCAAGAATAGAAAGGGGCGGCCTCTCCCGCAAGCTCGAGAACGTGGGAGAGAGTGGGGCGCCGGAGGTGGAAGACGAGGTCCTAGCCGTTGGATCCCTTGATCCAACGGCTGAGATCGAGGTGGGATGGAGCGGTAGGATTAGATCTTGGGCGAAGCGATCTGAGGGCCATGGAGCGACCACGTGGCGCGATGGGGGCGAAGCGCGAGCGAACGGTGGAGATGAAATGAAGGGCTTCGATCGGGCGGTTAGAATTAGAGCGTCAGTGGACGGTGCAGATCGAAGGGCTGAAGGCGAGATCTGATGGCGCATAATGCGCCACGTGGCGCGCTGTGGGAGAGGCGCGAACGGGCGGGTCAGATGAGAAGGGGGAGATGATCTGATGGTGTAGAATTAAGGCGCACGTGGAAGTGTCTCAACCGTTGGATGTAAGGAGAAATTCAACGGCTGAGAGAAGGGGCGGCGAGGGCAAGGGGAGCGGGCCGCGTGGTGCAACCAGAGGACGCCACGTGGCCAGCTGTTATTGGTTGAAAATAGAAATGAAGTTAGGGAGAGAAGGAGGCCGAATTTGGAAAAACTCAAAACATGAAAGTTGTAGATCTTGATGAGATCTACAAGTTTCATGTTGACCAAAGATAGAGATGAGGTCAAATATGATACAAAAATATAGGGATAGAAATATACATATACATAGTATACATAGAGGCCCAAAAACCCAACTTTTTCATACGAGCTCCAAATTGGATGACATTAGTCTCATTTTAAAGTTCTTTTAATATGTATTAATCTGAAAGTGAGTAGACCTATTTTGAAATTGGTATGAGGGATATATGGGAATTTTCCAAGGGCTTTAGGGCTTTATTGGTGTTTTACAAAGGGGATTCCTGGCTTTCTTCCCTATATTATTAACTAAGGTGTACATAGTATAAGGGAGAGCTTATTTTGATGAGTGGATATTTTACAAGTGATTTTGGCTTCTTATTTAATGCAAATGGAATGCTAAAATGCATGTATTATGAATGCATGTATGAATGCTATTTATGCATTATAAAGGAAAATATGCCTCTATTTACTTGGGAACAAGGCTCTATTTTTAACTTTTAGAGTGATGAATCACAGATTCATCAACCCCCTATACTTAAACATTGCTCGTCCCCGAGCAACTAAATGAAATGCAAGAGTGAAATGATTTTGGGTTCCATACCAAGGTCATGAACAAAAGTTGAAAATGGAGCTTGACTCAACCTTTGGATTAATTGTGTGGCGGAACCTTATTGGGACCTGAACTTAAGACCTAACAGACTTCAAGTTCCACAAGTCTTCTATTCAAGACGCCTCAACAGTCAGGTCAGAACAAATCCTCAAACGAAAATTTCTGATGATTATGATTCTTACTTGTACTATGTAAGTGAAATATAACTCTCCACATCAGAAATGACTCGGAACCAGCCTCCTCTAACAAGGTAACTCAATAACCCGGTCCAGTAACTCTTTCCTCGAGGAGCAGGGTATTCCCTTCTAAGTTCAAGTGCGACCAACTCAAGAGGAGGGGGTAGAGAAAAGAATGGACGGTAGCCAGTGTAGCTACCTATCCCGGGATGCCTGACCAGTATAGCCAAGTCATCCAGCTGCATTTCTTTGCTAATATACAGACTCCGACAGGTATTTTATTTTCTCTTGGACCTGTTTGATTTTTTTGGAGTTTTTGCAAAAAAAAAATTCAAACTCATACAAGGTGCAGCATGTACATCAGGAGTTTTTCCTCTTGAGCCAGTAGACTATCCCTCTTTTGAAGCATTATTGCAACCCACAGCATCCCGTACTTAGACGTCAACACTACCAGACTAGGTTGAGACGCACTACCCTCCCTAGAGGAGGACGGATGTTTCCACCCGTGTGCTACTCCAAGCTAAAGGATTCTACCTCCTCACCACCTCATCAATGAAGAGCTACGTGCATAGTGCTTGTCCAAGTTAGGTCATTATCTAAAATAACCCTGCGTATGCACGAGATATTCTACATAGACTAATCAAGATGACATGTGAACATAGACTTGCGGACTCAAAGAATTAAGTCACTTGACCTGAAAAATCTTAACCCCAGTTCCTATAAGGTTCCGTTGAAATTAGGTGGATTAAGGTCAAATCAAGTCCATCCTCAATATCTACTCATAACTTGGTTCAGAACCCACTAGCTTTTCACTTTGCATATGCAAAGTATGCAGATGAGATGAGATGTCATGCTATGAATGTAAATGCAAGACTCTTTTTCTTTTCTTTTCAGATGCAGAGATGATATGCAAGAGTAAATAAGAAGCCTATTTTTCATTTTCATCTCTTTTTTCAATTTTTTTACCCACCCGTAATTATTGCAAAATATATACAAAGAGTACGCGAAAATACGTGAAAGTACGTGCTATGGGTAAAGTATATATGTAATATATACACGCCCCCCCTATACTTAGCGTGTGCTATGTCCTCAGAGCACGAAGAGCGAGGAAAAAGACATAGCTCGTGCTAAGCATAGAAGGAAAAATGTATAGAAATCGACTGGCCCCCCTATACTTAGTTTCTGGCAGCCTAAGTGTAGAAGAAAGTCAAAAAGTGGGGCGGACGAGGTCAAGAAGAGAAGTGGATGAATATACAATGCGGGCATCGGTCCCCCCTATACTTAGGCTCAGGTCAGCCTAAGTATAGGATGGAAGTGAGTATGAGGACCAATGTGATCTGGAGAATGTACAGTGAACCGACTCAGGTGACTCATCCCCCCCTATACTTAGGATCTTGTCATCCTAAGTATAGTCCAAGATAGTGATTCGATGAGGTGGGGATGGGTTACTAGAGTCGCGGAGGAGAAAGGATGGGATGTACAAGAACAATGATATATACAAATGAGTCGGTTGAATCTTTCGAGATGTTGCGGATGGCTGGAGCTCACCGCTGCGAGGTCTCATACGCGGCCCGAGGTGTATCTGCTGGATCTGTCTCGCGCATGAATACAATCTCCTCAACATGGACTAACTGCTCATTGGATTCAACGAAGTGCTTCAACAGTTGTCCATTCACTAGGAATGTCGGTGCGTCATCTGCGAGATCTGAGATCTCGACACATCCACTATCATGCACCGTGCGGACGATAAATGGGCCTGTCTACTTGGACTTCAACTTGCCTTGGAAGATCTTCAGCCTAGCATTGAACAACCATACCTTCTATCCAGGAACAAAGGTCTTTCGTCTGATATATCTATCATGCCAACGCTTCACCTTGTCTTTGTACACCAAACTGTTGTCATATGCATGGTTTCGGACTTCCACAAGCTCATTCAGATCCAATTCTCTCTACTTCTGCCCAAGGTGTGTGTTCCAATTGACCTTCTTGATTGCCCATTCTGATTTGTGTACTAACTCTGCGGGCAAATGGCACGGCTTTCCGAATACCATTCGGAATGGGGAGGTTCCTAACGGTGTCTTGTAAGATGTCTGATACGCCCAGAGGACTTGATCCAAGATCTGAGACCAGTCCTTCCTGTCCGGGCGGACAAGCTTTTGCAATATAGTTTTCACCTCCCGATTCGACACCTCAGCCATACCATTGGTCTGTGGGTGGTAAGGGCTGGCGACACGGTGTTCGATGCCGTAGTCCTTCAGGAGTTTCTTCACCTCCCGATTCACAAAGTGGCTACCCCCGTCAGATATCATCATTTTGGGGACCCTGAACCTAGAGATTATATGTTCTCTGATGAATTTACAGACAGTCCTGCTGTCTGCAGCTCGGGTCGGGATAGCCTCCACCCATCTGGATAGATAATCTACCGCAAGAAGGATGTACTCAAATCCATGGCTAACAGGGAATGGGCCCAAGAAATCGATGCCCCAGGCATCAAAGACGTCACAAATGATGGTAGGTTGCATCAGCATCTCATCTTTGGAACCAACGGTTCCTCCCAATCTCTGGCATACCGGGCACGACTTTGCGAAGGTGATGGCATCGCGAAACAGAGTCGGCCAGTAAAAGCCACACTGAAGTACCTTCCATGCGGTCCTCTTCCCGGAGTGGTGTCCTCCGGCCTCCAAGCTGTGGCATAAAGAAAGGACACTCTGGTATTCCTCCTGAGGAATACATCGTCTCCAGACACAATCTGGTCCTTCGAAGAAAAGGATCGGATCCTCCCAATGGTAGTGTCTAGCGTCCGACTTCAGTCGGTCAATTTGTCTCTTGGGCCAATCTTCGGGAACTTTCTTAGAGACAAGATAATTCACGATATTGGCATACCATGGGAGTGAGTCGACAACAAAAATCGACTCGTCAGGGAAGGAGTCTCGAATAGGTGAATCCTCGGAAGTATTAAGATCTTCGAGACGAGAAAGATGATCGGCTACTACGTTCTTCTTTCCAGGTTTATCACGGATGTCCAAATCAAACTCCTGGATAAGTAAAATCCATCGAAGAAGACGCGCCTTCGCGTCCTTCTTCTCCATCAGGTATCGCAGTACCGTGTGGTCAGTGAACACAGTTACCTTGGATCCAATTAAGTATGATCTGAACTTGTCCAAGGCAAACACTACCGCAAGCATTTCCTTTTCCGTAACTGTATAGTTACGCTGAGCGGGTGATGAATCCACGATTCATCATCTTAATATCTTAATCTTAGCAAAATCCATGAGTAATTTCCCTAATAAATGTCCATAAAATCTATTAATTAACAAAATAACTCTTGTAAATAAAACACACTAATTATTGTATATTGGATTGTATAAAATAAATTAACATAAAAAAAGCCGCAAAATCACAAGAGTTTTATACTAGTGAATAGCCCAAAACTTCATGTATTTTTAATAATTTCATTTCAACTCCTTTTTGCCTAATTCTTTCTCTAACTTGTTTATAAAATGTATATAAAAATACAAAAATATAAAACAAATTTCAACTCAAATAAATGCTCCTAGATCCCAAAGAGAAAAAGCCGTAAAGTCCAACTTCCAAGCTAAATTCCCGCTCCGTATGAACTCCAAATTCTCCAAACTCACTTTTAAAGTTCAAGTTAGAAAATTATCTATCCAACGGAAGTGGTTTCATTAAAATCGGAGCTCTTTTGCAAAAGTTGGGTTTTGGGACTTAGATGTACATTGTACATTATGTATATATTCATACTTTCTTCATTTTTTATTATATCTTTCTTAATTATTAAAAATACAAAAAAAAATCATACTTGTGTTGTATTTTAATTATACTATCTTATTGTATTTTTTTCGTTGTAAATATCTCTTATTAAAAAGACAAAAAAAATTACATATTAGAAAAGTAAAAAAAATGTACATGGTGTTTTGTCTTCTTTTGTAAATTCTCCACTATTTCTCTTCTCTTTTTATTCTATTGTAATTAAAGTAGATAACTTTATTTCATTTTATTTATTTAATTATTTTACATTCTCTACAATAACCACCATTCAACTCCATTACTCCACCATATTTTCTAACTTCTAATTCAACTCCACCATTTTATTAACCTCCATCCCACTCCATCTTAATTCTAACTTCCATTTTTCTTCTTCTTTATATACATGCCATTCTCCTCATTTTTGCCTTTGATCCATCTTTATGTGAGGAGAGCCTAGTTCCCTGAGTTGAATCGGTGACAGCGACACAACCGCGGTCGAGCGACGACGGCCCTCTCTCCGGTGTGATCCGTTGGCTTTTTGGCCAACATCGCAGCCGCAACCGCGCGCTGCTCGAGCTCATCGCACGCCGGCGATTTGAGCGAAGACCGTGCTCACGAGAGCACATCATAGGCATCCGTTCATCGTAGGTAATTTTTCTTTTCATCTTATCATCATTAGTATCCTTGCATTATTTTTTTTAGCACATCACATTCACCAACCATCCTCCATTTGTTTATATTAATCATTCACCACTATCATCACATTTTTTCTCTCATCATGTTCATTCCCTGTTTTAAACAAAAGTAAAAAAAATATAAAACAATTAAAACCAAAAAAATCCTTTTTATTGAAGCACCTTCATCATAGCATTTTTTCCTCATTTTATTTCATCTCCATCATCTTCATCATACACCAACCCATCATCTTTTTATCCTATTCCTTGTCTAATCAAAAATAAAAAAATATAAAAAAAATTAAAACAAAAAAATCTTTTTATTATTACAGCAGTAAAAGAAATTTTAAAAAAAAATTTAAAAAAAACAAAAAAATTTCCGCAGCAGCGGTAGGGGTGCCGCCCACCGCCGCCGCCCCCTCTCTAGCCCAGCCGCCGGAGCCGCTCGAGACCAGCCGCCTCCACCTCGCGGCCGCCGCACCGGCGCGCCGCCTCCACCTCGCGGCCGCGTCGCCCCCTCTCCGGCCGCGCGCCTCCTCCGCAGCCGCGCGCGCGGCTCCTCCCAGCGGTTGCTGCGCCACTCGCGGCCTCCGCCCCCTCGCCACCTCCCAGCGGCCACCCGCGGCCCCCTCGCCACCGCCCACCGCGGCCGCGCGCTGCCGCGCCCGCTCCTCCGTCGTTCCGAGCCGCCGCCGCCGACCATCCTTTGGGTTATCTCCTGCAAAGAACGGAGGAGGAAGAAGGTAAAGTCTTATTTTATTTTTTTATTGTAAAAATTATGTAAATTTTATGTATAGTTTCAGTAATTACAAAGTAGTCCCTGTACATAACTTTTGTTGTAAATTTTATTTTCTGTATTTGCAAAGACACCCCTGTGTTCGCACTTCAACTTGGACCTTGTTTTGGCATCTTTTTATTCAATAAAAAATGCTTTCATGTTGAGCAACTAATTCTCTACATTGTGGACATTTATTTATATTTTTGTGGTCCTTGGGTAATTAAATTAAATTGTTTAACTGAAAATCCATATAGTTTACCCATTCTAGACTCTTAAAATTATATCTCACACACGGTTGCTCTAAAAATTCCACAAAAAAATATACGTGATGCCTTGAAGATTGATAAACTTACTGTCCAAATTTCAACCAAAATGGAGTTGTCTTGTAACTGGAATAAATTATAGAGTGATTTCAGTATTTGATTTTAAATTAAATCCACATACATTATTTTTGCGAAATTTCAACTCTCCTAGATTGCTTATCTAAATATCTTTCTGAGATAAATCGCACTCTGATTAATTTGATAACGTGGATTTATTAGGAATTATTTACTCACTGTCACTCTGTTTCCACTAAAAAATCCATAAAAAATTCATAACTTGTCAAAAAATTCCAACAAAAATACTGTAGCTTCCTTGCATCATGTTTTCATTCCACTAATTTTTTCATGATTTTTGCTTTCTGTTTGTGTGATAAATTGCAAAAAGACCCTTAAAAAGTGTGCATTTTTCATTGTTGCATTTTAAGTCCTAAAATTCCAAAAAAATTTGTTTTGTTTTCATCTCTGGATTAATATTCTAGGAAAAATATAATTTGGCTAAATTGGATTAATTTCTCATTAAAATTAATTTGGCTAAGTTGTATGCTTCCGTAGTGTTTTAATTCAACCGCATCTTGCATTGATATTTCTTTTTGCATTAAAAAAATATAAAAAAATACCGTTTGGATATCTAGATCTTAAATTTGCAAATTAAACCCAAGTTGTTCCTTTGCCTCCCTGAGTTCGACCGCGGACTTGCCCGGGATATAAATTAAAGCCGAGACACTCTTCACAGAGATCTTCTCTCGGTTCTGACCGAATCTCTAAGTACACGTGCTACAACGAAGCCGAATTAAACAACGTATTTAGCGACTCGTCAGATGGCGCCGTTGCCGGGGAGGCAAATGGCTTAGGGACTAATTTAAAAATTTGGATTTAGTTT
Organism: Ottelia alismoides; assembly: GCA_037367405.1. Lineage (NCBI taxonomy): Eukaryota > Viridiplantae > Streptophyta > Magnoliopsida > Alismatales > Hydrocharitaceae > Ottelia > Ottelia alismoides. Next base: position 386,533 of record JAZKJV010011305.1, read on the forward strand.
TCCATTTACTCGGGTAGTCTGACCCCCGAGCCACTTGTATTTATTCCATTTTTTTTGCAATTATTTCTCTTCATATTTTTGTATATATCTTGTTGTTTATCTCTCTAATATAAATCTTTGTTTCCTTGCGAGGGCCCGGTGGACTTGGAGTGCATCGGAGATCGACGGACGCGAGGAGCGCCGACTGCTGAAGTGCGAGGATAAAGCAATTTATTTTTGAGAGAATTTTGTAAATTATTGTAATTATTTAGGTAGTTGCTCATTTCTAGCGGCTCTTGTTTGAGAGCTCGCGCATGTAAAAAGACTTAGACATTATTTGTGGTGTGTCGAGCCTGTTTCACTCTCCGGCGAGGGTGGGGCTTGACTTGAGTGACGAAATTAAGGATTAGGCACACGGTAGTTTAGATTCAAACTTGTTTGTGCCCATCGTAAATTAGGCCACACATATCTTAGAAGATTCACTTATCTTATAAGATTCATAATGAGACACACATAGACACGTACTACTTAGCTCAAATCCAATCAATTCTTCCCCGCTAATAGTATATTGTTTAGGTGTGGTTTCCTCGATCTGCATGCATTTAGTGTAATATTTACAAATTCAGTTTTGCATAACGCATGAAGAGTGTTGGGATTCACTGTAAGTATACCTTCTTCTGAGCATGCATCATAGTTTCTCGTTTGCATTCTGATTTCTGATTCCCCTCTTGTTTTACAACTTAAGGTTAAAAGGAAATTGGGACTGAACGGTAGACGTGCTTGTGTGTTCACATAAATTTCAAGTGATAACCTAACTCTAAAATTGGGACTGAATTGAGCAGGTCGATCTAATTAATTGGAATAAAAAGAACCCTTGTTCTCAGGTGCATAAAGCCCTCATTGTTTGTTTTAACTGCAAGTGAGAGAGAGACGACCCTAGGATAGAGCCAAGTCTGGATTTCTTACTTACTACTGGTTCTTTATTTTTAGGCGATTAGCTACTTTTCAGTGAGGATTTACGGGTAGCCGGTAAACGGTCCGGACTTCCTTAGCAGAGTGGGAGGTTTAGAGGACGCATTAGTCCTCAAGGAACGGGTAGCCGTATTTATACGGTCCGTACTTACTCCTATACTGGCTGAAAGTAGGTCAAACTAGTCGTAAGAACCGGGCCAGTCTGTAGGAAAATACGGGCACCTAACAGCTCGTTAATCTTTCCAAGATTGTATTCTCACCAACTAAAATTGACCAGATAATTCGGCCGAACTTTTACGGCCATCATGTGTTGAGTTGGTGAAATTGATGGTTTGAATTGCGTTTGAATTGTGTGAGTTCACTCCGTACATTTACGTGCACCGTAGAACTAGTGCCTCATTGACTATCGTGATCTAATCGGTTCTTTTGACATCGAAGATGACTGATTGGGGGGATATTTATTCAGACTTTGCGAATCTCTCGTTGAACCCTTCAAAAAGTACGTCTTCAAAGGTCCAAGCGCAACTTGGACCAACATGGACTCATGACCCTCTTGAGCCCAGGATCATTCACTCTCGGGATGGTTACTCTCAAACCATTCCCTTTCTCTCTTCCCACCTCACCGAGGAAGACCATCGCCTTGGTGAGAATATCATGATTCATAAATCCTCTTCTAATCAAGAAAACCTTGTTGATTCAGGCCATATAGAAGACACAAGTAAAATGCCTCCAAAGAAGAAAGAAGAGGAAGAAGAGAACAATGAAGACCCGATGAAAATGATACTGGCCCGATTAGCTGCATCTGAGCAGCAACAAGCATTACTGAGAGCTCAGTTGGGACAGTTAAATGTTGGGGTCCAACTACCAATGGATGCGGCTTATAACCCCGAACAATATCAAATTCATAACTACTTGAGTCCGGCCGAACCCGAGGTTGATTTTGAATTGAAGCCGCATTCTCTGAACCTGTTGCCACACTTCGATGGGAATGCTTCTGAGGAACCATATGCATTCCTAAGGGACTTTGAGCTCATCTGCGCTAACCTCAAACATCAAAATGTTAGCCAGGATTATATTAGGCTCAAAGCCCTTCCATTTGCCTTGGGTGGCAAAGCTGATTACTGGGTAAAGAATCTTGGGATCGCCGTCACCACATATGCCCAGTTCAAGGACATGTTTTTGAAGAAGTTCTACCCTTTGAGTAGAACTAACATGATGAGGATGCGCATTACGAGTTTTTCCCAATTACTCCATGAAGCTTTTTGTGATGATTGGGAAAGATTCAAGGACATCCTGCAGAAGTGTCCCTATCATGGACTAAATGATAACATCTTGGTCCAATCATTTTTCACTGGTCTCAACTCTGAGATGCAGGGTTTAGTGAGCGCTGCCTGTGGAGGCAGCTATACATCACGAGGAGCGGATACCGTCTGGAGGGTATTCGAGCAGATGGCTGAAACTAGCCGCTCACAGATGGCCAGTAGGGCCTATACACCATCCCCCAGTTCATTCTCATTTGGAGGGGGAAAATCAGCTGTAGTCGATCTTTCTCAGGATGTGATCCCTAGCATGGGACTTCTTGCTGACAAGCTTACTGTAGTCGAGAAGATCGACAGGAGAATTGATGAGTTAGACCGGAGCGTCTCCAAACTTCCAAAACAGATGGAGGAGTTGACTGAGAAGGTATCTAAGATAAGGATACCCGCCGTGACTGCACCTTCTGCTCCTGTATACCGAGTTCACCATGTTCAGGAGCAGTTGGTGTCAGGGCAACCCCAGCCGTGGGAGCAGGACCAATCCTACACCCACTCTTTCCAGCAGCCACCTCCAGTAGCAGAGACAGTCCAGGAGGAGCCTCCGCCAGTTTGGGAGGTGAATGGGATATGGTATACTCAGGACCCTTCCAGGCAGCGAAGTACGGGAGACCGACAGACCTATCAGCGTCCCCCGACCTTTCACAACACCGCATTCACCTCCGCACCACCTCCGTCACAGCAGAGCCCTGGATTCCATCCACCCCAGCAGCAGAGGCAGCAGTACCAGCAGTATGGCCGACAGGGCCATTACCAGACGGGCCAGCATGGCCTGCAACCCCAGCAACAGCAGCAGCAGAGGCAGTACACTGGCCAGCAGGGCCAGTCTTCCCGTTCTTCTTCCCAATCTTATCCACTTCCTTCATCGTCTAGTCCCGTGGATATTCAGCAGCAGCAACTCGACGAGCTACGTTCCTACAGGAACGAGGTTCAGGACTTACGGATGGATGTCAACCGCCTATCCAGATGGCGAGACGAGCAAACTGCACCCTCTACCTCGATCCCAGCCCAAGTTCAGGCTAACCCCAATAGCCTGAACCGTTCTAGTTCTCAGCAGCACTTTGGTCAGGTATACTATTTAGCATCTCCTAAATCTGAACATGAGATTCTTTCGTGTGACGAGGCTAACCACATGTCACTCAGGAGCAGAAGGACCGTGGTCGTACCTGACCGGGCGAGGGACACAAGGAGGGGCATCTCTGGAGCTCTACCTGAGGAGTCTTCAGAGGACGATGAGGAGAGGCATCATATTTCAGAGCCCCATCAGCATCATTCGAGGATTTCTACTCAGGGAGCCGAGAGGAGGAGGAGAGTACGTATGCAGCATCGTCAGCATGGATATTCTTCTGAGTCTAAGGAGGACCTTGCATCTCCGGTTGTGGCGGATACCACTCCAGTTTCTATTCCACAACCTTTAGTAGATAGTCTAGATCTTGAGTCCATGTTGCATCAAAAAGATCCTTGTATGAAGAACTCTATTTCCGTTAATGCAAAGAATGATCTTTCAGTTCATGATTCAGATTCTTCATCCTCTGTTTCCCTAGCTTCAATCCCTTTCCCCCGTGCTCTTACGGCAGGAAAGCGCATCAAAAAGATTCAGAAAGATGACCCCGACATGGCACGGTTTTGTAAAGAAAACATCACAGTTAAGGTGACATTTGATGAATATGTGGCTAACCATCCTGCCTTCCAAAAATACCTTAAGGTGAGATGCACACCTACAAGGGTTAGCAGGAAGAAAGATAATCGAAATATAAAGACACATGTCTTATCAGTAGCCACAACATATTGTCTCAAGAATCAGACTTTGCCAAAGAAAAAGAGAGACATGGGTGCTCACTATGTGGAGAGTCGTATTGACGACATTGCGTTTGCACGCACACTCTGAGATAACGGTTCTTCGATCAACTTACTTCCCTTAGCCTTATATCAGAAATTGGAGTTGGGACCACTTCGTAAATCTAGAGCTTTACTCCAATTCGCAGATTGTTCAATGAAGAGACCTAAGGGAGAAGTGAAGAACGTCGTTATCTCGATTGAGGGGCAGAACTATCAGGTGGACTTCACAGTCTTGGACATGGAGACCCCCAATCATTGGAGAGAATCTCAGATCATTCTCGGGCGACCCTTCCTTAGGACCGCAGGCGCAGCTTTTGATTATGGTACGGGAATGATGAAGTTCCGTTCTCCAGGCGGAGAGGTGAACCTTGAGATGAAGCAAACTAAGTGTCAGCGACTCGATTCAGAGAGTAGCATAGAGTACTCATCTTTAGAGGCAGATTGTAGTATGATTAGCATAGTTGGGATTTGGGGACAGATTCCTTCAGGACAGAGCGAGACCCTTTCATCTGGAGAGGATATAGTGCATGATGCAGTTTGCCAGGTGTTGTCTGATCTTGTTAGAGTTGCATCAACCTATTCTCATGATGACTTAGAGATCCATCCGGATCTGTCAGTTCCATCCTCTTCGGAACAATCATGGGACATAGATGACGAGTCGGACGTGGCTTTTGCCGATTATTTGGATACTTTTGACGATCCGACTCCCGATACTTCTGATTTGGTGGCGAGTACTACTCAGCTTAGCCCACCTTCATGCAGCACGGAACCAGATTCAGATTCAGTTCAGCCAGATCTGCTTGATGATACCACATTGCCAGAACTGAAATCACTACCTCCTACACTCAAGTACACCTTTCTTGCGGGACCCAAAGAGAGATATCCTGTCATCATTAGCTCAGACTTGTCTTTAGAGCAGGAGTCTGGGTTGTTAGAAGTCTTAGAGAGGAACCGCAAAGCAATAGGCTGTACAGTGTCGTATCTCGTGGGCATCAACCCCGCTCTCTGCTCGCACCACATTTTTACTGAGGATAACGTGAGACCTTCCCGTGAGTTTCAGAGGAGACTTAACCCCAATCTACGGGAAGTAGTGAAGAATGAAATTGAGAAATGGTACAAGGCAGGGTTCATATACCCTATTTCTGACTCCAAGTGGGTGGCCCCACTTCATGTTGTCCCGAAGAAGTCGGGAATTCAGATGGTCACCAACGAGGAGAAGGTAGAGATCGCGACACGAGTACCTACGTCGTGGCGCGTCTGTGTCGACTACAGGCGCCTGAATGCTGCGACCAAGAAAGATCACTTTCCCTTACCTTTTATTGATCAGATCTTGGAGAGACTTGCAGGGAAAGAGTTCTTCTGTTTTCTTGACGGGTACTCAGGCTACAACCAGGTGACCATAGCCCTTGAGGACCAGGAAAAGACCATATTCACATGTCCATTCGGCACTTATGCTTTCAGGCGCATGCCATTCGGGCTCTGCAATGCCCCGGGCACATTTCAGCGGTGCATGATAGCCATATTTGCCGAGATGGTGGGAGATTTCCTGGAAGTGTTCATGGATGACTTCTCGGTCCATGGTGATTCTTTTGATACATGTTTAGCGCACTTGGACCGAGTCCTCACGAGGTGTAGAGAGGTGAATCTGGTACTCTCCTGGGAGAAGAGTCACTTTATGGTGACGGAGGGTATCGTGTTGGGGCATGTCATCTCCAAAAGGGGAATGGAGGTTGACCCTGCCAAGGTGGAGGTGATCAAGAAACTCGATCCACCTACCAACGTGAAGTCAGTGCGGTCATTCTTAGGGCATGTTGGATTCTATAGGAGATTCATTCAAGATTTTTCAAAGATCGCCCGCCCAGTGACTGAGCTCTTAGGGAAAGACATAGAGTTCGTTGTAGATCACAGGTGTCTGGAGGCCTTTGAGCTCTTGAAGAGGAAGATTTGTGCCTCGCCTATCCTACAAGCTCCTGACTGGTCTCTTTCCTTTGAGATCATGACTGACGCTTCAGATTTTGCTATAGGAGCTGTGTTAGGACAACGGCGAGAGGGGATTCCGTTTGCGATTCACTATGCGAGCAAAGTTTTAGATCCTACACAGAAAAATTATACAGTGACTGAAAAGGAAATGCTCGCGGTAGTATGGGCCCTCGAGAAGTTCAGATCATATATTTTGGGCTCTAAGGTGACAATTTATACTGATCACAGAGCCATTCGATACTTAATGGAAAAGAAGGACGTGAAGGCGCGTCTTCTTAGGTGGATTTTACTCCTCCAGGAATTTGATTTGGAGATAAAAGATAAATCTGGAGTGAAGAATGTTGTGGCTGATCACCTTTCTTGGATTGAACTTAAGGATTCTCCTGATCATGAGCGGATTAGTGAGACCTTCCCAGATGAGTCAATTTGTGCTATTGACTCCCTCCCGTGGTATGCCAACATGGTGAACTATCTTGTCTCCAAGCAGGTTCCCCTTGGTTGGACTAGGAGCAGCATTGATCGACTGAAGTCGGATTCGAGGAGATACCACTGGGACGATCCTTTCCTTTTCTTCGAAGGATCGGATTGTATTTGGAGAAGGTGTATTCCTCAGGAGGAATACCATAGTGTCCTCACATATTGTCATTCACTTGAGGCTGGAGGACACCATTCGGGAAAGAGAACCGCTCACAAAGTACTTCAATGTGGATTGTATTGGTCGACCTTGTTTAGAGATGCCATTGATTTTGTACGGTCATGCCCGATCTGTCAAGGGATGGGAGGGACAGTTGGACAGAGAGATGAGATGCCCATGCAACCGATGATTATTTGTGATGTTTTTGATGCATGGGGCATAGATTTTATGGGTCCCTTTCCCAACAGCCAAGGACATGAGTACATTTTGTTGGCGGTTGATTATTTATCTAGGTGGGTGGAGGCTATCCCAACCCGAACCGCAGACAGCAAGACTGTCTGTAAGTTTGTGAGAGACCATATTATTGCTAGGTTCGGGGTGCCAAAAGTTTTGATATCAGATGGGGGTAGCCATTTTGTGAACCGAGATATGAGATCTTTAGCTAAGGACTATGGATTTGAGCATAGAGTTACTAGTCCTTACCACCCACAGTCCAACGGCATGGCAGAAGTTTCGAACAGAGAGGTGAAGAGTATTTTGCAGAAATTGGTTCGTCCCGATAGGAAGAACTGGTCTCAGCTTTTGGACCAAGTTCTGTGGGCTTATAGGACAGCCTACAAGACACCATTGGGTACTTCACCATTTAGAATGATCTATGGCAAACCATGCCATTTGCCCGCAGAATTGATTCATAAATCCGAATGGGCAATTAAGAAGATTAATTGGAGTTGTCACCTAGGGAAGCTTTGCCGAGACTTGAACTTGAACGAGCTCGTGGAAATCCGAAACAGGGCATATGACAACAGTTTGATTTATAAGGACAAAGTAAAGAGATGGCATGATCAGCACATTAGGTGCAAAGACTTTGTCCCTGGACAAAAGGTATGGTTGTTCAATGCCAGGTTGAAGATGTTCCATGGGAAGCTCAAATCTAAATGGACGGGTCCCTTTGTGGTTAAGAAAGTGCACGAGAATGGAAGTGTAGAGATAGCTGATCTCACAGATGGTGCACAATCTCATGTGGTGAATGGACAACTGTTGAAGCATTTTGTTGATTCCAAAGAGCAGTTAGTCCAAGTCGAGGTCATCAACTTCATACAGAGTGAGCACAGAGCAGATACATCTTATCACTCTTCGTGAAGACGCAGCATCAAGATTCAACATCTTAGAAGATTCAATCACTCTTGTACATATTCTCCCTTCTTTGTATATTCTCGAGATCACATCGGTTCTCACACTTACTCTTGTCCTATACTTAGGCTGACCAAAGCCTAAGGATAGGGGGGACCGATGTCCGCCATGTGTATTTACTCATCATTTCTCCTCTTGACCTCGTCCGCCCCATTTTTGCTATTCTTCTACACTTAGTCTATCCAGAGCCTAAGTATAGGGGGGCGGATCGACTTCTATACTTTTTGTTATTTTAGCTTTCCTACGCTTAGTACGAGCTATGTCTTTTTGTCACCTAGTGCCATGAGGACATAGCACAAGCTAAGTATAGGGGGCGTGTATATATTACATATATACTTTACTCATATCTCGTACTTTCACGTATTTTTGTATATATTATACAATAATTATGGGGTGCAATAATTATGGGGTGGGTAAAAAAACAACAACAAAAAAACTCTTTTTCCTTATTTGCTATAAAAAAAAACTTTTTCAAAAAAAAAAGGAGAATCTTTTCTTATTTACCTATCTTTTTCAAAAAAAAACTCTTGAAAAAAAAAACAAAACTTTTCTAACAAAAAAAAACTTCTTCTTTGCCTTTGTTTGTCAAAAAAAAAAACCTTTGTGAAAAAAAAACTTTTCTAAAACTTATAAAAATCAAAAAATCAATCAATCATCAACTAAAAAAAACTAACTAATAAGTTGGTTTAATCCCTGACACAATTCACTTTCACACAAGACTAGTGATGTTCAAGAACATTTGGTTTATGAGGTCTTGATGTTTTGAGTTAACCAGCCTTAGTCATTAGGGTCCTTGACTTAATTATTCACATTTCCCTAGTTTGAAATATGTGTGTGCTATATTGCATGCTTAGTCTCTACCTTAGAATATGATCTGCACCTCACATACACGACTGCAGTTATGATGAGATGAGTTGAAATTTCACTTGAGGAACTGGGATGAGGGATTTGAGTTTGGACTTGATTTGATGATGCTCGAGGATGGGATAAAATCAATGAAGGCTTCATGAAACCTGAGTGTCAGCACATTTAGCCAGTATGAGAACATGGTTCTCGTACTATCTCTTGATATTTACCTATGTGCCAGGGTGTGATAAAATAAAAAAATGTTGATCAGTGTGCGCCAACTCTTGGTAAAAGCAGTGGAGCTAGCCACAAATACTACAAAGCAATGAAATGTCAAAGAAAAGCTCTCATTCCACAAAGTCAATTATCAAAAGAGCTTCCACCAAAGGCGAGCACTCCCAACCATTTCAAAGTGTCCACTTGGACCACCGCTATTAGGACCAGGAGTCGGGCTTGCACCAAAAAAGGGCTCTGCATCGTAAATGCTACAAGTCTTGGTGTAGAAGGTACGATAGGTACTCAAAAAAGGCACACCCCGGTGTACTCCCAGGAAAACAAGTGCAGACGGCTCCAACTTCTCTTGACGGACGCACTGATCAACACCAAAAAAATGCGTTGCGTAATAAGGCACTTGAGAGGATCCTTGTTCCAATGAGAGGGAGAGAAGAAATGACACAATCCCATGCCCTCCATCAACTGGCCTTCCATCTACACTTTCAAGTCTGACAACTAAAGAGACGGTGAATTGAATGCAAGAAATGGTTTATTCCCTAGTGTTGAGGATTGGGTCCATAGGAGAGTCCCTTGGACTGGAACCTTGGGTGACGTTGCGACTCTACTCTTATAACTGCAGTCCACACTTAAAGTCATATCCCTTATATATACTTATACAAAGAGAGTCTGATGATTAGGGAAATTGGGTACCTTTTGACTAGAGCTTGGTTCAGCTTAGAATTTTAGGATCTCTAAAACCGAGAGTTCTTGAACGGATCAAGTCTTGTATTCACATGCACAGTCAGGGGTTAACCCAACTTATTCATTCTTTATTTGCTCGAGGACTAGCAAAGTTTAAGTATAGGGGGGTGATGAATCCACGATTCATCATCTTAATATCTTAATCTTAGCAAAATCCATGAGTAAATTCCCTAATAAATGTCCATAAAATCTATTAATTAACAAAATAACTCTTGTAAATAAAACACACTAATTATTGTATATTGGATTGTATAAAATAAATTAACATAAAAAAAGCCGCAAAATCACAAGAGTTTTTTACTAGTAAATAGCCCAAAACTTCATGTATTTTTAATAATTTCATTTCAACTCCTTTTTGCCTAATTCTTTCTCTAACTTGTTTATAAAAATGTATATAAAAATACAAAAATATAAAACAAATTTCAACTCAAATAAATGCTCCTAGATCCCAAAGAGAAAAAAGCCGTAAAGTCCAACTTCCAAGCTAAATTTCCGCTCCGTATGAACTCCAAATTCACCAAACTCACTTTTAAAGTTCAAGTAAAATTATCTATCCAACGGAAGTGGTTTCATTAAAATTGGAGCTCTTTTGCAAAAGTTAGGTTTTGGGACTTAGATGTACATTGTACATTATGTATATATTCATACTTTCTTCATTTTTTATTATATCTTTCTTAATTATTAAAAATACAAAAAAATCATACTTGTGTTGTATTTTAATTATACTATCTTATTGTATTTTTTTTGTTGTAAATATCTCTTATTAAAAAGACAAAAAATTACATATTAGAAAAGTAAAAAAAATGTACATGGTGTTTTGTCTTCTTTTGTAAATTCTCCACTATTTCTCTTCTCTTTTTATTCTATTATAATTAAAGTAGATAACTTTATTTCATTTTATTTATTTAATTATTTTACATTCTCTACAATAACCACCATTCAACTCCATTACTCCACCATATTTTCTAACTTCTAATTCAACTCCACCATTTTATTAACCTCCATTCCACTCCATCTTAATTCTAACTTCCATTTTTCTTCTTCTTTATATACATGCCATTCTCCTCATTTTTGCCTTTGATCCATCTTTATGTGAGGAGAGCCTAGTTCCCTGAGTTGAATCGGTGACAGCGACACAACCGCGGTCGAGCGACGACGGCCCTCTCTCCGGTGTGATCCGTTGGCTTTTTGGCCAACATCGCAGCCGCAACCGCGCGCTGCTCGAGCTCATCGCACGCCGGCGATTTGAGCGAAGACCGTGCTCACGAGAGCACATCATAGGCATCCGTTCATCGTAGGTAATTTTTCTTTTCATCTTATCATCATTAGTATCCTTGCATTATTTTTTTTTAGCACATCACATTCACCAACCATCCTCCATTTGTTTATATTGATCATTCACCACTATCATCACATTTTTTTCTCTCATCATATTCATTCCCTGTTTTAAACAAAAGTAAAAAAATATAAAACAATTAAAACCAAAAAAAATCCTTTTATTGAAGCACCTTCATCATAGCATTTTTTTCCTCATTTTATTTCATCTCCATCATCTTCATCATACACCAACCCATCATTTTTTTTATCCTATTCCCTGTCTAATCAAAAATAAAAAAATATAAAAAAAATTAAAACAAAAAAATCTTTTTATTATTACAGCAGTAAAAGAAATTTAAAAAAAATTAAAAAAAAAACAAAAAAAATTCCGCAGCAGCGGTGGGGGTGCCGCCCACCGCCGCCGCCCCCTCTCTAGCCCAGCCGCCGGAGCCGCTCGAGGCCAGCTGCCACCACCTCGCGGTCGCCGCACCGGCGCGCCGCCTCCACCTCGCGGTCGCGCCGCCCCCTCTCCGGCTGCGCGCCTCCTCCGCAGCCGCGCGCGCGGCTCCTCCCAGCGGTTGCTGCGCCGCCCGCGGCCTCCGCCCCCTCGCCACCTCCCAGCGGCCACCCGCGGCCCCCTCGCCACCGCCCACCGCGGCCGCGCGCTGCCGCGCCCGCTCCTCCGCCGTCCCGAGCCGCCGCCGCCGACCATCCTTTGGGTTATCTCCTGCAAAGAACGGAGGAGGAAGAAGGTAAAGTCTTATTTTATTTTTTTATTGTAAAAATTATGTAAATTTTATGTATAGTTTCAGTAATTACAAAGTAGTCCCTGTACATAACTTTTGTTGTAAATTTTGTTTTCTGTATTTGCAAAGACACCCCTGTGTTCGCACTTCAACTTGGACCTTGTTTTGGCATCTTTTTATTCAATAAAAAATGCTTTCATGTTGAGCAACTAATTCTCTACATTGTGGACATTTATTTATATTTTTGTGGTCCTTGGGTAATTAAATTAAATTGTTTAACTGAAAATCCATATAGTTTACCCATTCTAGACTCTTAAAATTATATCTCACACACAGTTGCTCGAAAAATTCCACAAAAAAATATACGTGATGCCTTGAAGATTGATACTTGCTGTCCAAATTTCAACCAAAATGGAGTTGTCTTGTGCCTGGAATAAATTATAGAGTGATTTCAGTATTTGATTTTTTAATTAAATCCACATACATTATTTTTGCGAAATTTCAACTCTCCTAGATTGCTTATCTAAATATCTTTTTGAGATAAATCGCACTCTGATTAATTTGGTAACTGGATTTATTAAGAATTATTTACTCACTGTCACTCTGTTTCCACTAAAAAATCCATAAAAAATTCATAACTTGTCAAAAAATTCCAAAAAAATTATTTTAGCTTCCTTGCATCATGTTTTCATTCCACTAATTTTTTCATGATTTTTGCTTTCTGTTTGTGTGATAAATTGCAAAAGGACCCTTAAAAAGTGTGTATTTTTCATTGTTGCATTTTAAGTCCTAAAATTCCAAAAAAATGTGTTTTGTTTTCATCTCTGGATTAGTATTCTAGGAAAAATATAATTTGGCTAAATTGGATTAATTTCTCATTAAAATTAATTTGGCTAAGTTGTATGCTTCCGTAGTGTTTTAATTCAACCGCATCTTGCATTGATATTTCTTTTTGCATTAAAAAAATATAAAAAAATACCGTTTGGATATCTAGATCTTAAATTTGCAAATTAAACCCAAGTTGTTCCTTTGCCTCCCTGAGATCGACCCCGGACTTGTCCGGGATATAAATTAAAGCCGAGACACTCTTCACGGAGATCTTCTCTCGGTTCTGACCGAATCGCTAAGTACACGTGCTACAACGAAGCCGAATTAAACAACGTATTTAGCGACTCGTCAGCGGTTTCAAGCACTTTGCTTGCGTAGTGAATTGCGAACGGAACGCCATCCCTTCTCTGTCCTAACACAGCCCCAACAACAAAGTCTGAGGCGTCTGTCATGATCTCAAAAGGTAGAGACCAATCTGGTGCTTGTAGGATAGGTGTGTCCATTATCATTCCTTGCAATAGCTTAAAGGCCTAAAGACATTTGTGATCAACAATAAACTCCATGTCTTTGCCTAAAAGCTCAGCTAGCGGTCGGACAATCTTAGAAAAAATCCTTAATGAATCTCCGATAAAATCCAACATGCCCGAGGAACGACCGCAACTGTTTGACGTTGGTTGGTGGCTGGAGTCGTTTGATCACATCCACCTTGGCAGGGTCAACCTCCATTCCTCTCTTGTAGATGACGTACTCCAACACAATGCCCTCCGTCACCATGAAGTGACTTTTCTCCCAGGAGAGCACCAGATTAACCTCACAACATCTTTTGAGGACTCGGTCCAGATTCCTAAGACAGGAATCGAAGGAATCGTCGTGGACCGAGAAGTCGTCCATGAAGACTTCCAGGAATTCACCGACCATTTCGGCGAATACAGCAATCATGCACCTTTGGAAAGTACCTGCAGCATTGCATAACCCAAAAGGCATGCGCCTGAAAGCATAGGTACCAAAGGGGCATGTGAATGTGGTCTTTTCCTGGTCCTCCGGAGCTATAGCTACTTGATTGTAGCCCGAGAACCCATCTAAGAAGCAGAAGAATTCTTTCCCCGCTAATCTTTCTAAGATCTAATCAATGAACGGCAGGGGGAAATGATCCTTTTTCGTCGCGGCATTCAGGCGTCTGTAATCCACATAGACGCGCCACGATGTGGACACTCGCGTCACGATCTCCTCTCCGTCCTCGTTGGTGGTCGTCTGAATTCCCGACTTTTTCGGGACAACATGGATTGGGGCCATCCAGGTAGAGTCGGAGATTGGGTAAATGAAACCCGCGTTGCACCATTTCTCTATCTCCTTCTTCACGACCTCTCGTAAATTTGGATTCAAATGATGTTGGAATTCACGAGAGGGTTTGGATTCATTCTCCAAGTATATATGGTGTGAACACAGAGCGGGATTTATCTCGTGGAGATCGGAAATGCTCCAGCCTATCGCCTTGCGGTTTTTCTCCAAGATCTCTAGAAAGCGAGATTCCTGCTCTTCGGTCAATCGTGAACTGATGATGACCGGATATTTCTTGTCCTGACCCGCAAGGAAGGCGTATTTTAAAGTTGTGGGTAAGGTTTGAGCTCAGGAATAGTGTGATCGTCTAAGAAGTCTGGCTCAATCTGATCTGGCTCGGTGTTGGAAGTGGCTGGATCTTTCTCTGTGATAACTGCCACCAAGTTGTTCGGCTCTGGAGTCAGATTGTCAAAGGTTTCCATGCAATCGGCAAAAGCCTCGTCCGACTCGTCATCCTCATCTTCCGATTGTCCTAAAGATGTAAGGACTGTCAGGCTCAGTTGGGCCTCTATGTCATCGAAGATGTAGGGCGATGCAGGTTCTGATCTGTACTCGTCTCTGAGGACCTCGCAAACTGACTCATGCATTGGATCATCTCCGAAGGGGATGGACTCATCGGTGTTGGCTAGGTTCTGTCTCCATGGCCCAACTACGTCAACATGATCGCAGTCTGCTTCGGTAGAAGAGTACACGGTGCTGGATTCGGAATCTGGTCTCTGCCATCTTGTCTGCTCCATTTCAAGTTCCTCATCTTCGCCTGGAGTTTGGAACTAGATCTTCCCGATCTTATAATCAAACAAGGCCCCTGTTGTTATGTGGAAGGGCATGCCTAAGATGATCTGGGAGTATCTCCAATTATGAGGGGTCTCCATATCTAGGACAGTGAAGTCCACCATGTATTCCTGCCCCTCGACTTTGATCACATTGTTCCTCAATTATCCTTGGGACCTCTTGGTTGATTTATCAGCAAACTGTAGAAGGGCTCTAGATTTCCTAAGAGGTCCGAGATTAAGCCGCTCATAGAGGGATGTAGGCATCAGATTGATTGAGGAACCATTGTCCAGGAGAGTGCGTGCAAACGCGATGTCATCAACATGACTCACTACATAGTGTGCACCCATGTCTCTTCGTTTCCTTGGAAACGAATTCTTTATTGCACAAGTCGTGGCTACTGATAAAATGTGTTTCTCAACACATCTTTTGGTCTTCCTGCTAACCCTAGTAGGTGTGCATCGCACCTTAAGGTATTTTTGGAATGCAGGGGTCATCTCCATGTACTTGTCAAAGGGGATTGTGATCTTGATGTGTTTGTTGTAGAACTCTGCCATCTCAGGGTCATCTTTTTGGATTTTTTTTCATTTTCTTCTTTCCACCCTTGAAAGCTCGGGGGAAAGGGATTATTGACTTCAACTCATGTTCGGAAACTGAAAGATTCTCATTAAGATCAGGAACTGAGTTCTTTACATGACTCGGACTCTTTGACAGACTCTGACTATGACTCTAACTGAATAGAAAATGCTGTGGTGAAACCGGTGATGCATCTTCCGCGACTGCTGGACGATCCTCCTCAGATGGAGGTGCGGGCTCCTCATCGGTTCCGTCGGACTCTATGCTGTTGCGAAAATGCTACTTCGAGGACTCAGACATCCTCTTCCTTTGTCGGTGGTGGTGGTGGTGTTGCTCCTCCTCTTCCTCCAAGTTCTCCTTAGGTAGAGACTTGGCGGCTCCTTCCTTCGTTGCCCGTGCCCGATCAGGTATGGTCACGGTCCTTCCGCTCCTGAGGGACCTATGATTTACATTATCGTACGAAAGGATCTCATGTTCAGATAAACTGAATAATATACCTGATCACGAGGTCGGTTTTGTTCATGGATTATGCTGTTTGGGAGTTGGGGTCTTTGGCGCCATCTATTGGTCCTGGGTACGAGAGACACAATTAATATCGGTTCTCATATCCAGATAATCGTTCTGCATCTGTTGGACCCTATCAGATAGAGTCTGGATCGCCACGGTGAGGGACTCCCATTCGGTGGGCTGGGCTGGCTGATTCGCGGACGAGGTTCTATACTGGCCCTGCTGGCCATGCCGGTACTGCTGCTGGTGGTGGGACGGTGCTGGGCCCTGCTGATATGTGCGTTGCTGCTGCTGGTGCTACTGAGGTTGGTACCCTTGTTCTGGCTTGGACTAAAAGCGCGGTGCGGGGACGGAGCTGGTTCCTTGGTAGGCTAGGGAAGGTCGGTGAGGCTGGCCGTTCCCCATCCCCGACTGTCTACTGACAGGGTCACGGCTGTACCACAGCCCGTTGATCTCGAACACCTATGGAGGCTCCTCGTATCCAGTCTCCACTTGTGGGGGTGCATGTTGGTCCTGCTGGGTGTAAGTCTGATACTCCATCCAGCCATTGTGAGGCCCCAGTGCCTGTTCCTGTACAAGATGGACTCGATGTATTCCTCCACTTGTTTCGGTAGACGTGAGAGAGACTCAAGGTCAGTGACCCTCTTGTGGATCTGCTCAACCATGGTTAGCTTGTCGGCAATCATCCCCATGCTGGGGATGAGGTCCTCGGTCAGATCCGCTACAGTCCTTCGGGTTGTCTCATTGGATAGGATTGAGGGAGATAACTGATAGGTCCTAGTGGTCTGCGACCTGCCGGTTTCCGCCATCTGCTCCAGGATCTTCCATACGGTGTGCTCGTTCTTGTTCAGATAGCTTCCTCCACAGGTGGCACTAACTAACCCTTGCATCTCCGGGGTTAGACCACAGAACAAGGTCTGGACTAGGATCGCCTTAGAAATGCCATGGCAGGGGCATTTCTGTACTATGTCATTGAACCTATCCCATGCATCATGGAAAGGTTCACTGGGTCCATGGGAGAAGCTGGCGATCTTCGTTCTCATTTGGTTAGTTCTACTGAGAGGGTAGAACTTTTTCAGAAAGAGGTCCTTGAACTGCATCCAGGTTGTACAAATCACCCCTAGGTTCTTCAGCCAATGTGTCGCCTTATCTCCTAAGGCAAATGGGGTGGCCTTCAGTCTAATATAATCTTGGCCAACATTGGGATGGCTAAGATTGTTGCAAACCAGCTCGAAGTCACGGAGGAAGGTATACGGCTCTTCATTGGTATTTCCGTTGAACTTCGGTAGCAGACTAAGAAAGTGGGGCTTCAACTCAAATGCCTCGGCGGGAACCGCTGGTGCCAACCAATTTTGTATCTTGTTCTCCACCGGGTTGTAGGCATCGACCATTGGTCGGTCGATACCTCCTGCTACTATGATTTGTCCCATCCTGGCTGTAAGATCTGCATTTCTTTGTTCGGCTTCAGCAAGGCGATTAAGGATCTGTCGTAATTGCTCGTCATCCGGTGGTGGCTGCTTCAGCAGCATCTTGTACTCTAGTCCTGGGTATGAATTAAGATCGGTGTCAGAGGACAAATCAAGGAAGGGGTTCTTACCGAGGCGATGGTCTTCCTCGGTAAGATCAGAGGAGATGAAAGGGTTGGTTTGAGAGTAACCACCCTGAGTATGAGGGAACCAAGACTCAAGAGGGTCATGAGTCCTGGGTGGTCCAAGATGCGCTTGGGCCGATGAAGATGAGTTACGTGGGGGACTCATAGAGAGATCGGTGAATAAAGAGTCGAGATCTCCCCAGTCATTCATCTTGATATGGCGAGAAGAAGATTTTACTCCTACCTGAAGTAAACAAATCAATCCAAGACCCTGGGTTCACACTCAACATAGTGAAGGACTCGAAATCGAGTCCAATTAATCTTGTAGGTTTTAAGTGTGATTTTTAAGAAAAATAGCAAGGATTACGCGACCTATAGGGAAGTCGGCTCAGAGCCGGATGCGTCTTCCATGTTTAACCTGTCGCCTAAGATACCGTCGGTCCTTCCTTTCTTCGCTCCCATCCCAAGTCGATGGATTCAAAGACCACACCCCTATCTACCTGCAAGCAGGCGGAGCCTGACAAGGCCGGGACTTCACCCCGAGGGGGTTACTGGAAGCTTGTCGCAAAGTACCGCAATTTCGCCCCTTCTACCTGAGACAGGTGGAGGCTACTTGGTACTAGTCAGTGAATCTGAAATTATTCGACTTGTGATATTTGCTAGGATTAGTTGGAACGTGATATGGAAGGCAGGGATTTGGGCTCTGCCTTAAGGTGTTCACACACTCAAGTACCCTCACTCAGCCTGAAAACAAGGTCGGGGATTAATCTCCCGCAAACAATTTTCCAATTTTATTGATTTATTTGGTCAATAGTGTTTAGCAGTCCCGGTTTTAAGTTAGGTTCTCATTGAATTAATCCAACCACACAGCACGCCTATCGGCCAGTCCCAATTTCCTTTTTAATTTAAATGTGAAAAATCAAAGGGGGAAATCGAGAAAAGCCGATGCAAGATAAAAAACAATGATGCTATGTTGAGTTCAGGAGACTTACAGTGATCCCTTCGCTTTTTTTATGTACGATGCAAAACAAAATTGAAATCTTTTTAATCTAAATGCAAATGCAAGCGATGAAAGCCGCTCCTAGACAAGCAGTTCTATTAGCGATGAAAGAACAGGTTGATTTGGCTAAGTCATGCGGTCTAAGTGCGTCTTTTAAGTGATTTGTGTGGTCCTAATAATTACGAGCACAAGCAATTCGTAGATTGGTTCGGGGAGCCGCTAGTGCAAGCTAAATTACATTCACCCACACAGCACACGGGGACATAGTTTCACTATATTTACACGAGCGAGAACCCAAACGGGAACCGCTGGAAATAATGCGAAAAAGAAATAAAGAAATAAAATGAAAATTACAAAGCCTCTCTATTCACTCAATAAATTTAAATGCTAGACCCTCGAAGCATCTTCGACTTCTCGCGTTCCTCGCACAGAAAAAGATTGAGGTCAGAGAGTGACATAGAAAAATAATGAAAAGAAATAAAAGAGAGAAAATAATTTCAAGAAAACCGGGGGTCAGACTACCTGGGGAGAGAAAATCAAACAATCAGGATTTCACTAAAAATTAACCTAAGCCGTGCCTCCCCGGCAACGGCGCCATTTTGATAACGGCTCCCGCACCCTATGTTAATCCGGTCAGATTAATGTCCAAATTAATTAGAAGTATTCATTGCAGTCGGATACAAGAGGGAATATCAAAAACTACTTTTAATCAGATTCGAGTTAATTTCAAGTGGCAGATTTTTTTACTTGGTGAAGTCCAAGGTCGAACTCAGGGATGCATCTGTCTCCTTAGATGAATTAGTAGCAAAGTCCAATGTTCAATTTTCAGGGAATTATTTTTTTGGTCTTTTTTTTATTTCTATGCAAGACACATGCAACAATCAGGCCGATTCAAAGTTAAATCAATGGAGGTATCAAATGAAGTCCAAAAATTATAAAAATTGGCCAGATGATGAAATATGGTGAAATTGAGCTACCCTAATTTTTTTGGAATTTTTCGACATTAAATGAATTTCATGTAAATTTAAAATGAATGCAGGGTGATTTTCACTAATTTAATTTTAATAAATAGCAAATCACAATATTTTCAGAAAATAAAATTATCTTAGATAGATATAATGATAAGGAATCTAGGAAAATTGTCAAACCTTAATTTACTATGAAATGAACCTATTAAAATTAAACTAAGGATATGACTAAAGAGTTTATTTAGGCCTCGATAAATGTGCAAATTAGATGAAATTTTTATGCCATGTGAAGTTAACTATCCTAGAGCTACTGTGATTTTTTGAGAATTTTTGGAGTAACAGAAAATTAGTTATCAATTAAAAGGTCCAATTAGGCAAAATAACACAGAAATCAACCAATTAATTAATTAAAAATTCTGTTGATTCCACAAAAATATGACAAGTGTCACAACAGATAGAGGACAAGTTACTCAACAATATGCAATTTTTAGACTTTAAAAATGATGCAAAATGACACCTAGGGATGCGTGCAAAGACGGGGTGTATTTACAATACAGGAAATAAAAATTACATAAAAATAAACATGCTGACAGGGACTTAAATGTAATTACCTATAATGTTGGGGGGTGGAATGCAATTTCTCCACTGGGCACGTGCTCCTCACATTGGGGTGCTTCACATGGACCTATTTGTAATTTTGGAAAGATCCCAGGGCCTCTGTGCAAATTACCCAGGACGCACGTGCTCCTCACGTGGGGGCCTAGGCTCGGGCGGCGTCGAAGGCTCGGGTCTTGGCTCGGGGGCTCCTGGAGGTCTGGAAGGATGCTCGGCTAGCCTCGGGTGGTCCGAGCCTAGAGGTCGGGGAAGAGGCTCGGACCCCTCTACGTGGCGTGCTGAAGACCGTTGGATCAAGAGTGATCCAACAGTTTCTGGAAGGAGACGCGTGGCGAGATGAATCCCGTTGGATCTCGGATGATCCGACGATGGCTGAGTGTGGCAATGTGGTTGTCTATGGACCGTAGGATCAAAGAGGGATCCAACAGTGGTGTGCTGCTCCGGTCGTGGCTCGCTCCAGTCCGTGGGATCACAGATGATCCTACGGCTCCTGTGATGCTCCAGATATCGATGACGTGGCGCGCTAAGCGCCGTTGGATCTGGAAGGATCCAACGGCTAGGTGAAGCTCCGGTTCACTGGCGACGTAGACGGCGCTGGACCGTTCGATCAAGATGATCGAAGGTGGCTGGAGCTTCTCCCTCAACGGTCCTCCGCCACCTGCGGAGGAGTTGGCGGGGCTCCGGCGATGGGGGCTTATCTCCACCCGGTCCTCATAGCGCCGGTGAAGCTCTCCGGGGGGCTCGGAGATATCCCAGTAGATGCGCAGCGGTGCGGCGATGGTCCAGGTGGCTTCAGGAGAGACGGAGGGGCGTCTGAGCTCGCTAGCGATGAAGCTCGACAAGAGCTCCGGTGAGCTTCTGTCCAATGATCGAGATGGGTACCTGCAGGTGTTAGAAGTATAGCCGAAGCTCGTGGTGGTGCGTGGAGAAGTGAGATGCGAGTGGCGAGGCCTAAGGCGGAGTGTAGGTGGTCCGGCAATGGTACTCCGCCCAGGTGGCGGAGCTGTAGCTGATGGAAGGTGGAATGAGTCGTCGGAGGGCGAAAAATATACCGCGAAGGTCTGAGCTCCGTTGCGGAGCTCGGCGATGTGAAAGCAGAGCGAAAAGATGAAGGTAGACGACGAATAAAATGGGAGAAATCGAAGGGGAAGTTAAAACTAAGATCAAAGAGAGATGGAGGGAGTTACCTGGGATTTAGAGCTCGGATTGAAGCTCCAGGTCTTCGCTCGAGGGATCGGTAAGGTCCCGAGCTCAAGCAGCTACTCGGAGGAGGGCTGCGACACGGCGGTGGCGTCGCGAATCTCGCCGGAGGAGAACGCTATCTTCGCTCAAGGATTCGCTCGATTGATGTCACCAATTGAAGCTTCCGAACTCGAGGTTCCTCTCTGGGGTGGCAGATAGGGCTTAAGTTGGTCGGTGCTCGAATATTTAAAGGAAGAAGTCGATGGCCGGGCTGGCGAGGAGGTGAGGTTAGTGGGGTTCGTGGAGCGTCTCTGGTGGACGACGTGAGTAGTGAGGTGGCTGGCAAAGATGAGGGACGAGTGGGGGTGATCGTGGAGGCGATGGTGGTCGTCGATGGTGGCGGGAGTGCGGCTAAGAATAGAAAGGGGTGGCCCCTCCCGCAAGCTCGAGAACGTGGGAGAGAAGGGGGCGCCGGAGGTGGAAGACGATGTCCCAGCCGTTGGATCCCTTGATCCAACGGTTGAGATCGAGGCGGGATGGAGCGGTAGGATTAGATCTGGGGCGAAGTGATCTGAGGGTCGTGGAGCGACCACGTGGCGCGATGGGGGCGAAGCGCGAGCGAATGGTGGAGATGAGATGAAGGGCTTCGATTGGACGGTTAGAATTAGAGCGTCAGTGGACGGTGCAGATCGAAGGGCTGAAGGCGAGATCTGATGGCGCATAATGCGCCACGTGGCGCGCTGTGGAGAGGCGCGAACGGGCGGGTCAGATGAGAAGGGGGAGATGATCTGACGGTGTAGAATTAAGGCGCACGTGGAAGCGGCTCAACCATTGGATGTAAGGAGAAATCCAACGGCTGAGAGCAGGGGTGGCTAGGGCAAGCGGAGCGGGCCGCGTGGCACAACTAGAGGGCGCCACGTGGCCAGCTGTGATTGGCTGAAAATAGAAATGAATTTAGGGAGAGAAGGAGGCCAAATTTGGAAAAACTCAAAACATGAAAGTTGTAGATATTGATGAGATCTACAAGTTTCATGTTGACCAAAGACGGAGATGAGGTCAAATATGATACAAAAATATAGGGATACAAATATACATATGCATAGTATACATAGAGGCCCAAAAACCCAACTTTTTCATACGAGCTCCAAAGTGGATGAAATTAGTCTCATTTTAAAGGTCTTTTAATATGTATTAATTTAAAAGTGAGTAGACCTATTTTGGAGTTGGTATGAGGGATCTATGGGCATTTTATGGTCCAAGGGCTTTAGGGCTTTATTGGTGTTTTTACAAAGGGGATTCCTGGCTTTCTTCCCTATATTATTAACTAAGGTGTACATAGTATAAGGGAGAGCTTATTTTGATGAGTGGATATTTTACAAGTGATTTTGGCTTCTTATTTAATGCAAATGGAGTGCTAAAATGCATGTATTATGAATGCATGTATGAATGCTAATTATGCATTATAAAGGAAAATATGCCTCTATTTACTCAGAAACAAGGCTCTATTTTTAACTTTTAGAGTGATGAATCACAGATTCATCACCCCTATCTACCTGCAAGTGCAGGCGGAGGCTACTAGCAACTTGTCGCGGTGCACCGCAGTTTCGCCCCTATCTACCTACCGGAGTAGGCGGAGGCTACTTGGCGCTGGTCAGTTGAACCCAAAGCTCAGCCGGTGATATTTGCTCGGATCGGGGTATGCGATATAGAAGGCGGGGATTTTTGGCTCTGTCTTAGGGTGCTCACACACTCTAGTACCCTCACTCAGCCTGAAAACAAGGTCGGGGTTAATCTCCCGCAAATAAGGGTTAATTTTAGTCATTTTTTTGGTCCAATTCAATTAGCAATCTAGATTTTAGAGATTAGTTATCACTGATATTAATCCACACAAGCAATTTCATCTACCGTCCAGTCCCAATTCCTTTATCCTAGGTTAGAAAACCGAGAGAGAGAGAGAGAATCGGAAAAAGCCGATGAAATCGAGAAAACGATGATGAATGCTTGAGTAAGAATACTTACAGTGCCTCCAGCTCTATACAATGCAGGATGCAATACTGAATTGAAATTTTACACTAAATAAAATGCAAACGATAAAAGCCGCTCCTAGATAGACAGTTCTATTAGTGAGTGAAGAACAGATTGATTTTGGCTAAGATCTGTGGTCTAAGTGCGTCTTTTAATGGTGTAGTGTGGTCCTAAATATTACGAGCACAAACATAACCTAAAATAGCTCTAAGAGATACAAATACAGGTCCTATTCTACGCAAAGCAACCACACAGCACACGGGGACATGTTTTATTATGACTTACACCCTAAACCCTAAACCCTAAACCCTATACCCTAAACCCTAAACCCTAATGAATCGTCGGCCTCCAATGCACTTCAAGATGCGTCGACTTCAAGAAGGCCGCTCCAAGTCCACCGGGCCCTCGCACAAAAAGATAAAAAATGTTAGAGAGGAAGAAAATAAATAAATAGAAAAAAATTAAAAAATAGAATAATTACAAAGTGGTTCGAGGATCAGACTACCCGAGTGAATGGAAAACGTAAATCAAATTTCCTAAAGTGATCCTAAGCTATTTGCCTCCCCGGCAACGATGGCATTTGATAGACCCTTGGATCTACCATTTTAATGTTATCTAATTAATGATTTCGTTGCAGTCAGATAAATCCAGATCGATCAAAAAATAACCACACAGATCTATGAATCGTCGATTGAAATTAAGTGCGGTTTTATGTTTGTTTAACATGGGCAAGCCCCAGGGTCGACTCAAGGAGGCAAAGGAACAACTCGGGATCAAGTTAGAGGGATTAGATTACGGTTTTCCATGTGGGATTTTTTTTAAATTTTTTTATGCAATGAAAATGCCAAATACAAAATATGAATTGGATTAAGTTAACAGGAATATACCTGACTTGGTCAAATTTAATTTTAATGTGAAATAAATTCAAATCAGCCAAGTGATATTTTTCCTAGAAACCTAATCCAAAATGAACGTAAAATTTATTTTTTTGAAATTTTTGAGTTTAAAATGCACAAATGAAAAATGCAAACCATTTTTTGGTGTTTTATGCAAATTTTCATGCAAAGATATGCAAAATTTATTAAAAAAATTACTCGAAGTTAAATATGATGGAATTAAGCTATAATAATTTTTTTGGAATTTTCTGACACTTTATGATTTTATTATAAATATTTTATAGACAATATAGCGATTGTGGTTATTTAATTCCTAAAAAAACCATGAAAACAAATTATCTAGAGAGCTATTTATCTAAAATAGATATTTTAATCAGAAATCTAGAAGAATTGAAATTTCTCAAAAATCTTATTCGTGGATTTAATTAAAAATCAATTAAAGATTTCATTCTATAATTTTTTTATGCACAACACAACTCCAATTTCGATGAAACTTGGAATGTAATTAAAGAGCACTTAGAGGCATCACATACAATTTTTTCACAATTTTTAGAGCAAGAAATATATCTGTGCAAATTTCAGAGCTTAAATGGCAAAATAATACTGATTTTTAATCTCTAATTTTTAATAAATTATCCAAGGCACATAAAAATGCAAATAAAGAGCCACAAGATAAAGATTTAGTTGCTCTACAAAAGGCTACTTTTGATTAAAAAATTGATGCAAAAATATTGTCCAAATTAACACTCAAATTCAGGGGTCTTTTTGCTATTACAGAAATAAAATAAACCAACTCAAACATTGCCTAAGGGCACTTTGTAATTTCAAAAACTTGCGGAAAGGAAATGCAATTTTAAGAAATTGAATAAATAAAAAATTTGGAAACCTTCCTAGTGTCGACTCCTCACCCTAGGGCAAGATCGTGAGGGAGGAGCGGGTATGGCAGCGGCGCACAGAGGCTGGGGCGCGAGACGGAGTCACGATGGAGGCAGCTTGCAGTGGCCTGGCTAGCAGACGGTGATCTCGCGCGGAGGAGCACGTGCTCTTACGGAGGATGCTGGCTGCACGTGCGCACACGGCGGGAGGTGCAAGTCGAGGGGTGGTGCACCAAAGCGAGCGGCGCTCGCTGCCGCCATGCGGCCTGGCGAGGAATGACAGTTAGGTGAAGGCTGTGCGCAGGAGGAGGCGTCCACGCGGCAACGGGGGGCGCTAGGCTGGTGGCAGCCGCACGCGGCGGCTGGTCTGGTAGTCGGCGGGGCTAGAGAGGATTCCTCAGGCTGGACTGGGCTTCCGTCGGGCGGAGCGGACGACAGGCTAGTGGTGGTGGAGTTCGGTCGTGTGCAGGAGGAGCGCGTGGGCTCCACAGGAATGCATGGAGGCAGAGGCTGGGCCGTGTGACCGCCGTTGAAGGGGCAGGCGGATGTGCGGGGGTGCCTGGAGGCGGTGGCAGCTGCACGCAGTTGCTGGTCTGGTGGTCAGCAGCGTCAGAGCGGCCAGCGGCGGCGGTGGAGCATCCAGGGAGGGGGCGGCTATGGCTGCTTCTTCCTTGTGCTTTTTTTTATTTTTTTTTGTAAATTTTTTTATTTTCTTTTTAAACAGTAATTAAAAATATGAATTAATTGAAATGAAGTGGTATGTGTGTGTGATGTATGGTGATGATGAAATAAAATGAGGATGGTGAATGATAACTGAAGTGCTAATACTGTGGTGATCGTGATAAAAAACAAGGAAGAAAATAGTTATATAAAAATAAAATAACAAGGAAATGAAAGGGATAGAGAATTACCTGGAATTTCGCCCGATTGTGGAGCTGCGGTGTGTGGCTTCCGGTTGTCACCTCGAGGAGATGGTGGGTGCTCCGAAGCTTGAGCAGCTTGTGTGGAAGCTGCAACAAGGAGTTGTGAGGCTCCTTGGATCTCACCATGGCCTAAGATGACTGAGCTCGTCGTCGCTCAGATCGTCTCGTCCGTGTTGTCACCAAGAACGATACGAGGGCTGGGGCTCTCTCTCTCAAGATCGGTGGATGGAGAAAAATGGAGGATGAGATGTGAATATAAAGAGGCGGAGGGAGCTAGAAAAGAGGTGGAGAAGATGGAGGGATGGTGGAGGAAGTGGTGACTTGGAGTGGGGAATAAGAAAAGAAAAAGAAAAAAGGAGAGAAAATAATAAAAAAATAATATAATATAAGTAAAATAAGTAGGCTACTAAAAATAACAATAATTAAAATAGTAGTAATAAAATAATAATAATAAAATCCAAAAATAATAAAAAAATCTGAAAATAAATAAAAAATGGGTTGACATGTGGCGGCTCCAAGAGCAGCCACATGTCGCTCCTAGAAAATTAAAAAAATTAAATGTAAAGAAAAATAAAAAAGAAATAGCAAAAGGGGTAAATCAAAAAGAGGTCTACACAAAAGTTTCTCTTCTCGACGAGATCTACAACTTTCATCAAGGGTCGAAAATCAAAAGTGGTCATATGTACAAAATACAATAGGGGCCCCAAACCCAAGTTTTGCATACGAGCTCTGATTTTAATGAAATTGGTCTTGTTTTGAAGGTCTTTGAATATATATTACTTTAATAGGAGTATACCTAAATCGGACACTGTATAAGAGAGATATGTCATTTTAAGGTTCATGGTCTCAATTTGGATTCGGGATTTATTGGTCAATTTTACAAGTTAGTATTTTTTGATATTTTTCTTTAATTAGTGTTAGTAATATATACACCATAGATTTGGTTTTATTGGATTCGGAGTTAGTATAAAATATATACAAATAGATGAAATATGGTGAATATAGAGGTTATTTTTACAAGTGAAATTGGCTTCTTATTTAATGTAAATATGAATCCTAAAATGCAGATATTATTTATGCATGCATGAATGCTAATTATGCAATATAAGTGGAAATATGCATATAATTACTCGGGAACAAAACTTTATTTTCAACTTTTAGAGTGATGAATCACATATTCATCACATACCAACGCCCCAGTATATGGACCTTGGCTAGGTTACCAACCTATTGGTCTGTCAAATGTGCATACTCAAGCATATAGATGCATATATGTCTCAGGTCAAAGGATGTGTGCCTGATTGTGACAATTACGATTCAGGTCTTAGGTTATCTCGACCTCATCAAGTAAACTTTCTGACTTGATTTCTCCAGCAATTCTGAATCTCTATTCCTATGTTTAGGACCCGCTCCAAGAAGTTAGTTGGAAATCAATTTTTAGAGAAAGATTGTCATCTCTTTCTCAGACTGGAGATTTGTATTGAATATCGCATGTTTGAATTCAGTCATGTCCTCCCAACTGTATGGTATTCAATATGTCCATGGTACATAACCCTAGTTATACAAAGGGCCTTAATAATAAAGTGTGTTCATTCAATTATTCTTGTCATTTCAGATGGACATAATAAAGCAATAACTTTTATTGCATTAATAGGTCGCCAAGGGCTTACAAGTCCAATTGAAGTTTTTTAGAAATTATGATCAGAATTTTTAGAAATGAAATGGACCTCCATATGCATGTTTTGATTAGCTTTCCAAGCTTCGCTCTAGGCGATTGCGAATTACAGGTGCACGAATATGATTTGTGCTCCTATGATCAGGAGTAGGACTTGGATGGTGGTATAATATTCGCTTTGGGTTCTCCTGTAATGGAGCTAGATCGGGTCTCTAGATGCCTATGTGCTTTCAGATTGAAAGTTATGCTCAGATCGATTAGAAATGATGTTTATCCTATGTCGCTCTAGCTGATTGTCTAATGCTTCGAGCGCACACTCTAGATAATCAGTAAACATGTAAATGACTATCTATGGCTTGAGGCTCGATCGATCGTTAGATGAAAAAGGGAAAGGAATGGACGATCCTCTATGGATTTGGAGAAATGATTATCAAACCTCAAATGAGTTAATCAGGTGATGGGAAGAAGATGAAGAAGGATCGACAATGGAGCGGTGGAAACATGTCATATTAATGTTGAATTTTGTATCAATTTGTAGAGAAAATGAAAGGGAAGAGAGAGTTAGAGGATAGAATAGAGGTATTGAGAGGAGAATGGAGGGGGAGTAAGAGAAGAAGATACTGAAGAGAGATCTACATGGATGGATGAAAGCATTATGGATGAAGTTCTCCTGGCGATGGAACTCAAAAAAGATCCTAGATCTTGACCTCGACAGGATGGAATTGTACGCAGAGGCTAACGGTGTGTCAGAGCAAAACCTTACGACATTTATCTCATCAGATCTCTCTCGACCTCACTCTAGGGAGGAGCATTGGAGCTGCCACTCTCCTTCTCTTCTCTTCGGAGTTCACTAGAAGGTAGAAGTGCAAAAAAGGAGGATCTGTAAGAAGATTGGAGGTAAAAAGGTTTTATAAAAGAAGATGGGGTAGTTGAAGAGGTCTAAGTTAAATGAACCTTGATGCGGATCTAGCTCGGCAGAGGTCATACGAAGCAGAGGAGACCACTGGTGTTCTGTTGGGTTAGTTGTGTGGTTGGGTGGAGAATAAAGGAGAAGAAGGGAAGAAGAAGAAAGAGGAAGAAGGAGAAAGAAAGGAGAAGAGGAAATGAAGAATAAGTAGGAGAAAGGTGGAGGAAGAAGGAGGTTGGAAAGTCAACCTCCCTTTTCTCCTCAATTAGAAGCCACCATGTGGTGGAGAAAGAAGAAAAAAGAAAAGACAAAATAAGTAAAGGGCAAAAAAAAGTCATATACCTTATATAAATATAATTCAAATTAAATAAATAGTAAATTAATTTAAATAAATAAATGATATATATATATGTTACGAATAATTTAATCATGAATTTTAATAAATTAAATAATTTAATTGATTTAGTTAAATAATATAAATAGTATAATTTATAGGTATAAATTACATATATACAATAGTTTATTAATTTTTAATAATTTTACATATGACTTATTTTTTATATTTTATTAATTTAAAATATTTTATAAGATTTATAAATTTTTTTTATTTTATTTTAATAAGATTATTTAATTAGTTAGATAAATAGATATAGATACAATATAAGTACATTATACCTATATAATAAGTGCATACATTTATTTTTTATTCTTTTAAGCTTTGTAATTTTAATTTAGATTTTTATATAATTATTATAAAAATATAAGAATGTAAGAAATTATTGATGAATCCACGATTCATCATCTCAATATCTCGATCTTAGCAAAATCCACAAGTAAATTCCCTAATAAATGTATATAAAATCCATAAATTAACAAAATGACTCTTGTAAATAAAATACATTAATTATTGTATATCATATTGTACAAAATAAATTAACAATAAAAAGCCGCAAAAATATAAGAGTTTTTCACCTGTAAATAGCCCAAAACTTCTTATATTTTTAATAATTTTATTTCAACACCTTTTTAGCTAATTCTTCTCTAACTTGTTCATAAAAATGTATATATAAAAATACAAAAATACAAAACAAATTTCAGCTCAAATAAATGCTCCTAGATCCCAAAGAGAAAAAGCCGTAAAGTCCAACTTCCAAGCCAAATTTTCGCTCCGTATGAACTCCAAATTCACCAAACTCACTTTTAATGTTCAAGTTAGAAAATTATCTATCCAACGGAAGTGGTTTCATTAATATCGGAGCTCATTTGCAAAAGTTGGGTTTTGGGACCTAGATATACATTGTATAATATGTATATATTCATTCTTTCTTTATTTTTTATTTTATCTTTCTTAATTATAAAAAAAATCATGATGGTGTTGTATTTTGATTGTAGTATTTTATTGTATTTTCTTGTTGTACATAGCTACTATTAAAAAGACAAAAAATATAAAAAAAGAAAAGCAAACAAAAAAATATGTACATGTTGTATATCTTCTTTTGTAAATTCTCCATTTTTTTCTTATCTTTATTTTTATTGTATTTTAGTAGCCTACTTTATATCATTATTTATATCATTATTTATTCTCTACAATAACTTCTCTATTCTACCACCAACTTCCATTCAACTCCACCATTTGTAATAACTCCCATTCTACTCCATATTCTTCCACCAATAATACAACTTCCCATTCAACACCATCACCATTCTAACCTCCATTTCTCTTCTCTTTATATTCATTTGTACATCCTTATTTTTTCACATCCGCCATTCTAATAGAAAAGGGAGAGAGCTTCGAGTGTTTTGTTGGTGACAGCGGCGAGACATCTTCCTCAAGCGACGACCTCCTTCAGGCGAGATCCGTGGAGCTCCGCTCCGCGTCACGAGTTCCCCATCGAGCTCGCTCAGTCTCTTCGATTTTATTTCGTCAATCGGATCGAGGCGATGACGGGAGTCCTGCGTAGCTACTCCGCCAATCCGGCGAAGAATTAGGTAAGTATTCCTCATCATTCTCTTGTTATTTTATCTTATCTAATATCTTGTTACCTTGTCGTTTGAATCACCATCATTATTTTTTTTATCCATCACATCACATCCTCATATTTTTTTATTTTCATATCATCATGATCAACCCACCATTATATTTGCATTTGTTCATACTTGTCATTTTGCATTTTGTTCATTTTTCTTTGTTAAAACAAAACAAAAAAATTAAAAGTATTTGTTCATATTGCATTCGTCCATTTTCTGTTTAATAAAAAATAAAAAATATAAATTAAAAAAATATAGTTTGCATAACAAAAAAATCAAAAAAAATAAAAAAAAAAGTTGCAGGGAAGCAGCAGCCCACGGCCGCCGCCCCCCTGCACCGCCCATCGCCACCTCCAGCGGTGGCTGATCCCCGTCGCGCACTACCGTGCCCAGCGCGGCCACGCCAACCCTCTGTTGCGCCGCCGCGCCGCCGGTGGCCGCCCTCTCCTCGCCCACCAAGGCCGCGCGGGCAGCGCCCCAGCCCGTAGCCTCCACTTATCCCAGACGCGCCACCCTCCGCGCGCCACCGCGCCGCCAAGCCTCCGCCTCTCCGCCGCCTCGCTGTCATTCGCGACCTCCGCTGGTCGCGCAGCCCCTCACCTCCCCTACGTGCCCACCTACGCACTTGGAGAAGAAGGTCCATTTTATTCTTTTTTTATTTTGAAAAAATTGCACTCGTGTCCTGTTTAATTTATGTAATTACAAATCTGTCTCTGTGCTTAGTTTTCTTGTAATTTTAGTTTCTCTATTTGCAAAGATACCCCTGTGTTTGACGTTAAATTTGGACATCAATATTGCACCTTTTTATTCAATGAAAAATACCTTTGTGTTGAGAACCTAATTCTATACCTCGTGGATATTTATTTATATTTGGGTAATTAATTAAAATTGTGAGACTGAAATTCTGCATATTTTACCCATTTTGAGCACTTAAATTTATATCTTACATAGGTTGCTCTAAAAATTCCACAAAATTTATATGTGATGCCATGAAGAGTGTTTAATATACTGTCCAAATTTCAACAAAAATGGATTTATTTTGTGCCTGAAATAAATTGTAGAGTCTTTTTAGTAATTGATTTTTTATTAAATCCTCATACATCCTTTTCACAAAATTTCAATCTCCTGGATTGCTTATCTAAATATCTTTCTGAGATAATTCGCACTCTGATTAATTTGATAATGTGGATTTATTAGAAATTAATTACTCACTGTCACTCTGTTTTCACTAAAAAATCCATAAAAAATCATAACTTGTCAAAAAATTCCAAAAAAAATATTGTAGCTTTCTTGCATCATGTTTTCATTTCAGTAAATTTTTCATCATTTTTGCTTACTGTTTGTGTGAGAAATTACAAAAACACCCATAAAAAGTGTGTATTTTTATTTATAGCATTTTAATTCCTAAAAATACAAAAAAATGTGTTTTGTGTTCTCCACTAGATTAGGACTTTAGGAAAAATATAATTTGGCTAAATTGGACAATTTTGACATTAAAATAATTTGGCCTTGTTGTATGCTTTCTTAGTGTCGTAATTCACTTGCATTGGCATTTGTTTTGCATTAAAAAAATTAAAAAAATATATACTGCTTGGAAATCTAGACCTAAGTTTTCGAATTAAACCCAAAGTTGTTCCTTTGCCTCCCTGTGTTCGACCCAGGACTTGCCCGGGATATAAATTAAGCCGAGACACTCTTCACGGAGATCTTCTCTCGGTTCTGACAGAATCGCTAAGTACACGTACCACAACGAACACGAATTAAATATCGTATTTAGCGACTCGTCAGATGACGCCGTGGCCGGGGAGGCAAACGGCTTAGGGATTAATTTAAAATTTTCGATTTAGATTTTCGCTTTATCGGGTAGTCTGACCCCCGAGCCACCTAGTATTTATTCCATTTTTTTGCAATTATTTTTGTTCTCATTTTTGCATATATTTTATTGTTTATCTCTCCAATATAATTTTTATTTTCCTTGCGAGGGCCCAGTGGACTTGGAGTACATCGGAGGTCGACGGACGCGACGCGTGCCGACTGCTGAAGAGCTTGGAGAATTTTTTTATTTTTTAGAGAAATTTTTGTAATTATTGTGTTGTAATAATTTAGGTAATTACTTCTTTACAACGGCTCTTATTTGAGAGCTCGCGCTTGTATCCGGACTGGACATTAGACCCTCTTGTGGTCGTGTAGTTGATTGACGTAGAATAGGAATTGCACTCGCAGCTCTTAGAGCATTTTTATTAGAAGATCTTGATTGCTTTTGCTCATAATATTTAGGACCACACATCACATTTAACGAGACACACTTAAACCGCAAAGCTATTAGTCAAATTTAACTTGTTCATCACTCGCTAATAGAACTGCCTGTCTAGGAACGGTTTTCTTGTTTGCATTCATATAGTATAAAATTTCAATTATGCCTTGCATCCCTCATGTAGAGCGCGAGGATCACTGTAAGTCTTCTGAACTGGGCTTGCATCATTGATTTCATTATTTGCATCGGCTTTTCTCGACTCCCTCCCCTTGGTTTTTGAAACTTAGGTTAAAAGGAAATCGGGACTGTTCGTTAGGCATGCTTTGTTTGGTGGACTAATAAAGTGATAACCAAACTTAAAATCGGGACTGCTAATCAGAGTTGACCAAAAAAACTGATTAAAACTAACACTTGTTTTGGGAGAGCAAAACCCTCATTGTATGCTTGGCTAATTGTGATTGTTGAGAGGTGAGGACGCATGCCTAGGATAGTGCCCAAAACCTACTTTTGAGCCTTGCATAATTGGATTGATATCTTGATTTATCACCTAATTAAAACTGAAAAGATAAACGGTCGTACTTTTGCGACCATCACTGTGTTGGGTAGGTGAACTCAGGGTTTGCTCTTGTGTTTGTTTGTTTGTTTTGTGTGTTAATCGGTGCACTTGCATGCTTTCTTCCTCGATCCGCTTCCTTCTCCCATTTTCCCTCCAAGATGTCAGAATATTGGTCATCATATCCACGTCATTCTTCTTCGACCATATTTCGATCATCTCCACCCTCTCATTCCTCTTCATACCCACACCCCAACCGCGAAGTCAGAACTCCGACTGACTTCCGCACTTCTTCGTCATTCTCACCTACCCCACATTCTTACACCCATGACCCACAACCACTCTGTATTGACTCACCATATTCTTGTCTGCTTGCTGGAATCAAGGAACCAATCGAAGAGCAAGCGACTGCTGAGATGAATGATTGGCATAATCAGTTGACCCCACATACCTTATTTTCACCTCGAGTTGGGACAGAACAATAATTGCTATATACACATCCCGACTTAACCTTAGGGTACAACATGGTCGATCAGACAAACCGAATGGAGAGGCATGCACCGTATGATCTTCCTGACTTGATTGACCTGAGTGATAGAGACCACATTGACTAACCTTCACATCACCCATTCGGAGAGCCGACATATACAGGGGATTGGATTCATGCGACCGATCTACAGACCCCTTGTCTACTGACTCCACCTTATGAGGCTCTGACCAACATCTGCCATAAAGATGGGTCATACTCAACCCAGCATTACATGCATGAGTCAAGATGTGTTGAGTATAAGATCCCAAGTTCTCAGCGGTATCCTCCAACTGAGCAGACTTCTCTCATGATGGGTCTTGAGAACTTATTGGAGGATGACATTTGTAGACCGATCAAGAGTCCAGGTAGAAATGTGGATCATGGATTTTGCGGATTGAATCTTGAACACCTAGAAGACACCGGATTGACCACACGTCATGTACAGCTGGAGTCCCTTCTACCTCCCTCTTCTACTAACCACTTTCCCTCCAAACCAGAGTATGTACATTCTCCTATTCCTCCTTCATCTACCAAAAAGACCAAAAAAATTGAAAACTCAGAAAATACCATAAAATTTGAAAAAAGAAAAGATCTAAAAAAATTGGATCCTGCGGTTAGGGAAGCATTGGATAGAAAGTTGATTTTTGAGCTTCCCTTAATAATGGCCATTGAACACTTTCCCGACCTTAAAAGATTTGTGAGAAGTAAATTAATGCCTAAAAGGTCGGGCAATAAGAGAACAAGGACTGAGATACATATAATGTCTATGGCCACATCTTTGATGATAGGGAGAAAAATCAAGAGCCGCAGAGTAAAGCGGTTACCTAGATTTGATTGTGAAATCAAAGATACCACATTCACCCATGCAAGAATCGATGATGACTTACCGATGAATATCCTCCCGACCTCCGTGTTTGCCAAGCTCAAACTCGGATCTGCCAAGAAGTCAAGAGAGATCATTCAGTTGGCAGATCGGACCATTAAACGGTCGAGAGGAACCATTTCAGTCATCGTCACTTTCCAAGGTGCTCTACTGGAGATAGACTTCACGATCATTGACATTGAGCACCGAGGAGAGTTCACCCAGTCTCCGATCATTCTTGGGAAGCTGTTCTTAGCCTTGGCTAAGGCAACTATAGATTGTGAGACTCGGGAGATCGATTTCTCTGCATTGGGAGCACTCCGACCTCACCCGATCTTTGAGGACACACGATATTCCAAGGTAACCCGTAAGGTTGCAGACAGTCGTGACCTTCGAGAGACGATTGAGTCCCGTCTCTCTACTACACCTGAGATACCGACTATCCAGACGACCATTGGTTTAGAGACTCCCTACAACCACACACCGCCTACTGCTTGCACCACCACCGCGACAGCTTCTAGAGAGGACTCACGACCAGAAGCTATCATTGAGTCGGACATGACCTTTGTGGATTGCCTTGATCATTTTGATGATCCGACACAAGAACCCAACAATGTCAAGCCAACTGAGAACACTGTGCCTTATCAGAGACGTGTGCTGACCCTGCAGGAGTATTACAATGCATATGGTGACTCATCTGATGATGAACCTCTGGTCTGAACCTCACACACACGACATCCAGAACATACACCAAAATTGACAACTGGGACCAAATTGACCAATCTTGATAAATCGGTTGCTCCATCCTCTAGTCGGTCATCTGGTAAGAAGAAGACGGGTGTTGATTCCTTGAGGTGTTCCCCCGAACTCCTTAAGACGTATCAATCTCCTCTTCCTCTTGATGCTTCAGGTTCTAGAAAACCGACTAAGAAGGTTACCTTCAATGTTCCAGAGAAGGAACTTTCTGAGGAGTCCTCATCAGGTCCGGATGAGGTGATCTACATGAGTGAGCTTAGTTCGGCTGTTCTGAAGCAATATTTGAGCAA
Organism: Ottelia alismoides; assembly: GCA_037367405.1. Lineage (NCBI taxonomy): Eukaryota > Viridiplantae > Streptophyta > Magnoliopsida > Alismatales > Hydrocharitaceae > Ottelia > Ottelia alismoides. Next base: position 422,274 of record JAZKJV010011305.1, read on the forward strand.
GCAGCCATGTGTCCACCCTCGTTGGGCGTTCCCCACACCTCATTATTATTCCTCTGTGGACGATTCTGACAGCGACACACATGTATACTATCCTCCCCATCGCTCCCGCAAGAAGGTCTGTCACAAACCTTCTTGATCCATGTATATTCCCACTCCTCCTTGTACATATTTTCCTTCCTTTATTCCCCTCCCTCCCCCGTGATTCGCATCACTCGCATCAGTTCCATATCGTTTTCATTTTGTGGCTATACTTAGGATGACTAGATCCTAAGTATAGGGGGTGAGTGACCCGAGTTGCTCCATCTCTTCTTTTTATTTTCTTTTTGTATATTCTTTCCCATTCTCATCAGTCCCCCATTCTTGTGTTCTTTCTAATACTTAGGCTGACCAGAGCCTAAGTATAGAGGGCTGATGCCCGTTGTGTATTATCCACACTTTTCTTTCCACTTCTATTCTTTTCACCCACTTATACATAGTACGAGCTATGGCTTTTTGTCACCTAGTGCCATGAGGACATAGCACATGCTAAGTATAGGGGCGCGTGTATATATTACATATATATACTTTACCCATAGCTCGTACTTTCACGTATTTTTGTATATATTATACAATAATTATGGGGTGGGTAAAATTGGAAAAAAAATCTTTTCAAAAAAAATACTTTCAAAAAAAGAAAACTCTTATTTGCTTGAAAAACAACTTTTTCAAAAAAAATCTCTCTTTTCTTTCTTTGTTATGTGTGTTTTTCTTTTAAAAAAAACTTTTTGAACAAAAATCTTTCTTTCTTACTTTCCTTTTCAAAAAAAACAAAAAATAAACAAAAATAAACAATAAATAAATAAAATCAAAAGAAAAAAAAACACTAACCAATAAGTTGGTTTAATCCCTGACACAATTCACTTTTACACAAGACTAGTGATGTTCAAGAACACTTGATTTATGAGGTCTTGAGATTTTGAGTTAACCAGCCTTAGTCATTAGGGTCTTTTGACTTAATTGTTCACATTTCCCTAGTTTGAAATATTTGTGTGCTATATTGCATGCTTAGTCTCTACCTTAAGAATATGATCAACACCTCACATACACGACTGCAGTTATGATGAGATGAGTTGAAATTTCACTTAAGGAACTGGGATGAGGGATTTGAGTTTGGACTTGATTTGATGATACTCAAGGATGGGATAAAATCAATGAAGGCTTCATGAAACCTGAGTGTCAGCACATTTAGCCAGTATGAGAACATGGTTCTTGTACTATCTCTTGACATTTACCTTTGTGCCAGGGTGTGATAAAATAAAAAAATGTTGATCAGTGTGCGCCAACTCTTGGTAAAAGTAGTGGAGCTAGCCAAAAATACTACAAAGCAATGAAATGTCAAAGAAAAGCTCTCATTCCACAAAGTCAATTATCAAAAGAGCTTCCACCAAAGGCGAGCGCTCCCAACCATTTCAAAGTGTCCACTTGGACCACCGTTATTAGGACCAGGAGTCGGGCTTGCACCAAAAAAGGGCTCTGCATCGTAAATGCTACAAGTCTGGGTGTAGAAGGTACGATAGGTACTAAAAAAAGGCACACCCCGGTGTACTCCCAGGAAAACAAGTGCATACGGCTCTAACTTCTCTTGACGGACGCACTGATCAACACCAAACAAATGCGTTGAGTAATAAGGCACTAGAGAGAATCCTTGTTCCAATGAGAGGGAGAGAAGAAATGACACAATCCTATGCCCTCCATTATCTGGCCTTCCATCTACACTTTTAAGTCTGACAACTAAAGAGACGGTAGATTGGATGCAAGAAATGGTTTATTCCCTAGTGTTGAGGATTGGGTTCTTAGGAGAGTCTCTTGGACTGGAACCTAGGGTGATGTTGTGACTCTACTCCTGTAACTGCAGTCCACACTTAAAGTCATATCCCTTATATATATATATATATATATATATATATATATATATATATACACAAAGAGATTCTGATGATTAGGGGAATTAGATACCTTTTGACTAGAGCTTGGTTCAGCTTAGAATTTTAGGATCTCTAAAATCGAGAGATCTTGAACGGATCAAGTCTTGTATTCACATGCACAGTCAGGGGTTAATCCAACTTATTCATTCTTTATTTGCTCGAGGACTAGCAAAGTTTAAGTATAGGGGGGTGATGAATCCACGATTCATCATCTCAATATCTCGATCTTAGCAAAATCCACGAGTAAATTCCCTAATAAATGTATATAAAATCCATAAATTAACAAAATGACTTTGTAAATAAAATGCATTAATTATTGTATATCATATTGTACAAAATAAATTAACAATAAAAAGCCGCAAAAATATAGGAGTTTTTCACCTGTAAATAGCCCAAAACTTCTTATATTTTTAATAATTTTATTTCAACTCCTTTTTAGATAATTCTTTCTCTAACTTGTTCATAAAAATGTATATAAAAATACATAAATAAAAAACAAATTTCAGCTCAAACAAATGCTCCTAGATCCTAAAGAGAAAAAGTCGTAAAGTCCAACTTCCAAGCCAAATTCCCGCTCAGTATGAACACCAAATTCACCAAACTCACATTTAAAGTTCAAGTTAGAAAATTATCTATCCAACGGAAGTGGTTTCATTAAAATCGGAGCTCATTCCCAAAAATTGGGTTTTGGGACCTAGATGTACATTGTATATTATGTATATGTTCATTCTTTCTTTATTTTTTATCTTATCTTTCTTAATTATAAAAAAAATCATGGTGGTGTTGTATTTTGATTGTAGTATTTATGTATTTTCCTGTTGTACATAGCTACTATTAAAAAGACAAAAAAATATAAAAAAAAAAGCAAACAAAGAAATATGTACATGTTGTATATCTTCTTTTGTAAATTTTCCATTTTTTTTCTTATCTTTATTTTTATTGTATTTTAGTAGCCTACTTTATATCATTATTTATATCATTATTTATATCATTATTTATTCTCTACAATAACTTCTCTATTCTACCACCAACATCCATTCAACTCCACCATTTTTAATAACTCCCATTCTACTCCATATTCTTCCACCAACCTCCCATTCAACTCCACCAATAATACAACTTCCCATTCAACACCACCACGATTCTAACCTCCCTTTCTCTTCTCTTTATATTCATTTGTGCGTTCTCATTTTTTCGCATCCGCCATTCTAATAGAAAAGGGAGAGAGTTTGGAGTATTTTGTTGGTGACAGTGGTGAGACATCTTCCTCAAGCGACGACCTCCTTCAGGCCGCGTCACGAGTTCCCCATCGAGCTCGCTCAGCCTCTTCAATTTTATTTCTCCAATCGGATCGAGGCGACGATGGGAGTCCAGCGTAGCTGCTCCGCCAATCCGGCGAAGAACCAGGTAAGTATTCCTCATCATTCTCTTGTTATTTTATCTTATCTAATATCTTGTTTCCTTGTCGTTTGAATCACCATCATTATTTTTTTATCCATCACATCACATCCTCATATTTTTTATTTTCATATCATCCCGATCAACCCACCATTATATTTGCATTTGTTCATACTTGTCATTTTGCATTTTGTTCATTTTTCTTTGTTGAAAGAAAACAAAAAAATTTAAAAGTATTTGTTCATATTGCATTCATCCATTTTCTGTTTAATAAAAAAATTAAAAAAATATAAATTAAAAATATATAGTTTACATAACAAAAAATTCAAAAAAAATAAAAAAAAAGTTGCAGGGAAGTAGCAGCCCACGGCCGCCGCCCCCCTGCACCGCCCATCGCCACCTCCAGCGGTGGCCGATCCCGGCCGCGCACCGCCGTGCCCAACGCGGCCACGCCAGCCCTCTGTTGCACCTCCACGCCGCCGGTGGCCGCCCTCTCCTCGCCCACCAAGGCCGCGCGGGCAGTGCCCCAGCTCGTAGCCTCCACCGATCCAAGACACGTCACCCTCCGCGCGCCAGCGCGCCATCGCGCTGCCAGGCCTCCGCCTCTCCGCCGCCTCGCCGTCGTTCGCGACCTCCGCCGGCCGCATGATCCCTCACCTCCCCTAAATGCCCACCTGCGCACTTGGAGAAGAAGGTCCATTTTATTCTTTTTTTTATTTTATAAAAATTTCACTCGTGTCCTGTTTAGTTTATGTAATTACAAATCTATCTCTGTGCTTAGTTTTCTTGTAATTTTAGTTTCTCTATTTGCAAAGATACCCCTGTGTATGACATTAAATTTGGACATCAATATCGCACCTTTTTATTCAATGAAAAATACCTTTGTGTTGAGCAACTAATTCTATACCTCGTGGATATTTATTTATATTTTTGTTGTATTTAGGTAATTAATTAAAATTGTGGGACTGAAATTCTGCATATTTTACCCATTTTGAGCACTTAAATTTATATCTCACACATGGTTGCTCTAAAAATTCCACAAAAATTATATTAATGCCTTGAAGAGTATTTAATTTACTGTCCAAATTTCAACCAAAATGGAGTTATTTTATGCCTGAAATAAATTGTAAAGTGTTTTTAGTATTTGTTTTTTAATTAAATCCACATACATCCTTTTTCACAAAATTTTAACTCTCCTGGATTGCTTATCTAAATATCTTTCTGAGATAATTTGCATTCTGATTAATTTGATAATGTGGATTTATTAGGAATTAATTACTCACTATGACTCTGTTTTCACTAAAAAATCCATAAAAAAATTCATAACTTGTCAAAAAATTCCAAAAAAATACAAATAGCTTTCTTGCATCATATTTTCATTTCAGTAAATTTTTCATCATTTTTACTTACTGTTTGTGTGAGAAATTACGAAAACACCCATAAAAAGTGTGTATTTTTATTTATTGCATTTTAATTCCTAAAAATACAAAAAAATGTGTTTTATGTTCCCTACTGGATTATGACTTTAGGAAAAATATAATTTGGCTAAATTGGACTATTTTGTCATTAAAATTAATTTGGCCTTGTTGTATGCTTTCTTAGTGTCGTAATTCACTTGCATTGGCATTCGTTTTGCATTAAAAAAATTTAAAAAAATATACCGCTTGGAAATCTAGACCTAAGTTTTCGAATTAAATCCGAAGTTGTTCCTTTGCCTGTGTTCGACCCCGGACTTGCCCGGGATATAAATTAAGCCGAGACACTCTTCACGGAGATCTTCTCTCGGTTCTGACTGAATCGCTAAGTACACGTACCACAACGAACACGAATTAAATATCGTATTTAGCGACTCGTCAATTATACACAATGGAAAAATAATAAGGAAATTATATACGGTTATACATATATCATGATGCCCCCGAAAGTCGACTTTTACATATTAACTCTGATTTTAATAAAGCCACTTTCATTTTAAAGATAATTTATTTCTAAATATGAAAGTGAGTTTGATGAATTTTGAGTTCATACGTAATGGATATTTAGCTTTGAATGTTAATTTTACGTCTTTTTCGATTCCTTATACCATGTTATCTATACATTATTTTTTTATATTTTTACAATTCAATATACATTTTATGAACAATTTGAAGAAGAAAATATTTACGTTTGAAGTGATATGAATTATAAATAAAATAGATGAATGTACGTACAAGGTGAATAATATGTATATTTACATTTGTGATATATATATATATATATATATATATATATATATTTTGATATTATGATCGTTATCTCCCCCTACTTTTTCATCTTGTCGACCAAGCCAATATTGACATGGTCTCAATGTTAGGTTCAGAATTACATATTTACATACTTCTTTCCTCTATTTTTATTTGTTCTCTTTATTCCTTTATTTTGGATGAAATAAGTGTTAAATATGCAATATTAACAATTGATATGAATGTATTAATAAATGAGAATTATTTGTTATTTACATGTATTTTAGTAAGGATTTTGGAAAAAAATAAAAAAATAAAGGAGATGAATTATGGATTTGTCAGCGGCTCGATCGATGCTTGACGGTGTTTGCTGCTTGTTGAGATCGATCTTTCGAGTTGTCCTTGATTCAGATCAGTTGAGGAATGCTCGATGTGATCTATTTCCAAGTGCATGTACTCATGTGAGTCCAGATGCTTCGACTCAAAATAGGTTCACGAATTGAAGCTCGACTCTTTGATGATTCATCCAACCCAACACCTATGAATAAAGTCGAAGACTCAATGATAAAAACCTTAAACTAACTTATGTGAACAAGGAATAATGAGCGGAGGTGATGGTAGAGGCGTTAGATCGAACTCCTAGATCTGGCCACCGTATGTGGCTAGAGATGCTCAGATATGAAGGGTAGATTAGCAGAGGAAGTGGACTCAAGATGGAGATGGTGACTCTGATGGATTTGATCATCAAAATCAATGGAATTAGTATAGATTTGCATATAAAATGAAGGCGAATGAATGAAATGAGGATAGAATGAGATGTGAGAGAAGAGAAGGAAGAGGATTGGATCTACATAAAAGTAAGAGAGTGTCTACCTGACATATGCCGCATGTTGATTGAGCTCCGATGATCTCGAGGATGATGGCCTCAATGCCATGGCATCATGGAGGTTGATCACGGTGAGATGCAATGGAGCAGTACCTCGATGAAGATCATGTTGCTCCTCCTTAATCTCGACCATGTACGTTCAGTGACGGGTATGACCTCTGTTACTGGCCCTCTCACTCTGGAGTTGTGGGGCAAATGTAAAAGAAATGACAGATGGTGATGAAAGCTGGAAGGTGGAGCTCTTTTATAAAGAAGGGAAGAAGTCCAGGTGCATTGCAACTGGACAAGAATCGACCCGAGATGAAGGTCATAGGTGGTCGGTGAGGATGGTGGTGCTCTCACAAGATTGTTAGGTAGTTTGGGATAATGTGAGGGTGGATGAATGCAATTGGAAAGAGGAAAAGAAGGAAGAAAAAGAAGTAGAAGAGGATTCAGAGGAGGAGAAAGGGGGATGAAGTGAAGTAGACAAGTCAAATAGAGAGAAATAGACCAATGAGGACACGCCATGTGATGCTCCCCACTACAGGACAAAAAAATAAAATACATAACCTAACTATTAATTACAACTTAAAATAGATAACAAAGAGAAAATTAATTCAAATAATAAAATAAATAATGCTTACAAATTAATAAATATTTAATTGAAATTCTTAATAAATTAAATAAATTAATTTAAATACTAAAATTAAATAAATAACATAATTTATAAGTATAAGGTACTCATATACAATAAATTAACTATTTTTGATTATTTTTTTTATAAATACATTATTTATTTATATATTTAAAAAGTTTTTAATACATTTTTATTTTTATGACATTATTTAAACAGTTAAATAATTAGGTTTATGTACAATATGTGTACATTTTAACTATAATAAGTATATTTATTTAATTTTTGCTATTTTAAACTTTGCTAATTTTTAGTTAGATTTTATATATTTGTTATAATATATAAGGGAAGTAATAACAATATAAATAAGAAGAAACTACAAGTATTAAAATAATAAAGAGATAATATACAGTTGCACAGATACCGTAACACCTCAAAAAACTGACATTTACATTTTAACTCTAATTTTTATGAAATCACTTTCATTTTAATGTAATTTAATTTTGAACACAATGAAAGTGCATTTGGTAAATTTTGAATTCATATTGAGTAGATATTTATCTTGAATATTCATTTTATGGCTTTTTAGTTCTTTATACCAAGTTATCTATACATTAAATAATTTTGAATATATTTTTAAAAATTAATATACATTTTATAAATAAGTTTGAAGAATAAAATAATTTGTTTTGAACAGACATGAATGATAAATATAATAGATGAATACATGTACAAGGTGAATAATGTGCATATGTACACTTAATGATATTTATTTTCTTATATTCTTACAGATTAGGATCCTTATCTCCCCTTACCTATTTATCTTATTGACCAAGTATATATCGACCTGGTCTTGGGGTTAGTATCAGTACGTACATATTTACGTATTCACATACTTTTTCCTTTTATTTTTATTTTTCTCTTATTCTTTTCTTTTGGATTAAATAAGTTTAAAATATATAATATTAATAATTGAAGTTAGTATGGTAATTAATGAGAATTAGTTGCTATTTACATGTATTTTATTGGACATGTGAGCCCACGACGAGCCATTATGTAATAAATGTTATTGTGAATATCAATCCCTAATCTGAAATGAAGAATAACTAATTTTGCATAATAGGTCCCTTAGTACAATTTGGGTAATGTACCATGGCCATCTTAATGATCATACAGTTGTTGATTGAATTATTGAATCATAGAGGCTGGTGCTTAGATGAATATCTAAAGAGTTAGATTGAGGACTCATCAAGCACCGTCAAATGATTATTAAGAGAGGATCTCCAGCCTGAGAAGGAGATGGCAATCCTTTCTCTAAAGGTTGATATTTAACCAACCTCTTGACGCAGATCTTCTACATAGGAATAGATATTCAGAGGTGTTAGATAAGTTAGGTCAAAGAGTTCACTTAATGAGAGCGAGATAACCAAAGTCCTATGTCATATGCTGTCACGATATAGGCACACATCCTTTGACCGGAGACAGATGTATTACTATATGTTCGAGTATGTACATTTGGCAGACCAATAGGATGATGATCTAACCAAGGTCTATACACCACCGCGCTAGTGTGCATGCAAGGGCATATGAGTAATACGATCTCTCAAAGGGATTATACATATTCATTTACTGAACTAGAAGACATGAGATCACTCATGAGATTATGGGAAGAATCAAATTCTGTGGACGGTCGTCTCGCTTTGGAAGCTTGACTGAATTTGTAGGTGTGATATATGCTTTTGGAAAGTATATGATCAACACCTGGGTATGATATATGCTTTTGGAAAGTATATGATCAATACCAACTCCCAATAATCAAATGAGAAACTAAATTATAAAATCCTGAAGAAGACAATCTAAAATAGATCTAAAACTTCAAGTTTACTCTCGGTATTCCAGTATGCAGGATGTGCAGGTATTAGGAATACATGAGGGTGATGTGATCATAAACGATTGTATAACCAGGACGCCTCTATTCCGAGGGAGTGATGACTGGATTTTAGTGACTCCTCTCATAGAGAAGTAATCTGATCTTAGTCCAAATGTTGGACATTGATCTGAATGTGATTCAGATATAATGAGAAGATTAGATTTGCGGTCTTCATTTAATCAAGCATCTATGATAGGTCCGTAAGATCTAGATTTGAGATGTGATCTCAATATCCAAGTCACTATACACGGAACAATACAATCGCACTGTCATTATCTCCAAGTATCCGCAGAGAAAGCACATTGTTCTTGAAGGAGTTCAAGAATAATTTAATTGTTGATATATGTATCCGAGCATTGAGAAAATTGATAATTAAATGTGATTTAATTATCATGAATAATATGAATTTAATTCATATTATAAGGAGAGTTATCCAAGAAAATTAAATGTGATTTAATTATCAAAGATGTGAATAATGTGAATGTGATTCATATTATTTGGGAACAAGAGAATAGAGATCCAAAATGATAAATGTGATTTAATTATCATGGATATGAATAATGTGGATAGAACTATCCATATTAATCATAAATATATTGTAAATGTGACTTATAATATATAATAGAGACTATTGTGATTTATATTTGTTAATTAGTTATTGTTGTGAATTGGATTCACATTGGATGATTAATTGAAAATATGATTTACATTTTGTTTTGGGATGTGAATGTGATTCACATTTTCTCAATGGCATGATTGCAATATTCACAAGATAATTATGAATTATTTTTTGTGAAATAATTTACAACAAATCTTGTTGTAAAACTTGGAGATATCATGAGATAATGAGATCTCATGAGATAATGAGAAAATTGACCCAATCCACCTAAGAGGGCGGACGACCACTAACTTCTATTGGAAGAGGGTGGTCGTCCCCCCCTTTTAGGGATAAGGTCAAATCCCCTCGCCTCTTATCTCGAAGGTCAAAGTGAATTAATTTTGAAATTAATTTATATTGATTTATCAATATATATTAATTTGAATTAAATTATTTATTGTTGTATTTTTACAAACAACATCTGGTCATTCAAAGAAACACAAATCAATCTCATCCATTGATTTTGTGTTGTCCATGGATTGAGATTCATGGACTCCCAAAAATCCTATATAAGAACAGGCACCCCTTGCTCATTGAGATAGATTAACAATTGCTCTCTCTCTCTCTCTCTCATTCTCTCTCTCTTGTGGCTGTCCACCATGGAGCATTAGAGAGAGTCGCCATCGCCGTAACACCTTTATTATGCTACCGGATTGTTTGCTCGTGAATTTCCTTCTCCTTCGATGCACCTCGCTCGTGAAGAAGACATTGAATCTCATGTGCAAGATCAGGAGATTCGTCGCTTGGATCATCAACATGGATTGCGAGGAGCATGCATCTCATCAACGTGGTCGCAAGCGTCTCGTCCGACGAATCGGACTTGAGACATGAGATCTCTTTGTTTAGAGACCCGATCGCAACCATACTTCAAGAGTTAATATTAATACCTAATTATGGCTTAGATGAAATGACCCGAGAAGTGTTCTTGGATCATGTGGTTTTATCTTTGAAAATTTTTTAATTTCGGTGCCTAGTGAAACTAGTACAACTAGTCGCTCCAAATCGCATATGATGTGATCTTTACACTTCCATGATGCACTTAAGGATCTTAGCATATCCTTCAAGTGGGGTAAGAGCCATGTTAGAAGTTTTTGGATACGGTTCATAAACTTAGGAGGACTTGGGTTCATAAGGGTTTGTGAAAATTTTATCACATTTCATTTTCGCAGCCCTATTCTGTGATTATTTTCGTTCCTATTTAATTTTTTAAATAAAAAATTATCACTAGAATAATATTCCCCATTAATTAAGGAAACTGTGGCATTTGAGTTTGCATGATTTGGAATTCGATTGCTCAAGATATGATCATTTTAATGAACATATATCCTCTGTTTCAGAGATGACGAAACTTGACATAATTAAAGAGTTAGTTACTGTTTTAAATGCCTAAAAATGCATGCTAATCACTTGTGTTCTATTATAAATCAAATTAGTAAACTTTGGAAACTTATTTTTCCTAATTTTAATTTAAATTGATTGAGATATGCTAATTTTAGTAAGTAGGGGTCACTGCTGAAAATTACATACTTGATCATGAACCTTGTGATTGTCATTCAATTAAATTAATGGAAATTAATGATTAATTTCCTGAGTTAATTATTGATGAATATTTTTGAAATAATTAAAAATGATGATTATTTCCTTGAATGACATTGATCATAACCAACCTGATTAGATATGATCTAGATCACAATTGGTTACATGAACCTTCCTACAAAAATTGGTGCTTGAATAGGATTGAGGATTTATTTAGAAAGTCTCTTATAATGTTAATATAAAATGTTTTGATTGTTATAATATGGTATAACTTCGATTGAAAGGTCGATTATCATCTCAAGTACAACGTGATCAATTTGGCATTATCCTAATCCGAGACGGATATGGTGTCTACTCGAGGAGCGTTGAGGTAGTAGGTTACTCCATGAGCAGTTTGTCCCACTCCCGTCGGTACTGGCCCTGACAACGGGTAGGGAATGTATAATGCTTGAGAGATCATTATGTATTTTTCTAATTATTAAAATTCGAAATAATACGTATTTTGAGATTATACCATCCTTCAAGTAACAATTAAAAATTATTTGTTGGTTGATTGATTGGATTGATAACTGATTTAATATGATTAAATGAATTGAATCCATATAAAATTTAAACATCCTATTACGAATAGAGTTGTTTTTTTCCCTTGGAAGAATTAATTATGTGAATATGATTCATAATAATTAATTAGAATTTGAACATGATATGGAGGATCATATAAGTGATATACATGGTCTTCCGTCAAGGTGAAGGGTTCTGTCGCCAGGGATTGTATGGAGCGAAGTGACAGCTCCTGCATACAAGAACATCTGGATCGTGCTCTTTACTTCTCAAAAGAGTAAGGTCATATGCACAGTGACCCCAATATCGGGTCCCCATATTATTGGGGAGATATTGGATTGCGCATAGCGAGTTCTATTCCTATTGACGGTTGGTTAAATTAATGACGGATCAACATCACCTTAGGGGTGGTGGGCCCGCTTGTTAAAGACCAAATTGGGAATTCAGTTGGACTTGCAAGGCGGAATGTGTTCCTGCTTCTTTTTATCCGAGTCACATGTTCTAGTATTATTGAGATGTGACAAAGATAAGAAAGGAGATCCCATATCTTGCTTGATATATAATGGTAAGTATATCTCCTTCATTGAAAGTGATTAAGGAATGAACTTTCAGTGTTGACAAGGCAACACAAATTTGATGTAAAAATTACCAAATCAAAGTAATATATATTTATGCATATTTCTTATTACGGATAATCCTCATTAAACCCACTCAATACTATACTCAACAGTGACTAGTAAAATATCATGGAATGGATCCATGAGCAAGACATTGTATTTTCCGTTGGACACAGAATTTATGTGGTTGCAATGTGCAAGTTTTCCTCACAATAATAAGGAATGACAATTAAATAGACAATAGGACAACAACATAGGGTTTGTGTATCTCTATAGTCTTGATCTCTCATAGAATGTAATTTGGAAGTGACATGTTGATGATGATCATAATTGTCAAATATTCCTTATAAAATCTAAGAAGATGTTTTTGCATACATATGTGTACTCGACATTTAATCATGAATGGCATGATTCACTGCATTATGCAGAATGGTAGCTCTATAAGAGATGATGTATTCAAAATGTTTGAGTGCCTACCTGAATCAAAGTCTTTAAGAGTTAAGATGTATATAGATATGACGATTGTCATCATTTTACTATCTATACTCTAGTCATTCATGAAGCTTCGTAATATTTATATTGTATGAATTTAATGAAGCATGTATAAATGTTGAAATACTCTTATATTGAAATCTTTTTGAAATCAACATAAGAGATCATTTGCCTTAAGCAATGGTTGTTTATAGATGAAGGGAGAACGATGGAAGCATGGGTTGGACCCAAGTAAGAAAGGAAAGTCAAAAGAGTTGACTATACTTTTGTGACTTCCATATGACATCCAAAGAGTTGGATAAATGCCAATACTGCAATAAGCTGATGTACCGATAGTGTGACTATCTAGACTATCTAGGATTTTTAGAGAAGGACTCGGATAGTGCATCGGATAATATACTTTTAATCATTGAAATTAACTTTCCTATTTCATAAGATCAAAGTCTAATAATTGTATCTCATTCTTCTAATAACACTTGCAATTGGTTGTATATGTTTTAGGAGACTGGAAAATTTGATGTTAAGGTTTAATAGTCATCCACATGGATATTGATGCAATTGTTGCAACAATCTCTATTGGATAAATAGACTTCGTATTTTCAGTCGGAGAGACCTTAGTCTTAGAGAATGTCTCTTCGACCTAGATAGTAGAATACACTCATTGTATATTTCTAAATGTTGGAAATAAATATGATTTCTGGAATAGACATATCATAAAGAGTTCTGATGGATATATTTCAGAAAGTAATCTAACATCTGGAGGACTCTACTAAATTAGAAAACTAATGAATGGTTCATTAGCATTTCTAATACTGAAAATTAAACCTTGAAAGATCAATAGTGGGATGAAGATCATTTGACAATGATCTGGCATCAAACCTTGGACATAAGTCAGTTGTTGAGATCAATAGACTAGTAAGAGATGAAATTTTAGATTGTCTGAAATTTCAAATCTTACATACTTTTGAATATTGTATTCAAAGTAGAAAATGTCCAATTCACCCTTTTCTGGGAATGGTGTTAGATGCAAAGGTATTCAAGATCTCATACATATTGATGTTTGTAGATCATTTGTATCATAATAAACAATGATGATATGCGATATCATTTGATGATTATTTGTGATATGAGATTTCTTCCCTTTACCCTATAAACCTTTGAAATGTTCAAAGATTTAACAATTTTAGTTTAGAACCAAAGTTTGAAGGAAGATGAAATGAATTTGATCTAATCAATGTTGCTTGTACCTACTAGATGAATTCATGGAATATGTTATGGAGAAAGGAATATTATTCTTATCTCAATCCTCCTAATGTACCTTAACTCAATAGAGTTGTATAGAGATACAATTGGATCATGTGTGACATAATCTAATCAATGATGAATATTAGCATAATTACCTCTTAGTTTCCTTGTATATATGTAGTAGAGGATACAACATATATCCTTAATAAGGTTCCATGCTAGTAAGCTAGAATCATGCACCAGAGAGTGCTACTTCATTAGGAAAGTAAAGGATGGTATTGGATACCTACTTTACGACCTTGAGATTTTTAAAATATTTCATGTCTAAGGATGTGATTCTTAGAGGATGACTCTCTTGAGAATCAAGATGAAAATGAAGCGAAGGAACTCATTTATTCTTGAGAAGATAGTGAGACTCCTGAAATCAGAAACTAAAAGGACAATTAAAGATGAAACACTAGTACATTTTCAAATGAGTTTGAGGATGGATTTCATATGTCAGAGAAATCTGACAATGATCGAACTTCATGTGATGAAGCTTTTGAAGATCATGACATGGAAAGATGGATGTTAGAAATAAAGTCTAAAGTAGACTTCATATACAAGTGTTTTAAATGGACTGTCGAGGATCCACCTTAATGGGTAAGACCCGTTAAGGTGTAAATGGATCTTCAAGAGAAAGAAGGGACCTGATGAGAAGGTAGGGACCTTCAAAGCACGGCTCGTAGCCATGTGCTACACACCAAAGAGAAGACATCTATTGCGATAAGACTTTATCTTCAATGACCATGCTTAAACCCATCAGAATATTGCTAACTATAGCTACACAACTTGACTTTGACATCTACAAGATGGAAGTCAATATTGCATTCCTCTATGAATACCTTTCTGAGGATATTCATATGAAATAGCCCTAGGACTTCATAGTTGAGGAAAGAAAGGTGTGCAAGCTAAGGAATTCCATTTGTGGACTCAAATAAGCTTCTTGTAGTTGGAACATCAGATGTGATGGAATTATAAAGGTTATGATTTTGGATAGAATCTTGATGAACCGTATGAAGTTTAGTGGGAGTGCCATTGTGTTCATTGTGATAAATGTAGATGATATCCTAATCATTTGGAATGTTATAAGGATGATAATGAGTGTTTCATAGTCTGGCTATTCCATACCTTGAGATATTATCTCAAGGATACCTCTTAGATCTTAGTTCTTAAGTTGTTCAGAAGCAAAGAGAAGAGGATATTGGGACTGTTATATTAGTGGTACATCTTGGACATGTTCCATTTTCTGGAAAATTCCAAGAAAGGATACCTTTCCTTAAGATATGGTACTGACCTATCTGAAGGGATAACACCTGAAAGAGTTGAGGAAGTGAATGCTAGAACTGCTTGCCCTTGTACATCAGTTACAAGAGGTCGATTGTATGCTAAATGTGTACAAAAGACATATTCTGCCATGTAGTGGGAGTAGTATACTGTTACTAATCCTACTATAGAGATAAAATACTTGATTGCAGTAATAAAAATATCTTCAAAGATGACAAGACTTTAGAGATAGTAATCTCTAAGTATTATCTTCAAGACCTTAAGATTTTATAGATGGAGATCTAAAAGGTCTTAACTGCGGATACCTTAGGAGATAGAGATCTCAAGGAATAAGGGTATTCTCATAAGGATAATAGAAATTACATATTGGTTATAATGATTATTGAATTGTAGTGTTAAAGACACTATACTTAACAAGATTGAATATTGGCTGCATAAGATGTGACATTCGCATTGGATGTGAGCATTGTTACTATAAGATATACAAGTACCGTAAAGGGACTTGACGTAGTCTATTGGGAACAGAGTGACTGATCACCTTACCTAACTATTCTAAATAGCCCATGATTGTCACATGAGTGAGGGTTTAAATGTTTAGCCTATTAATGGCTCTTTGGGCAAGTGGGATATTGTTGGACATGCGAGCCCACGACGAGCCATTATGCAATAAATGTTATTGCAAATATCATTCTCTAATCTGAAATGAAGAATAACTAATTTGCATAATAGGTCCCTTAGTACAATTAAGGTAATGTACCATGGCCATCTTAATGATTATACAACTATTGATTCAATTATTGAATCATAGAGGCTGGTGCTTGGATGGATATCTAAGGAGTTAGATTGAGGATCCATCAAGCATCATTAACAGATTAAGAGAGGATCTCCAGCCTGAGAAGGGGATGGCAATCCTTTCTCTAAAGGTTGATATATAACCGACCTCTTGATATAGGTCTTCTGCATAGGAATAGAGATTCAGAGGTGTTAGATAAGTTAGGTCAAAGATTTGACTTAACGAGATCGAGATAACCAAAGTCCTATGTCGTATGCTGTCACGATATAGGCACACATCCTCTGATCGGAGACGGATGTGTTACTATATGTATGAATATGTACATTTGGCAGACCAATAGGTTCATGACATAACAAGGTCTCTACACCGATACACTAGTGTGCATACAAGAGCATATGAGTAAAACGATCTCTCATAGGGATCATAGAGGTTCATTGCTGAACCAGAAGGCATGAGCTCACTCATGAGATATTGGGAAGAATCAAATTCTGTGCATGGTCATCTCACTTTGGAAGCTTGACTGAATTTGTAAGGTTTGATATATACTTTTGGAAAGTATATGATCAAAACCTAAGTATGATATATACTTTTGAAAAGTATATGATCGATATTGACTCCCAATGATCGAATAAGAAACTTAATGATAAAACCCTGAAGAAGACAATCTAAAACAGATCTAAAACTTCTGGTTTACTCCGGGTCTTCCAGTATGCATGATGTACATGTATTAGGAATACCTGAGGGTGATTTGATCATAAACGATTGTATAACCATGCTTCCATTACGAGGGAGTGATGAAACAGGTCCGAATTTAAATGACTTCTCTCATAGCGAAGTAATTTGATCTTAGTCCAAATGTTGGACATTGTTCTGAATGTGATTCAGATGTAATCAGAAGATTAGATTTGCGGTCTTGATTTAATCAAGCATCTATGAGAGGTCCGTAAGATCTGTATTTGAGATGTGATCTCAATATCCAAGTCACTATACATGGAACAATACAATCACCATGTCCTTATCTCCAAGTATCCGTGGAGAAAAGCGCATTGTTCTTGAAAGAGTTCAAGAATAATTTCATTATTAATATATGCATCCGAGCATTGAGAAAATTGATAATTAAATGTGATTTAATTATCATGAATAATATGAATTTGATTCATATTATAAGGAGAGTTATCCAGGATAATTAAATGTGATTTAATTTATCAAAGATGTGAATAATGTGAATGTGATTCATATTATTTAGGAATAAGAGAATAGAGATCCAAGATGATTAAATGTGATTTAATTATTATGGATATGAATAATGTAGATAACACTATCCATATTAATCATAAATATATTGTAAATGTGATTTATAATATATAGGAGAGAGACTATTGTGATTTATATTTGTTAATTAATTATTGATGTGAATTGGATTCACATTGGATGATTAAATAAAAATATAATTTATATTTTGTTTTGAGATGTGAATGTGATTCACATTTTTCCAATGGCATGATTGCAATATTCACAGGATAATTATGAATAACTTTTTGTGAAATAATTTACAACAAGTGTTGTTGTAAAACTTGGAGATATCATGAGATAATGAGATCTCATGAGATAATGAGGAAATTGACCCAATCCACCTAAGAGGGTGGACGGCCACCAACTTCCGTTGGAAGAGGGTTGTCGTCCCCCCCCTTTTTTTAGGGACTATGTCAAATCCTCTCACCTCTTATCTTCAAGGTCAAAGTGATTTAATTTTTAAATTAATTTATATTGATTTATCAATATCTATTAATTTGAGTTAAATTAATTGTTGTTGTGTTTCTACAACAACATCATGACCATTGAAAGAAATACAAATCAGTCTCATCCATTGATTTTGTGTTCTCTATAGATTGAGATCCATGGACTCCCAAAACCTTATACAAGAAGAGCCACCCCTTGCTCTTCGAGATAGATTAACAATTGCTCCTTTTCTCTCATTCTCTACATGCTAAGTCTCTCTCTCTTCTATGGCAGTCCACTATGGAGCCTTAGAGAGAGTCTCCATTATCGCATCATCGTCGTTATGCTGTCGGATTGTTTGCTCGTGGATCTCTGTCTCCTTCGGTTTGACTTGCTTTTGAAGAAGATATTGGATCTCGTGTGATGAGATCAGGAGATTCGTTACTTGGATCATCAACATGGATTGCAAGGAGCACGCATCTCATCAGCATGCTCGCAAGCATCTCCTCTACTGGATCAGACATGAGACAGGAGGTCTCTTCATTTAGAGACTCGATCGCAACCACTCTTCAAAAGGTAAACTTAATACCTAATTGTGATTTAGATGAAACAATCTGAGAAGTGTTATTGGATCATGTGATTTCATCTTGGTTTTTTTTAATTTCCGCTGCTTAGAAAAACTAGTATGACTAGTCGCTCCCGATCGCATACGATGCAATCCTTATGCTTTCGTGATGCGCTTAAGGATCTTACCATATTCTTCATATGTTACCACATTTTTTAGACAAAGATGAAAGAATAAAGGTGATGAATCATGGATTCATTAATCATCCACAATAAGATGGTTAGGCTGGAGGATTACCCAGACATTAGATGATTTGTTGCATTCTTTATATTGGAATGGAAATAAGTATGATATGCACATATTCTATTGATTGAATTCACTCTAACAATAGACACCAATACTAGTATAAGAATGGTAACTTATGGAGCACTATATGGTAGAAGATATACATCTTCTTTGAGCTATACTGAAGTATATGAAAGAAAAATGTGGGGACCTTAGATGGTTCAAGAGACTACTGATGTGATCACGAAGATCAAGAAGATACTACCAGCAAATCAAAGCTTCAAGAAGAGTTATTGTTATAATCTGAGGACAAATATGGATTTTAGTGTTGAAGACCTACTCTTCGTTAAGGTGTCTCATATGAAAGGCATTTAGAATTCGGAATCAATTGGAAGTTAAAGCCAATGTACATTGGTCCCTTTGAGATACACAAACGTGTAGGTTCAGTGGCTCAATGGCATATAGGCGGATGCTTCCACCGCACTTACCTAAAATACCTAATGTATTTAATATATCAAATCAAAGGAAGTACATTTTAGATAGTGGCCATGCAATCCATCATGAAGATCTAGAGTTAGAGTTCAATCTTACCTATCAAGAGTAGCCAAAAGAGATTATAGATAGAATGGAGAAGAAGCTTCACAATAAGATCTTGCATCATATAAAGATTCTTTGGAGAGATTAAAAAGTCATGTGGGAACACAAAGATGAATTGCATAACGAGTATCCATCATTTTTCATCAACGACGGTATGAAACATTTCGAGGACGAAATTTCTTAAGAGGGTAATATTTTGCGGCTTCTATATTAAAAAAACTAACATTAATATTTGAATGTTGTGGGATTATTCATGCAAATGCACGTCACAACTTAAAGTGGGATGGGGAGAGCCCAATGCCCCATTCAGCTCTTCCACTTTCCCTATATCCTTTTTATCCTACTCGAACAGTGAAGAGATGGAGAGAAATAGACAAGGAGAAAAGAAGATGACAAGAAGAGAAAGGAAGAAGAAGCTCAGAGAAGAAGAAAGATGTCAACGTTGAATTGGCATCATAGAAAGGTAAAGGCCCTCTTCAAGAATCAATACTTTGAATTTTTAAGATTTATTTTAGGGATGTTTTAGAAATGGAGCTTCCTAGCATTGTTTTCGTGCTTGCATTCTTTACGAACATTTTAGGGGTAGTTTATGGACAAAAAATATGCAAAAGGTACGATTGTTGGAATAACATGGTGGATGGTATTAGGGATTTATATTTAGTAGGAGATATAATCAATCATATAAGTAAGTTTTCTTTTTGTGGAATGCATAACAATTACATGGGTGTATGCTGATTTTTCTCAACTTGGTGGATTCTTAGTGCGGACTAGTGATCCCTCACTTTTGATTATAAGATTGTTATTGGAATGTGTTGACTATATTGTTTAAAATTGATAAAATAGTGGATATATAGATCCATTTGTGTAAGAAAATGGAGATGAATGGACGATAACATCATATGAAAACATTTCACAAAGAAGATAATACGAGGGGAAAGGAAAAGATAATTTACATATGTGATTATGTTTGGTGGCTAAAAAAATATGGATAAATAAGATAAATTATGGATTGCAACTGTGTAGATGTTGAGAGGAGAATTTAATTCGGAGATTTTCCACCATAGAATATATTCATTTTCCTTGTATGGAAGAGTATAAAATTTTGATGGAAGTAATATATATATGAAAGAGGAATGTCAAGAATATTGTAGACATTTCAATGGAACATACTTATTAAAATGAATGGACCACATGTTGATTGGGAAGAATGAAATCATTGGTATTATGAACATTTCAATGGAGTAACAAATGAAAGAGAATAGAGCATCATTGATAAATGTATTTGTATAAAGGTAAATGATGACGAACATTATTTAGGTGTGAGTTGGGAAAGAAAAATATGAAAGATGAATGGGAAAGGTGAATGATCAAGTTCCATATGGAGTTATTATTTCTGAACAACTCATTCTCCAATCAATAACATGATCCATTTTAACATGGTCATAGTTATACTTACAACGAAGTCATACTCGGATGAAATCATCGAGAGTTTGGATGATAAACTCTGCATATCAAAAGTAAAGATTTTCCTTTCTAAAGTTATATTTTTCCCATTATATCTCTTATTGAGAAGAGCTTCTTATTAAATATAATTACACTATGAAATCATGTGAGGAACTTAGTTATTGAGTTAATATTAAGACACATGAGGAAAAATCTGTGAAAATCAAATACATCGAGAGATGCGGTTGATTTTTAGGATAGAGCTTTGGTGAATTAAAACACAAAAACACGTAAAAAAAGAAAGAAGAGAAAAAATGAAATGATATTTCAGGACTTTGCTTCCAACTAGCCAGCGTAGATCATTTGGATTGAAACCTGGTATATAGAACTTCATGAAGCAAACAATCCGATATTAGTCTGTGATAGTGCCACTAGTAATTGACATGCTTGGAAACAAATGAAAAGAGAGTGATTGGGGGGGTAATTGCTTGAGACGTGATGACTTTCCACTATGTCCTAGTAATGGAGATGTGCTATATACTCGAGGGTTAACGAATCGAAGGACACTAGTTGTCTAAGATACCTGATAGCTATAGAAAATCTTAGCCACTAGAGAATTCCCCAGCGGAGTTACACAACAATGACATTGATTGTTATAAAATTTACCATGAAGATGATGATAACCTAGATAAAGATCCCAATAAATAGAAGAATGTGTGAATAATTAAAACTAGAAAAATAAATAGGAAAATAGAAAGGACAATTTACTATAAAATGTAGAATACATAACTACTAAAATTTATCCTATTCATATCTTTTATATATCCTTGTCGAGCCTTTGCTCGCATCCATATTTGACAAATCTAACTCAGGTGATGACCAAGACCCGCATTACCATATGAAAGTCCACTGATTTCCTCGATGGCCACTTTGTCTACGTTCTGCACCAGCACACTTCATGTCCACCATCCTTCGAGATGAAAGCAAACCGAGAATCACCATACAATATCCATGTAGAAGAAGATCAAGTGTTGGTCATGCTTTTGGAGACGATAATCATAATGACCAATCTCACATCATAATAAGAAGCAATGATTTGTATCATTGTCAACGCCATCAAGCTTTTGACAAGGAATGAGCAGAAGATGACACATTGGGGAAGAAAGTTTTTGTTTGCTTTGTGATGGAAAAATGGGGATATAACTTTTTGTAACCCTTCGTAGTTATGAATAGCTTTTAGTCCACTAACTTTTACTACTTAGATGGATTATATTCAATATTAATTTTACTTATACAAACACTTCTTTTTGGACAACTACAAAACTTGAAAGATATATACTACAGTAAATGCGTGGACATATGTTCCACTATACATATCTCACAATATGCCTTTTTGTGTATCAAATGTGTTTTAGATGGAAATGCATGGTTTATGTTTAGATATTCTTATTTCTCTTAATACTTGGTTATTTTCTTGGGCAATGGTTTTATCATCAAGTTTTGATACATCCCAGCCATATCGGGCCTAGGTGATAGGGACTTGACACAAAAGGTTAAAACCCACTCTTTTAACTCTGATACTTTTATAACATTTTAATTAATCGATTGAACACCGATAGGGGGTCTTGAAGTCACACAAGGGGAACCTCAGTCGCTGAAGTGATCAATCTCGAGAGTAAGCCAATTAAAACAACAATCAACCCATAATAATAAAATAATCAAGCAATGCAATAAAAATGAAATGGATCAAAATTTATATAAATACTACAATGAAATGTGCATAGTGTACAAGTAGAGTAGGGCATCAAACTCAGGGAACAAGTCAATGTAGCAATATTATTATTTATAAATAAATAATAATGTGTAGATGTGTATATTTATACGCATAATATTTCTCTTCTTTAATGTTTTTGTGGGTTTTTATTTTTAAATTTATTTTTTGATATATATATATATATATTTTAATTTTATAAATTTTATTTTCTCTTTACATTTTTTATTTTTAATTTCCTTTTCTTTTTAATTATATAATAAGCATATATAAGAGTATAAATATGTATAAAATGTAATATGTATAATATAAATAATACATAAAAAAATATTAAAAAATAGAAAAAAATAGAAAATACAAGAAAGAATAGTCCTTTTTATTTTTTTAAGGATTTAAAAATATTTATATGGTATTTTAATGATAAATAATAATATAAACTATATATAACTATATATAAGTATATAATATAATATAAGGTTATTTATTAATAAATATATTTATAAATAGTCAAAAATTACAAAATAAATTATTTTTATGTTTTTTATATTTTTCTTCTATTTTTTTGATTTTTTAGAAATTTTCGATATTTTTTATGTATTTTTAAAATCCAAATATGCAAAATCAGGGACTTAATAAATAGTTTGATTTGTTTTGATATTTAAAAATACTAAATAACTCCAAAATTTCTCAAACCTAATTCTAATATATATATATATATAGTGGATCTGGAGGTTCGGTTAGATGTAGGTGTACTAGAGCTTCTTTGTTGATCCTTGGCTCCAGATGGGTCTGAAAAACCCATAATCTGCACCAAAAAGATTGGTGGCTCGAGGGCGTCGTCCCAAACCAAGTATTGAAGCTGGTAGCGACGAGATGGGGATGGCGATGCAGCTCCGACAAAGGGTGACGGATTGGAGCTCGGATCCCAGATCCACGATGGATCTGGGTTGGTAGATAGGGGAAAAGACGAAGAACGTGGAGAGGAATAAAGTGGGATTAAAATGGGGGTGATTAACGATCGAGAACAGATCAATTTTGGCGTGGAGCTCAAGCTCCAGGTCAAAAGGGGGCTTTTTTATTACGATCGAATTAATAACTAAGACATGAATTAAAAGCAAAAAATAAAATCTAGAATATAAGATTACCTAAAATTACAGAAGAGAGGGCCTCAAATGAACCAATGGCCGAAGAGACAGGACCTGCCGGAGGTGGCTCCGGTGGTGATTTGGATTTCCTCTCCAACTGTTCCTCCTCGCTGGTAGGGCCTATCGTCCACTTGCAGTCACCAAGGAGGAGATGTTAGAAGGACCTGAGGGGCTAAGAAGGGACAAGAAGGGATCAAATCTCAAAAAGGTGGTGATGGTGAAGGTTTTATAGAAGGTGAACGGCTGGAAAGGTCATGTGTTGGGCGATGAAGGAGTGGAGGATTGGGTGATCAGATGGGTGATGAATCTGTGATTCATCACATCAAAAGTCAAAAATAGAGCCTTGTTCCCGAGAAAATAGAGGCATGTTTCCTTTTATCTTGCATAAATAACACTCATGCATGCATCCATAATTCATGCATTATAACAGCTCATCTGCATTTAAATAAGTAGCCACAAATCCCCTGTAAAATACCTCTTCATCAAAATAACTCCTTCTCTATAATACAGGTATATATTCCTTAATAATAGAGGGAAGAATGCCAAAAAGCCACCCTTGTAAAATAGCCCAAACATCCTGGGAACCCTTGTACATTAAAATATACATAAAGCCCTCATACAAACCCCTAATTAGGTCTACTCACTCTTAGAATACTACATATTAAAAGACCTTCAAAATGAGACTAATTTCATTGCAATCGGAGCTTGTATGAGAAACTTGGGTTTTTGGGTCATTTTGTATACTACATATGTACATTTATGTATCCTTGTATTTATGTACCATATTTGACCTTATCTCCGTCTTTGGTCAACATGAAACTTGTAGATCTCATCAAGATCTACAACTTTCATGTTTTGAGTATTTCCAAATTCGGCCTCCTCTTCAACCTACACGCATTTTTCCTCCAGCCATTCACAGCAGGCCACGTGGCGCCCTCTGATTGCGCCACGCGGCCCGCTGCCCATCGCCTCATCCGCCCGCGCCCTCCGCCGTTGGATCTCGCTTCAGATCCAACGGCCCCTCTGTGACCACGTGCGCTCATTCTCTCAGCCGTTCGATCTTCATCCGCATTCAGATCTGTCCGCTCGTTAGCGCCTTAAGCAGGGCTCGCCACGTGGCGCGTTGACGACCGATCGATCGCATCTCAGAAGTTGCATCTCAGCCACTCCTTTTCTTGATGCCTCTCAACCGCTCGATCGGCCTAAGCTCTCCATCATCACCGTTCGCTAGCGCCTCGCGCACAGCTTGCCACGTGGCCGCTTCATCGACCATTTATCTCACCGCCTCAGATCTAATCTGGCCCGTCGCTCCACGCTCTAATCTCCACCGTTGGATCACAAGATCCAACGGTGGAGACTTCGTCTCCTACCTCCAGGCGCCCCTCTCCCCCACGTCCCTTGCCTTGCGGGAGGGGCGCCCCCTTTCCTTTTCTGGGCACACGTCAGCCATCTCCTCCGGCCGCTGACCTCGCCACGACGCTCCCCACTCGTCCCTCTCCCTCGCCAGCACCCTCAATCGCCACCACCTCCATCATATTCGCCCCACGACGACCACCAATTTCGCCAATCCACCAGCTAACCCATCAACTCCACCTTATAAATACGCCATCACCAGCGACCTTCACCCCTATCCGCCACTCCAGAGAGATCCCTCGAGCTCCAAGCTTCCTATTGGTGACAGCAATCGGCTGATTTGTCGAGCGACGACAGAGCTTCTTCTCCGGCGAGATCCTCGGCCCACCGCCGTGTCGCAGCCACTCCTTCGAGCAGCTGCTAGAGCTCGGGACCTTACCGATCCCTCGAGCGACGACCCTGGAACTCCCAGCAGAGCTCCAATCCCCAGGTAACCTCCTTCATCTCCTCCGATCTTCGTCTTTATTTTCGTGTTCATCTTCTCCGATTTCATTCGCCACCCACGACCACCCTCGCACCTTCCAATCACCTCGGCGAGTTTCGCGTCGAAGCTCCGATCATCGCAGCACCCTCCGCACATTCCGACGACGCATACCACCTTCCTCCGACGAGCAGCTCCGCCATTTGGCCGGAGCTTACTCGCCAGACCATCGCACTCCACCGTAGGCCTCGCCGCTCACTCACCTCACCTCCACGAACACCTGCACGCCTCGGCTATACTTCTAACCTTTTGCAGGTACTCAATTCATCATTGGCCGGAGCCTCGTCGGAGCTCTCCTCGAGCTTCATCGACTCCGAGCTCCAGCCCTCCTCCAGGGATCCAGAGACCACCGGAGGCTTCGCCTTTCACTTCCGCTTCTTCCGAGCAAGGTGGGAGCTGACGAAGCTCATCACCGGAGCTTGGAAACCGAGGCGGAGCTCGGCCGCCTTCACCGGAGCGCAGCCTTCTCCTCCGCAGGCGGCGGAGGACCCGTCGAGACGACGCAGCAGCAACCGTTCGATCGTCTGATCGAACGGCCCTCGCCCCGCCACGCGTCCCTTCGCCGCCACCGTCTTCGACCGTTGATCACGCTTCGGATCAGACGGCTCTCCAGCCGCCACGCACCTTCATCGACATCCCTTGGATCTATCTTGATCCAAGGGCCTTCAGGCCACCACGTCGCCTTGTCCGAGCCTCGGCATCCAAGCCTAGGCTCGGGTGAACCGAAGCTGCACCGAGGCTGGGCCGAACCTCCAGAAGGCCCGAGCCTCACTCCGAGCCTCAGACGCCCTCCGAACCTAGGTCGCCCCACGTGAGGAGCACGTGCGACCTGGGTTATTTGCACCGACGTCCCTGGAGCTTTCAGAAATTGCGAAAAGGTCCCTGTGAAGCAGACATCACGTGAGGAGCACGTGTCTTGTGGAGAAATTGCATAGAAGTCCTGCATATTATTGGTAATTGCATTTTAGTCCCTGTCAGCACGTTTACTTATTGAAATTTTAATTTCCAGTATTGCATTTACACCCTTGTGTTTGCACGTGTCCATAGCATGCATTTTTCATCATTTTGAAATTCTAAAAATTGCAAGTTGTTGAGAATTTTGTCCTCTATTTGTCTGTACACGTGTCTGATTTTTGTTGGCTTAATTGAATTATCAATGAATTAATTGGTTCATTTGAGACATATTTTGCCCAGTGATGCCTTTTGATTTTTAATTAAATATCAGTGCATTCAAAAATCACCAAAAATTCACAGTAGCTTAAGGACATTATTTTCAACACTCCATAAAAATTTCATATCATTTGCACGCATAACGAGGCCTCAATAAATAGTTTAGTGATTTTCTTTAATTAATTTTAATTAATTCATTTCACAATAAATTTAAGTTCTGTCAATTTTCCTAGGTCCCTGATCATTAGACCTTCCTAGGATAATTTTAGTTCTTGGAAAAAATGTGGTTTGATATTTATTAAAAATTAAACACTGAAAATCACTCTGTCTGTTTATTTAATTCACAGAAAATTTATTTTGAGTCGAAAAATTCCAAAAAAATTAGTGTAGGTCATTTTCATCATAAATAATCATCTGGCCAATTTTCATTATTTTTGGACTTCGTTTGATACATCAATTAAATTTAAAGTTAAATTGGCTAAGATTTGTCTGCATATGTCTGCATAAGAAATAAAAAGACCAAAAAATTTGACCCTCGAATATCAACACTTGAAAATTGCTGTAATCCACCTAAGGAGACAGTTGCCTCCCTGAGATCGACCTTGGACTCCACCAAGTAAAAAAATATCACCGCTTAAAATTGACCAAAATCTGTCTTAAGTGGTTTTTGATCAACCTCTCGTATCCGACTGCAACGAACACTTAAAAGTAATTTGGACCATTAATTTGCCCGAATTAACTAAGGGTGCGGGGAGAGTTATCAAAATGGCGTCGTTGCCGGGGAGGCACGGCTTAGGTTAATTTGTAGCATATTTTTGAAGTGTTTGATTTCTAATCCCCGGGTAGTCTGACCCCCGGTTTTTCTTGTAATTATTTCTCTTATTTGTTTTATTTTTGCTCTATTTTTGTGTCACTCTTTGACCTCTATTTCATTTTTGTGCGAGGACCGCGAGGAGTCGGCGACGCTTCAAGGACTTAGCATTTAAAGTGTGCTGAGAGAAAGAGAGGCATTGTACTTTTTATTTTATTTTTCTCCTTTGCATTATTTCCAGCGGTTCCCGTTTGGGATCTCGCGCGTGTAAATATAGTGGAAAACCGTGTCCCGTGTGCTGTGTGGGTGATTGGTAATTTAGCTTGCACTAGCGGCTCCTCGAGCTACTTTAGGACTTGTTTGTGCTCGTAATCAATAGGACCACACAACACACTTAAAAGACGCACCTAGACCGCAGGACTTAGTTCAAAATAAACTGTTCTCCACGCTAATAGAACTGCCTGTCTAGGAGCGGCTTGCATCGCTTGCATTTGCATGTAGAATAAAGTTTTCAATTCTGTATAGCATCCTGCATCAACAAGCGAAGGGATCACTGTAAGTACTCTTTACTTAGCATACGCATCATTGATTTCAACTTGCATCGGCTTTTCTCGATTTCCCCTCTGATTTTCTCATTTAACTTAAAAAGGAAATTGGGACTGTACGATAGGCGTGCTTTGTGGTGATTAATTACAGTGATAACCTAACTTTAAAACCGGGACTGCTAACAGTATTGACCATAAAAAGGGAATAAAAGCTAAAAATTGTTTGCGGGAGACTAATCCCCGACCTTGTTTTCAGGCTGAGTGAGGGTACCTGAGTGTGTGTGAACACCCTAAGGTAGAGCCCAAATCCCCGTCTTCCATATCACGTTCTAACTGATCCTAGCAAATATCACGAGCCGAATATTTTCAGATTCTTTGACTAGTACCAAGTAGCCTCCGCCTGTCTCAGGTAGATAGGGGCGAAATTGCGGTACTTCGCGACAAGCTGCCAGTAACCCCCCCCCGGGGCGAAGTTCCGGCCTTGTCAGCCTCCGCCTGCTTGCAGGTAGATAGGGGCGTGGTCACTGAGTCCCTCGGCTTGGGATAGGAGCGAAGAAAGGAAGGAGCGGCGGTATCTTAGACGACAGGATAGACAGGGAAGACGCATCCGGCTCTGAGCCGACTTCCCTCTAGGCCGCGTAATCCTTGCTAGATTTGCTTGAAAATCACACTTAAAAACTACAAGACAAATTGGACTCAACTTTGAGTCCTTCACTGTGTTGAGTGTGAATCCAGGGTCTTGGATTGATCTTGTGCTTGCTTCAGGTAGGAGTAAAATCCTATCTTCTTCTTGCTTCACCAAGATGAGTGACTGGAGAGATCTCGATGCATCGTTCACTGATCTCTCTATGAGTCCCCCAAGTAACTCGTCTTTTCCGGTCCGAGCGCACCTTGGACCACCCAGGACTCATGACCCTCTTGAGTCCTGGTTCCCTCCTGCTCAGGGTGGTTACTCTCAAACCTACCCTTCTATCTCCTCTGAGATTACCAAGGAAGATCATTGCCTCGGTAAGCCCTTCCGTGATTCAACCTCTAACACCGACCTTATTTTCCAATCCCCAGAAGTAGAGGAAGAAATGCCGCCAAAGATGCCGCCTGATGAGGACCAGATGAGACAGATTCTAAGACGCCTTGCTGAAGCTGAACAGAAAAATGCTGATCTCACTGCACGAATGGGGCGGATAATAGTAGCTGAAGGGATCGACCGACCAATGGTCGATACCTATAACCCGGCGGAGAACGAAATCCAGAATTGGCTAGCACCTGCAGTTCCCGACCAGGCATTCGAGCTGAAGCCCCACTTCCTTAGCCTGCTGCCGAAGTTCAACGGAAACCTAAGCGAAGAGCCGTACACTTTCCTCCGTGACTTCGAACTAGTCTGCAATAATCTGAGCCATCCCAATGTTGGCCAAGATTATATCCGACTGAAAGCCACCCCGTTTGCCTTAGGAGATAAGGCTGCACATTGGCTGAAAAACCTAGGGGTGGTCTGTACCACCTGGATGCAGTTCAAGGACCTCTTCTTGAAGAAGTTCTACCCACTCAGTAGAACCAATCAGATGCGAACGAAGATTGCCAGCTTCGCCCAAGGACCCTGCGAACCGTTCCACGAGGCTTGGGACAGGTTCAATGACTTAGTACAGAAATGCCCATGCCACGGCATTTCTAAGGCAATCTTAGTCCAGACCTTGTTCTGCGGCCTAACCCCAGAGATGCAGGGGTTAGTCAGCGCCGCATGCGGAGGAAGCTATCTGAACAAGAACGAGCACGCCGTATGGAAAATCCTAGAGCAGATGGCAGAAACCGGCAGGTCACAGGCCACAAGGGCCTATCAGTTGTCTCCCTCGATTCTATCCAATGAGACAACTAGAAGGACTGTTGCAGATCTGACAGAGGACCTCATCCCCAGCATGGGGATGATTGCAGACAAGCTTACCATGGTCGAGCAGATCCACAAGAGAGTCGCGGAGATGGAGTCTCTTTCGAGCCTTCCCAAGAAGGTGGAGGAACTCTCTGAAAAGGTAGCCAAGATTAAGCTACCCACCCCTTCTGCACCACCTGTACCTGTACATCGAGTCCATCTTGTACAGGAACAGGCACCGGGGTCTCAGAGCAGCTGGGATCAGACTTACACCCAGCAGAACCATCATGCACCCCCACCAGTTGAGACAGAGTACGAGGAGCCTCCGCCCGTTTACGAGATCAACGGGCTCTGGTATAGCCGCGACCCACTAGTCCGGCAAATCGAGATGGGGAAGGACCAGGTACACCGCCCAACCCCAGTCTATCAGGAGACCAGGCCCGTCACAATCCCGCGATACCAGTCCAGGCCAGAACAAGGGTACCAGCCGCAGCAGCGCACCTACCAGCAGGGGCCAGCACCGCCCCATCAGCAGCAGTATCGGCACGGCCAGCAGGGCCAGTTCAGGACCGCATCCACTCAGCAGCCAGCCCAGCCCACCGAATTGGAGTCCCTCACCTTGGCGATCCAGACCCTGTCTGATAGGGTCCAGCAGATGCAGAACGATTACCTGGACATGAGAACCGACATCAATCGGGTCTCTCGTGCTCAGGATCAACAAATGGCGCCAAGGACTCCAATTCCCGCACAGGTTCAGGCCAACCCAAACAGCGTACATCAAGGCCAGAACCGACCCCGAGATCAGGTATACTATTCAGATAATCATTTATCTGAACATGAGATCCTTTCGTATGATAATGTTAACCATATGTCCCTCAGTAGCGGAAGGACCGTGATCATACCTGATCGGGCACGGGCACAACAGGAAGGAACCTCCGAAATTCGACCTGAGGAGAATTCGGAGGAGGAAGAGGAGGAGCACCACCGTCACCACCAGCAGAAGAAGAGGACATCTGAGTCCTCGAAGCACCAGCCCCGCAGTCATCCAGAGTCCGACGACACCGATGAGCCCGCACCTCCATCTGAGGAGGACCAGCCAGAAGAAGCGGAAGAAGCATCACCGGTTTCGCCCAAGCATTTCCCTTTTCAGAGTCAGAGTCAGAGTCAGAGTCTGTATAAAAGTCCGAGTCAGAGTCTTGTTCAGAACTCAGTTTCAGTAGCTAATGAAGATATTTCAGTTCCAGAACCTGAGTTAATAATCCCTTTCCCCCAAGCTCTCAAGGGTGGGAAGAAGAAAAACAAAAAAATCCAAAAAGATGACCCTGAGATGGCTGAGTTTTGTAACAAACATATCAAGGTCACAATCCCCTTTGACAAGTTCGTGGAAATGACCCCGGCATTCCAAAAATACCTTAAGGTGAGATGCACGCCTACTAGGGTTAGCAGGAAAACCAAAAGCCGTGTTGAGAAACACGTCCTATCAGTAGCCACAACTTGTGCAATAAAGAACTCGTTTCCTCGGAAACGAAGAGACATGGGTGCACACTATGTAGTGAGTCATGTTGATGACATCGCGTTTGCACGCACTCTCCTGGACAATGGTTCCTCGATCAATTTAATGCCCACAGCCCTCTATGAGCGGCTCAATCTCGGACCTCTTAGGAAATCTAGAGCTATTCTTCAGTTTGCAGACAAATCCACTAAGAGGTCCCAAGGAGAGTTAAGGAACATTGTGATCAAAGTCGAGGGGCAAGAATACATGGTGGACTTCACTGTCCTCGATATGGAAACCCCTCGTAATTGGAGAGATTCCCAGATCATTTTGGGTAGGCCCTTCCTCAGAACAGCAGGGGCCTTATTCGATTATAAGAATGGGAAAATTCAGTTCCAAACTCCAGGCGGAGATGAGGAACTAGAGATGAAGCAGACGAGATGGCAGAGACCAGACTCCGAATCCAGCACCGAGTACTCTTCTATCGAAACAGACCGTGAACATGTAGACTTAGTTGGGCCATGGAGACAGAACCCAGCCAGCACCGATGTGTCCATCTCCTTTGAAGATGATCCCGTGCATGAGTCAGTCTGCGAGATCCTAAGGAACGAGTACAGCTCTGAACCTGCATCGCCCTACATCTTCGATGACATAGAGGCCCAAGTGGGCCTGTCAGTCCTTACATCCTTAGGACAATCGGAAGATGAGGAAGACGAGTCGGACGAGGCGTTTGCCGATTGCATGGAGACCTTTGACGATCCGACTCCAGAGCCAAGCTTGGTGGCAGCCACTACAGAACAGGATCCAGCCACGTCCAACACCGAACCAGATCGGATTGAGCCAGACTTCTTAGACGATCATACCATCCCTGACCTCAAACCTTTACCCACAACCCTGAAATATGCCTTCCTTGCGGGCCAAGACAAGAAATTTCCGGTCATTATCAGTTCGCAATTGACCGAGGAGCAGGAATCTCGCTTGCTAGAGATCCTGGAGAAGAACCGCAAGGCAATAGGCTGGAGCATTTCCGATCTCCACGGGATAAATCCCGCTCTGTGTTCGCACTATATATATTTGGAGAACGAAGCCAAACCCTCTCGTGAATTCCAACGTCGATTGAATCCAAATCTACGAGAGGTTGTGAAGAAAGAGATAGAAAAATGGTGCGACGCGGGTTTCATTTACCCAATCTCCGATTCTAAGTGGGTGGCCCCAATCCATGTTGTCCCGAAAAAGTCGGGAATTCAGACGACCACCAATGAGGACGGAGAGGAGATCGTGACAAGAGTACCCACGTCGTGGCGCGTCTGTGTGGATTACAGACGCCTGAATGCCGCGACGAAAAAGGATCATTTCCCCCTGCCATTTATTGATCAGATTTTAGAAAGACTAGCGGGGAAAGAATTCTTTTGTTTTCTTGATGGGTTCTCGGGCTACAATCAAGTAGCCATAGCTCCAGAGGACCAGGAAAAGACCACGTTCACATGCCCCTTTGGTACCTATGCTTTCAGGCGCATGCCTTTTGGGCTATGCAATGCTCCAGGTACTTTTCAAAGGTGCATGATTGCTGTATTCGCCGAAATGGTCGGCGAATTCCTGGAAGTCTTCATGGATGACTTCTCGGTCCACGGCGACTCCTTTGATTCCTGCCTTAGGAATCTGGACCGAGTCCTCAAAAGATGTTGTGAGGTCAATCTGGTGCTCTCCTGGGAGAAAAGTCACTTTATGGTGACGGAGGGCATAGTGTTGGGGCATGTCATCTCCAAGAGAGGAATGGAGGTTGACCCTGCCAAGGTGGACGTGATCAGACGACTCCAGCCACCAACCAACGTACGGCAGTTGCGGTCGTTCCTCGGGCATGTCGGATTTTATCGGAGATTTATAAAGGATTTTTCTAAGATTGCCCGACCGCTAACTGAGCTTTTAGGCAAAGACGCGGAGTTTATTGTCGATCACAAGTGTCTTGAGGCCTTTAAGCGGTTACAAGGAATGATCATGGACGCACCCATCTTACAAGCCCCAGATTGGTCTCTCCCTTTTGAGATCATGACGGACGCCTCAGATTATGCTGTTGGGGCTGTATTGGGACAAAGAAGAGATGGCGTCCCGTTTGCAATTCACTACGCAAGCAAAGTGCTTGATTCTGCTCAGCGTAACTATACAGTTACCGAAAAGGAAATGCTTGCGGTAGTGTTTGCCTTGGACAAATTCAGATCTCATTTAATCGGATCCAAGGTAACTGTGTTCACAGACCACACGGCACTACGATATTTGATGGAGAAGAAGGACGCGAAGGCGCGTCTTCTTCATTGGATTTTACTTCTCCAGGAGTTTGATTTGGACATCCGTGATAAACCTGGAAAGAAGAACGTAGTAGCCGATCATCTCTCTCGTCTCGAAGATCTTAATACTTTCGAGGTTTCCCCGATTCGAGACTCCTTCCCTGACGAGTCGATTTTTGTTATCGACTCACTCCCATGGTATGCCAATATCGTGAACTATCTTGTCTCCAAGAAAGTTCCCGAAGATTGGGCCAAGAGCCAAATTGACCGACTAAAGTCGGACGCTAGACACTACCATTGGGAGGATCCGATCCTTTTCTTTGAAGGACCGGATTGTGTCTGGAGACGTTGTATTCCTCAGGAGGAATACCAGAGTGTCCTTTCTTTATGCCATAGCTTAGAGGCAGGAGGACACCACTCCGGGAAGAGGACCGCATGGAAGGTACTTCAATGTGGCTTTTACTGGCCGACTCTGTTTCGCGATGCCACCGCCTTCGCGAAGTCGTGCCCAGTTTGCCAGAGGATGGGAGGAACCGTTGGTTCCAAGGATGAGATGCCAATGCAGCCAGTCATCATTTGTGATGTCTTTGATGCCTGGGGCATCGATTTCATGGGCCCATTCCCTGTCAGCCACGGGTTTGAATACATCCTTCTTGCGGTTGACTATCTATCCAGATGGGTGGAGGCTATCCCGACCCGAGCCGCAGACAGCAGGACTGTCTATAAATTTATCAGAGAGCACATAATCTCTAGGTTCGGGATCCCCAAAATGATGATATCAGATGGGGGTAGCCACTTTGTGAATCGGGAGGTGAAGAAACTCCTGAAGGACTACGGCATCGAACACCGTGTCGCTAGTCCTTACCACCCACAAACCAATGGTATGGCTGAGGTGTCGAATAGGGAGGTGAAAACCATATTGCAAAAGCTCGTCCGCCCAGACAGGAAGGACTGGTCTCAGATCTTGGATCAAGTCCTCTGGGCGTATAGGACGGCTTACAAGACTCCGTTAGGCACCTCCCCATTCCGAATGGTATTCGGAAAGCCGTGCCATTTGCCCGCAGAGTTAGTGCACAAATCAGAATGGGCAATAAAGAAGGTCAACTGGAACACACACCTAGGCCAGAAACAAAGAGACATGGATCTAAATGAGCTTGTGGAAGTCAGAAACCGAGCATACGACAACAGTGTGGTGTACAAGGACAAGGTAAAGCGTTGGCACGATAGATATATCAGACGAAAGACCTTTGTTCCTGGACAGAAGGTATGGTTGTTCAATGCCAGGCTGAAGACTTTCCAAGGCAAACTAAAGTCTAAGTGGACGGGACCATTCATTGTCCGAACGGTGCATGATAGTGGATGTGTCGAGATCTCAGATCTCGCAGATGACGCACCGACATTCCTAGTAAATGGGCAGCTGTTGAAGCACTTCGTCGAATCCAATGAACAGTTAGTCCATGTAGAGGAGATTGTACTCATATGCGAGACAGATACAACAGATACATCTCAAGCAGCGTATGAGACCTTGCAGCAATGAACTCCAGCCATCAGCAGCATCTTCAAAAGATTCAGACCGACTCAGCTGTATATATATCATTCTTCCTGTATATCCTACCCTTACCTCCACGATTCTAGTAACCCGTCCCCGGGTGGGTAAAAATCGAAAAACAAAAAAAAAAATTTGTATACTTGTATAATATGTACTATATGTATAATACTTGTATAAAAAGTTGTAAAATTCTTGTAAAACATACTTTTGTAAATAATTGTTGTATACCAGAAAAATAAAACAAAAATAAAGGCTTCTTATTTACTCTTGCATATCATTCCTGCATAAAAAAATATAAAAAGAGTCCTGCATTTTCATAGCATGACATCTCATCTCATCTGCATATTTCTGCATATGCAAAGTGAAAAGCTAGTGGGTTCTGAACCAAGTTATGAATAGATATTGAGGATGGACTTGATTTGACCTTAATCCACCTAATTTCAGAGGAACCTTATAGGAACTGGAGTTAAGATCTCTCAGGTCAAGAGACTTAATTCTTTGAGTCCGCAAGTCTATGTTCACATGTCATCTTGACTAGTCTAAGTAGAATATCTCGTGCATACGCAGGATTCTTTTAGATAATGACCTAACTTGGACAAACACTATGCACGTAGCTCTTCATTGATGAGGTGGTAAGGAGGTAGTTTCCTTTGACTTGGGGTAGCATATGAGGGTAGTACTTCTAGGCGGAACCTCTCTTCTTCTTATAGTGAAGGAAGTGCGTCTCAACTTGGTCTAGTGGTGATGAAGGCTAAGGACGGGATGCTGTGGGTTGCAATAATGCTTCAAAAGAGGGATAGTCTACTAGCTCAAGAGGAAAAACTCCTGATGTACATGCTGCTTTCGAAAAAAAAAATATATATATATATTGCAAGAACTCCAAAAAAATCAGACAGGTTCAAGAAAAAATAAAATACCTGTCGGAGCCTGTATACTAGTAAAGAAATGCAGCTGGATGACTTGGCTACACTGGTCAGGCATCCCGGGATAGGTAGCTACACTGGCCACCATCCATTCTCTTCTCTACCCCCTCCTCTTGAGTTGGTCGCACTTGAACTTAGAAGGGAATACCCCGCTCCTCGAGGAAAGAGTCACTGGACCAGGTTATTGAGTTACCTTGTTAAAGGAGGCTGGTTCCGAGTCATTTCTGATGTGGAGAGTTACATCTCACTTACACAGTACAAGTAAGAATCATAGTCATCAGAAATTTGCGTTTGAGGATTTGTTCTGACCTGACTGTTGAGGCGTCTTGAATAGAAGACTTGTGGAACTTGAAGTCTGTTAGGTCTTAAGTTCAGGTCCCAATAAGGTTCCGTCACAAAATTAATCCAAAGCTCGAGTCAAGCTCCATTTTCAACTTTTGTTCATGACCTTGGTATGGAACCCAAAATCATTTCACTCTTGCATTTCATTTAGTTGCTCGGGGACG
This sequence comes from Ottelia alismoides, assembly GCA_037367405.1. Lineage (NCBI taxonomy): Eukaryota > Viridiplantae > Streptophyta > Magnoliopsida > Alismatales > Hydrocharitaceae > Ottelia > Ottelia alismoides. Next base: position 459,073 of record JAZKJV010011305.1, read on the forward strand.
AGCAAGGTTTAAGTATAGGGGGTTGATGAATCTGTGATTCATCACATCAAAAGTCAAAAATAGAGCCTTGTTCCCGAGAAAATAGAGGCATGTTTCCTTTTATCTTGCATAAATAACACTCATGCATGCATCCATAATTCATGCATTATAACAGCTCATCTGCATTTAAATAAGTAGCCACAAATCCCCTGTAAAATACCTCTTCATCAAAATAACTCCTTCTCTATAATACAGGTATATATTCCTTAATAATAGAGGGAAGAATGCCAAAAAGCCACCCTTGTAAAATAGCCCAAACATCCTGGGAACCCTTGTACATTAAAATATACATAAAGCCCTCATACAAACCCCTAATTAGGTCTACTCACTCTTAGAATACTACATATTAAAAGACCTTCAAAATGAGACTAATTTCATTGCAATCGGAGCTTGTATGAGAAACTTGGGTTTTTGGGTCATTTTGTATACTACATATGTACATTTATGTATCCTTGTATTTATGTACCATATTTGACCTTATCTCCGTCTTTGGTCAACATGAAACTTGTAGATCTCATCAAGATCTACAACTTTCATGTTTTGAGTATTTCCAAAGTCGGCCTCCTCTTCAACCTACACGCATTTTTCCTCCAGCCATTCACAGCAGGCCACGTGGCGCCCTCTGATTGCGCCACGCGGCCCGCTGCCCATCGCCTCATCCGCCCGCGCCCTCCGCCGTTGGATCTCGCTTCAGATCCAACGGCCCCTCTGTGACCACGTGCGCTCATTCTCTCAGCCGTTCGATCTTCATCCGCATTCAGATCTGTCCGCTCGTTAGCGCCTTAAGCAGGGCTCGCCACGTGGCGCGTTGACGACCGATCGATCGCATCTCAGAAGTTGCATCTCAGCCACTCCTTTTCTTGATGCCTCTCAACCGCTCGATCGGCCTAAGCTCTCCATCATCACCGTTCGCTAGCGCCTCGCGCACAGCTTGCCACGTGGCCGCTTCATCGACCATTTATCTCACCGCCTCAGATCTAATCTGGCCCGTCGCTCCACGCTCTAATCTCCACCGTTGGATCACAAGATCCAACGGTGGAGACTTCGTCTCCTACCTCCAGGCGCCCCTCTCCCCCACGTCCCTTGCCTTGCGGGAGGGGCGCCCCCTTTCCTTTTCTGGGCACACGTCAGCCATCTCCTCCGGCCGCTGACCTCGCCACGACGCTCCCCACTCGTCCCTCTCCCTCGCCAGCACCCTCAATCGCCACCACCTCCATCATATTCGCCCCACGACGACCACCAATTTCGCCAATCCACCAGCTAACCCATCAACTCCACCTTATAAATACGCCATCACCAGCGACCTTCACCCCTATCCGCCACTCCAGAGAGATCCCTCGAGCTCCAAGCTTCCTATTGGTGACAGCAATCGGCTGATTTGTCGAGCGACGACAGAGCTTCTTCTCCGGCGAGATCCTCGGCCCACCGCCGTGTCGCAGCCACTCCTTCGAGCAGCTGCTAGAGCTCGGGACCTTACCGATCCCTCGAGCGACGACCCTGGAACTCCCAGCAGAGCTCCAATCCCCAGGTAACCTCCTTCATCTCCTCCGATCTTCGTCTTTATTTTCGTGTTCATCTTCTCCGATTTCATTCGCCACCCACGACCACCCTCGCACCTTCCAATCACCTCGGCGAGTTTCGCGTCGAAGCTCCGATCATCGCAGCACCCTCCGCACATTCCGACGACGCATACCACCTTCCTCCGACGAGCAGCTCCGCCATTTGGCCGGAGCTTACTCGCCATACCATCGCACTCCACCGTAGGCCTCGCCGCTCACTCACCTCACCTCCACGAACACCTGCACGCCTCGGCTATACTTCTAACCTTTTGCAGGTACTCAATTCATCATTGGCCGGAGCCTCGTCGGAGCTCTCCTCGAGCTTCATCGACTCCGAGCTCCAGCCCTCCTCCAGGGATCCAGAGACCACCGGAGGCTTCGCCTTTCACTTCCGCTTCTTCCGAGCAAGGTGGGAGCTGACGAAGCTCATCACCGGAGCTTGGAAACCGAGGCGGAGCTCGGCCGCCTTCACCGGAGCGCAGCCTTCTCCTCCGCAGGCGGCGGAGGACCCGTCGAGACGACGCAGCAGCAACCGTTCGATCGTCTGATCGAACGGCCCTCGCCCCGCCACGCGTCCCTTCGCCGCCACCGTCTTCGACCGTTGATCACGCTTCGGATCAGACGGCTCTCCAGCCGCCACGCACCTTCATCGACATCCCTTGGATCTATCTTGATCCAAGGGCCTTCAGGCCGCCACGTCGCCTTGTCCGAGCCCTCGGCATCCAAGCCTAGGCTCGGGTGAACCGAAGCTGCACCGAGGCTGGGCCGAACCTCCAGAAGGCCCGAGCCTCACTCCGAGCCTCAGACGCCCTCCGAACCTAGGTCGCCCCACGTGAGGAGCACGTGCGACCTGGGTTATTTGCACCGACGTCCCTGGAGCTTTCAGAAATTGCGAAAAGGTCCCTGTGAAGCAGACATCACGTGAGGAGCACGTGTCTTGTGGAGAAATTGCATAGAAGTCCTGCATATTATTGGTAATTGCATTTTAGTCCCTGTCAGCACGTTTACTTATTGAAATTTTAATTTCCAGTATTGCATTTACACCCTTGTGTTTGCACGTGTCCATAGCATGCATTTTTCATCATTTTGAAATTCTAAAAATTGCAAGTTGTTGAGAATTTTGTCCTCTATTTGTCTGTACGCGTGTCTGATTTTTGTTGGCTTAATTGAATTATCAATGAATTAATTGGTTCATTTGAGACATATTTTGCCCAGTGATGCCTTTTGATTTTTAATTAAATATCAGTGCATTCAAAAATCACCAAAAATTCACAGTAGCTTAAGGACATTATTTTCAACACTCCATAAAAATTTCATATCATTTGCACGCATAACGAGGCCTCAATAAATAGTTTAGTGATTTTCTTTAATTAATTTTAATTAATTCATTTCACAATAAATTTAAGTTCTGTCAATTTTCCTAGGTCCCTGATCATTAGACCTTCCTAGGATAATTTTAGTTCTTGGAAAAATTGTGGTTTGATATTTATTAAAAATTAAACACTGAAAATCACTCTGTCTGTTTATTTAATTCACAGAAAATTTATTTTGAGTCGAAAAAATTCCAAAAAAATTAGTGTAGGTCATTTTCATCATAAATAATCATCTGGCCAATTTTCATTATTTTTGGACTTCGTTTGATACATCAATTAAATTTAAAGTTAAATTGGCTAAGATTTGTCTGCATATGTCTGCATAAGAAATAAAAAGACCAAAAAATTTGACCCTCGAATATCAACACTTGAAAATTGCTGTAATCCACCTAAGGAGACAGTTGCCTCCCTGAGATCGACCTTGGACTCCACCAAGTAAAAAATATCACCGCTTAAAATTGACCAAAATCTGTCTTAAGTGGTTTTTGATCAACCTCTCGTATCCGACTGCAACGAACACTTCAAAGTAATTTGGACCATTAATTTGCCCGAATTAACTAAGGGTGCGGGGAGAGTTATCAATGGGCGGGCGATGATCAGGAAGGAGTAAGGCGCAATGTAGATGAAGGATTAGAGGATCCCCGAGCCTAGAATCATTGCCAAAAAAATCAGAGAAGATGGGCATATACGAGGCTCTAACGGGGGCAATAATGTGGGTTGGTATAATTTACCTATGGTCAATGTTTGAAGAGCCTTGGTTGGTCCACGTGGACCAACCAGGAAAAAGAGAGTCAGAAAATGTTTGCAAATGCATTTAAAAATGTTAAATGAATTAATTGGTTTGAGGTTAAAAATAAAAAAATGTAATTTTATTTAGTATTGTATACATATTTTTATTTATTTTTGATTTTATTTATTATAAATTAATTTTTACATATATGATTATAGTTAAATATACTTGTATATTGGGCATTTTATTTTTAATTTGTATTACATATTTTATTGATACATGCATGCGTTATGTATATTTTAATTTATTTAATTACATATTTATATAAATTATTGCATTTTTATGAGTTTATTTATGTAGCTAAATAATTCTATGCATATTCGTTACATGTATAAGTAGGCAAATTTCATCTATATATGGAAATACTTTATTTATTTTATTAACTTTTAGATTGTTTTATTTTAATATAATTATAGATATGTGTTTTAATAAATATTTACAATTTTATATAAATGCAAGGAATTTGAGAAATGTAAAGAATGAATATATTGAATACAAAATACAAGTATATTACATAATGAGGACCCAAAACCTAACTTTTTCATCTTAACTCCCATTTGAATGAAACTACCTTCATTAAATAGCTTACTTAATTTTATTTACAATTAAAGGTAAGTTTGGTCAATTTTGATAAAATATGGAGAAGATACAGTTCTGCAAAGTTTTCTTTGTGGCTTTTTATTTTGTGTGTCCCGGGCACACTATGCATTATTTTTCTATGAAATCAATTTTGTGTTCTCATTTATATTTTTATCTACAATATTCATGTTGGAGGTTTTATTATTTGAGGTGTAAAAATAATTAAATAAAATACATCGCAAAAAACTATTATTGGGTAAAATAAATTAGGGTTTTATGTATGATTTTCTATTTATTTTTGCACAGTTCTTCTGCCCTATCTCCCCTACTTTATTCCTTGTCGATCAAGTCATTAGGATGATTGGGTCTCGGGGTCTAAGGTCACTCAGTGTCTTTGACACTTGATTCTTTTTCTTTTCTTTCATTTATTCTTTTATTCTGAACTTAAATACATAATTTATATAGTATTTTACATAGTATTTTGTACAACTTACAAAGTGTTTATTTTGGCAAATTAATGTTATATACATGCATTTATCTAAGGTTTAAGACCAAAAAGAAAGAATAAAGGTGATGAAGTGTGGATTCATCATATTTTTATAAATTACTACTTATTATAACACAGAGTTTAAAGGCGAGTTTCATTAAACATGAATTACAGATAAATAATTACATACCAAGGAACTTGCCTTATTGTTAGATTAGGCTTTGTGTTTCCTTTCGGATTTTTAGAGATTCAATTTTTATATTTATTTTTTTATACATAGTGGATAAAGAATCAATTCAAAATGAGTTAGTATAAAAAAGTAGGGATGTTTGTGTTTATGTATAAGTTATATAACACTGAGCTATGTTATGTATTCTTCACTAATATTTATGGAGTTTTCCTTACTTTTCCTTCTTTTTATGGAGTCTACTACGCTATGGGACCTTGCTTTTAAATTTAAGGCCATAAAGGATATTTAAAATCTAATTTATTTATTTTTCTTTGGCCAGTCTGCATGCATGTGCATATATATAATATTTCTTCTTTCTTTTCGCTTTGATTATCTTTGTTGCACATTTTTATGTGTTTTTAGATGTCAATAAGTTGTTCTTTCTTTATTATGTTTATTTACTTACAAGAATATGTTACTAATGCACGTATTTTATTAAGGTTTTTAACGCAATATGCAAGAAAAAGTTGATGAATCCCATATTCATCATTTAATCAACTAATTAACAAATTACAAATGATGTCAAACACTAGATAAAATCTTAGTTTAGAATAAACACATCATCATGTATCGACAATAATGCACTAGAATAATTAAAACACCTACAAAAAGTAGAAAAACAACTAAATATCTATACCATTATTTCTTTCAGCTCTCGGGGTGGGCTCCATACGATGGATTCTTCACTTAACATCACAAATTCTAGAAAAGTACCTTTGAGTACTGATGAGACAAGATGAGATAGTGAAATGTTAAATCTTCACTTTGAATTGAAACTAGTATATTGATCTTCAGTTTGGACATCTTCCTGTAACTGAAAGTCCTTTTATGAAGTTGATGCTTTGTCTCAATGATTTCGCTCTCTAATTCTAGAAGATGGAATGACTAAGCCTCAACCCTAACCTATGACTTTTTTGATAGGGTGGTAATTGGATAAAGTAGCATTACATGCCTTATTGTAACATTTTTCTTAAAGCTTTAATAATTGAAATTCGTGCCAACTCTCTAGTGCACATAATTAAATAATTGAGCTCATCTACCTTGAAATCAAAGTTCACTATTTAGGTCATGTTTACATATTAAGGAAATTCTTAAATAATATTTTCCTCAATTATTCTCAAATTAGGTTGAATTAAAGATGGAACTAGATCTAATTGACCATCAAAACATATAAATCACTATAAGTTGGGTTTTTGACAACCCAATTGAGTATGTGGTCAGCATAGTAACTCCTCGGATGGTACATTATAGTCTTCTTAATTCTATAGTATATATTTAAAATTAAATCTATAGTACATACAGATTTGCATCATTGAGCATGTTTTATTGCATTGTTCAAAATATTTATGCATTCATGTACTCTAGAAAAAACTCGAGGTGGCTTGTTGACAAGCTCATGAATTGACGAGCTCTAGCTAGCCATTTTAAGAATGAGGTAACCCTCCGATGAATTTCCATTTCATCACCTTTATTTTTTTATTTTGGCCATAAATCCCTAGCCAAATGCATGTATATAGAACTAATTTCTCTAAAATAACACTCAATAATAGACACATAAATATTGTATAAATATACATATTTAATTCCAAAATAAAATAATAAAGGGAAACAAAGAAAAAGAATGAAGTGTCAAAGATACTGAATGACCCTAGACCTCGAGACCCAGTCATCTTGATGACTTGGTCAACAAGGGATAAAGAAGGTGGAGATAGGGTACTGAATTATACAGAATACAACTTTAGAAACCCTAATTTCAACCATATATATGGACTTTTGGGACCTATTTTGTTTTTTTTATTTTTATACCTCAAATAATAAAACCCTCTATATGAATATTGTACATAAAATACAAAGAAAAATACAAATTGATTTCACTCAAAAATAATGCAGTGCACCCAAGACACAGAGAACAAAAAGTCACAAAGAAAACTTCCCAAACCTTAATCGTCTCCATACAGACTCAAAATTAACCAAACTCATCTTTATTGTTTGTAAAATTTAATTATCTATTTAATGAAATAGTTTCACTAGAAATGGAGTTAATATACAAAAGTTGACTTTTGGGTCTCTATTGTACCAATTATATTTACAAGTAATTAAAAATATAAGGATGCTAAAAACATAAGGAATAAAAACACATGTTTTTAAATACTTGTAAATATTATAAAAAATACATGTAAATAATAAACATGAAATAAAAACATAAAAAAATATATAAAATAAATAAAGTATTAAAATATGTAGGTAAACTATACCTACATAGTACATGTACATATTTTTTAAGTAAATAAATAAAATAAAAATATGTAAATGTATTAAATAAGCTATAAATATATAAAATACATGTGTATCATAATAAAACATTAAATACAAAATAAAAATAAAACACATCAAACACAGATAAAAATACCTATATATATATGTAAATATGAGTATGTAATAAATGACCTTATAAAAATAAATAAAAATCATAATAAAATACTACATAAAATAATAAAAAGTTTTTACGTTTTGGCTTTGATTTTATTAATTAATTTAAAATTTTATATAAAATTATTTATTCTTTTTATTTCTTTTTTTCTTCTAGTGTGTGACATGGACTTATGAGATGTGAGTATTTATTGACCTCGGATCAACTGTACTCGCTTCTAGGTCTATCTCTTGTAAGAGCTCGAGGCCATCTTTTACCAATTTTTCATGCTTGATCCATGCTTTAGATGACCTTGAGCCCTTCATTGCTCCTTTTCATATTGTCCTCCTCCTTTAGGCAATGATCTGGGCTCCCCTATAGATACATCCATTCGACCCGTAGAGCCCGTCAAAGTTCACACCACCCTTACCTGTATAAAAGTCCATCTCCTCCCATTTTTTGCTTTTTGAGCTATCTTGGACAACTTTTCACCCTCATTTCTTGGCTTGAGGTAGTAACCTCGTGATAGGGGGTAGATCTCGCCGTTTTGAGTCATGGAGGAGGCATGTTCAACACATCATCCCCATCGTAAGAGCTTCACTCCGACGATGGTGCTTCTAGATGGTCTATCCTCTGAGGCATAGAAGACTATATTTTAATCTCGAATTTTATTCTCGTAATTTATTTGATGCATTTTCTATCGATTCTAGTGTAGATTTTAGATTTAAGATAGTCAGAGCTTTAGAGCTCCGACCATTGTCCCATCGTGTCGGCTGATGAATCCATGATTCATTAACTTTCTTTCTACATTTTATCTTAAAATCCTTAACAAATACATGTAAATACCCATTAATTTCCATATTTTAACAAAACCATACTCATGAATAAAAATGCACTTTTAAGCATCCAAATCATGTAAATAAATAAAAGAATAAAAATAAAGAAAACAAAAAGAAGGCAGATTGTAAATATGTATATATGTATAATATGACTTATACAATAAATATAGCTGAAATATATATTTATAACCTAACCCCGAGACCATTCAACATGGATTGGTCGACAAATAAATAAGTATGAGGAGATAAGGAAAGAAAAGAATAAAAAAATAATTAATTGTTCACTCTACACACTCTTCACTATTTATAAAATAATTATCAAAACTTCAATGATTTTTAACTAATTCATACAAATATATTTTTTACCAAACTCTTTTCCTAATTATTTCTAAAAATGTATAGAAAAATATAAAAATTAGTTAAAAAAATATCTTGTATATATGCCAAGAAATTTAACTTTTAAATTATCAAATTCTCAACTTTCAAACATCATAACTTTCTCATACGAACTCCAAATTCACTCTACTCACCTTTAAAGTTCATAAAATAAGACTCTCTAATTAATACAGGTGATTTCACTAAAATCAGATCTGTTTGCAAAAAGTTGATTTTGGGACCTAATTACAACTGGGTTTCTGGGCTATTTATTTTATCTAGAACACATTATTTATAATTTTAATAATTTTATAAATTTTAATTATTTTCTTGAAGTATAGTTTGACCATGATTTATTTCACAATTTTCTGACATTATTTATTATTTTAAATAAATCAAAAACCTTATTTTATAGATGAAATTGAACTACATAACGTATACCTGTATCTATTAATATATTTAGTTAATTTAGTAAAATCCACAAAAATTCACAAATATTTTACTTATAATATTATTAATTAATAAAATATAAAAATGATATACTATTTATTAGTTTATAGAATTAAAAATCAAATACCTATTTATCAAGTAGTATTTATACCTATTTATTAATATGATATTTATATTTTATAATTTCTTTATTATTTATAAAAACTTAATTATTCTATAATTTAGATAAATTAATTATTTAAATTTTTCATTTTATACCTATTTAAAATAACATCATTTACTATTTATTTCATAATTATTAATGTATTTACACAAAGTGCCAACGAGGTGCTGACATGTGTCAGCACCTGGGTCTTCTTCTTCAAGAATTCAGGCTGTTGGATCTATTCCAATGACTTAACTTCTTCAATTTATTCCCGCCATCTTCCTCATCCAAAACCTGATCTCATCCCTCCATTTTCATCTCCTAACGACCACCATTCACGCCAACCATCGATCTCTACCTAACCACCCTTCGATTCATCTATACAAATCCCTAAACATCGCCACTTACAAACCAACTTCCGTAACTACCAGCAACCAGTGGTCGTCGACTCACCTTCCTCACCTCGCTTCGCCTCAACCCGGCCATGACAGGGCCCGAGGACCACCCCTTGTTGAAGAAGGATCGTTGGAGGATAGTTCCAAAGTCGGAGCACCGCCTTGCATCGCCGCCACCATCGCATATAGCTCCAGGAACGCCGCTTCATCGAGCAGTGACAGGAGGATCTTATATCCTCTCTTCCTAGGCACCTCCTTCATCATTCATTTTCCTTTCATTTTTTTCGGTATTCGTATCGTAACTAGCGTAGTTAATTACCCAACTAGATAGATTAATCACCCATCTTTAGTTTGTAATTCAATTTCATCTCCAATCACGTTCAGTTCGCTTTTAATTTTGTATTCAAATATCACATCCTGGAATCTTTTTGAACTGCAATACCCTTAACTTCTTGGGCAAATGTCTACACGAATCGAGCAACAAACCTTTATTTGCAGGATCACAAGAACATCTGGAGCAACATCTTTGCATTTGGACCACTTCAATTCATCACCTTAGCCAAATCGAAGGAGAACATGTGGAGGGCTAGGGTTTGGACCCGAGTTACTTTCAATCACCGTGATCTTCACATCAGCCATCCTTCACCAACATCCCATGCCGTAGGAGAGCTCGGAGGGGATAGGCGATCCCTCCTGGCCCTGTTGGAGGAGTAATATAGCATCATATCATCAGAGGAACACCAGAGAGGAGAAATCACTGTCACAGCTCCAAAAAAGAGGGATGAACCGTCTATTATAGGCGGACTACAGGCTCTCGACATGTGTCGGCCTTGAACGGCCATGATTGCTTCACATGATCTAATCCAGACTGTTAGATGGTGAACTGGTAGAATAATTGCAGCATAAGCCTCGTAGCTTCCAGAATTTCATCATCAGCTCCAAAAAGTTTCCAGAAATTACATTTAGGTCCGCACACAGGGACCTAAACATAATACATTTTAGTTTCTTTTCAATTTAGTCCCTAAACAAGGACCAATTTGCAGACTTTCTATTTTCTTTTCTTGCATTTCTACCCATGTACTGACTAGACAATTTGGACCTCTTTTTTTCTAGAGTAGTGACATAACTACCCTATGGTATTTTTCATGAATTTTCATTGCGTATTTTTCTTGTTTTGGTTTTTCTAAAGTTGTATCCGTTTTGAGCATTTTGTTGCATTTTTTAAGAAGAAATAAAAATCATGATATTCCTCTTCTTTTCTCAAAACTAGTGGTATTGATATCCTGCCTCCTCAAGTTCGACCCAGGGACACTTACCTGGATAAATAATTAGTTTATGATACAATAGGAGAGAGTCGACTCTTCACTTCATCTTTTCTCTCTCTTCTATTTTATCGAATTTTGTTTGATCAATCGGATCTGTCTTTCTCTACACCGACACGTTTCTTAAATCGCGAGTCAGATCTGGTTATCATCGAATCATGTTCCGACACCATGACCACTCCATCACCTTCTTAGCCGTTTCTCCATCTTCTCTAACCACCAAATCACCTGAATATTATCAGATTTGGTCCACCCATGCTCCTTCCACCACCCTTTGTCGAGCGCATCCATTCCACCTCACCACCCCTTGATTCTCCACCAATAAAAGCCAGGAACCTCTGCAGAAGCATCGCCTTTCTTCTCATATAGGAACCGAGTCTTGAAGACACCATCTGTAGGGTATTGTGCCCAGGAACTTTGTCCTGGGTGCCTAGACATCATCGAACCACTAGGACCCCATCAATGGGGCATGTACGTTTCTAAAGGCCTCACTTGCTGCATAATGCAAGAAGGAACCTCTTGAGCATTAGAGCAGCACGAGAGGAGGTCTGAAGCATGAGAAATTGACGAACGAGGGAGGAACACCTCGGTTTTCTTCCCGACTCTTGGGAGTGAAGTCGGAGCCCTCTGATGGAGCTTGGGATCCATATGGTACATGTATCGTTGGATGGAAGAATGCAAGCACCATCAGATCTCGTGAAATATCTAATCCTATGCATCCATCCACGAAGGGATATCAACCTATTCCAACCCTTTGATCGAGTTAGTAAACCATGTGGTGCACAGGGAACCATTGGATGAAGCGCCCTTTGAAGGGGTAAATTTCACGATAACTCCACAATTTTTATATTTTACATTTCAGTCCTGTAGTTGTAAATGATAATGTAAATAAGTGTGCACAATTTGCAAAGACCCCCACATGTTCTTTATAATTACAATAAACTCCCTTACCAACTCACCTCACGTGCTCATGCACGTGAGGCGTGCATTTTGCAGTAATTCCCTTACATGATTCATTATTTCTTTTAATATTTAAAATTTGTAAATAAGTGTAACATTTTGAGGTATTTTGCACAGAACACCTTGAATTTTATTAATATTGCAAACATACCCCTTCTAGACTTTTAATTAGTTACTTGCTTTTCTATTTTTATTAAATAGATTTCATGATTCATTAATTACGAAAAAATTATTGTAGATTCCTTATCGATGCTCATGCATGCTCTATTTTTATTTAGGTATTTACTACATTTTCCCATTTATTTAAAATAGATCAGGATATATTCAAACCTTGTATAGATATAAATATACAAAAAAGGAAACTAATTATAAAAATTTCAAAAAATTAGAGTATACATATATTACTATATATAGTAATTCTAGATGAAAAATCACAAGAAATATTAAAATAAAACACTAAAAATTGAAAAACCCTAAAAATATATATATAAAACTTCAGTAAAAATCCAAAAATATTTATTTCTAATGTATATTCATCTTTAAATTATATAGAATATATTAAAAAATTTTTGGGAGTTTTTGGACTTGTTATCTATTTTAAAAATGTAAAATAAAACTTCCTATTTACTATATCTATTGTTTTGGTATATTAAATACTTTAAAAATACATAAAATTAGCAAAAATTACAAGAAAATCACAAAATAGAGAAAAAGTTAAAAACACAAAAAACATTTTATTCTGTAAATTTTGACTATATATAGTTATATTTAAAAATATACGATGCTATATATTATATATATTATATAATAATTATATATTACTTATTAATATTATTATTACTTATAGGTACCTACTATATATTTAAAATCCTTAAAACAATAAAAAGGATTATTCCTGTATATATATTTCCCTATATTTTGATATTTTATTTATTATATACCTTATATATTATTTATAATATCTATTATATCATTGTTACTATAGATATATACATATTATATCTTTTAAATAAAAAAGAAACTAAAAATCACAAATGAAAAAGAAAATAAAATTAAAAATTAAAAAATTAGAAAGCATAAAAGTCCATAAAAATAAATATAATTATAAACCCACAAACAAATAAATAAGCCAAAAAGTAAAAAAAAAATTGTTTAATTTTTATTAATTGACAATAATTACCCTATCCCCATTGCTCTATCTTGTTCAAAACTTTACATAATTATATATTATACCCATATATTTGGTAGAGTTAAAATAAAAATAAATTTTGATTGAAACATTTGCAATGTATTATCATATATTGTGGGTTGATTGTTGTCTTAATTGATTGGTGGCGTTTCGAGTACCGTTAGAGCGGCCGATACAACGATTGTCAGACCTGACTTGTCGAACATTGCATGCCCTCCAAGATCGGGCGTTAGAAAGCCCCCTCCTATCGATTTAACACACCGCAAACCAAACCAATTTGAATTTCGATCGTAAATGATTTAATTGTATCTAAAGAATAAGCAAATGGATAAAAGTGATAAGAGGGGCACAAACTAATCAACTACGTTAATCATATTCTAGAATTTGGAATGAAAGGAAAAATAACGCTTCTTAGAATGGGACGCAAAAGAAGATCACTTAGATGGAAATAGAAATGCTTAGACATAGAGTAGAATCGAACTACAAGTCAGCTTCTCCCACCCACCCTAACCAATAATAATAATGATAGACATTGTGTAAACCTCTCCACCGTCCACCAAGGTGTTGTTCATTTAAAATATATGTGCGACGTAGATTGTTGACAAGTTCATGAGCTGAGTGGAGCCCGACGAGCTCTAGCTAGTTGTTCCAAGCCTTAGCTATAACCCCATATTTTTCATTCCTTGACCCTTAGATCTGATCATATTCGAATTAGTCTAGTAGACGCCATGTCTATATTGAGAGAGACAACTTTTTTATGGTACATCAACCTGCTGTGCCTCATTAATGAGCTAGGGTCCATTGAAAAGAGTATCCTTCTATCAAAACACTCATGGAAAATGATCCCTTGATCTGTTGCATGCATGAGGCATGAAGAAACCAGTCAAACATGTCATGCACAATCACCAATCCCCAATTCAATTGCACCATTATATATATATAGGAAAGGATAGGCAGCTTTTCCATGAAACCCCTTTTCTCTGTCCCCCTCACATCTCTACCTCCCCTTCCCCTTATCTAGATGGCAGGCTTTCCACTTGAACTCCATCACAGCTCTTTCTACCTTGATACCTACTATTCTCTTATCACAACCACTGACATGACCCCCACTCATGATGGCCAACTCTTTGGATCACTCACTCCTCAGCAACCTCTACCATTTCCCAACAAGTCACCTTCACATCCAGCACCCCATCACAGTGATGGACATGACCATGTGATTACTCATATCCAACAGGATGGGGAGCTCATGAAGGACCACAACTGCCAGGATAGAAAGAAAAGTGTATGTCAAATAAAAATCTCATCCTTGTAGTTTTGCTGTTTTTTTCCTTCTATTTATATTGAACAATTGACTTTTTTTTTGATAGAGAAGGAAGCAGAAGAAATGTAGTGATAATGCCGAAAAGAAGGCCAAGGTTGAGCCAGCCACAGGTTATGTCCATGTCAGAGCAAGGAGGGGCGAAGCAACAGATAGCCACAGCCTTGCGGAGAGGGTGGGGGATTATTACTACACTCCTGATTTGTTGCTACACACTTGTTTGAATCTGCGCCTCGTAGACAAATCAAATATTTATATGTTCGTCTCTTATATCAATTTTCAGGCCAGGAGGGAGAAGATAAATGAAAGGATGAAGAAACTGCAGGGGTTGGTTCCTGGTTGTGACAAGGTGATCCATCCACCCTCACCACATCATTTGCTTACTTTCGCCATTATTGAAATAAAGATACAACATCTCTATTATTTCCTCTGATGATTTGTATATTATCGCATACAAAAAAGGCACCAGGGAAGGCCGTGATGCTCGACGAGATTATCAACTACATACAATCCTTGCAGAGGCAAGTCGAGGTAGATAAACAATGTTCTTAACTGTTAATCGTACCATTGCGTAAAGCAAAACTTTTATGTGTATATGAACATTCCCTTGGCAGTTCCTATCGATGAAGCTCGCATCCACACACCCCATGCACGACGAGGTTGGATTGACCTTGGAGGAATGCATCTTCCAGGATCAGGAATATATCTGCACAAATAAAATGGTGTGTATAGTTGTGCGATTTTTGTAGGGACTCACGAAATCTGTGTGTATTGAATATTAAGATTTACCTGCAGGAACTGGAGGACATGTCACCAGTCGCTCTAGTACAGTCCTCTCATCAAAACAGTCACATTCAACCCACAACTTTTGCAGTGGCTGAAAACAACTACCCTATGCTTGACCCCTCTCTTCCATTTATACAGTATGGGCAGGACTACCCCAGTGATTTCTCTCAGGTGAGTATACTATACGACATACTTGAAACGTAATACTTGTAAAGTTTATAATGACGAACATGCCTTTTTCCTGTGAAAATAAGGTGATTTTTCGAAAAGTTAGAAAAATGTTCCTCAAACAGCATCATCATCGTTGCATCTCCCGTTCACTAAGTAAATGGTTTTAATGGATGCAAATCGTCGTCCACTTGCATGGAATAGAAATTTTCATATTGTATGCTACAAGTATTGAGTTTATTCTTGGATAGGACAAGGTTATCCTTAGAGAGGCAAAAACAAAATAAAAACAGGTCATGATATACGGACAGAATAGGTAAATATATACAAAATCTCCTGCTAAAGCATGCACATGAAGTATAAAATTAGAAGGTTTACACATTCTTCCAGGTCTTACAAGCTGGAATTTTTCAGATTGAAGCAATGGAAACGGGAATGCCTTGCGATGGCTATCTTGACCATATTGGCTTCAACATGCGTCAATGTTTTATTTAGACCAACATGGGGAATCCTAATCGAAACCTGTAAGCAAATATGTAATGCCTTTACTTGCCCTTTGTATTCTACTCTTTAGACATTTATATCAATTTATATCACTTTCCTGCAGGTTATCAATGGAGAATGACGTACCTGAAGTTAGCAGTTTCGATTTTTACCAAGGGAAAAAAAGACTAACATGTAAATCATACAATGGAAGGACAATGTGACCTGCATAGTAATTAAAGGCAGCCATTTTATTCAATTCTTGTGGGATCCCACTGCTGTATTTAGTTGGTCCATTGATTGCTATTGCACTTTGGATCTTTCCTACGGCATAATCCAAGAGCTGTCCTTAGTGCGTCCCATGGTATGATGTTACCTTCCCTCTAGAAATGTGAAGGGTGTAAACACATGGGAAACTGCGTCGATTTTACTGGTGGTATTAATGTCGCCCGATTATATACATTAAGTCTGCTTTCTATGTATGAATACATGTCGAGGCACTGTGAACTTTCGTTTCTGCATGAGATTATATATGAGAGGCAAGTACTATAAATAATAATACCGATCCTCATGGGATTCTAAGAATATACATGCTGTCTAGTTCTAGACTCAAAGATAATACTGAACAGACTTAGTTAGTGAACTGACGACGTTGGTTATGCTAGTTCTCCTGAACAGACTAACACTACAAAATTTTATATCCTTCGAAAGACTAGATAGTCGATGTTATGCCCCATTGGTTATCCTTCTAGGCTCCGTCCATCTTTTGCTCTTGCATTTGACTAAAGATGTTACAAAAAGTTTACATATTAGATATTGATTGACTACCAGCGTCTGAATCTTTGCATTTGGCAAGGATTATCCTTCTAATACAAGCTGTCTCTTACTGTCTTACACCTTGTTTGCTGAGCAGATTAACTATGGATTAGTTTATTTTCGAGAGTTTAACCTCTTACTTAATTGACTCACTGAGACGTGGCTTACGAAGAGTTTTATATAGTATTTATGCCACATCAATATCCCCTCTGTTTCAACTGAACGTGTCGTGTACTGGGAACTTGTTGGTGAATGCTATCATTTTTTTATCTATTAATAAGATCATTCATTGAGTCGGCAAGGTGTCATACATACATGCACTTCACACGTAACTTTCTACAATACATGATATCTTTTCTTTATTGAACTTGATAATAAATATCATATGCGAGGGTCAACATTCAAGACTCTTATTCATCCGAGAATTACAAAGATGTGCAGAAATATTTGTTCATAATTTCATGATAAGAAAAGCTACTTTTGCAACCACAACCATGATCGTTTCGTAGTTGTAATGCTGGGGTAACATTGCATTAAACTATAGTTGCAAATAGTGTAGATAATATGACATTGGTATCGTGTCGATACGATATATCGACGATATATCAATGCCATATTGTCGATATCGAATCGATTTTATGAAAAAATAGCCTTCCAAGGATAAATATCGACCATACTGACGATATATGGGTCACCTGTCAATATTGATATCGTCGATATATCGTGATATGACCTACTATGGTTGCAACCACATCTGTAAAATGTGTGGTTGCTAAAAGTTGCCCACAAAATTGCAACGACCGGACCTTTCTCACTATTGTGGTGCCACACAAGATCCCGATACTTAGCAACCTACTCACACCTATCAGATTCACATTTGAAATACTAAAGCAAGTGGGAGAATAAGCAAAGTAGAGAAATGTAAATGATGGATTCTTTTTCATTAACATTCCACAAAATTTACAATAATCCTTGTCAAAAAATACATATAACCACAATATCATCATAGTAAGTCCACAAAATATACATGTATCACAAGCTAAGGTTGCAGAAAGCGGTAGTCGGTACTCGATCGGCGGGGTCACTGATTAAGGATTTATCGGCAGTTGGGAGACTAATCGGATTTAGTCGGCCATTAGTCGATTTTGAATTTTTTTTTAATTATTTAAATATATAAGCTATTTTTAAAAATAGATTTGTACATTTTCTATACTTTCATAATGATGAAAAAGAAGTAATTGACTTTAAATATAATATTATTGCATATTAGAATAAGTTTGCTTATATATTAACATAGATTTGTACATTTTCTATACTTTCATAATAAAACATAAGAATAGTTGACATTAAATATAACAATAAGCTTATTAGAATAGGTTTGCTTTTTAAAGGAGCAAAAAACTTAAAAAATATAAAACTTTGATGTAAAAAATGGCCGATTAGTCGGGTTGACCGACTAATGGCCGACTAGGCCTAATCGAGTTGGTCACCCCTTGAGTCGACTAGTCAGGCTAACTAGTCGGTCTACTCAGTCGACTTTTACAAGCTTGATCACAACTATTATCTCTCACATGACATAAATCAAAGTTCACACCATGTCTGGTGAAGAAACAACACTGAGCTCCAAAATACCAACTATTGATAGTCCCAACTGCATTGATGGCTGATGAATCCACGATTCATAGTCTTTATTCTTTTATTTTAGTTTCATTTCCTTAGTCAAACACCTGTAAATACCTATTAATTTCATGAAATTACCATTTTGCATGCATTTGTTAAATATACATTTTTAACACTTTTTATACTCAAATAAAAGAACAAAGAAGAAAAAAAGAAAAGAAAAATAAAGGATGTATTTATGAAATAAATGCAGACTGACCCGAATCCCGAGAGAAGGTCAATACTTGACCTGATCGACCAGGAATAAAGTAGGGGGAGATAGGGTCTTTAATTCAAAAATCCAAAAATAATTTGTGAATTTTTCCCTCTATATTTGTACAAAACTTACAATATTTTATTTGTACATAAATTGACCTCAAAATAATTTTTTTCTAAGCAAAAGTTGTAAAAAAATTGTTTTATAAATAATAAAAATAATTGCAAAATGAAATAATGTACAGATTACAAATAATCATACTAAAAAAAGCCGCAAAGTAATAATTAAAAGACCAATTCCGGCTTCATACAAACTCAGATTAAATCAAACTCACTTCCATTGTACTCTAAATTAAATTATCTTTCAAATGGTTGTAGTTTCATAATTTTTGGAGTTACAGTTGAAAAGTCGATTTTTTAGGGTGGTTTGTGTAGTTTTACCACTTCCTTATTGTATATATTTATTCATATTTATTTTTTAATACATAATATTTATAATTATAAATATTATATTCATTATTAAAAATAAAAAAAATAATAAAAATATAAAAAATATATATTTAAAAATAATTCCCTTATTTGTACATGTGTATATTGTACTATATGTATATAATACTTGTATACAACTAATTTCCTTACATAAAAGTCACCAAAAATTAAATATCCAACATTAATTAATTAAATTAAATTAAATACAAAATTGGGATTTAATTATTTAATTTATTCATTTATTTCATTTGAAAACATGCCTTGTATATAAAGATATGATTCCATAACTTAAATAGCCACCATTAAGGTGGTTAATTAATTTTTATAAATTAATTTATTTATTTATTTTATTTAAATCCGAAATTCATTTTTAATTAATTAATTAATTTAATTATTTAATTAACCAATAAAAACATTCCTCATTTGCATATACTTTCCTTTTTTATTTTTTCTTCTCTTTTTATTAGGTTCCTCCTCCCTCATTTGTTCTTGATCAATCTTTGGTGGAGAGGAGTCCGATCTACGAGAGCAATCTTGTCAAAGAAGGATGTCCAGCCTCCAAGTCGTCCAGTGACAGTGAGTCGGACCTCGTCGAGGCCATCACGGCGTATCCGATCCCGAGGTGAGATCCAATTTTATTTTCCATCATTTTTCCTAGATAAATATTAGACTTAATTTGTGCTTTAATTTCTTGATTGAAATCTAGATCTTAGATTCCTAAAGATTTTCCATCCCGATTTGATCCGCCCCCGATACCGATTATTCATCTCACATCTCGATCTCTACACGTTCCTATTCTATCTCACACGACCACAAAACTCCGACCGCGCACGATAGTCAGAGACACGGATCTTCCATCACAATCGTCGGATCCACATCCACTCACTTTCTTTCGTGTTTGAATATTCTTAGATCGAGCCATCGTGCTCGTGTCCTCATTTGTGTATAAAGGAATAATAATAAATAAAAAACAAAAAATGTACTTCTTTTTCTAACATTTATTTTTGCAGGATACAATAAAAAATAAAAAAAATACTATAGTTTTTCATTAACATCTGTTTTATAGGAAATTTATAAAACAAAAAATTAAAAAATTAAAAAAATATTTACAATTTTCTGTTTACAAAAGAAAAATATAAAAAGTAAAAAAAACTAGTGGCCCTCCTTCTTGGAGCCTGCGCTCGCTCCGTCCGCTCTGCGTAGCCGGCCGGCCATCGCCATCGTCCCTCCAGTCGGAGGTGCCGCCCCAGCGCTGCTTCGCGAGTCGCCGTCACACCTCCACCCGAAAGCCCGCGGCCACGTGCCCTACCTGGAAGATCCCTCTACTGTGGCGTCTTCTCCTCTGCCAGCGGCTGGGCCGCCGCTCACGGCCACCTCGCTTGTCGTGACCCCCGTTCATCTCCAGATTAGCCCGTCACCCTCCCCGCCTGGACCGCGATCTCCTCCAGATCTGTCTTCTCTTTTGCTCGAAGGAGCTTACCCGATAGCAGACACCCGCCTGATTGTTTATCTGGGTGTTAGCATCATTCACTCTGTTGAGTTCGTTGTTGTTCTCCCACCGAGACTGCAACGATAGTATGGTATTCACCTTACAGATATCGTCCTGAACCTTGATACGGCATTGTCCTAGCCTTTGCGCCCAGCTAGGGGAATAAACTCTAGTGCTTGCTGAGAGGCACCTCAACATTGTTCCATTATCTAAATCGATCTGTCCATATCATACATTCTTTCTGTCTCGCACCCCATCTCCATCTCATGATCATTCCATACTTAGGGTGTACTTTACCTTAAGTATGGGGGTGTTAGACTTGTGATTATTCTTTTAATTCTTTTTACCTCTGTTTTGTTGCCTATACTTAGGGATATTTTACCCTAAGTATAGGGGAGGTAGACTATGTACATTCCACTCCTCGGTTTTCCCCTTGTGTACAGTCTTTTATACTTAGGATTACTTGATCCTAAGTATAGGGGGGACACCGACTCCTATGGATTATATTCTTTTATTCGTCGTTGTAGTATAATATACTTTTAGCTTCCCAATACGTAGCACGAGTTATGTCTTACTTTGCAGCACTTTGATCACTATGAGGACATAGTTCGAGCTAAGTATAGGGGGTCGTATATATTGTATATATAATTTAGCCATAACTCATACTTTTATATTTTTAATATGGTTAAAATACTATGTAAATACTTGTAAAAAAATTAACTAACTAATAAAAGATGCATATAATTGATGAATACCCATTCATCACTCTTTATTCTTTTATTTTAGCTATAAAACCTTTGCAAAACACATGTAGATATATGTAAATAATAATAATTAGCATTCAACATGCATTGTGTAAAAATAAATAATTAGCATATTTTGTGCACAAATAAAAGAATAAAGAAATAAAAGAAAACGAGGGAGATATTTAGAATAAATATTGAGCGACCTAATCCCAAGGGAGGGCTCAGCATGGGCCTGACCGCATAAAAACCCAAGTAGAGAGAGATAAGGAAGCTCATGTGTGTACATATATACTTATAAATAAATAAAAATATTTTCCTCTTAATTAAAATAAAAATGAGAAAAATTAAATAAATTAAAAAGAAAATAAAATCCCACATCTATTGTACATAAGCCATGTATATAGAAACCCCTTATCTATTCATTTATCTCCATAAATAAATAAATTAAAATCCAATAAAAATATGTACATATTCCTTATTTCATAATGTAAATAAATAAAATAAAAATAATAAAAATAAAAATAAAAATAAAAAGAAATAAAAATAAAAATAAAATCAAAACCAACATTGTACATATACCATATATGTATATAAATAAAAGTAATTATTTTACCCTTGTAAATAATTAATAAAAATAAAATAAAAATATACTTTTATTTCAAATTATATTCTATAAATAAATAAAATACAAAACTGAAATAAAATGCACAAAAGTAAATAATTAAAAATCAAAAATTAACAATTTATATTGTATATACCTATATATATAATATACTATATTATAAATACCTAATTTTTATTTCAAAAAAATAAAAATCACAAAAAATAGTTTATAAATAAATAAACATTTTTCATGTTTTAACTTTTTCCAAAATCGACCATTTACTATTTTATATTGAATTTCCAAATATTTATGACGTGGTCGCACCTGATTGGTCCACGGGGGATGTTGACCCCCCGGTCAACTCCCCCCCTTAGACCACTAGCCCGCGGATCTTGTCGCCAGACCCGAGTTCTCCCAATTATAGCGCCTTAATCTGAACTCCAAATCCGCAAACCCCGGGTCCTGATCATTCCCTGATCATCCGAGATCCACGCCCGGTGGTTTCTCCTCGGGGTCCGAGCTCCGATATCCATGCCCGACCCCATCTTCTCGGACCCCTAGGACTATTTAGTCTCAACTCCGCCGCACGATTCCAGGTATCTTTGGCTCCGCCTTCCCATCCCAGGATCTCCACTACCTTCCCTAGAGTGACAGCTAGCTGCGGGTGGTGTCGCAGTGAGGAGGAGGTGCCCAGCCACTAATCCGGCAGCTCATCACCGTCGTGCGCCGCCCAGGAGCAGCGCTCGAGCCTCGGGCATCGACGTCCCTCTAGGAAAAGACCAGGAGATCCAGGAGCTCTTCCACAGTCGACCTCACGCATCCGGTAAGCTTGATTCTTTCTATCTTTCTCTAATTTCAACTTACGCCCAAATTCATCTTTCGTCATCGACCATCGATTAGTTCCGCTCCGACCGCCCATTTTATCGATTGACTCGACTACCATCTTCGTCGTACTCCTCCGCACGTTCTTCGCCCCTCCATTCAACCCAGTTTGCCCCGGAACAGGGAGTCGATCTCCCTCGCCATCGCATCGCCGGAGATCCTTCGCCCCGACGCACTAGCCACCCATTTCACCCCTCACAGGGTCGAGGCATTTTGCCCTCGACCCAGGAGCTTGTTGTGCCACTTTTCAGGTCAGAAGGGCCTCATCTGGAGGTCTTCACGTTCAGCACAGGAGCTCCAGCTCCGCCTTCGTCGCCGGAGCGTCTTCGACGTTCCCGGCCTCATCAGAGAGGGGCATCAGCTGCGGACCATCGAGGCGATTCTTCTCCACATATCAGCAGCAGCAGGAGAGGTCCACCGCACGAGTATCGGGCCGACGAAGTTCGTCGGCCACCTGTTCTTGGAGGACCCTCCAGAGCCGTCTATTCAGCCCTCCTACTCCAGATGCGATCTCAGCCATTGATTTGAGGAGCCACGCCACCGTCCGATCCATTGGAGGCGCGATCAGGACCACGCGATCAGACGAAGAGACACCCTCGATTCCAGACCGTTCGATCTACACGTGTCATCTTCACCGTCGTTGATCCAGCGAGGGTTTACCCACAGCGCACCACAGTCGTCAGATCCTCCACGTGGACAGCCCTCCGCCGTCAGATCCGAGCGAGGTTTACTCGAGGAGGCGCCCGCTACCCGCAGCCGTCAGATCAGCCATGTGGCGCCATCCCAGCCCTCAGATAATAAATAGGGGTAACTTACACTTAGCCCCCCCTCTGTTTTGCATTTTCGCTTTAGTCCTGTAAATATTTTTCGTAGTTATTTGTAGTTTAGTAAAATTGCACAGAGACCCTGGTTGTTTACTTTTATTGCATTTTCGTCCCTGTTAATGTGAGGCACGTGCTTCGTCACTTGAGTTTTTGGAGAATTTACATACTTTGGGCTGTAGTTTCTGTTTATTAATGAATGAAATATCTTTTTTGTTAATTGCATGTATGCCCTTGTGAATGGTTTATTTCCACATGTGTTGAATTTGTTGGGCATTTAGCAATATCGCCCCTGGACTTTTAGCACATGTTGCTAAGAAGTCTGGGGAAGTATTTTTATTGCATATTGGTCCTTGTGTGCCCAGTACATGTGCCTTGCGTGTGAAAACTTGGAATTTCTGCACCAGGACCCCCTAATTTCTGGTTCCATTACTCTTTAGCCCTCAGAAGATATTTTTATTACAAACAGGTCCCTATGCACTGTGGGCTCTTGTTTGTTTTAAATAAAATATCAAATTTCATCTAAATTGAGTGAAAATTGGACATGTAGCTACTACCACTGTGTAGAATTTTCACCAATTTTTGGGAAAATTTTTTAGCCCTTTTATTATTTTTAAAAATTCAAAAACATCCATTTTTCTGCCTATTCAGATTTAAAATTCATAAACAAATATAAAAACTTCTTTAAAAATTACAAAAAAAAATCGGATTTTGTGTGTTTTTGTTTATTTGATTTTCTGACCAGTTTTGGCTATTTTGGGATTTATAAAAACCATAAAAACTAAAAAACCTTGAAAAACTCATAAAAATTCTAATAAATCACAGAAACCCCAAAAATTAATAAATCTTTTTCCTAATTTTTCTTTTTTACTTCTACTTTACAGGAAAAATTCCTCCAGGCCTTGATCAGACCATTTGATATTTTTAAATGGTCTTTAAAGCCTGACTAGACAGTCTTCATTTGTTTTAGTCTTCTTTCATTTTTATAAAATTCTATAAAAATCATAAAATCATCAACAATTCACCAAAAACAATAAAAAAATATAAAAATTCTAAAAATATTTTTGTTGGAATTTTTAGAGCATTTTAGAGTAATTAAATAATTGCTTGAAGTTGTGTGTTTCCCTTATTTTCCTATTTTCCTTATATTTAAAAATCCAAAAAAATAAATATAAATATAAATATATTGAAAATCCACCAAAAATCATTTGCTTTTATTTTATTTGTTTTTAGACTACTTCGTAGTCCGCAAGGCCATCTCGTGCTCCTCGAGTTCGACCCTGGGAGGTATACCAGGTCAATCCCATAGCTAGGACTGCTATTTGGCTTTCTCGTATTTCTATCTTTATTTGGTGGTCCGATTTTTTTTCTTGTTGAGATCTGAGTCCCGAGTGACTGAGGTCACAACGACCGTAGAGACACATGATTTACCTTTGTCCGTTGGGCTCGCTCATCAATAATTCCTCAAAAATTTTTTTTGTATATACTGATTAATAAATCAGTTTAAACTATTTTGAAAATTATTTTGAAAGAAGCTTGAAAATCTATTTGAAAATCTTTTGAAAACTATTTGAAAAATATTTGAAAAAATATTTTCAACCTTTGTAAAAATATTGTGGTTCATAAAAAAATCTTTATTTGGAATAAAAAGATTTTGTAAAACTATTTGCAAATGTTTGGAAAAATGGTTGAAAATTATTTTGAAAATTTATATATACTGTTTGAAAAATGTTTTGCAAAATAGTTTTAAAATGAATGTAAATGTTTGTAAAATTATTTGAAAAATTACTTTGGACTATTGTTTTCAAAATAATTTGTAAAATTATTTGTAAATAAATTTGAGGAATATATGCATCACAAAAAATCAAACTGTATATACATGTATAAATTACTCAAGTTGTAAATTCTTGCATCTGATTCTTGTAAAATAATTAACTCACTCTTGTGTAAATGTGTATCTCATCCATAACTCTTATTAAAAAAATTGTATATACTTGTATGTAATACTAACCTTTTATTTAAAAAAACTAAAAAAACAAAAGTCTATAAAATTTTGCAAAAAAAACTCTTTTTGCATGTGCATCATTTTTTCAAAAATCCATAAAAAGTTCAAAATTTGAAAATGGTTTCACAAAAAGATTTTGTTTTATTTGCATGTACATATTTTCTTGCATTTGCATGAGCATCTTTCAGGATGATATTGACATTTAAACTAAGTTTGAAATAAATTTGAAGAATGGAGCTTAATTGGACCTTAATCCACTTAATTTCAGAGGAACCTTATAAGAATTGGAGTTAAAACTTTGAGGTCATAGTGACTTAATTCTTTGAGTCCATAAGACTATGTTCACATGTCATCTTGATGAGTCTAAGTAGAATACTTAACAACACGCATGATTCTTTCAGACCATGGCTTACCTTGGACAATGCACTCTACATGTAGCTCTTCATGGAGGAGGTAGTGAGGTGGCAGAATCTTTTGGCTTGGGGTAGCATATGAGGGTAGTACATCTAGGCGGAACCTCTCGTCCTCCTCTAGGGAGGGAAGTGCGTCTCAACCTGGTTTGGCGATGTCGAGGTCTAAAGATAGGATGATGTGGGGTTGCAATAATGCTTCAAAAGAGGGATAGTCTACTGGCTCAAGAGGAAAAATTCCTTATGTACATGTTGCACCTTGTATATATTGTCAAAAAAAGAAAAAATGCAAAATCTCCAAAAAGTGGACAGGCCTGATAGAAAAGTAAAATGCTTGCCGGAGTGTATATATACGTGAAAAAAAAGAATAAGAGCTTCAAAATCAAATGTTTGTAAGCTTGCAACGGGTGACATGACTACACTGGTCTTGCATCCAAGGATAGGTAACTACACTGGTTACCGTCCATTCTCTTCTCCATCCCCTCTTCTTGAGCTGGTTGTACTTGAACTTAGAAGGGAATATCCCCGCTCCTCGAAGAAAGAGTTGCCAGAACGGGGGAATAGAGTTACCTTGTTGAGAGAGGTTGTTTCTTTGCTACTTTTGAGATGAGGAGCTATATTTTAGTTACACCGTACAAGAAAAGATTCATATGAATTTGTGTATGTAGACTTGTTCTGATCTGACTGTTGAGGAGACCTGAATAGGAGTCTTATGGAACTTAGAGGTTTTTAGGTTTTAAATCCATTTCCCATTAAGGTTCCGACAAACTAATAATCCAAAGGTCTGATAGAGCTCCATACTACATTTTTATGAAGATAAGTTTAAAAGTCAACATTTTTCTAACTTCTGTCCTTTTTCTTTTCTTTATTTTTATTTTCACTTATTTTCTAAATAAGTGTTTGCTAAGGGACTAGCAAAGGTAAAGTATGGGGGAATGATGAATCCACGATTCATCGCCTTTATTCTGTTATTTTAGCCTCATTTCCTTAGTCAAATACCTGTAAATACCCATTAATTGCATAAAATTACCATTTTGCATGCATTTATTAAAATTACATTTTTAACACTTTTTTTACATAAATAATAGAATAAAAAAGAAATGAAAAAGAAAAGAAAAATAAAGGATATATTTATGCAATAAATGTAAACTGGCCTGAACCCCGAGAGAAGGTCAAGACTTGACCTGATCGACCAAGAATAAAGTAGGGGGAGATAGGGTCTACAATTCAAAAATCCAAAAATATTTTGTAAATATTTTTCATGTATATTTGTACAACACATACATTATTTTATTTGTACATAATTTGACCCCAAATTAACTATTTTTGAAAATAAAAGTTGTTAAAAAAATGTGTTGTAAATAATAAAAATAATTGTAAAATAAAATAATATACATATTACCAATAATTACACTTAGAAAAAGCCGCAAAGCGATAACTGAAACACTAATTCCGGCTCCATGCAAGCTCAAATTGAATCAAAATCACCTCCATTATACTCTAAATTAAATTATCTTTCAAATGGCTATGGTTTCGTAATTTTTGGAGTTACGATTAAAAGTCGGTTTTCTGGGGTTTTTTGTGCAGTTTAACCAATATTTATTGTACATATTTACTAATATTTATTTTTTTATGTACATAATTGTAAATATTGTTTTCATTTAAAAATTGTAAATAAAAAAATTAAGAAAAGATATAAAAATTATTTCCTTATTTGTACATGTGTATATTGTATTATATGTAAATAATATGTGTATACAACTAACTTCCTTATATAAAAATCACCCAAAAAATAAAATATCTCACTTTAGTTAATTGATTTAATTTAATTACGAAAATTGTATTTACATTTAATTATTTAATTTATTATTTGATTTTATAACTTATCATGTATATTAGATTTGATTCTTTACCTTTAATAGCCACCATTAAGGTAGTTTATTGATTTCCATAAATTACTTAATTTATTTAATTTTTTTAATTCCGAAATTCGTAATTAAATAATTAATTATTTTATTTATTTAATTATTTTATTTAATTAACCAATAAACACCTTCCTCGTTTGTAGATACTTTCCATTTTTTATTTTTGTTTTCTTTTTAATGGGCTCATCCTCCCTCATTTCCTCTTGATCAATCTTTGGTGGAGAGGAGCCCGATCTCCGAGAGCCGTCTTGTCGAAGAAGGGTGCCTCGCCTCTGAGCCATCCGGTGACGGCGTGTCGGCCCTCGTCGAGGCCATCATGGTATTTCCGAACCCCGAGGTGAGATCCATTTTATTCCTTGTCATTTTTCATAGATAAATCGTAGGTTCAATCTTAGCTTCGGTTTTATTAGTTTTTAGATCCTTAAAATCAAAAAAAAAATATCACCACACACATTCGCGTCCGAATCCGAATTTTTCATCTCACATCTTGATCCCTATATTTCTTTTTCTTCCTCACGCAATCTTCCACCTCCGATCACACACAATGACTGGAGCTACGGATCTATCTTCCATATCGACAGGATTCGACCCATTCACCGACTCTCTTGTGTTTATAAATAAGTTAAAAAAATAATGTATCTTGTTTTCTAACCTTTGTTTTTGCAGGATACAATAAAAAAACATATATTTGGTTTATCTCTAATCTTTATTTTGCAGGAAAATTTAAAAAAAATAAAAAATAAAAAATTATTATTATTTCTGCTTACAGTTCCATAAATAAAAATTTAAAAAAACTTTCTATATTTATTTCTGTTTAAAAAAAGAAAAAAATATTGAGCGGGCGGCAAGGCCGCCACCTCCCACCGCATGTTGTTACTCCCACCCGCACGGCGACGCGCCCCTCCGACGGTCTGTGCGCCGCCCCCACCAGGGCCCTCCACGGCAACCGCGCGACAGCCCCTGCGCGGTGATCCTCCAGCAGCTCCTCCTAACACCGGCGGTCGTGCACAACCTTCGCGCAGCGCTCCAGGCATCAGCGCCGCCCGCCACGACCCCGTGCGTCTCCCCTCAGATCCTCGCATTGGCCCCCGCCGCCCTCTACGCGGTGCGGCCTGCGCCACCGGGACGTCGTCGACACCCTCCGCCCGTACCGCCCCACGATCGCCCATTCTGCCAACTCCAACCGCTCAACGCCACCGCGGCGGCAGCCGCGGCCCCGTACCTCCAACTTACGTTGAAGCCAGCAACCAGATGCGCGTACTCCGTGCGAAGCCATCCGTCCACATGAGGCGGCACTCCTCCTCCTGACAGCACAGCGGTCCGCCTGTGCCACCCTATGGGGCCCACTTTCCAGCCCCACGCCCTCCGCCCCTCCGTCGACAGCCGCCTGCTCGCCCAAAATCCGACGTCCGCGACCTCCGCTTTGGAGGAGAAGAAGTCGACGGCGCTGCCCCCCATCTTGTTGAGAAGAAATAAACGAGGAAGAAGCCCTAGGGTTCCTTTTTGAGTAAAAAAATATCTTTTGGAAATATTACGTCAAGGTCCCTAGATGTTTTAAAATTTACGAAAGAGCCCCCGCCTCTAGAACGTCACGTGCCCCGCACATGCATACTGGGTAATTTACGCTTTTCATCTGGAAATGTTATTTCTGTTATTATTTCATGCAAAAACTTTTGAACATTTGTGTTTAAGTCCCTAATATACAGACTCTTCAATTTGCATGATTTTTCTTTTGAAATAAAATTTTTTATGGTTCCAAAAATTCTGAGAAAATTGTGGATGTTCCAGATATATTTCTTATCATTATATAAATTTTTTCATCAAATTTGATGGCCTTTTGATATATTTAAAAAATCAGAAACAGTAACTTTTTACCTACCCGAAATTGAAAATTTCATAAATATTCGAAAATTAGTCTAAAAATTCTAAAAAAATAATGTAGATGTGTTTTATTGTCTTTTAATTTATTCCCAATTTTCATGCATTAAATCTTTATAAAAATAAAAAGAATTGTGAAAATCGAAAAAATTTTAAAAAAATTTAGAAAATTCTAGAAAAATCTAAAAAATCTGATTTTAGTCTCAGTTTGTATATATTTAATTGATCTTTAGCATAAAAATAATTTCCAGGAGTATTGGGCATTTAAAGTATTTTTAAGTTGTAAAATACTCTTGGTTGTGCACTGTTTCCCTTGATTTTCACTGTTTGATTACACAAACATCAGAAAATTTTGAAAAATTTACAAAAAATATTTTAAAACATATAAAACACAAAAATATTTTCTTTGGACTTTTCTGTACATTTTTTACTATTCTGAAAAATAAAAAAAGTGTGGCATTGTGCATTTTTATTCATTTGTGCTCATTTTGAAAAAAAAAATAAAATAAAAAAAACCACTAAAAATTCTTTTTGAAAATTGACTACATAGTTTTTAAATCGTGCTCCTTGTGTTCGACCCTGTTCGCTATACCAGGTAAAAAGAAGAGTGAAAACCGCTTACATTTGCTTTGATTGATTTATCTTCTTTAGAGTGGTTTAAATATTTTTTGCGTTGACCGACTAGAGTGGTTGATAATAACGACACAATTTGCATATTATTTACACATCTCGACCTCGTCGATTTTCGGCTCAGCACTATGTGAGTCGTTGGGCTGAGGCTATTCTTGCCCGAACTGCTGGTGCAAAAATAGTTTGTAAGTTCCTAAGGACTCATATTATTTCGTTTTTCGGGATTCCGCAAATTCTTATCTCGGATGGGGGTAGCCCCTTCATCAATGAAAAGGTAAGAGCCCTTGCTAGCAAATTCGTTATCGAACATCGGGTTGCTCCTTACCACCCTTAGACAAATGGTCTAGCTAAGGTTTCGAATAGGGATATCAAGATGATCTTTTTCTAACTAATAGCGATATTCGAACCATGATCCTTTAAAGTTGGAGCCACTGCTTCTACCACCAGACCATTAGGTCGTTCGCCCAGACCCAAAGGATTGGTCACAGCTTATGGACTCATTCTTTGGGCCTATAGGACTTCCTTCAAGACACCATTGTGTATGTCTCCCTTTCGACTCATTTATGGCAAGCCATGCCAATTACATGTTGATATAAAGCATAGTGCTTGGGAGGCAATGAAAGAAGTGATCTTGGATCTAGAGAGTGCAGGAGAGAAGGGATAGACAAAGTTGGTAGCCTTGGAAGAGTTGAAATATGAGGCTTTCACGAGTAGCCTACATTTTAAGGAGCAGATGAAAGTATGGCATGATGTGCACATCAACCATAAGCAGTTTGAGCCTGATCAAAACATATGTCTATTCCTTGCAAAACTCAAGTTATTCCCAGGGAAACTTCAGAGCAAGTGGAAAGGCACGTACATTATGCAAAAAGTGTACACCAACAATAGCATTGGCATTTCTGAGTTGTCTTCTGAGTCCACCATTCGAGTCAACCGTTAGTGTTTGAAACCATTTATTGACCATGAGTAGCCAACCGTTGAGGTTTCCCCCATTCATTTTGTATGAGATGTGCTCTTGATTCTTTATACTCTGCATCTCATACCCAAGTCACACTTCGATTTGTTCATTTTTTTCACCTTATACATACGTGTTTTATATTTTATCCAGTTATTCTTTCATTATTGTTTTGCACAACAAGTTTCACTTAAGATTTTTGCTATACTTAGGATGTAATTTATCCTAAGTTTGGAGGTGTAAACATTGTGTTGTTTATATTCATTTTGTTCTATTACTCTTGTTGTTGCTTATACTTAGGATGTACTTTATCCTAAGTACGGGGGGTTAATATCATTCATCCCATCTTTTAATCATTGCCTTCCTGTGTATCTTCTGTTCTCTTGCTTGTCCTTCAGCTGTTGATATTCTTCTCTATACTTAGGTATATTTAACCCTAAGTATAATGGGGGATAAGCCGAGTCATTGATTGTGTACATTCTCTCAACTTCGATCATCCTCATTTTTTAGTCTCCTACACTTCGGATTAGTCGATCCTAAGTATTGAGGGGATGATTGACTTCTATTCATTACTCTTTATTTCTTTGAGTTGTTATAATATATTATTCTTTTCACTGATCTATACTTAGCCCAAGTTATATCTTCCTTTATCGCTTCTTGGTAACTGTAAGGACATAGTTCACGCTAAGTATAGGGGATGTCGTATATATATTATATATGAACTTTAGAAGTCATAATTCGTACTTTATTGTATTTTTAACAATATTGCCTTAAAATTATGGATTAATATTTTTTCCTTTGGGTTTCTAAAAGTCACGAGAAAATTGTAAATATGAGTTACAAAAGGAGATTTAAAAGTGTATGTAAAATATTGTAAAATTTGTGCATATAAATTTCTTAGTTGTATAAAACTTGTAAATAAAACTTTTTTGCAGAATCATTTATAAAACTTGTATAAAGTTGCATATACAAAAGTATAAAATTCTTTATAAAAATGTACATAACTCTTGTAAATACTTGAAATCTATTCAGTTCACTAACTCTTTCAAAATACCAAATTAAATTAAAAGGTTTTAAAAGTCATTAAAAATTAAAAATGCTCAAAAAGATACATAAAAAGTTTAAATCAAAGAAATCATTTCATAAAAAAATTATTGCGTTCATTAGCATTTTTCAGATTAAGATTAATTCTTGAACCAAATGGAGCTAAGTCTGAAGGATGGAGCTTGATTTAGACCTTAATCCACTTAATTCTAAAGGGACTTTATTAAGAACTGGAATTGAGACTCTTCACGTCTTTGACATTATTCTTTGGTTTCTTTAGGATTGTATTCGTTATTCAACTTAAACTTGCCTAAGCAGGACACCTTGTGTCATCCGTATAACTCCTCAACAGTGAACCAATTTTGGACTCATGCACACCGCACTTAGCTTGACTTGCATGGGGCTGCAAAGGGCAATAGTGGTGCATTTTCATCCTTGTCTAGTGGCATAGATGTCTAAATAAGGGAGTTGTTTGGTTGAAATAATGCTTCGAATGAGGAATGGTCTTCTAAAAAAATTTCTAAGACCCAAAATATGGACGGAAAAAAGATTATATATCCATCAGGGAACAAAAGATCAATACAGTGCAACAACAAATTCATACCAAAAGAAGCCAAATCTAAAGTACATTTATGACCACAATGGTCCAAGCTTCAGAGAGACTACATATCTTCGTAGAGACTTGGCTAAACTGGCCAAGCTTCACAGGATATGTGACTACACTATTCACACTCCAATTCTCTTCTCTTTCTTCTATCTTCTCCCCCCATTCGTTATGAACTAGCATGTACATGAACTAAGAAGGAAATACCTCCCTCCTCGAGGATCGAATAGTTGTATAAGGAACCAATGGGAGTGTATTATTGGAGTGGTCAGCTTTTTGCCTCCTTTAGCAGGAAGATTTAACACCTTTCATACACAGTACAAATTGACTTCAAGGTTGAATAGTTCGCATGATGGATGGTCGGATCTGAACTACCTATTGAGGTGAACCTGAATAAGGATTTGTGTAACTTGAGGACTATTGAGACTTAAATCCTAATTCTAATAAGGTCCCAACAGATTGTTAATCCAAAGTTCTATTCCAAGTTCTTGAATTTGGTTAAGTGATGTTTGATTTAAAGAAACAAAATTATTCTAAGTTCTTTCACTTCCCTTTTTCTTTTCTCTTTTTTAACTTTCACTTATTCTTAGAATAAGCATTTGCTAAGGGAGTAGAGAAGGTAAAGTATAATGGAAAGATGAATCCATGATTTGTCTTCTTTATTCTTTCATTTTGTATAAAATCCTTAGTAAAATACATGTAAATAACAACAAATTCTCATTTATTACCACATTCATATCATTTGTTAGTATACATATTTAACACTCATTTTATCCAAAATAAAAGAATAAAGAGAAAAGGAAATATAAAAGAAAGAAGTATGTAAATATGTAAATAAGTGCATATTGATCCTAACCCCTAGACGTCAATATTTACTTGGTTGACAAGAAAAATAATTGGGGGTTATAAGTATCATAATCTATAAAAATATCAAATATATATATATATATCACAAGTGTAAATATCCATACTATTCACCATGTACATATATTCATCTATTTTATTTATCATTCATATCACTTCAAATGTAAATATTTTCTTCTTCTTGTTCATAATAATGTATATAAATTTATAAAAATATAATAAAAATTATTCAATGTATAGATAGCATGATACAAAGAATCGAAAAGGCCATATAATGAACATTTAAAGCTAAATATATGCTACGTATGAACTCAAAATTTAATAAACTCACTTTCATTGTATTTAGAATTAAATTATCTTTAAAATGAAAGTAGTTTCATTAAAATCAGAGTATATATGCAAAAGTCGATTTTTTGGGGCATTGTGATATGTGTATAACCATTAATTATTTCCTTATTATTTTATTCCTTAGATTTTTTCCAATATGTGTATTTTTATTACATTCCTTATATTTTATAATAATGATATAAAATCTAAAAAAATACAAAGCTTAAAAGAATAAAAAATATGTGTATATACTTATGATATAAGTATAATGTATCATTGTACCTATATCAATCTATCTAACTAATTAAAAAATATTATTAAAAAAGTTATAAACCTTAAATAATATATTAAATTAATAAAAATAAATGCCTTATATGTAAAATTAATTAAAATTTGATAAACTACAATATATGTATAATTTATATTTATAAATTATACTTTTTATATTATTTATTTATTTTAAATAAATTATTTAATTTATTAAAAATAATTATTATATTATTTATTGAAATATTTATAACTTTTATTTATATCATTTATTTATTTAAATTAATTTACTCTTTATTTATGGTATTTTTACCTGGTAGACCCTGTAAACTTTGTCAATTACCTCCACGACTCTTGAAACAACCTAATTCCCCCCTCGACCCCGTAAACTTGCCAACTCTTACCTCATGAACCCTTCGATTAATCTATTTGAAGCCTGTGGGGGTTCGTGGGGTAATTTATAGGGTCGATGGGGTAATTACGTTGTGCAAAAGGTCGTAGAGGTTATTTAAAACGTTTAAAGGGTGGGTCTGTCGGGTAAAAATCCCTTTATTTATTAATTTCAATTGTATTTTATATAAGGTATATAACTCTTTTGTCCTTTTCTTATTTTATCTTTTCTTTTTCTCTTCTTTCTCCACTTCGTGGCAGCTTCTGGTTGGGTACAAAGGGGAAGTCAACTTTTCATCCTCCTTCTTCCTCATCCTTTCTCCTTATTATTCCCTTCCTCTTCTTCTTCCTTTCACTTTCTTCCTCCTTTTTTCCTTCTTCTCCTTTCTTCTATGTCCAACTGTCTAACTGACCCAACAGAACGTCGGTGATCCTCTCTCCTTCGTGCGACCTCCTTCGAGCCGGATCTGTATCTAGGTTCATTGAACCTAGACCTCTTCAACAACCTCCCTATTTTTCTATAAAACCTCTTCACCTCTAATCTTCTCACAGACCTGCCGATTTTGCACTTCTACCTTCTAGTGAACTCCGAAGAGAAGAGAAGGTGAGTGACAGCTCTGTTGCTTCTCGTAGAGTGAGGTCAAGAGAGGCCCGATGAGATGACCATCACTGCAATATTTTTTCTAACGCATTGTTAGCCTCTGCATCCAATAACCTTTGTGTCGAAGCCACAATCCAGGAGCTTCTCTATTTCCGTCCCTAGGTGAATTTCGTCCATAATGCCTTCATCCATCCAAGTAGATTTCTCTTCTATGTCTTCTCCTCTTCCTCCTCCTCTATTCTTTACTCAATCCCTCTCTTTTCTCCGCTATGTTCTCTCTTCCCCTTCATTTTCTCTACAAAAAGATACGAAAATCAACTTGAATATGCTCTGATTTCACCTCGCCATCGTCGATCCTTCTTCATCATCTTCCAATCACATGATCAACTCCAATGAGGTTTGATCCCATTCCTCCACATCTATAAATGATCACCCATCCCTTTCCCTTTTGCCTCTATGATCGACTGAGGGATATAGCCTCAAGCCATAGATAGTCGTTTGTAGGTTTATCGATTATCTGGAGCATGCGCTCAAAGCATCAGACAATCAGCTAGAGCGACAAATGATGAACATCAACTCTGGTCGATCTGGGCATAACTTGCAATCCGAAGCACATAGGCATATAGAGACCTAATCGAGCTCCATTACAGGAGGATCTGAAATGAAGATTACACCACTATCCAAGTCATGAGCATGATCATTGGAGCACACATCAGATCCGTGCACCTGTAACTCGTAACCGCATAGAGCGAAGCTTGGAAAGCTGATCAGAACAAGCATATGGAGGTCCATTTCATTGCTGAAGGTCTGATCATCATCGAGCATCTCCTGGACGATTGAGCTTCATCGATATCAACTGAAGATGAAGCGTTGTGTGGCCGAGAGAGTACTGGAGCATGACGTACAACACCTGATCAGATTGAGATTCAAACATCTGTTGGAAGAACTTCTCTTGAGATCTGATCGAGATTCCACTGCACGAGAAGCTCCTTTCGATTGGGGAAGGAAACACGCATCCACCAAAATGCACAGTAGCCCATGGATCTGATTGAGTCACTCGATCTCGTCTGCACACCGCTCCGCCACTCAAATCCCCTCATGTGTTCATCACATGCACGAGAAGATATTTTTATGGCTATTTGTGTTTATGCCCCCTAACCAGTTTCATAGTTGCAAACAGATTCCCGAGCTGCAGTTCATGTGTGTGCGCACGTGCCCTTTTGGAATTTTGTGCAATATGTACTCACGCCTTTTGGTAATTCCAAACAAACCTCTATAGTTTAATATTATTACACATATACCCCTATACAGGTAAATTAAATAAATAGTTATAAAATATGTATTAAATCAACTACATATTATAAAAATCAAATAAAAATATATTAGTATACACATAATTTACTAAGGTGGATGTGTGGACACACACGTAAAGATCGGATTCGGAATGATGCAATCAGAAAAAAAGTTGGTGTTGCTCCGATCGAGGATAAGATGCGAGAAAACCGCTTAAGATGATTTGGTCATTTGCAAAGAAGATCAGCTGATGCACCAGTTAGGAGATGCGAGTGTTGGGATGTTGAGCCGGCTAAGAGAGGGCGGGGACGGCCCAAGAAGTGTTGGAAGGAGACCATACGAAGGGATCTTTATTTTGTGGATATAAGCCCGGGATTGACCCAAGATAGATCTGAATGGAGGCGAAGAATCCATGTAGCCGACCCTACTTAATTGTGGGAAAAGACTTTGTTGTTGTTGTTGTAGTATACACATAATTTACTCTATACATTATAAACTCGTATTTGAATAATAATATAATTTTCTATTTTTAATAATTCGAAAATAAAATACAAAAATACATACATCCTTATAAATTACATAAAAATATAATTATAATTATAAAAATCTATAAAAATTCTATTACCTATATTTTATTATATTCTAAACAGTAAAACAAAACGGAATTAAAAATTAAATATTAAAACCTTTAAAAATCTAAAAATACATCAAAACTTCAAAAAATCATAACTGGTTCATAAGAAATCCTAAAAATGCGTACAATACCTTCAAGGTATATTCATATTCTAAACATAAAATTAAAATACAAAAATTTTTATAATGTTTAGTAGTTTAAAACTAATAAAAGTTGTTCTGTTATCTACTAAAACATTCTTTTCGACTTTAAAATCAATTACAAATCCATAAAAATTTTAAAAATTACCTAAAAATCCCTAAAACGGTAAAATAAGTATAAAACATAAAAGTATTAAAAGATAAAATCAAATACAAAATATAAAACTCATACCTATTCTTCTTTTATAGGTATATAAAACACATTAAAAATAATAGAAAACTAATCCAAACTAAAAATATTAAAATTCAAATAAAATTCATTAAAAAATCATAAAACCATATACCTTATATCACTCTATGACTTTACCTTAGTTCACACAATTTGTCTCCCTGAGTTCGACACTACCATATTTACCACTTACACGTAAGTTTAGGATTATAAATAAAAAACTACAAATTCTTTTTTTCCACAAATCTTGTTCGATCGACACAGCGACATTGTCTATCTTTTAAGACAACTAATCCAAACGATATTTCATATGAATGGTGACCGTAAAGTATCAATAAAGTCAAAGTCATTGGTTTCACAATCAGGGTTCCTATGGTTAAATGCATTAATAGTCACAAAGTTTGTCTCATTTAATCTCACACCTCTAAACCTGTAGGTATAATACTAGCAATCCATGGAAGCCTTAGCCAAAACTAAGAACGGTTTTCCAAGGATCACAGGAGACTGGAATAATTCTTCATGGAACTCCATGTCTAGGACAACAAAGTCTACTAAGTAGTGCAAACCGTGGAAAATTACGAAGACGTTCTTAAATACTCCTCGCAGGCTTTTGATAAATCGATCAGCTAGTTGAACGATCATTTGTGTCTTCTCGAGCATATCAAGATTGTGGATGATGGAGGCCAAATTTTCAGGGAAGAATCATCATCTAAGAG
The DNA here is from genome assembly GCA_037367405.1 of Ottelia alismoides. Lineage (NCBI taxonomy): Eukaryota > Viridiplantae > Streptophyta > Magnoliopsida > Alismatales > Hydrocharitaceae > Ottelia > Ottelia alismoides. The sequence continues at coordinate 497,606 of JAZKJV010011305.1, forward strand.
AGTGCGAGTGAAAGCTTTTCCATTAATGGAGCAATCCCTTATAGGTTTCCCTTTTAACACTGTCTTTGTGGGTTTGAGGCTCCTAATGGCCATTAAACTAGCCAAGGACACTATATGTTTCTTAGAATAGGGATTCCTCTTCCAACCTTTTCTTTGGGGGGAGTAGGGAGTCTTCAAGAACCTCCTACATGTAGAAATTAGATCCAAGGTTGTCAAGAGTGGAAGCTTAAGGATAAGCTTTTCTAAATAGGCTTCCAACTCAGGATGGTCACACATTTTTTTAATTATTTTACTTTTTAAAAGAGAAGAGAGAATGGAATGAAGATTCTCAAAAGAAATTTCAACACACTCTAAAAGACTAAAAGACAAGGGAAAAGACTAAAAGACAAGGGATCAATAGAAAAAGAAGAAATCAAATACTACAGTTGCACATGACTATGGGACCGGCTCTCCACTGCTCCACTACTTTTATTCTATTTTTGGTGTTTTCTCTTTTTCTGATTTGTTGAGTTTGTGCCTTCACTATGTGTAGAATCAGAACTAATTGAACCTGCGTCGTTTCCTATTATGCACTTTACTCCTAGATGCCTCAATATCTGTAAGCTATCTCTGAATGTCCTAGAACTAGAAGGAATAATACTCAATAACTCAAATGTTAATAAAGTATCAGGAACTAATCCTTGCTCTGTGACAATGCTGAGTAAACAAATCTCTGAATGAATCCATCTGTTCTTTGCAAAAAACACTCTACTCATGAATCGGATGGACAAAATGAGCGAACATGGGGACATCTATATCTGGAATCTCAAAGTGATGTTCTACATCCATCTCTGGTTGCTGAAGAGGCTCAAAATAATAATGTGAATACAGAAAGATATGCTCCTGAGGTGAATTTTGCTCATAACAATGGCCATAATATGGAAGCTGAATCGGTTGGTAAGATGGTTGAAATAACATGGGCTCCCAGTATGTCTCTTAAATACATGAGGAATAGGTATCCAAGACTCCTGAACTATGAAGTACTGAACTGACTCAAACTCTCGTTGGAAAACCAATAGAAAATGGATCAGTCTCTGAAATCGAGAACTCTCTATGAGTATCTCAACATCCATCGTTGGTGATGTATTAGTGTCCACATCAACTAACCGATTTGTGATCCCCGAATCATTAGGAAGTGGATCACAACTATCTGATCTCGCATATTTTTTGTATGTTGTCCCGGCTAAGTAATATAATGTAGACTAAAGAGACAACAACACATTGAAAATCTCTCCAAACTGAATCCAAAGTATTCTGCATCGAGACTGCGGTGTGAACCACCACATGAAGCATCGACTAATGCATGTTGTTCTGCAGTCATCCCCTGGTAGAAAATCTTAACTAGCTCAGCTTTGGAGATTCTATGATCCGTAAATCTTCCTAGAAGAATCTGAAATCTGAGCCACATATCATGTAGTGGCTCGAGGGGACCATAAATGAAATCTCATCTAAAAGACCGCATGAAATCTGCTCAGCTAATGGGGTAAAACTTCCTCAGAAAAGCATCTCGTAATGCACCCCAAATAGCTCTCTCATTTCCCAAACTTTGGAATCATCTCATGGATCTCTCCTTAAGAGTCAAGGAAAAGGTCTTCATCTTTGCATCCTTGGGTGAAATATCTGAATAAATTCTAATACCGCATATCTCCTCAAACTCAAAAATATTCTCGTACATCTCCTCGTGCAGCTTCCCATGAAATCTTAGCAGCAAGGAGATGGAATCCAAATCAATCAAAAAAGTTGGTATTGATATCAAAGTAGAATTTAACTTTGCTCATGAATCATATGATTTTTGCTCAGACCGCACTCTCGTCTCCTCAACTCGTGGACCCGTATCTGTCATACGATTTTAACTCAGCTCAGGGGTCTTAAATCTTTGCTCAGTTGCCACTAGTGTGGCTAAACGATGAATCGATAGAAAAGATGAAGGAGGAGTATAAAGAGACAGAGAATATGATAAAAAAGAAACACGAGATGACAAAGATGATTCTCCTGGGTCAGGGTCATGCCTGGAGAGGGAAGAAGAATGGGTAGACTTTTTCTTGGTAAGAGGGAAATCCTGAATCGACTGAGATGAATGGGTAGGGGTGTAAGGAAGAGTGGCCATAAGATCCGGCTGAATTGATCGCCTACCCATCACCGTGTCTCAGAAGACTAAAAAATGAAATGAAGAATGAGACAAAAGAAATCAACAAGGCTCAAAATGACAAGTGACTGCTAAAACTCGGAGAAGAACATGTCTCATGGCTCCAGATTGTACAATAGGCTTAGGATATGATTTGCGTCACCCTTTGCCGCTCTAGCGTCTCACACATGCTTCATGTGATGAGGCCGTGGATATTTTTGGCATTTTGTCCAATTTTCCCCCAAACTATTGCGCATCACAAACATGTTTGAAGTTGATCGTACATACGTGTACAGACACGTAAATTGTGAACTTCTGCGTACAGGACCTTGAAATTTTGTGGTATTTCTCGTGGGTTTAAGCATGTGCTTTTCACGTGTTTTTCTAGTTTATTGACGCTGACACCCTCGTATTTATTCGATATCCTGAACATGTACATGTGTAGGTTCATTCATGTGAGTTGTTGGATTTTTGTGTGAAATATAATTAGTGGCTTACATATCTGTGTCCTCGCCTTTACTATTTTCAGTAATGCATCAATACTCCTATACAGTATTAAATACTATACTATATAAAATACATACTAAATAAATTATGAGAAATGAAAAATCAAATAAAAATATTAGTATACCTTATATTATTTTAAATACAGTATTAAAAGATTTTCAAAATTTAAAACGATGTATTTTTTTCATAAGTAAAAAAATACTCCAAAAACACATATAAACTTCTAAAATACATAAAAAATATATAAATACAACTCTAGAAACCTGTAAAAATTGCATTAGCTATACTTTACTGTATTCTAGATACTAAACCAAAAATAAAATATAAAAACATAAAATAACTAAAAATACTTTACAAATTCTAAAAATCATAACTAACTCATAAAAAATCACAGAAATACGTAAAATGCCTTATTTTAAAGGTATTTAATTATTCTTTAGTAAAAATAAAATATAAAATGTTTCTTATTGTTTTCCATTTTAAAAAAAATACTTTATTGTTTGCATTTACATACACTGTTTTCATTTTAAAAACCACTATAAAATCCAAACAAAATTTAAAAATCCTTAAAAATATATAAAAGTAAAACAAATATAAAATACAAAAATAGTTTCTTTATAATTTTGATCGTATTGCTTCTATATTAATAATATAAAAAGGTTCTTTAGTTTTTTTATTCATTACTATTATAAAATACAATTTTACACATTAAAAATTAATAAAAATAAATATAAAAATGATATAAAAATCTAAATTTAGAAACATAATAACATTAAAAGATAAAATCAAAAAATTTAAAACTCATAACTTTACATATCTAAATATATATGTATATAATACATCGTTAAAAACAACAAAACACGCAAAACATACTAAAAATCTTAAACACTTAGAAAATCAATAAACATTCATAACATCCTATGCCTTAGATCAGTCTACTATACACCTTAGTTTGTAGAGTTTTCCTCCTTGAGTTAGACACTCAAGTACTCACACTATACACATAAGTTAGGAGTGTAAATAAAATCTACAAATTTTCTTGTTGAATCACTTTGGTCGTCTCAGCAGCATTGTTCTACTCCTAGAGTAACAGAACGAAGTGACGTGGTTCATCGGATGGCTTCATTGTCAATGAGGCGGTGCTTAGGTAGATAATTGAGCCTTAGGATTAGGGTTTCTTCTACTTGGCCATCTCTTTTTTTCTTTTCTTTTATTTCTCTTTATTTTCATTTCTTTGTTTCCTTTTTACGATATTTGCATTTTTCTTTATGTTGCAGGGACTGTTGATCGAGGGTGACATCTTAGGAAGGGGACACACCCTAGAGGAGAAGAGGTCGGTGATTCTTTGACGAGCTGACCGTTTAAATTATGAGCTAGTCTACCATTTCTAACAAGGCTAGAACGGTAATGGTTGCGTTGATCAACTATTAAATCAGCAACAATCAACTCACAATTATATTCAACGATACAATGTATGAGTCAAATTTTATTATAACTCATAAGAAATTTTTTATAGGTGCAAGTAGTCTGAGTGTCGAACACTGAGATCAAATGGACATAGTAATTATTAATAATTATGTCTAATTAATAATAATTATGTAATTTCATACTTTTTCTTATTTAATGTGGGTTTTTCATTATATTTAATTTTTGTAATTTTAAATGTTTTATATACTTTTTAGTTTTAATTTTAAATTTTATATTTCCTTTTTATTTTTTGCAAACTTTTAATTTCTTTTTTGTTTTTTTAAATAAGATATATAGTTATATATAATAATATAGATATTATATCTAATATGTAAGTATGATAGAGTATATATATGTATCTAATATGGATTTATATATTTATAAATAATTAAAAATATACTCAATTTATAGGTAATAAAACATTTGTTTTTTTATATTTTCCTTTCATTTTGGTAATTTTTAAGTAATTTTTCTAACTTTATGGATTTTTAAAGTAATTAATATGTCAAAACAATGAGTATGACAAATATTTGAGATAGTTTAGGGTTTAATAAATATTAATAAATGCAAAAGAAACAAAAACTATTTTTAATATATAGTATAAAAAATAAAGAAAATTCACAAAAAAGAAAGTTATATTTTATATTTTTAGATAATTTTTGTGATTTTTATAATATTTTTAGGATTTTGTTATTTTTATATTTTATATTACGTATTTTTAATGATTTCTAGACATGGTGTAGGATATATAATAATATAGATAATATAATTTTTTGATTTTTGGAAATGGTTTTGTAATTTTTATGGAGTTTTATATATAAATAAGGAATAAAATATGTGTTTTATATTTTTATAAATAGGAAAATTAATTTAAATACCTAAATAAATTTATGCATGAACAAGACTGGTTTCAGGCATCTATATTAATTTGCTTAACATTTTTAGAGCAATAAAATATTTAATAAGCTCAAAATATAAAAAAATATACAGCGTAACATGGACTTGTTTGTAAATAAAATAAAATAAACATGCATTTCAGAACAAGTCCAAGAACTATATGGGCATACAAGTAATTTTTAGAATGCCTCACATGGTGCTACACATGAGGCAAAAGGACTAAATGTAAATATAGTAAAGCTCGACGTCCAAATTGCAATATTTCCTAAATATTTTACATTGGATATTGATTTTACGAGACTAAATATTAAATACAAAAAGTGTGGGGGATTTAATGCAATATACTTAGGGAGTTCACGTGCCTTGCAAGTGGCACGCTGATGTGCAGTTGAGGTTGCACCACGTCGTTTCCACTTAAGTTGGGTGGCTGCAGAGGGGGCAACACTTCACTTGAAATGAAGGGCCCAGATTAGATATGGACCTCTGTTCTTGATTCTACAGTTGGGAGGCCAGTTGCAAGAATGGGGAAGAACTTCTTCTCAACAAACTTTGACTCTCAATATCTCTGATCTCTGGTGACCTGACGAGCTGCTGACCGACCCAAAACAATTCCAGGAGATCCCCTCTCCTGCAGGAGGGCTCAATGATGTCCAGGCCTTGTCGGAGGAGGCCTGGAGAGCTTCATCTTCTTAAGGACCTGGAGGTTCTATTCTTCCTCATTTCAGGTGCTCCTTTAGGGCCTATTTCCTGCAAGGGCTCAAGGGTTATGTCCCCGACCCAGAAATGAAGCTAAAAGCACATGGATGAGGTGAACGGTGCTGATCTCTAGTGAGGCGGTTGATGGGAGATCTGGAACCTCGATCTATGCAAGATCGAGGGTGGAGGATGATGCGTTTTGATGAAGAAGTGACTAGGAAGGTGATGAGATGATTTGCAGATCGATGCAAGGGTCGAATCACAGTGAACACAGCAGTCGAAGCACTAGCTCCGGGAAACTAGATTTTAAAAAATCTATGCTAACTAACAGGAAATGGAACACAACTAATTATTTCTCTACGCCATACAATGAAATTGTAACCTAACTAGCTAATGAAAGTAGGCCTTGATAGGTGAAATACTTAGAGGTAAAGACCTCCTCCTAATATACTCCGGCGATGTGGATCACTGCTCCAATGCCCTTATCCATGCCGATAGAACCTGGGAGTCACTTGCTATCACCAAGGGCTCAACTCATAAGGGCTCTTTGGGTTACATGTAGGCTAGAAAGGATCAAAAAGCAAAAATATGGAGGAAGGTAAAGTTTATAGAGAGGGAAAGGGTGGATCTCGTGAAGGTGATTGCGTGAGGAGGAGAGGGAGTTGGTCAGTGTTCAGGGCATGGTGAGATGGAGGGAAGTGAGAAGGTTGGAAATTGTGAAGGTCTCCATGGGAATGGAGTTGAGGAAGATGGCATAAAAATGGGAGAAGAGAGGGAAATCACAAGTTTTGACATGGTCAAACTAGGGGGTGGTACAATTGACCCAAGGTCAACAAAAGGAACGCCCTCATTGGTCCACGTGGGACCCATAATGATAAGACAAAAAAGACATTAAAAGAAAATAAGAAATAAAATAGTAGATGATTTTATTAAATAAAACATAAAAACATGAAAAAGTTTATAAACTTATTTTTTTTCAATATTATTCGTGAGATGTTAATATTTATATGTATATATAGGTATATATACATGTATTTTACATATTTTATTTTTATTTTGTACTAAATATACATAATATTATATTTACATATTTTATATATTTATAACATTATTAAATACATATTTACAGATTTTATGGTATTTTTATACTTTTATTTGTGTATATAAATAGTTACATGTATATACATCATAAGTATAGTATACTTATATATTATAATGTATTATTTATTTTAGTGTTTTTTACATGTTGTTATTTATGTTTATGTTTTAATAGGTTTATATAATATATAAAATTATTTGAAAATATTAAAAAAATAAAAAATGTAAATAATAAAATAATCGGTTATTTGTATAGTTGTCCCATTACAATAGTACTGCTAAAAAGCCAGCTTTTGTATCTTAGCTCTATTTTTAATGAAAGTGCCTTCATTAGATAGATACTTTAATTTAAAATACAATATATGTGAGTTTGGTTCAATTGGAATTCATATTGAATAGGTATTAAGCAATGAAGTTATATTTATAGCTTTTTCATCTGTGTGTACAAAATGCATTGTGCATGACTTTTGTTGGCTATCATTTTTATAATTTTTATATACTAATATGTATAAGTTTCATGTTGAAAACTTTATTATTTGAGGTGTGTATCATGAATAATAAAATAGTATAAAATTGTTATTTTCATAGTATAGAATTATGATTTCTAGACAATATTCATGTCCTTATCTCCAGATGCTTTATTCTTGATTGACCTAGTCAATAACAACATCGTCTCGGGGTTTAATAGCATTCAATATCTATTATAGCTCATTGATTTTTCTTTTCTTTCTTTATTCTTTAATTTTGGATTTAAATAGAGATAATTACATGCTATTTAAAGATTAATTATAGGTCAATGTTAGATGTTAATTTATATAAATTAGTGCTATTCACAGTTGTTTTGCTAGGGATTTAAAGAAAAATTGAAGAATAGAGGTAGGTGAATGGTTATTCATCACCGATTGAGAGAAGCAGCGCGAGGTGGATACGAGAGCTGATTTTGTAGTTTCTTCTTTTTTGTTTTCTTTGCTGAGAGATGAAGGGGCAGTTGCCCATTTTTCTTTTGTAGAAGGGGCCCCTTAAGGGAATCCTGACTTGTACCCTATCAACCTCTACACTTTTCTCATGGTCTGGTTCGCTGGCACAAGTGTCGAGGGATACCACCATAGTTTTGAATTTCTCGTTGTTTTTCTTTGCTTTCCGCAATTTTCTTGCGATTGTCTAGGTGCTTGTTTAGGACTTTATTTCTTTGTTTGTTTATATCGTAGGTTAATTAAACTTAAAGATGCACAACCTAATCAAGTAAATCGGTTCTTCCCCGCATAGTTATATGTTTTCTTTTTTCTTTTCAGGCATTTAGGTTAGATTTACTTTTATATACGCAGATCATTTAATCTTATTTTGAGAGACTTTTGCAATTCTTTACAGAATTTTAAGGTAAATGGTGGTCTCTATCAGATATGATCTCTTTTAGTACTCTATACAGGCGTACAATCTCCTTGATGTATAAGCTCACAAGTTTTGGAAGTGTATAAGTAAATTTATTGGAATCCACTATGACCCAGACCGCATAATGTCCCACAAATGTACGACATAGACCGATTAGAAAACACATAGATATACATTCCTACTTCCACTCAGGGATTAAAAGTGGTTGCAATAAGATTAAAGGACTGTAATGTTCATCCTTGTTGGCAAATCAAACAATGCTTAACAAACTCTACAATAATTCTCTTCATCTCATCCCACCAGAAATCTTTTTTAGAATCCTGGTACATCTTAGTATTTCAAGGATGGATCGTTGGCCTCGTGCAATGACCTTCTAACAATAGCTCTCTCTTAAATCCTTGGTCACATGGTAGATAAAATCTTCATTTGAAAGTAAACGCGCCATCCTTCCTTCAATAAAATCTTCAAAATGACCATCTGTTTCTTATCTTTTCCATCTTTGCATCTTGCCTTTGAGTAATTACTAAATGTTAAATCAAACCATTCTTTAATTGTTTGGATACTATTAGAATTTTCAATTTCTAAGTAGGAAGCATCAATCTCCAACTACTTACTTCGAGCATATCCCACTTCAAGACTTAAAGATGTGCCAATAATAAGGGTGGCTTCCGACTAACGGCATATGTGACACCATTTCATCCTCCTGATAGGTATAGAACTCTGCACTTATAATATTTCAATAGATCCAAATTTATCTCATTGCTCATATATAACTCCTTCTGAGAAAATAATTATTTTCAAGGGTTTATGATCTCTATATATTTTGAACTTTTCACGATAGACTTAATGTCTCCAAATTGTTAATAAAAAAAATTTACAGCGAAATCCAGGTCATGAGTCAGGTAGTTCCTCTCATGATTACTCAATTACCTTAAAGCATATGCCACAACCCGATCATTCTGCCTAAGAAAACACCCTAGTCCTTGATGCGAGACATCACTGAAAACCTCAAATCCTTTACTTCTAAAGAGAATAGCCAGCATAGGGGATGATGTCAATCTCTTCTTTAGTCCAAATAAAAGGAACTTATTTTCGGGTAAGCTTTGTCAAGGCCAACGTGTTATTTGCAAGAAGTCTTTGATAGATCTTCGGTAGTAACTTGGTAATCCCAAGAAAATTTTGATTTCTATTACCATCTCTTTAAATGTTCCCAATTCAAAATTGCTTCTACTTTGATTGGATCTATAGAAATCCCAGCACCTTACACTACATGTTCAAGAAAAGCAACTTCTTTCAACCAAAATTCACATTTGCTAAATTTTGCAAACAACTTGTGTGGTCGTAAAGTTCCTAGAACAATCCATAAATAGTCTTCATGTTAAGCTTCATTCTTAGAGTAGATAAGCATGCCATCTAAAAAAGCATAATGAATTGATCTAAATAGAGTTGAAAACTCGATTCCTCATGTCCGTAAAAGTTGTTCGAGTTCGATTCAATCCGAACGACCTCACCAAAAATTCATAATGCACATAAAACATCCAAAAGACTACTTGAGTGAGTCGTCAATTTTCTTCACAAATAAGACCGATGCACCCCAAGGAGAAGTAATGGGTCTAATGAACCCTTCTCTAGTAATTCTTGTAGTTGACTCTTTAACTCTCTCAGTTCAGTTGGAGCCATATGATAATGAGCAATAGATATCGGGTTGGTTTGATGAATTACTTTTATTATAAATTTGATCTCTCGATTAGGAGGGAGTCCATGTAATTCTTCAGGGAAGAAATCTTGAAGCTCTTGAATGAATGGAAAGGTGCTTTTGTCATTGTCATCTTTAAATGGGGGAATAACATGTGCTAGATTTCCTTGGCATCCACTATCTAGCAGTTATTCTGCTTGCAGTGTTGTGATTCTATACAACAATTTATCCTCTAACTTTCTTATGAAATCGAATATTTGTTCACTCGAAATGTTAAAGATCACTCTTTTATCACGAAAATCTAGAATTGCATGATACTTTGACAACTAATCAATTCCATTGATAACATCAAAATCCACTATCTAGGTAACCATTAAATCAACCAACAACTTTCATGCTCCAATTTTAGATGAACATCCCTTATATGGTTTCAGTCATAAATAAATGTTCTTTAAAGACTGATAATAAGTATGGTTTCTTTACTATTATTGGTTTGCATCATATTTTAGATGCAAATTCATGCGATATTAATTAATTATGTTTCTCTTGAATCAAATAGGGAATGAACCAAAAATTCATCAACTGCAATCATATCTCGCACCATAGAATTAAACACATTTGGTTCTCTCATAGAGAGATCATATACTCCATTGGTGATTAGGTCTGGTGCCCGCATAACTCCTAGATTGTTGGATTTTTGGGCAGTTTTTCATAGGATGTCCCATTTGACCAATGATATAACATATCATACTATTCTAATGTCTTCTGCAATGTTGCTTTCCACATGTTGGACATATTAGCTTCTCAGAACTTGTTCCCCCTACCGTCTTTTCATAAGCTTCAAAAAGCTTGGTTGATTTCGATTATGAATCTGATACGTCCTCAAAAGATTGCTTGTTCACTGACGTAGATCGTATAGGGTGATGACGACGGTCTTTTCATGATAGGTGGTGTCCTTCTTGAAGATATAACTCTGATTTCTCAATTCCTTTTGAGGATGTAATTCATTTTGTTGTTGCTCGTGAATTCTCACTCTACTTCAGCTACAGTTTTCAACCTTTATCCTTCCACATGGATATGAATGGATGACCTCAGACGTTGTTCAAAAGATAATTTCTTCTCTTTTCTGTTGGTACAAATTCTGTCATGAGCAAATTCTAAGAACTTATATTTGTACTCATTGCTTGACCCTAGATGCAAATTGTAAAACTCTATCTTCCCTCCAAGTTTCTAGGTAATATTGCTCACTAATGTTCTCAAAAAATTCCTTCCAAGGTATCTAGTAGTCGTCTTCAAGGTAAATAGATCTCTACCATTGCTCTGCATTCCCTTCAAAATGAACTGTGGTGAAAGAGACCCATGAGTGTTTTTTCCAAATTCATAAATCTAAACATTGTATTCATCTTTTGAATCTAGTTCTCAGCCAAGATAGGATTACCATCTCAGCAATAAATGATGGTATCAATCTTCAAAATGCCTCAAAGTGTTTGTCATGAACTTCAACTTTTCATCATCATGTTCATCGGATCCTATTGGTGACTTTGACATCTCTTCATCTTCATAGATTTCATCAGGTTCATCTTCAGTGTTATTTAATATGTCTTGTAAGTTTCACACTCTCCTTTTGGGCCTTTCAAGTCGACTCAAGATTGAGTCTTCCAGCTCTTGCTCGACCTCCACTTCCTCCTCAGGTCTGTCAGGTTATTCACATGGAAGTGTTGACTCCAAATCATTAAGATATTCGTCACAATTTTTATAAATTATTACATTTTTGTCCTCACATTAGGAAGAACCCCGAATTCGTATTTTGCAGTCTCCTCATAGACACCATTTTCTGAAAATTCAATTATTTGACTAGCATAATTCTAAGAATATGCAAATTGCAAATTAAAAATAATGTTACTTTGGATAATATAATATTACAAGAACTCTCATTTATTCTAAATCCCAGGTTATTTATGGTAGTCTGATCTATTACCACTCTGTCACGCCCAGATCTCCTACGCCTGATACGACCGAGATGTTTTGAGACATGATGATTCAAACTATTGTCCAAGAAATAACCAAGTGAGAAGAGAAACAAAAATAGCATAACATATGTCCATGCATTTCCATAGGTATGTAACTTTCCCATCAAGTTCTCATAGCTGTACAAAAAGAAGGGTTTGTTTAAGCAAAGTTAACCTTAACCAACATCTACTCATTGAGTAGTAAAAGTTAGAAGACCACAACCTATTCATGGTTATAAAGGGTTAGGTCGTTTTTACGTATATGCCCCTACAGATTTGAATAGCTGCAAATAAGCCTTTCTCTTATATTTTGTGTTAATTGTATATTAAAAAGAACAATGATTTGATCGGTTGGATAACTTGTGAACACACGAGGCAATTTTGTAAGCTTAATATCATTTTGAAGCTTATTTACATGCCTTTCGAATAACATATTATGAACATTGATTGGAGTTCAATTGAATTGTTTATCAATTTTTGAATAAGACACTTGGAGTTAAAATTAAATTACGTATCAATTTTTAAATAAGACACATGTCCTATGTTTAATAGTTTAATCTAAATGCAAATAGATTTTGGAAAATTATATGAAAATATTCATTGTGAAGCTTTTGATACAAGGAAACTTGTGGCATGCGTGTTCTGTTATTTCTTTGAAACTTATGCTATAAATTAATTATTCTTCGAATTCATTTTATGACTTTTATATCCGTATAATTGCAATATTTTCAATAAATAAAAGTATACTTAGATGCGCATCTAAATCCTTTTATTGTTCGTTTGCTTGTTGTATTTTTAATCGATTCATATTAATCCCAACGACTACTAAAAAATTACAACAGCTCGCCTTTATCATATTTTACTAACTATATTTTAAATTTTTTAAAAGTATTGTGTTTATATCATTAGAATTGAAAAAGATCCAAAATAGTGTATGCATCATATTTATTTTAGTTAATATTTTAAAAATTCCGTAAAAAAAAGACTTTCCAGATTTGTTCATAAGATAACGATTAATGGAAAAGTATAATTTGATTTTTTGAGATTAATTTGACAAAATCGAATTTGCAAAACATCCCATTTTCCCCTTAAAACTAGTTTGAAAATTTATTTTTTTTGTATTATTCTCATATTTGAAAAATGCATAAAAATATCAGAAAATATAATAAAAATAAAATGATAAATGATAAACAATCACAAAAGCATTGTCACTCATATTCATTACATTGACATCATACCTAGCATACACATTCATTGTTCATATACATTGCGCCATACAATATTGATATAGCACATTAATGGAATGCATTAACTTGATTCAAATCATATCTATATTCTTCACAGCCTCCTTGTGTTCGACCTTAGTATGTTTACCAATTAAAATAAAAAGTATACCACACCTCTTCATAGAGATTAAACACATATTTTTAGTGTGGTCTTTGACCGATTGGTTTTTTCGCATGTACTACAACACAATCAAATTAAAGTAGAGTGATAAGGGTTCGTCAACCACCATTTGATTCACACTCCTCGCCTCCATCGGAAGCAGCCATGTGGTGGCAAGCGAGCCATCTGATCGAGAACGATCGAGGTACTCAGTTAGGGATGAAAACTGTCGGATACGGATACGAATATGGGTATAATCATATCCTTATCCATTTCAATATACAAATACAAATCTGGATACGAATATTGACAAATGTGAAAAATGTGTTATCATATCCTAAAAAACGAATACGAATGTAAAACGAATACAAACTTGATACGAATAATAAAATAAATACTTAATAGATTAACTAAAATATACATGTTTGAATGGTTTGCACGTAAAATAGATGTACAAGATATAGTAATATCATAATAATTATATCAACGATAGCGAATGCAATCATAAAATATTGTTACGCACAGTTATAAATAAATCTATTACTATAGTTATGCAAGAAAACGAATATAAGAATACAAATGCAAATATTAACAAATGTCAAAGTAATATCCATACCCGCATCCATTTCAAAACGAATACGAATACAGATGTCAAAATACGTATAAAACAAATAAGATAACAGATCGGATACGAATATATTCACATTCATTAGATCTAGCTCTTGATTCCCATGTCTAGAGCGTGTGACCAGCCATTTTCCGGTTGCGCCCTCTTGATTTTCGAGAATAACAAGAAACCACGGCTACAGTTGGAGCCCTACGCAGAAAGTACGTGCATGTTGGGAAAGTTACATGGCACCCCTTGTAGGTTCTTGAAACTGTAAATGAGCCATTTCCCATGCTTTGGAAGCTTTATTATTGTACAGAGATCAAATGAAAAATCCTACAATATGACAATATAGGTTGTGGTTTTGTCCCGTTTGAATTTCAATGTTAAAATCATTGTGCACAGTATGATTTTTATTCTCTAGTTTTATATCTAGTGTCTTATGAATTTTTTATTTGCAATTGTTATTTAAAATACTGTGCATTTGACAATTCGACATTTCCATTCTCTTGTGCTGAACTCAGTGTTGGTTAGCTCTAGAGAGGCTAAAATTATATCGGGTAAGATTTTGCTTCGGATTTTCACCCATATGTCATATATTTCCATTCGATGCCCTTTATTTATGATGCTTTTTTGCCAAATCAGAGATCTTGAATGTGAATTCAGAGTCGTCCATAAGAACTTGCGTACAAGAAAGCAAATGCATGTTGAAAACCACAAGGCTAAGAGCCATGTGCTCTTCGAACTGAGGTAGACGGGCCTTGATAGAGCAAGCATACCATCAACCGGAAAAAATACAATACACTGTCTACATTGCATTTCCTCACAAGTCATTAAAGAATATATCACCACCCATGTAATCAAAGTCCAGAAATGGATCCAGATCTCCGCAGTCTAGCAATCCGTCATTGCCCAAGTCCTTCCTAGAGTCAATGTCATCAGTAGATAAACTGTAATGGCTGTTGGCTGTGGCGACGATATTATTCATCTGCAAAACAACTTGTTCTGCACTTGCCTTTGGATCGGGAAGGTCTGGACGGGCTTTATGCGCTCTAATTATCTGCAATGTTGATCCATGGGCGTCAGCATTGTGTTCAAAAGTTTAATTTCAGCAAATTGTGGTAGAGTTAACAAGGTTACCGGAGCATACGTATCTCTCCTGATAATCATCCCTGTAGAGCATTACAAAGTCTCCAGATCGTAGGCCGTGCAACTTGACAAATTGACCTGATTAGAAACCCAAGGACAAGAACTTAAAGCAAGCGATGGAACCTCTTCAGCTTACGAAGCAAAAATTATCAAAGACCTTACCTATGTTCTCGAGAACATACATCCTGCTCCTGTTATTTGGCCAGAACCTGTGCCAAAATGAGAGAAAGAAATTTTGAAAATTGAGTACCCATCAGATTCATGCTTGAAATGAAATAATCATTAATAAATGTATTCAACTGACTTATTTTTTCTTGGGAAAAGCAAAAGGATGACTACCGAAGGACCATATTGCTAATGTGAAATATCAAGTATCAACAATTGCACGCACATAGGCCTATAAGGAAGACTGTTCATTGATGTTGGTGTAGCAATACAACATACATTACATATTATATATATATATATATATATATATATATTGTGGAAAGGGAGAAAGGAAAAAGTTGTTATTCATCGTAGCTCTAGAGCTCTCTTATATAGGAGAAAAAGCTCTCGGGCAAATTACATAGATAGTCGAAAGAAATAGAAAAATTACAGGATAACATCTAAAAGAGATAAATATCTCAACACTCCCCCTCAAGCTGGAGTATAAATATCTATCATGCTTAGCTTGGAACAACAATGGTGAAATGGCCCCCTCGCAAGAGCTTTGGTGAACATATCAGCAATCTGATCTCCTGAAGCAACATGAGAAGTGAATATAAACCCTTTTTGAATCAAATCTTGGATGTAGTGGCAGTCAACCTCAATGTGCTTTGTTCTTTCATGAAAGGCGGGATTATTTGCTATAAATAGTGCAGCTTGATTATCACATCATAGATGCATAGGAAGAGGCGCCTCCATAGGTAGGTCAGTTAAAACAGACTTGACCCACATCATTTTTGTGCTCCTTTGGATCATTTCGCCCTATACTCTGATTCTACGCTAGATCTGGCCACAACTGTATGTTTCTTGCTCTTCCATGAAACCAACGAACTGCCTACAAACACAATGAAACCTGAAGTTGACTTCCTATCCTTGGGACACCCAGCATAGTTTGCATCTGCACATCCTGACACTGTAAGGGTTGTGTCTCTCCTGAATAGAAGTCCTGCACCCGGAGAAGACTTGAGATACCTCAAGATCATGTTGATTGCATCCATGTGAGACTGCCTAGGTTGCTCCATAAATTGGCTAACCCTGCTGACAGCAAACGATATATCAGGCTTGGTAACGGTGACGTACAATAGCTTTCCTATCAGCTCTCTGTATTGTCTCTTATCTACCTCTACAGAATCACCATCATATAGTCGTGCATTGGGATCCATTGGAGTAGTAGCAGGTCTACATCCTATCATACCCGTCTCAGATAAAAGATCAATGACATATTTCCTTTGCATCATTATCATTCCCTGTTGGTTTCTTGCAAATTCTAGACCAAGAAAATACCTCAGCTTACCAAGATCCTTGGTAACGAACTGTTGTCCAAGAAAGTACTTGGTTGTTTGAATTCCTTCGTTATCACTGCATGTGACAACAATATCATCCACATAAACCAGAATAGTAACAACACCCTTATGCGTCCTCTTAACAAAAGAGAATGATCCGCAGTCGATCTGACAAAACCCTATAGTTCAATCAACTCTGAGAGCTTCTGAAACCAAGCCCTCGGACTCAGCTTAAGGCCATATATGGTCTTATGAAGTTTACACACCATACTAGACTCCCCCTCAGCAGTAAACCCTGGTGGCTGCTGCATATATAATTTCTCCGTGCAAATCGCCATATAAGAATGCATTCTTGACATCTAATTGGAAAAGGGGCCAGTCCTTTACCACAGCAACGGCAACAAGAATACGTAATGTAGAGTGACGCACAACTGGCGAAAAGGTGTCTTGATAGTCTACCCAATAAGTTTGGGTGAATCCCCGAGCAACCAACCGGGCTTTGTATCTGTCCACGGATCCATTTGCACGGTGTTTAATAGTAAACACCCACTTACTGCCAACAATAGAAGCACCTAGGGGAGCGGAGACAACACTCCATGTACCACGAGATCGTAAAGCAGTCATCTCTTCTTCCATAGCAAGATGTCAATGTAGAGAATATTATGTAGTCGGTGTATCTTTTTCTCTATTTTTATTTTTCCGATAACCTCTTATGTAATTTACCCATGGGTCCTCTCTATATAAGAGAGCCTAGGGTTCTATGGAATAAACAGATTGCTCATTTCCACCAACATGGTATCAGAGCCAAAACCCTAACCCTAACCCTAAAACCCTACCACTGCCGCCCCTCTCTTTCCCACTCTGCTCCTCCCCTTATCTCGCCGCCGCCGTACCCTCCACTGTCAGCCCCCTCATCGCCGGCTCTCTGCCGCCGACCCCCTCTCCAACGTACGGGACCTCCACCGCCGGGTCCCCTTCCCTTCAACGCTGACGCACCTTCTTCCGTCAGCCTCTCTCTCTCCATGGATTTGAGTGCGTAAAGTCTACATATGCACTTAAATCCTATCAAGTTTATGTAGACACTTGTTTCTCGTCTACAATCCCTAGTTCTTCATCTCCGGTGATATGTCAAAAAACAAAGTCGATATGCCCTCCATAGGCGCATTCAAAGGTCCAGCGCCAATAGTCAAGATGGATGGAACGAACTATGAGCTCTGGACGATGCAGTTCATGAGTCTCATAAAGTCGAACGGTAAGAAGCATATTCTTACCGAGGAAGAGTCGGCAGAGAAGGCTGGGATCTATGCCTCCTGGGAGGCTGATGATTCATATGCCAAGGTTTGGTTGTCAGGCACGTTGTCGATGGAGATTGCTAATGATGTCCTCCATCAGCCCACCGCTAAGGCGATGTGGGATATACTGGCCGCCACATATTCACAGGTTGTAATGAAACCAAGATGTTACAGCTCCAGCATGACATTTTCACGATGAAACAGAATGGGCGGTCGCTTCACTCTTTGTATACATCCCTGAGGGGAATGTTTGAGAAACTATATAGCACTATACCCCTCACGGCTACCCCTGAGCAGCAGAAGACCTTCCGGAATGCTACCATGGTGGGGGTACTGCTAGCAGCACTTGATCCTGAGTATGAGGCAGCCCGATCTCAGATACTTGCAGATGCTACCATTCCTCCTATGGAGGAAGTTTACCGGAGGCTTAGCCGCATCTCTGTTCCTTCCAGCACTTCTACTCCACCACCTTCGGCGATGGTTGTATCGCGAGGGAGAGGTGGTCAGTCTTCCTTTCGTGGACGTGGACCTCGTGGCCGAGGAGGTCGTTTTCGCCAACTATGCACTTTCTGCCATTGCACATGTCACTCTGAGGATACATGCTATCCTAAGCATGGATTTCTAGCATCAGCGTGTGTAGCTGAGTATGTTACATCTCCGTCGGTATCCACTCCAGATCACCGATTTGAGGAGCTTGTGGCGCGATTGCGCAATATTATGCCTCAACCATCTACAGATTCTCCAGTAGGATCTTCAGATATTGCTGCTTCAGCATCTGCCAGTACTTCTGCCGCTGCCAGTATCTCAGGTAGTGCTTCTGCTTTTACATCATGTCCTGATCTCTCGGATTGGATTATGGACTCCAGCGCAACCCATCATCTATGCCGCGACAGAGATAGACTTGAGTCATACAAAGACATTCTACCTGGACGCTCAGTACTCATAGCTGATGGGACTCATTCCCCCATCGTTGAACAGGGAGAGATTACCTTGTCACCGTCCATGCATTTACAAAATGTTCTACATGCTCCTGAGTTTTCCATGAATCTACTGTCTATTAGTCATATTACAAAGGATTTGCATGTCGCGCTATATTTGACCCATCTTCTCTTATTTTCATGGCATACTAATGGGAAGGGTGATTGGTTGTGGCTCTGAGCGGAATCGTCTCTATCGTCTGGTCCGGAATTCATATGCTGACGTCTCTTCCTACTCAACCGGATCAGTCTCTCCGATACACCTGGCATCTATGCTTTGGTCACCTCCCGCTTCAAAAGATGCGTCATCTCTTGCCTCAGATCTGTCCAAGTTCGTCTTTTCGATGTGAAGCATGTCAGCATCATCGAGCTAGCTTCCCTAGTCATCAGTGTTGGAGCAGTAGCTCCCCTTTTGAATTATTTCATGTTGATATTTGGGGTCCGAGCCGTGTTCCTGATCATCAGGGACATAGGTTCTATCTTGTAGTAGTTGATGACTTCTCTCGTGTATCGTGGGTATTTCTTTTAAAGAATAAATATGAAGCAAGGGATGTTATTAGAAATCTTATCATTGAAGTGCAGAATATTTTTTCTTCTTCTGTCAAATATGTTCGTACGGATAATGCGTTAGAATTCTGCACTCGCTCTCTCTCCCATTTCTTTTCGTCCAAAGGTATTACTCATCAAACCACTTGTGCTTACACATCTCAACAGAATGGAGCGGCAGAGTGAAAACATCGTCATCTCCTTGATATCACTCGAACCCTGCTTATCCAGAGTTGTGCGCCTATCACCTTTTGGGGGATGTTGTTCTTACGGCCTGCTACCTTGTCAATCGTATGTCGTCCTCTGTATTCGGTGAGAAAATTCCCCTTTCTGTTATCTTTCCAGAGAAGGAATTGTTTTCTCATACCCCTCGTGTCTTTGGTGCTATTGCTTTTGTTCACCACTTATCTCCTAGATTGACAAACTCTCACCTAGAGCTGTCAAGTGTGTCTTTGTGGGTTACTCTCGGACTCATAAGGGTTACCGTTGTTATGATCCTGTAAACAGGAAATATTTTATCAGTGTTGATGTTACATTTTTTGAGTCTGTTATGTACTTCTCCCCTGCAGGTGACAGGTTGGCTTATTCCGCATCTAATGATGATGTTTATGTTCCTCCTCCTCCTAGCCCGAGTCCACCGTTGTCCATTCCTGTCCCGGTCGTTACGCCAACGTCATCTCCACCACCGCCACCACCACCACAACCACCTATCCTGCCATTACCTAAATTATGTACACGTCGGTCAGGTCCTGCTCAGGCGGTACGTCAATCATCCATCGCGCCTCAGGTTTGTTCAGATGCTATTACTAACGATGGGTCGGATAGTGTGCATGTGCAGGATTCTTCTTTGCAGGAGGAGTGTGCACCATCGAGTATAGTGGATGATGATCTTGATGTCCCTATTGCTATTCGGAAGCAGAAACGGACTTACGCGTCTTATCCCCTTACTTCCCAGGTTTCATTTCACCGTCTCACAAGAGACTTCTAGAGATTTGTTGCGGCTTTGTCTTCCGTGGAGATACCACGGAATTATCATGATGCTATGAAAATTGGTTGCTGGCGGTTGGTTATGGAAGAAGAAATGACTGCTTTACAGTCCCATGGTACATGGAGCTTGGTTACCGCTCCGTCCGGCGAATCTATCGTTAGCTGCAAATGGGTATTCACAGTGAAGTACCATGCAGATGGGAGCCTTGACCGGTACAAGGCACGGCTAGTGGCGAGAGGCTTTACTCAAACATATGGTGTGGACTATTTGGATACATTCTCTCAAGTGGATCGTCACTCTACTCTTCGCATTCTTCTATCTGTTGATGTGGTACGTGACTGGTCCATATTTCAACTTGATGTCAAGAATGCATTCTTGTTTGGCGATTTGCAGAAAGAAGTATACATGCAACAGCCACCGGGGTTTGCTTCTGAGGGGGAGAATCATATGGTGTGTAGACTTCACAAGGCGATATATGACCTTAAACAGAGCCCAAGGGCATGATTCCAGAAGCTTTCCTACCTAATTGAATGATAGGGATTCAAAAGATCAAATGTGGATCTCTCGTTGTTCATTCAGAATACTTCTAGAGGTACGGTTGTCATCATGGTATATGCTGATGATATTCTGGTTACAAGAGATGATGCTCAGGGGGTAGAGATGGCAAAAGCATTTTTGGGGCGACAGTTTGTCACGAAAGATCTTGGTACCCTACGATATTTTCTGGGGCTGGAGTTTGCCAGGAATGCACACTGACCCAAAGGAAATATATTACAGATTTGCTGGTCGAAAAGGGCATGGTTGGATGTAGACCATCGAGCACTCCTAGGATCCAAGTATGAAATTATATGACAACGATACTGAAGAGGTGGATAGGAGAAGATATAGAGGGATGGTAGGTAAGCTCCTTTACATCACTATAACTCGACCCGATATTGCTTTTGCAGTAAGTCGAGTGAGTCAATTTATAGAGCAGCCAAGACAGGTACATATGGATGCTATATACATGATACTAAGGTATCTAAAATCTTCTCCAGGCTCAGGATTGTTGTTTAGAAAGAACACAGATTTATCTATTTCGGCTTGTGCAGATGCAGACTATGCAGGATGTCCTAAGGATCGTAAGTCTACTTCAGGCTTTGCAGTTTTTGTGGGTAGCTCTCTGGTTTCTTGGAAAAGCAAGAAACAAACTGTTGTGACGAGATCCAGTGTTGAATCTGAATATAGGGCCATGGCACAAGAAAGCACGGAGATGATGTGGGTTCGAGTTGTACTAGAAGACCTGCATATAGATGTACCCCTACCCATGCAGCTACAGTGTGACAATCAAGCTGCTTTGTTCATTGCCAATAATCCAGCATTTCATGAAAGAACAAAACATATTGAGGTAGACCGCCACTACACTAGAGATATGATCCAGAAGGGCTTGATTTCTACATCACATGTTAGTTCAGAGGAGCAGACTGCCGACATTTTCACCAAGCCATTGCTCAGAGGACCTTTCCAGAGATGTTCTTTCAAGCTGAGCATGATTGATATCTATGCTCTATCTTGAGGGGGAGTGTAGAGAATATTATGTAGTCGGTGTATCTTTTTCTCTATTTTTATTTTCCCGATAACCTCTTATGTAATTTACCCATGGGTCTTCTCTATATAAGAAAACCTAGGGTTCTATGGAATAAACAGATTGCTCATTTCCACCAACAGCCAAGGACCACCCAATAATGCTTCCTGATAGGATCTCGGTATCTGTACCGCCGGTAAGGCAACAACAAATCTCTAAAAACCCCCAGATAACCACACCAGAGAGACATGAGAGGAAAGAGGATGCATCGTACAAGCATGTCGCTTCCATCGTAGAGCAATAGGCACATACAGGTCCTCTATATCCTCAGGAATAGTACAATCTAAAACATCCTGCAAACTCAAATCACCAGTGCCATCAGTAGTACTCAAATGTTCAGGACATACCTTGGGCGTGATGGATGTTGGTGGAGGCACATGAGCATGAGGCCGGCGCTGATACACCTGAGGAAAGAAAGGCGGTGTAGTAGGAGGTGGAGGTGGTGGTGGAGTATGTGGAGGATGTGGTGGTGGTAGTGATGGAGTAGGAGAGACAGGAGGTGGTGGCATGTAAACCTCTTCTCCACATTCTGAAGTAATGAGCATGTCACCTGTAGGAGAAAAATACATGATGGATTCAAAGAAGGTGACATCAGCACTAAAATATACCTTCATCGAGCAGGGTCAAAGCAACGATACCCCTTTTGGGTCTTGGAGTACCCAACAAACACACACTTGACTGCTCTAAGAGAGAGCTTGTCAAGTCCTGGAGACATCTGATGAACAAAAGCGACACAATCAAAGACACGAGGAGTGAGAGGAAAAAGATTCTTCTTGGGAGACGCAAACGAGAACGGTATCTTGTCCCCCAGAATCGATGAAGGTATACAATTCACCAAATAACACGTAGTGAGAACAGCATCTCCCTAGTACGAGTGGGGAGCACAACTCTGAATCAGAAGAGTCCTGGTGATATCCAAGAGATGGTGATGTTTCCTCTCAGCCACCCCATTCTGTTGAGATGTATATGCACACGATGTTTGATGCATAATACCATACAATCTAAGGAATTGAGAAAGTTGTGTACTACATAATTTAAGTGCATTATCAGAACGTATATACTTAACATTTGTAGAAAAGATATTTCTTATTTCATTAATAAAAGATTGAATGATAGGACTTGCATCAGACTTGTTCTTAAGCAAAAAGACCCATGACAATCTAGAAAACTCATCAACGGCAACAAGATAAAAATGATGGCCCTGAAGATCAGGAACACGACTGGGACCCCAAATATCCAAATGAATCAACTCAAAAAGACCATGACTACTTTGACCCTGACGACTCTGGAATATGGATCTATGATGCTTCCCAAACTGGCAGGCCTCGCAGTGGAAAGTAGAGATCTGAGGAAGAACATGACGCAGTTTTTGCAGAGGAAGATCACCAAAACTGGTGCCACGTATATGGAGAGACAGAACCAGTGCAAAGAAAGGAGACAGCAGTATACGGAGATTGCACCAGTCTGTATAGCCCCCCTTGCTGACAGCCAGAACCAATCACCATGCCCGTTAGAATGTCCTGAAACACAAGAGCAGAGGGGTCAAATATGGCACGACAATGCAAATCCTTGGTGATTTGACTAATAGTAAATTCATAGAGAATTCAAGAGCGTAAAGAACATTCTGAAGCTGTATTTCAGGGTTTTTTTAGGCTCAATTCAGGGGTTAACTACACCTCCCCTTGACTAGTGATGGGGGAGTGTGTCCCATCAGCAATCACCACAGATCTGCCTGACTAAATCAGGCTATAGGTACTAAATTGACCTCTGTCACCACAAAGATGATGGGATGTTTCTAAATCCATGATCAACTCAGACAAGTCTGCTCTGTAACAACTAGTAAAAGCATATGTTGTACCTAATGTGGATGTTGAGGTTGCTACCTCTGAAGATCCCGACTGTGAGCTCGTCGACTCTGGAGATGGCATAATCTCCATGAGCCGAGCCACTAACTCGTCAAACCTTTGGTCAACTGCAACAAAAGAACTGCTACCCTATTGGATCTGTTCTGTCACACGAGCTGAAGCTGGAAACCCATGCTTAGAATAGCATGTTTCCTCTGAATGACCTGGCCTGTGGCAATAAGTGCAAGGCTGACGAGGGGATCTACTTCTCCCTCCTCTTCCACGGCCTCAACGGCCATGGAACTGCGTGGTGCTCCTCCTACCACGAGATGTTGCCATGGCTGAAGAGGTCTGAGACACGGACGAACCACCAGAAGATATGGAGAGTCTGCTCAGCCGGCGATATGGTTCCTCCATTGGAGGTATAGTGGCATCGGAAAGAATATGCGCTCTAGTTGCATCATACTCAGGATCTAGTGCCGCTAGAAAGACTCATGTCATCATTGAATTTCTATATGCCTTGCGTTGCTCTGGTGTAGCAGTCAAGGGAATGTACCCATGTAACTTTTCAAGCATACCCCTTAGAGAGGTGTAAAGGGTATGGAGAGGACGACCATTCTACTTCGAAGTGAAGATATTGTGCTGAAGTTGCAGAATCTTTGACTCATTCTTCGCTGGAGAATATGTAGCAGCGAGAATGTCCCACATAGCCTTTGTTATGGGCTAACTCAAAATGTCGTTGGCTATCTCCATGGATACTGTTCCAGAAAGCCATACTCGTGCATACGCGTCGTCTGCCTCCCATGAGACGTTAACCCCAGTTTTGTCGACAGGCTCCTCCTGTGTGAGGATGTGCTTCTTGCCATTACATTGCATTAGATTCACGAACTGCATGGCCCACAGTTCATAATTAGTTCCATCCATCTTCACAATGGGTGTTGGACCTTTGAAGGCACCCAGGGATGGAATATCTGCTTTGTTGTCTGACATGATTATAACTGTCTCTCAAACTGGGGTTGCAAACTTGGACAGAGAACGTCTACACAGACATATGGGAAGATGATTGTGTAGTGTAGACTCATACAACAACCACTTCCATTCTCTGAAGACTCCTTCGGAAGGTTAGGGTGTCTTTAGATGATCAAGACACACCCTACAAGATCAGACCGAAGCCCAACGAGGGGCTTGAGGTGGTGTTCACGGGCGCGCAGGGACACATGCACGCCTGGTCGGTGTCGCGCAAGGATGTAGGCACGCGAAGCCGCGCAAGGATGCAGATGCGCGGGGTCGTGCACGGGTGCAGACACGCACCGGGGCACGCAAGCGCGCATGCACGCGGAGGTGCAGGAGGCGGAGGCGCGTTGGGGCACAGGCACATAGGGGCGCAGGCGCGCTGGGTGCGGGTGCGGAGGCGGAGGCGCGCTGGAGACGACGCGTAGGGGTTTTGGTGGGGGCAAGGATTTAGGGCACATGCTCCAGTCTAGGACCATCACTCTG
Source organism: Ottelia alismoides (assembly GCA_037367405.1). NCBI lineage: Eukaryota > Viridiplantae > Streptophyta > Magnoliopsida > Alismatales > Hydrocharitaceae > Ottelia > Ottelia alismoides. The sequence goes on from JAZKJV010011305.1 coordinate 522,929, forward strand.
ATACCATGTGGAAAGAGGGAGAAAGGAAAAAGTTGCTATTCATCGTAGCCCTAGAGCTCTCTTATATAGGAGAAAAGCTCTCAGGTAAATTACATAGATAGGCGAAAGAAATAGAAAAATTACAAGATAACATCTAAAGAGATATAAATATCTCAACATATATATATATGAGGAAAGGGATCCTACTTCATGATGTAGGTAACTTACCTATATCATGCTTATTTTTTTCTCAATTTTTTTTATTTTTTTTGAAAAATGCCTCCGTGGATTTTCTTAACTATATCCCTCTGATATGTCATTCAAATTTCATCAGAAAAAAGACCCATATGCCCTCCATCCGGAACAGGTAAATTACAGGAAATCTAAGACCGTTAAAATTACCTGTTCTAGATGGAGGGCATAGGAGTCTATGTTTCTGACGAAATTTAAATGGCATATTATAATGATATAGTTATGAAAATCCGCAAAAGCATTTTTTAAAAAAATAAAAAAATTAGGAAAAAATAAGCATGATGTATGTAAGTTACCTACATCATAAAGTAGGGCCACTTTCCTCTACACACACATACATAGGAGAAACTTCAAATGAGGTGGGGTCTCACCATATGTGTGGTGAGCCACTACTAATTTAGGGGTGTGTGTGTGTAGTAAGCATATAAACGTAGGTGAGCACCAAATATTTAGTTCTCTCCGCTCTAAATCAGTTGATTTTGATTTTGATTCTTTCCTAGAATAGTCATGCACTTACTATCTAACAGCATTTATAGCAATCTTTTGGTACCTGATAATAATCTCTAATAAACATGTGCTTATACAACTTCTTCACATCGCAATCTATCTTTTTTCAATGAGATTAACATGAATAAATGTAAAATTTGACTCCGAAAATGATGTCTGTGTATTACTACTACAAAAATACAATGCACATACACTTGTTTCTCTCAAAATACTATCTTTATACACAACCTGCTCAACTCTTCACCAGGAATAGCACTCACTTGACACACCACCAAGTCACTCAAACTCTTGTCTTGTTCACTTGTTTTGTTGCTTCATTTCTTGTTTTTATGCATCCTAACAATTGATCCAAAGGCCAATATGCACTTGTGTTCCAATGGCTTGGTGTTGAATGCGCCAAAGAAATATCTAGAGGCTGAGTTAATCTAGAGAATATGTGTCCCATCTTCTCAAGAGATTTCCAGAAAACTTAGAAGAACACTTAAAAGTTTCTAGAATATATTGAAGTTAGTAGTACCATTTTTATTTTAACACCCCATCAACACCAGTTTCTTGCGTGCAAAGTTGAGTGTGAAACTTCTGAAGCTATAATTGAAGTCTTTCTGTAAATATATCAGATGCTAGAGTGTCCGTCTTGATTGACTTCATATGAATTTCTTCTTGCAATACTCTTTCCCTTAAGAATTGATGATGGACCTTCTACATGTTCTTGAATGAAATATAGGATTTTCTGCAAGTCGGATAGCATATTGATTATCACAATAAGGTTCAATCGGATAATCAATGGGCCGAGATAGATCCTTCAATGGTTGTTTTAGCCATGTACTTTCTAATGTTGCTTGTGTTGTTTCTTTGTAGTCTGTATTCAGCTTCCGTGGTTGACATCGATATTGTATGTTATCTCTATTACACCAAAATATTGCTCCCAAGCCAAGACTGGACATGTATATGATTGTTTATCATCGTGTCTCATGGTCTCCAGCATAATACGCATTGCAGTTGACAACTAGCCTGCACTCCTTTCCTCTCTTTTATAAATTCCAAGATTTATGGTTCCATTGGCATATCTCATTATACATCGGATTGCTCCAGCGATTCTTTATAAATCTGTTAGCAGTGCCATCATAGTTAGATATATTAAACTACCAACCAAATGCAGTTACATTATCAAATCTCTTAATTCTTTCCCTTCTTCTATACATAACAAGGCATTCACCTTAATAGGAGTTGAAAGTGGCTTGCAATTGCTAGCATACCATATTTTCATAATCGATGGAAATATTTGGACATGTCTTCAACTGATAAACCCGGTTGAAAGATATCAATTCTACACCTCCCTGATTAGGAACAAGATCCCATGTCTGATTTCTCGCAATGCCTTGATATTTTCTTCCATTATATTTCTACGTTGTTGGCTTTTAGACGCTTCTTCATATGAGGTGGGTTCTAGCAACTATTCATTTTTAGGAACTACAACATGAACGTACTTGGGATTAGGCTTGCATAGTTTTGTAGACTTCAAAGTGGCGTAGTTGAGTCTTCTTCAATCTCTTGCTAAGTAGGTGGAGATTTCTTTGGTTTCCTGACAAACTCCACTTTTCAGAGGCTAATTGTCTTCTCTATAAGCTTAGGTACATTTTTATCTTTTTCTTTAAGGCCACCTTCTACTTATTATAGCTCTCCCTAATTTTCCAAAGTCTTTGTATTAGGTAATGCAACATTTTGTGGTGACTACCATGATGATGCTTCATCAAAGACAATATTCCTTGATGTATAACATCTAGCACTGGTTGGATCACATCATCTCCAATCTTCTCTCTCATTATCATATACGACAAAGATGCATATGATTGCTATCTTATTAAACTTGTTGTGAAGGTCCTATATGAATACATAGCAAAACTAATCCAAATATTTGAAAGTGAATTACAAATGGCTTAAACTTTCATTATTTGTGGAAAGGAGACAAGAAGCCTAGCTTTGTCTGAGATAGTGGTTGATTACATCCGTTGTCGTCTCATGCATTTTGCCCAAAACCTCGGTGGAACATGTTTTACATGCAGCCAAGGTTGTAGAAATCGATAGTTGGTATTTAGTAGGTCGGTCACTGACTAAGGATTAATCTGCAGTCGGGAAACTAATCGGATTTAATCGACCTTTAATCGGTTTTGATTGTTTTTAATTAGTTTAAATATATAAAATATTTATATATATATTCATATATTTATGTAAATTTGTACATTTTCTAACTATCATAACGAAATAAAAGAAGTAATTGAATTTAAATAAAATATTAATCATATTAAAATAAGTCTTCTTTTAAGAAAAGCAAAAAATAAAAAAATAGGTTTCTCCATGCAAAAATCGACCTTCAAGTCGGCCTAGTCGGTCGACTAATCGGGCCCAATAGTGGCCGACCTACTATGGACCAATTAATCAATAGTCAGTCGATCACCCCACCGACTAAACTAGTCCGGCTAGTCAGATGACTTTTACAATATTGAGTACAACAAACCTTGAAATATCTCAATAAGATATTGATTTTTCCTTTCTAGAATTCCATTTTGTTGTAGTGTACTTGTGCTCATTAATTGCCTTTGAATTCCAATTTCTCTAAGATAAATGGAGACCTCTATAGATATATACTTCCCACTATTATCTATTCGTAGACATCAAACTTTCTTTCCAACTGCACCCTTGGCTTCTTTTTGGATCATTTTGAACTTAGAGGGAATGCCAGACTTTTTTTAAAGAAAGAAGATCAAAATATATCTTGAAAAATCATCTATGAAAGTTAACATGTACTTAATTCCGCTTATTGAAGACTGCTTGACCAATCCAAATACGTCAGAGTGGATCAGCTACAATGGCTCCTTTGCTTAAAATCGAGCCTCCTTGTAAAACAATTTATGAACCTTATCATATTGGCATCCAACGCAACTAGTGTCTTTTCGAACAACTAGTTGTGAAAGGTCTTTAAGCATTGAGCGATTCATCATTATATTTAGCTTGTGATAGCTCACATGTCCCAGCCTCACGTTCCAGAGATCAGCCATGTCTTTTTTTGCTCTGTGTATGCAGACTCTGCTAACATAGCATAGATAGATTCTACTCTTCTACAATTTGTGGCAGCAACATCTGAAAGCTTTATGTTTTGACATATATGACCATCTTTGAGATCATACACTACATAGTGCATTGTAGTAGTTAGTTTATGTACGGAGAGGAGATTATTTTCATACCTAGCATAATGGACATGATCAATTGTTATTATAGGAGAAAAATATTTTCATACCTTCGCAAAATCATTGGGTGGAGTAATTGTTGGGGAGCCCACAAGTACGATTGGTAATTTCAAGTTATTAGATGTTACAACAACTCGATTGCCTCTGTATGATGATAGCTTTACAGCTTCTCCCTATCCTCAGTCATGTGATTTGAACGGCTTGAGTCGATTACCAAATTGTTGTTATAATCAACTTTGTAGGAGTCTATGTTGCTTAAGACACGTCTCCTTCTTGGATGATCGCCATAGAAACCTCCTCCTCCTAATTTTCCTCAAAAACAATAGCCATGTTGATCGCTTCATGTTGTGGTAATGATTCCACTTGCCTTCTTTCATGAATCTGCAATCACGTGTATGGTGTCCCTTCTTCCTACAAATGAAGAAACCATCATTCTTTCTAAAGAGAATCATTTGTCCTTTGTGATTGGCCATATGGAGCTCCCTCTGGCTTAAAGCTCCTTTGAGGGTGTTGTTTCCCGTGACGAGTTGAGTCCTTTTTATATGACCCCAGCATACTTCCTCATTCTTCGCACTAAAGACAAATTAGCTATTTTCTTGCCGAAAGTATCTTGATTTGCTAAGAGATTTCAATTCTAATAATGTGGCATAAGCGGTTGTACTAAAGACAACGGTGAGAAATGCACTTTATTCTAACCTTTAATCATGGATAATAATTCTCTTTATCTGTGGCTCACTAGTTTTTGACTATGGATTTAATTGGGATATGTCATGGTAGAGTGTGTATCTCTTTGTACGATATTGAGTGATTGTCATTTCTTCTTGATTGGCCACCATTAGCTTCTTCTCCAACAACTGCAGTCACTTAGCATTTTTGCACGAGAATAGCGTAGCAAGCGCATCACATGCTTCTTCCAAAGTGGCGGATTTACAGATGTGCTCAGATCATCTTATAATTTTGACCATAAATATTGCCTTCCCAATCTTGAACTTCTATTTCCTTAATGCCATGCACGTTCTATTGATGGTGGGCCATGTCGTCACCATAGGTGACCTCCCAAAGGTATTTCCCTCAAAGATAGGACTCAATGCATGTCTTCCAATACCTGTGGTCATCCAACTTCTTGATGGAGTTCATCGAATCAAGGACGTCTATGCATTTTGATTGGAAGATCTTCTCTAAATTTGCCGAAGAAAATTGATTATTGATGGTACATTTTTCTACATTGTGAAAGAGGGTGCAAACACAGGAAATACACAAATACTAATTCCACAACATCATCTCATTAAACAAATCTACCTGTACTTGAAAGTCCACACTCGTGAAGTCAGCATATCATCCATAGTTATAAGCATTCCTTCTCGAGAAGTAAGTGCAGGCAGGTGAACCTCTGCCTCCTTCTGCAAAAAGCATTTCCCTGTTAATTGTCATGCAGAAATGGGGTAGAGTGAATAAAATAGGACGGACAAACAACAAATTGTCAAACCTTAGGGAGGATCATCCTTCCAAGGGAACCAACATCACTGTTTCTAAGTTCTTTCTGCAGCAGAAATCTAAAGCTCTCCCATATTTGCTGAGAAAGAAACGTGAGATTATCATTACTGAAAATTGAGATAAGCAATACTTCGGGCAGGAGAGGAGAACACCAACTAAACTTTCAGCAATGTATCAAACACAATAAGATAGAGATTGTACTTCACGTTATCTTTAGTTTTGTAGAGGGCCAAACATGTCATTAACTTGAAGTAAAACTGCTTCCTGTTCATCAGCCAAATATTTTTATGCCTACCAGAAGAATAATGAGCTTGCATTACAAAGACTTGCTTATCCCAGGAAGCAACATATGTTATCCTTGAAAACTGACCACATCTAGCCTAGTTTGTTAAATACATAGGCAACAGATTTGAGAACCAAGTGGTAACGAATAAGCATCCAACAAATTATCATCCCAATTACTTACATAAGATCTTAAGTGTTCTAAAGTCAACTTGAGTGGACTATGAAGGGTACTGCAACTAAAATACGTGGGACAATAGCACATATGCAATCATTACATGTACTCTGATAAAGATTGGTTGGGTAAGTGCTACAATTAGAATATGAGATAAGATTATGATGGGACTTCTACCCATGTGAATATTAGGCAAATGAATGGGAACATTCTTGGAAAAAATGATGTAACCACGAGGAGTTTGAAAATTTGGGCTTTCCTTCTGAGTCCTTCAAACATCAATGATTAGATTAAAAACAATTGTTGAAGCATTTCAAAATTTTAGTAAGGCAAAGTAAGCACTGCCATTGCTTGTAAACTAGTGTTAGAGTAAATTACAAAAAAACTCCCTAAATTATACACCTGATCTCAATGCCATACCTCAACTTCAAAAGGTAACAATGTGGTACCCGATCATTAACATTTGTCGTAAAGTGGTCCTTGACTATTGAAATTTAGTTGATCGTTTTGTTTTTCGAAAGAAAAAAGAACCACCATTGTATAGGTGTATGCCCAAAAACTTCACCATTTATCACCTTCAAAAGAGACTACAAACATGTATAAGGCAAGCATAGAGGAAAGAATTACATCACCCAACTCTCAGCAAGCGTCTTAGCATGTGCCACTACATTCTCACCATACAGTCTGTCCCCACGGAACACAACCCCATTCTTGGCCACCCAAATTGCCCAAAGAAGAGCCAAGCACCCAGATCGGTCCCGCTCTGATCCCCTCCAATCTTCTCCAATGGACGCCCAAAAGCCATCCATATTACCACACTGAACCGCCTGGTTCCTGAAGATGGACCAAGCCTCCATAGAGCTCATGCACCTGAAGAATAAGTGATCCGCATCTTCCACCTCCGTCAGACATCTCAAGCAAGATGAACTAACATTTATGAGGAACCGTGCTACCCGATCCCTTGTTGAAAGTCCACCCCTTCAACAAAACCACATAAATATGTTCACATGTATTGGAACTTTCCAGTTCCAAATCCTCTTGCAGTCCATCTCAAAACCTCTCGAGTCATAAACCTGAGGCCCTTTCAAGACCTTGTAAGCTTTCCCAGCCGAGAAACTCCCGACCTGCCAGCACCAGCAGTCTCTGCCCTCAGTGGGCCCTGTCACGTTCTCCAAGGCTGCTAGCAACGATATCAGCTCCTCCACTCCTTGATCCGACAAGGCCGAACGGAATGGGGGAAAAGCCATGACCATCCCACACCTCTGCCACACAAGCCTCTGGATTTGTAGCAAGAGCCAACAGACACGGAAAACGCTCGCCTAGCACACCGCCTTCAAACCAATCATCAGACCAGAAACAGAAGCCTGAACCGGCCCCCATGATCGGCCTCCTGGAAGGGTGAATCTCATGCGCCAAACCACAAATACACCTCCAAAAGCAAGACGAAGCCAGACCCAAATCCTAGAGGTTGGGAAAGGAGGCACCCACCCTATAAACCTTGTGGAGAAATGTGCAAACCAAGCTGTCATAGTCTCCCCAAATATGTGCAATCCACTTACACATGTGACCGTTCTCCAGTCAACAAGGGTCATACCACCACTCTTCCCCAAAGAGGACCAAAAAACCTTCGCATGATGCCCTCCAGTCTCTTCCTTACACCAACCGACAACATCTTGGATGAGAGGAAGAAAATTGGTATGGTTGAAAGGATAGACTTCAGCAAAACAAGTCTTTGGCCTCTGGAAAGGCAAGCAACTTTCCACCATGCCAATCTCTGCTCCACCTTCTCAACAACAGGTCCCCAGTCCACTGCTCGTCTTTCCTGCCACCAAAGGAATACCAAGGTATCTAATAGGAAGATGACCCCAAGGTGAGCGCAGCTAGCCCTCGTAAATATCAGCTTCCTCCTCTGATATTCTAAATGTAACGAACTCAGATTTCTCTCTGATAATTCTCAATCATGACAACATCCCAAACAGGTCAAGAACCATTGATAAACCTTGGCAAATGGTTGGATCCTCCTTCACAAAAAGCATCGTATCATACGCAAGGTTCAGGAAAGCGGTATGCGTATGCGTTCGGTCAGGTCACTGAATAGCGATTAAGCGGTATGCGGGGGCATATGCGGGGTATATGCGGTTCTACGCGGTTTTCTAATTTTTTATTTAAAAATAAATAAATATATGCAAAAGTGACTACAAATAAATGAATTAAGGACTTCACCAATAAGAGCAAGGTCTTTCAATTTAAGAACAACAAAAATTCCCTAAATTTAGATCAAACAAAGCATATTAACTTTGCCTATGCGTATGAACCTTGGAAGCGGAAAGCGGTATGCGTATGAACCTTGGAAGCGGAAAGCGGTATGGTAGGCGTAAAACTGCAAATACACGCACATGTATGCAAACTAATTTAGCATAAAAGAATATGAAAAACACCATACCACCACCGTTAGAAATGGATCCCTTTTCAGCAGTAACCGGTACATCTCCCGCAACTTTGCCTGAACGCCAACCAATTAGTCAAAATTATAATGCAAAAAAACACTATACCCAAAACAACAGTATTTCCACTAAGTGAGGTCAGTATCAATTAGTTTTAACAGAGGAACAACCCCACAATGCACACAAAAGAAAATATCATCTAATGCATCAAAAATTCAAAACAGCCACGTAACATTAATAGGACAATATCAAGCAACCAAAGTACTCAAAAAGTAGTGAAAATGATAAAAAGTAATTCAAATAGAAAAGTCAAATGCCAAAGTAAAGAGCAAACCAGGCTCAGTTGCAATGCCGCTTAACCGAGCGCGATGGAGGCAGCAGCTACGAGGAGGCGGAGGTGGCGGAGTTCACAGGTCACGGAGGAGGCGAAGGAGCTTGGAGGAGGAGGCGGAGGAGGCGCACAAACTGGGACTGGGAGGCGATGGAGGACTGGGAGGAGGAAGCGGAGTAGGCGGAGGAGCTTGGAGGAGGCGGCGGAGGAGCTTGAAGGAGGAGGCGGAGGAGCTTGGAGGAGGAGGCGATGGAGGCACCCGCAGGGAGGAGAGGCGATGGTGGGTTAGGAACTTAGGGCAAATGGGTATCAGGGTATCGGGGTAGGAGGGTTAGGGCAAATGGGGTATCGGGTAATCGGGTTGGGGCAAATGGGATTCGATGCGGCGCTTGGTCCGCATATGCGGCCGCACATCCCGCATATGCGGGCCGCATATGCGCCAGACCCGCATAATGCTGGGCTTCAGGAATGCGGTGCGCCTTAAGGCCCGCACACGCATATGCGGCCGCATATGCGGCCGCACAGACCGATTTCGTGAACCATGATCATACGTATATTGAAGGATAGGGATAGAGATATCCTCCTTCGAGAACACCCTAAAGAAACTACCTGAGAATGTGCGGCCGACCATGACCGTTAGAGCATCTGAAGCAAGCACAAATAGCAGATGTGCAAGAGGGCACCCCTTCCGAACACCATGTTGTGGCTGAAAAAAGCCCCCACTTGGCTTCTCATTCACTAAAACCGTACAGGACATAGTGGTGATACACCTCTTCATCCATACGATCCACCTATCAGGGAAGTCACGTCTGTGCAAAGAGGCCCAAATGAATCGCCGGTCCACACAATCATAAGCCTTCGAAAAATCCACCTTTCAAAGGACTCCTGTAGTTTTGCACCTGCGTCAATCTGCCACGATCTCTGAAGTGCACCTAGTTAATCGTTTTGTCCTTCTAACCTTAAATCACAACAGCTCAAAATCACATTAGAACAAATATAATAGATTAGGAACCACCTTGTTACCTTTTAAAGTTCATATATGACATTCAAATTGGATGTATAATTCAGGGACTTCTATGTAATTTACTCTATAAATTTTTAACCATGTGCAGTCAAATGGAGATGACAAACTATAACTTAAGTGATTTATAAGAATGAATTAAATGTATACGAATATTTCTTTTTTAAGATTTATCCTACAATAATATATCCAACTTCTTTGATAACAACAACAAAGCCTTTTCCCACATTAAGTAGGGTCGGCTACACAGATTCCTTGCCTCCATTCAGATCTATCTTCAACCATTCTTGAGCTTAGATCCAAATAACTAAGATCCCTTCGGATAGTCTCATTCAAACACTTCTTGGGCCTTCCCCGCTTTCTCTTAGCCGACTCAACATCCCGAATCTCACATCTTCTGGCTGGTGAACCAATCAATCTCCTTTGCAAGTGACTAAACCATCTTAAGTGGTTTTCCCTCTTCTTATCATATATTGGAGCGATACCGACTTTCCTTCTAATTACATCATTAATCCGATCATTTTGTGTATGACCACACATCCACCTTAGCATTTTCATTTCTTCTATTGTCATTCTCTACACATGTCTATGATTCACATGCCAATATTAAAATCCGTAGAGCATAGTATGTCTCACGGCTACTTTGCAATATTTTCCTTTCATATTTAAAAGAATTTTCTTATCACATAGAACAGTAGAGGCTCCTTTCCACTTTAGCCAACCTGCATTTATTCTAAGAGTAACATCTTCATCGATTTCCTGACCATGTTGCAAAATAGATCCCAAGTATCTAAAAGAACCCCTCTTGTAAATGTTATTGTCTCCAATCTTCACCCTGATTCCTTCACCACTAGTTCATCAAATGTGTACTCAATATATTCAGTTGTAGCCCTACTTATATGAAGTCCTTAAATCTCAAAGGCATGCTTCAAGCTTTGCACTTACTTCGTCTATAGTCTCATCAATCAACACAATATCATCGGCTAACAACTTCTTTGAATACAAAAATAATGTGAAGTTAACGAGTTAAGCTGGAGTGAAACAAGGAGGCCGAACTCACAAGAAATAGAAAACATAAGATGTTCACGTAAAAACAGTAAAAATGAATAAAAATGGTGACCAACTTTTCATATAAATAAATAGGCACTTTCACATTCATACCCTCCATAGTAATCAAGACGAGCACTCCTTGTATCACCACACCAAAGTGAAAAAAAGTGTGTCACGCCCTTTTTTAGAATCCAAAATAAATGATCCTTTTTTGGCACAAGAACATATCTGCAGTTTCCATTGCGGAGAGCAAGAAAAAGAGAATCGAATTTTAGCCATTATTTTCATAATTTACCTGCTGAATTGGTTATTTCTAAAATTGTTCCATAGGTGGTTCCAAGGTCACAAGACCAATGACGCAGCAACATGCTGATTTTTTTAGTGACCATATTTCTCTTTCCTTTTGCCCTTCTAAACAAAAATTTCGATGACAGTGTGTGCTTGGTTTAGACAATGTGCATGCAACTTGCTTGTTTCAGCGTCTATCCTTGAGCTTTGGCAACTTTTAGAGCATGTCAATTACGCAATTTGTAGGATATGTTGTTCTGAACTAATGGCCGTAGCCCGTGGTTAGGTAATCTAGATGCTCTTTTGAGCAATTTTTCTACATATTCCAACCACACATTTTGCAAACCAATTACAGTTGGATGCTATTCCAGCTGACAAGTAGCTTGATTTAAGGTTGGTCGGGCATCTAGACATCATTCCATTTGCAATCACATTTGGCGCCTCGTGTTCTCTGTAGAAGCATAACTTTGCCGACTCTTCCATGTGATATATAATGATATATAATGTGACAACTTGTAACAAAAAAGAAACACATAGTATATTTTTGTAAAGTTCATTACAATTGACATCTAAAATAATCGAACAATTCTTTCAGATTGTAAATAGGTTAGAGAATATTAAAGGTTCAAAATAACAAGAAATCAAATGTCATTTAGTTATAAAGATAATAAATATAACTTATTTTATATAAGATAAAGATAATATTTGATCAATGATAGTGTGGTAATTATAATTTGCATATGCAGAGAGAGAGAGAGAGACCGCGTTTGAGAGAAAAAAAGGAGAGGTGTTTGTCAAGTAAATTGAGTTTTTCTTCTTTAAGGGTAAAATGGGGCTTGAGGGAACTAACTTGGCTCTCCCTGCCTTATTTTCTTTATTTTTATTTTTTTTGAAAAATACTTCCGTAGATATTTATAACTATATCTCTACATTATGTCATTAAAATTTTGTGCAAAACAGAGACTCCTATGGCCTCCATCTAGACGAGATCAATTTCAACAATTCAACGACCGTTAAAAAATGGATGTCTAGATGGAGGCCGTAGGAGTCTCTGTTTCCCACGAAACTTGAATGACATAATATAGGAATATAGCGATGAATTTCCACTGATTCATTTTCAAAAAATAGAGAAAACTGAATGGGGGAGTCAAGTTAAATCCCACGGGGCGGCCCCATTTTTCTCATATAGTAAATAGAAAATTTTAAAACTCCAAATATATTTAATTGGAGAGGCCAACCATCCTATATTATGGGAGATTTTCAGGTAACGGGGGGGCCTGGCCCCCTCCCGTCCCCCCTTCCCTCCGTCCATGCCTTCAAACATCAATGATTAGATTCAAAACAATTATTGAAGCATTTCAAAATTTCAGTAAGGCAAAGTAAGCACTGCCATTGCTTGTAAACTAGTGTTAGAGTAAATTACAAAAAAAACCTCCCTAGACTATACACCCGATCTCATTGTCATGCCTCAACTTCAAAAGGTAACAATGTGGCACCCGATCATTAACATTTGTTGTAAAGTGGTCCTTGACTATCGAAATTTAGTTAATTGTTTTGTTTTTCGAAAGAAAAAAGAACCACCACCGTATAGGTGTATGCCCTAAAACTTCACCATTTATCACCTTTAAAAGAGACTACAAGCATGTATAAGGCAAGCCTAGAGGAAAGATTCGAAAGAATCACATCACCCAACTCTCAGCAAGCGTCTTAGCATGCGCCACTACATTCTCACCATACAATCTGTCCCTACGGAACACAACCCCATTCCTGGCCACCCAAATTGCCCAAAGAAGAGCCAAGCAACCAAACCGGTCACACTCCGATCCCCTCCAATCTTCTCCAATGGACTCCCAGAAACCATCCATATTACCACACCGAACCGCTTGGTTCCCGAAGATGGACCAAGCCTCCATAGAGCTCATGCACCTGAAGAATAAGTGATCCGCATCTTCCACCTCCATCAGACACTGCAAGCAAGATGAATTAACATTTATGAGGAACTGTGCTGCCCGATCCCTTGTTAAAAGTCCACTCCTTCAACAAAGCCACATAAATATGTTCACATGTAGTGGAACTTTCCAGTTCCAAATCCTCTTGCAGTCCATCCCAAAACTTCTCGAGTCAAACTTGAGGCCCTTTTAAGATCTTGTAAGCTTTCCCAACCAAGAAACTCCCGACCTGTCAGCATCAGCAGTCTCTGCCCTCAGTAGGCCATGCCACGTTCTCCAGGGCCGCTAGCAACAATACCAGCTCATCCACTCCTTGATTCGACAAGGCTGAACAGAACGGGGGAAAAACCATGGCCATCCCACACCTCTGCCACACAAGCCTCTGGATTTGTTGCAAGAGCCAACAGACACGAAAAATACTCGCCTAGCACACCGTCCTTAAACCAATCATCAGACCAGAAACGGAAGGCCGAACCATCCCCCATGATCAGCCTCATGGAAGGGTGAATCTCATGCGCCAAACCACAAATACCCCTCCAAAAGCAAGACGAGGCCAGACCCAAATCCTAGGGTTGGGAAAGGAGGCACCTACCCCATAGACCTTGCGGAGAAACGTGCAAACCAAGTTGTCATAGTCTCCCCAAATACGTGCAATCCACTTACAAAGAAGAGCCTTGTTCATCTACTTCGGGCTCAAAACCTCAAAACCCCCATCCTCTTTAGCACATGTGACCATTCTCCAATCAACAAGGGTCATACCACCACTCTTCCTCAAGGAGGACCAAAAAAACCTTCGCATGATGTCCTCCAGTCTCTTCCTTACACCAACCGGCAGCATCTTGGACGAGAGGAAGAAAATTGGTATGGCTGAAAGGATAGACTTCAGCAAAACAAGTCTTCTGACTCTGGAAAGGCAAGCAACTTTCCATCATGCCAATCTCTACTCCACCTTCTCAACAACAGGTCCCCAATCCACTGTTCGTCTTTCCTGTCACCAAAGGAATACCAAGGTATCTAATAGGCAAATGACCCCAAGGTGAGCGCAGCTAGCCCTTACAAATCTCAGCTTCCTCCTCTGATATTCTGAATGTAACGAACTCAGATTTCTCCCTGATAATTCTCAATCATGACACCATCCCAAATAGGTCAAGAACCATTGATAAACCTTGGCAACTGGCTGGATCCCCCTCCACAAAAAGCATTGTATCATACGTATATTGAAGGATAGGGATAGAGATATCATCCTTCAAGAACATCCTAAAGAAACCACCTGAGACTGTGCGGCCGACCATGACCATTAGAGCATCTGAAGCAAGCACAAATAGCAGATGTGCAAGAGGGCACCCCTTCCGAACACCATGTTGTGGCTGAAAAAAGCCCTCCCTTGGCTTCTCATTCACTAAAACCGCACAGGACATAGTGGTGATACACCTCTTCATCCATACGATCCACCTATCAGGGAAGCCACGTCTATGCAAAGAGGCCCAAATGAATCGCCAGTCCACACGATCATAAGTCTTCGAAAAATCCACCTTCCAAAGGACTCCTTTAGTTTTGCACCTGTGCCAATCTGCCATGATCTCTGAAGCGAGCACCTAGTTAATCGTTTTCTCTTTCTACCCTTAAATCACAACAGCTCAAAATCACATTGGAACAAATATAATGGATTAGGAACCACCTTGTTATCTTTTCAAGTTCAGATATGACATTCAAATTGGATGTATAATTCAGGGACTTCTATGTAATTTACTCTATAAATTATTAAATATGTGCAGCCAAATGGAGATGAGAAATTATAACTCAAGTGATTTATAAGAATGAAATTAAATATGTACACATATTTCTTTTTTAAGATTTATCCTACAATAATATACCCAACTTCTTTGACAACAACAACAAAGCCTTTTTCCCACAAAAAGTAGGGTCGGCTACATGGATTCCTCGCCTCCATTCAGATCTATCTTTAGCCATTCTTGAGCTTAGATCCGAATAACTAAGATCCCTTCGGATAGTCTCATTCCAACACTTCTTGGGCCTTCCCTGCTCTCTCTTAGCCGGCTCAATATCCCGAATCTCACATCTTCTGGCTGACAAACCAATCAACCTCCTTTGTAAGTGATTAAACCATCTTAAGTGGCTTTCCCTCATCTTATCATCTATTAGAGCGATACTGACTTTCCTTCTAATTACATCATTCCGAATCCGATCATTTCGTGTATGACTACACATCCACCTTAGCATTTTCATTTCTTCTATTGTCATTCTCTACACATGTCTATGGTTCACATGCCAACATTAAAATCCATGAGCATAGCATGTCTCACGGCTACTTTGTAATATTTTCCTTTGATTTTTAAAAGAATTTTTTATCATATAGAACAGTAAAGGCTCCTCTATACTTTAGCCAACCTGCATTTATTCCAAGAGCAACATCTTCATCGATTTCCCGACCATGTTGTAAAATAGATCCCAAGTATCTAAAAGAATCTTTCTTCTAAATGTTATTGTCTCCAATCTTCACCTTGATTCCTTCACCACTACTTCAATCAAATGTGTACTCAACAAGGCCTTAAATGTCGATTTCGGTCACCATTTCGGTACCGACCAAAACAGAATTTCGATGGAATTTCGGTGGAATTTCGACCGAAACTTCGGTCATTTCGGTCATTTCGGTCGAATTTCGATTTCGACTGGATATTCGACAAAACAGAATATTCGACAGAAATTCGACCGAATTTCGCTGAAATTTGAGGCCATGGTACTCAATATATTCAGTCGAACCCCTACTTATATGAAATCCTTAAATCTCAAAGGCATGCTTCAAGCTTTGCACTTACTTCATCTGTAGTCTCATCAATCAACACAAGATCATCGGCTAACAACTTCTTCGAATACAAAAATAATGCGAAGTTAACGAGTTAAGCTGGAGTGAAACAAGGAGGCTGAACTCACAAGAAATAGAAAACATAAGGTGTTCATATAAAAACAGTAAAAATGAATAAAAATGGTGACCAACTTTTCATATAAATAAATAGGCACTTCACATTCATACCCTCCATAGTAATCAAGACGAGCACTCCTCACCACAGTGAAAAAAAGTGTGACGCCCTTTTTAGAATCCAAAATAAATGCTCCTTTTTTGGCACAACAACACATCTGCAGTTTCCATTCCGGAGAGCAAGAAAAAGAGAATCGAATTTTAGCCATTATTTTCATAATTTACATGCTGACCTAGTTATTTCTAAAATTGTTCTATGGGTGGTTCCAAGGTCACAAGACCAATGACCCAGCAACATGCTGATTTTTTCAGTGACCATCTTTCTCTTTCCTTTTGCCCTTTTAAGCAAAACTTTTGATGACAGTGTGCTTGGTTTAGACAATGTGCATGCAACTTGCTTGTTTCAGCGTCTATCCTTGAGCTTTGGCAACTTTTAGAGCATGTCAACTACGCAATTTGTAGGATACATTGTTCTGAACTAATGGCCGTAGCCCGTGGTTCGGTAATCTAGATGCTCTTTTGAGCAATTTTTCTACATATTCCAGCCACACATTTTGCAAGCCAATTACAGTTGGATGCTATTCCGGCTGACAAGTAGCTTGATTTAAGGTTGGTCGGGCATCTAGACATCATTCCATTTGCAATCACATTTGGCGCCTCGTGTTCTCTGTAGAAGCATAACTTTGCCGACTCCTCCACCTAAAAGTTGAGGAGGTGTCCTTTCTATCTAAAGGTCCAGCCTTACAATTACCATTTCTTTAAAAAAAAACCTTGAACCTACACGGAATTCGACGGCTAAACTATGGTTAATCTGCTCAAACCAATAATCAACTGAAAGACGAAATTGTGTGGCCATACAACAACGATCCGTTGCAAGTCGTACAGTTGCAAGTTTATCGAGCAAAACGTCTAATAAAAATCCCACGATCAGAAGCCTTCGAGACATTAGATGACTCAAAATGCTCCAATGGAGTTTTAGTTTTAAAAAAACATGAGATCGCCGGTGATCTACCTGCGGAGGCCGGTAATGCAGCTTTCCCTCCACCGCAGCGGCCGACGATGACGCGCCGCACAGCATCACGGAAGGCTGACACGCCTTTCCTTCCGGCGGATCGAAGGGCTCGAGGAAGCCAGGAGGCAAGTAGGAGGACGAGCCACCGAGCACCTCTTCCCACGACCCGTCGTCCATGGCAGACTGCCGCGCTCGGGACGCCCGGTCGCGCATTACATCATGGGCTCCGCACGGATCCCGGCGGCGGTGGAGCTCCAGGTGTTACACGAGCTCTGATGCCCGTGTGGACAGAAAATAGCGTACCCTTTCAATGTAATGACGTCTGCGTCCCCGACTGGTGGGAGGGGGGAAAGTGATGAGGATGAGGGGTAGAAGCGTCCCGGACGGGAAGATGTGAGTGACGAGTCGTTAGAGTAGGGGACGAAGGCAGTGAGCCGAGCGGACCAATGGGTTGGGCCGGATTGCTGCGCCAACGCGCGGCTTCTGCGGTCTGCGGACTGGTGACGTCCCAGCAATAAAGGTCGCTCTGGCTAGTTGTTTGATGGCCGTTGACTGAGGTGATTTCGACTTCACGTTGTTTTTTGTCCTTCCCGCCCAATTCTTTTATTACAAGATAATCTTCGCTATTAGTGTTGACAAAATCCACTGTCTTGTCACTAGATTTGGTTGCAAAACCTAATAACTAAAAATTGTGTGACAAAAAAATTTAATAAGTCTCCGCCTAGGACACCGATGTTAACAAACACTGAGGCCATGTTCGTTTGGGTCATAAGGAGGAATGGAATAAGGGGAATAAGCCCCCAACACGCTTCCCTGTGGTACGACTATTCCCCATTATTTCATCATATTTCACTCTTATTCATATCTTTATCCCACCTTACCTACCTTTATTTCACCTTATTCTCCTTATTCTTATCCTCCAGCCGAACGGAGAATAGACCCTTATTCCCCTATTCCTCATCCTTATTCCTGCTTATTCTCCTACCGAACGGGCCCTGAGGTTGCATTTGGTTGCGGAGATAAACTAATAGAGGAGTATTTTTTTTTTTGAGGGGTAAGATGGTGGGATAAGTTGTTTGTTATAATTTTTACACCACGAACCTTAGAAACCTTGTCAATTACTGAGTCTAGTTCTCGGACTTCATCACACATTGACCCGATCGAGGGTTGTTGAGGGTTGTGAACGGAGGACCACCGAAAGCGGCAGAAAGATGAGCGGAAGCGGCGAAGAGAGGACTGTCGAGGGTTGAGGGCCACCGACAAAGAGATTGGCGAAGGAGATGGGCAGTTGCAAGAGGGGGAGAAGCCGGAGGTTGCAGAAATGGAGTTGGCAGGGGAAGGTCCTTAGAGCGCCCCAAAGCGGCGTAACCGCTCCCCGAAGTTTGTAGCCAAGAGCAAAACGTAGTGTTTTCGTTGTGGTCCAAATGATCATCTCTCGAGTAGTTGCAGGGCCTCGGCTCCATTGTGCTTCCACTATGGGCACATGATGAATCTCCATTTCATCACCTTTATTCTATCATTTTGGCCTTAAAAAACCTATTCAATGCATGTAAATGGCATTATTCTTTACAAATTAATATTCATTATTTATTCCATTTATCGTATATAAAATATTATTTTCAGTGCCAAAATTATAGAAGGGATTTTTACCCGGCAGACCCTATAAACTTTTCCAATTACCGCCACGACCTTTGAAACATCGTAATTCCTCCCCTGACCTCATAAACTTGTTCCGTCTTACCCAACAAACCCTGTCGTCAATTTTAACTGTATTTGAGTTAAATACTTGAGTTAGTCTTGAGTTAACCTAACCAATTTGCCATCCAACGGCTAGGATTAGCCAAAATAAAAAAAATAGGAAAGAAAATCCTGCCAGGCCGAAGCAGCAGCTGCAGGAGGCTCCATCGCGCGGGGGGCAAAGCAGTAGCGGTGACCGGGGGGGAGGGGGGCGAAGCAGCAGCGGCGGCGTATGTGTCTGTGGGGGGGGGGGGGGGGGGGTTGTACTCCATCGCGTGTGGGAGGGGAGGGGAGGGGCGGGTTCGGCTGCTTGGACCAGGAGGGGGATGCGGGAGGGTGATGCGCCGGGTGCAGGGGGTCGAGCGGGCGGAGGGGAGGGGGTGCGGGAGGCCGCGAGCTGGGGTGGTGCAGCGGGCTCCGGGGGGGGGGGGGCTGGACTCCATCGCGCGGGGGTGGGGGGAGGACGCGCGCGGGAGGGGAGGGGGGGGCTGGACTCCATCGCGCGGTGGTGGGGGGAGGACGCGTGCGGGAGGGGGGTGCTGGACTCCATCGCGCGGGGGTGTGGAGAGGACGCGCGCGAGAGGGGATGGGGGGTTCCGCTGCTCGGAGCAGGAGGGGGGCTGCGGGAGGCTGCTGCGCCGGGTGCGGGGGGGTCGAGCGGGAGGGGGAGGGAAGGGGGTGCGGGAGGCCGCGAGCTGTGGTGGGTGCAGGGGGCTCCGAGTAGGGGGTGCTCTGCTGCGGCTGCGGGAGGGCTCGAAGCGGCAGGGCTGTGGGTAGGGGGGGTGGCTGCTCGGAGCATGAGGGTGATGCGCCGGAAGGGGGCTGCTGCGGCTGCGGGAGGGCTCGGAGCGGGAGGGTGCTGCGGGAGGCTGCTCGGAGCAGCAAGGTTGCGCGGGCGTCGACGATGGAGGTCAACCAGATGGTTGGTGCTGGGCAGTGGGGAGATGGATGAAGGTGAGAGGGAGTGGTAGATATCGTAAATTCGATCAATAAAATAGGCATAATATTAAAGAGTATAACGGAATTCGGTTACTTTTAACGGGTAAATAGATGGAGGTTAACCACAGGGTTTATATGGTAAGGGTTAGCAAGTTTAAAGGGTCGAGGGAGGAATATCGATGTTTCAAAGGTCGTGGCGGTAATTGGCAAAGTTTACAGGGTCTGCCGGGTAAAAATCCCATTATAGAATAAAGAGAAAAAAGAAAAAGAATAGAATGCCAACGGTATTTTATGACCATAAACCCTGAGACCTAGGCATCTTGATGACTGGGATCGACAAGGAATAAAGTAGGGGGAGATAAGAGCCAATAAATCCATTAAAAATCCTTTCTTTAATTCATCTATAAGTCTCTTTCGGGACCTATTTTTTCTATTCTTTATACCTCAAATCAATAAACTTTGTACACCAAAGTTGTAGATAAAAATACAAATAAAAATATAAAATTGAGTTTACACAAAAATAGTATGCAGTTTACATTTTATGTTCAAATAAAAAAACCAAAACCCAAATTTCCCAGACCCATATCTCCTAAATAAAACTCAAAATGTATCAAAATCAATTTAATTTTATATAACTTTTAATAAGATATTTAATGAAGGTACTTTCATATTTTTTGGAGTTAAGGTGTAAAAGTTGGGTTTTGAACCCCCATTGTACCATATACCTGAATGAAATATTTATTTTATTTATATTTTATTATTTTTATAAGTTTATATTTTTATAAGTTTATATTTTTATAATTCTTTAATTATTGCTTATAGTAAATGTACATATTTAGAATAGAATAAAAACACAAATAAAACACAAAAATAAAATAGTATACATAAACACATATATCCTTATTTATTTAAGTGTACATAATAGATCAGAAAAATACAATAAAAATATATTTGTGTACATAAAAACAAGTTATAAATGTACAAAATAATAGAATAAAACAATAGAAAAATAAAACTCCCAAAATATAGATGAATATACCTATAAATAAGACCTTAAAAATTAACTTGTAATAAATAAACTCAAATAAATAAATAAAAATCATATTAAAATACTACACAAAGTAATAAATATTTTTTATTTTATACCAAAAAATTAATAAAATCATTTACTATTATTAATTAATTAGTTTCGAATAAAATGGACTATTTTGTCCTTTAGTGTCTTACGTGGACCAATCCCTGATTCCCCGATTGTTGACCTCTGTCAACTCAGCCCCAGTGCCTCTGACTCCTCAAGCGTGTCTTTTCCCTGCTTTTCTTGCATTTTTCCCGCTCGATCCATCGAGCCTTTTCATCGTTTCTCCACGCCACAATGTACCTTAATCATCATCGATCTTTGCCTAATCCTTGGATCCCTTGTACAAAGGCTAAATCTCTCCCAAACCCTGGGTCAATAAGGATCATTGCTTTGTCTATAAATAAGAACCTTCGCTCCTCCTTTGCCTCTTGATCCCTCTTGGAGCCCCAGATTCCATCCTTGCGTGAGTGCCGGAGGCCATGTGACAGTTAAGAACTTCCCCGTGTTAGCCATATGAGCTCGAGGCGAACCATTCCTACAATAAATGTTATTGTAATATTTGATTTTTCAATAAAAGTTATTGATTCTTTCCACTCCCTTTCTGAGATTAAATGAATGAATGCACTATAAGGTCCCTCTGTACAATTAGGGTTATGTACCATGGCCATCCTAATAATCATACAGTTGTTGATTCAGTAATTGAATCATATAAGTTGGTGCTTGGATGAATATCTAAGGAGTTAGATTGAGGACTCATCAAGCACCGTCAAATGATTGTTAAGAGATGATCCCCAGCCTGAGTAGGAGATGGCAATCCTTTCTCATTAAGTTGATATCTGATCGATCTCTTGATGAAGGTCTATGCAAAGGGATTAAGATTCGGAGGTATCGGATTAGTTAGGTCAAAGAGTTGATTTAACGAGATCGAGATAACCAAAGTCCTATATCGAATACTGTCATGATATAGGTACACATCCAATGATCGGAGACAGAGGTGTTACTATTTGTCTAAGTATATACATTTGGCAGACCAATAGATTGATGACTTAACCAGGGTCTATACACCGACGAGCTGGTGTGCATATGAGGGCATATGAGTAATAAGATCTCTCAACAGGATCATACAGGTTCACTTGTGAACCAGAGGACATAAGCTCACTCATGAGGGTTTGGGACCGATCAAATTCCATGCATGGTCGTCGTGCTTTGGAAGCATGACAAGAACTTGAAGGTATGATATATGCTTTTGGAAAGCATATGATCAATGCCAACTCCCAATGACCAAGAATGAGAAACTTGATGATGAAACCTTAAAGATGACAGTGTGAAATTGATATATATCTTCGGGTTTGTCATAGGTCTTCTAGTATGCAGGATGCACATGTATTTGGAATACCTGAGGATGATGTGATCATAAATGATTGTATAACCATGACGCTTCCATTCCGGGGGAGTGATGAAATAGGTCAGGATTTTAGTGACTCTTCTCAGTAGAGAAGTAATCTGATCTTGGTCCAAGTGTTGGACATTGATCTGAATAAGATTCAGATGTAATAAGAAGAATAGATTTATGGCCTTGATTAAATCAAGTATCTATGAGAGGTCCATGAAATCTGGATTTGAGATGTAATCTCAATATCGAAGTTACTATACGTATAACGTACTCACCCTGTCCTTATCTCCGAGTATCTACGGAGAAAGAGCATTATTCTTGAAAGGGTTCAAGAATAATTCCATTGTTGAATTATATCTAAGCACTGAGAAATGGATAATTAAATATGATTTAATTATCATGAATAATGTGAATTTGATTCATATTATTTGAATGCATGAAAATGATAATCCAATGTAATTAAATGTGATTTAATTATTATGGATATGAGTAATGTGGATAGCACTGTCTAATTATTCATATATTATAAATGTGATTTATAATATATTAGAGAGAGACTGTTATGATTTATATTTGTTGATTAATTATTGATGTGAATTGGATTCACATTGGATGATTAATTGAATATATAATTTACATTTCATTCTGGGATGTGAATGTGATTCACATTTTTCAATGGCATGATTGCAATATTCATATGATAGAATTATTATTTTTTGAAATTATTGACAACAAGTATTGTTGTAAATCTTGGAGATATAACGAGATAATGAGATCTCATGAGAACTGAGGAGATGGACCCATTCCACCTTAAGAGGGTAGACATCCACCAATCTCCATTAGGAGTAGGGTGGTAGTCTCCTCCCTTTTTAGAGGATGAGGTCAACCCTCTCATTATCTCCAAGACTAGTCAAATGATTTAATTTTGAAATTAATTATATTGATTTATCAATATATATTAATTTAAATTAAATTAATTGTTGTTGTGTTTTTACAACAACATCATAGTCATTGAAAGACACACAAATCAATCTCATCCATTGATTGTGTGTTATCCATGGATTGAGATTCATAAACTCCTAAAGCTCTATATAAGAAGAGGCACCCCTTGCTCTTCGAGTTACACGATTACAACATCTCTCTCTCTCTATCATCCTCATGCCAAGCCTTCTCCTTCTCCTTGAGTGATCGTCCACTCTTCTCATAGAGAGAAGGTCGCCTTTGTCATCGCATAGCCATTGTGTTGCTGCTTCGACGACTCTTGGGTCTCCATCTTCTTTAGTGCATCTTGCTCGTGAAGAAGGCGCTCGATCTCATGAGATGAGATAAGAAAGTCCATTGCTTGGATCATTGACTTGCATTGCGAGAGGCATGCGGCTCATCCCCATGCTCGTAAATGTCTCCTCCGATGGATCGGACTTGAGACAGGAGGTCTCTTCTCTTAGAGGCTCGATCACAACCATGCTACAAGAGGTATTCATGTATCTATTATGTTGTTAGATGAAATGATCCAAGAAGTGATCTTGGATCATGTGGTTTCATCGATTAATTTTTTTTAAAAAATTCCTCCACACCAGCAACTAGTACGACTAGTCGCTCTCGATCGTATACGATGTGATCCTCACACTTTCATGATGCGCTTAAGGATTCTCCCATATCCTTCACCCCGTGCTTGGAGAGCATCTGAGCGAGGAGGAGAGGCGATCCATGGCGGAGCTCCGGCCTGCCCTGCTCCCTACCCACCACCAGGTATAAGGGTTATGTTTTCATTCCATTAGGTAGATTTCTTTCCAGTCATTCATTTCATATATTTTAATTTGAAATTTAGTTAATGATTTAGGGTAGGTTAGCTTAGTCACCTTGCCGGAGCTCTAGATCTCTGTCCACTATTCCACCACTCATAATCGTTGTTTCCGATTTCACCTTTCACTCCATCCTGATCCCCATCACATTCTTCATCAAAACGACCCATTTAGACCACCAAATTCTGCTTTAATTGGCGACTCGAGGTTCCTCCACCGCTGTTCCCCGGAACCTGACCGCCCACTTTCACCCTCATGCATTGTAGCTTCAATCCAGGTCGAGGCAAATTGCCTCGAGCCCTAGAATGTCTTCATGCAGGTTCTACGTTCCAAGGACCCATATTGGGTCGCATTTGAACATAGATGAGGTTCCCCAGGTGCCCCGACTTCGAACGACCTCTAGGGCCCCAACACTAGGTTCCGGACCTTTCTGAGGGCATCCCTAGCTGCGGAAGACCTCCCCGGATGTTTAGAGCCCGAGATCGTCGAAGAAGACTGCTGGATGGAGGAGTAATCAATGATCGAAGGTTGGAGGCAGGGACCTTCTTCCTTGCTCTTCAAGCGAAGCAGTAGCCATTGGATCAAGGCATCATCCCAGTTTTGATCGTGGCCATTCATCCACCTCTCGCTTCGTCCATTCGATGGAATCCCAGGTGCAATCTCGACTGCAGATCGGCGAAGCAGTATTAAGCCTCCCCGTGCTGCCACGTGTTTAAGTGAGACGATCAACGTCATTCGATGGCGCACTCATAGGGGTAAATTACATATCTTTTCCCCACGATTTTGGTATTTATTTATTAATCATGTAAATAAAAAGTATAGTTTAAATAAATATGGAAATTTTACATAGTGACCCATGTACTAATTGCAAATTGAATGGGTCCAGTCCAGCTCGATTCACATGTCATTCCACGTGAGCTGGGCAAATTGCATGTATACCCTTGTGGATTTTTGAATTTGTATTTAGACTATTAAATTTAAAGTATATTTATGGAAAAATTGCACATGAACCCCTAGCCTTAATTTTATTTGCAAATAGACCCTTCCAAGTTCATGTATTTTTGGTGCTTGAATTTCATTTATTAAAAATAGAACACGTGCTCTTAAAATTATGCAAAAATAGGTTAGGTGCCTGCCAATATGCATTTTCACATCTTATTATTATTTTAGCATTTTTAACATTTTAAATATTTATAAAAAAATCAAAATAGGCACACTTTGTCCCTGTTTAACTTAGAAATTATCAAAACATTAGAAAAACATTTTGAAAAATTCCCAAAGATATATATATATATGGCTTATTATTTTATTTTATAACTACAGACAAAAAATCCCTAAAAAACCCAAAAAAATAAAAAGTTTTAAAGTACAGTAAAAAAATATAAAATTCCCGTAAACCCCAAAAATATTTATTTTTGATTGTAAATTTTCTTTATATTAATATCGATCTATTAATATTAATTTGAAGAATTTTATAGTTTATTTGCTATTTTTAATCTTCAATTCAATTCTTTTTATTAATTTAATCCCTAATTTGGGATATTTTTGCTTTTAAAAATATATATAAAAATATACAAAAATTACAGAAAACTTAAAAAGTGTTAGAAAATTTTAAAAATCCAAAAAAATTTTATTCCCTATATTTTATTTATTTTTTATTATTATTTATGCTTATATAACCCTATAATATATATAGCCTTATACAGCCCTATATTATATAATTAACTAAAAAGAGAGAAAATTAAAAAATCGGAATAAAAAAATTAATTATTATTAAAATTGATTACTACTTATATATACATATACATATGTGTATGTATGCAAATAAATATGTGTAGCACTTATATGTTTATCCTCACTTGTGTGTGTATATGTATATATGTATTAATCTAATATATATACTTTATTATTATTAAATATACCTATATATTCATCTTTATATTCATTTAAAAATATAATATAAAAATAAATAAATAAATAAACCCCATATAATGAATAAAGACACACATGTACATAATATACTTTGATTAGCAATAATCATAGGCTATCTGACTTGCTCTCTATGGTTCGACCTCTACACGTGCTTGTCTGCTATACACTTTGTGTTGTAGGGCATACTAAATTTTACTTCACATTTTTGCTATTCATTGTTGTTATTTTATTGTGGGTTAATTATTAATTGAATGAGGTGTTTGTGAGTGGTCTCCTTAGCGACACTTTATCTTCGCTTTCATTTAGTGAGGATCATTTTAGACCTCACAGAAACCTCTTCATCAAATGGCGTCGTTGCTGGGGAGCAATGTGTGTAGCCTATTTTGTATCTAGGTGTCTACATTCATTTATTGATGTATCGATTCAATTATTGATTCATTTCTTTGTGTATATTATCAAATAGTTTATTACATGTAAATAGCTTATTTTGATACATTTATTGGATTATGATTATTTGATTATTTGTGCTAATATACCTCTCTTGTTTTGTTTGTTGCGAGGATCCACTACGCAAGAACGGCTTCTTCGAAGGTTGATGCAGCCAAACTTGGTGGAGACTGGTCTTCATGCTTTGACCAATTGGAGGAGCAACAAATGTGACAAGGAGAGGCTACTTACCATAGATTTATATTAGATTTATTTATTGGGGAGAGAGAGATTTATTCATTCATTATATGTAATAATAAAGACTCGGACATTACTCTTCACAACGAGGTCCATTGCCCGAGTGTCTATTCACCTGGGGGCCTCGTCGCGGTTTCCTCATGTTTTCACCACCTTCTTCTTTTTTGTTTTCATATGTTTCAAGTTTTCGGCCTTATTTTTATTTGTTTTGTGTGCATGAGCCCTTAGCATGTAGGTTGCTTGTATCAGTAATTAGGTCCACATCCCTAATAAGAATCGCATGTTCATATATTTTCTTACGATTGGATCTAGTCAAATAAATAAATGTTGGTTATTTGGACTTGAGGCCACGTACCGAGGGCGGTCACATACAGCGCTTGTAGGACCTGTTGTGGCAGGCACCGAGTGGCATCAAAGATCGAATTTTTGGTCTCTTTTTTGAATAATTAAGATATGGTTCTTCACGTTTAATAGTAGCTACTATTTAGGGTGATTTTATCGATTGCACACCGCCATGTAGATGGGTTTAAAAATTCTATTTTGCATATCACATGGAGAGAGTTGAGAAGCACTGTAAGTCCTCCAACTCTACATGCATCATTAGATTCAATGGTGAGATTTCCATCATCGAATCGACTTGCATGACTTTTTGACTATCTGAAGGATATGGAGAGATCCTTAAGTGCATCACGGAAGCGTGAGAATTGCATCAAATGCGATCAGGAGTGACTAGTCGTACTAGTTTCTTGAGGCAGCGAAATTTAAAAATTTTAATGTGATGAAACCACATGATTCAAGAACACTTCTCGGATCATTTCATATAAACCACAACTAGGTATTAAAGTTACCTCTTGAAACATGGTTGCGATCGAGTCTCTAAACTAAGAGAGCTTCTATCTCAAGTCCGATCCGACAGAGGAGATTCTTGCGAGCGCGTTGATGAGACGCATCCTTCTCGCAATACATGATGATGATCCAAGCAGAGAATCTCCTGATCTCGTCACATGAGATCTGACGTCTTCTTCATAAGCGAGGTTCACCGAAGGAGATGGAGATCCACGAGCAAATACTCCGGCAGCATAACGACGATGTTGCGGTTATGGCAACTCTCTCAAGGGCTCCATGGTGGACGGCCACAATGAGACAGAGGGAGAGAGTCTTGGCATGTAGAGAGAGGGAGAGAGAACATTTGATTTTGATGTTGTAATCGTGTAAGCCGAAGAGAAAGGGGTGCCTATTCTTATATAGGGTTTTGGGATCCATGGATCTCAATCCATGGACAACACAAAATCAATGGTTGAAATTGATTTGTGTTTCTTTTAATGGCCATGATGTTGTTGTAAAAAACACAATAATAATTGATTTAAATTAAATTAATTTATATTGATAAATCAATATAATTAATTTTAAATTTAAATCATTTGACTGGTCTTGGAGATAATGAGAAGATTGACCACATTCCCTAAATAAAAGGAGACGGCTTCCCTTTTGAGATAGAATGGGTCTATCTCCTCGTAATCTCATGAGATCTCATTATCTCATGATATATCCAAGATTTACAACAATATTTGTTATAAATTATTTCACAAAAATAATTCATAATTATTTTGTGAATATTGTAATCATGCCATTGGAAAAATGTGAATCACATTCACATCCCAAAACAAAATGTAAATTATATTTTCAAGTAATCATCCAATGTGAATCCAATTCACATCAATAATTAATTAATAGATATAAATCACAATATGCTCTCTTTAATATGTTATAAATCACATTTATAATATACCTGATTAATATGGATAGTGCTATCCACATTATCTTGGATCTCTATTCTCATGTGCCCAAATAACATGAATCACATTCACATTATTCACATCTTTTGATAATTAAATCACATTTAATTATCTCAGATAACTCTCTTTATAATATGAATCAAATTCATATTATTCATGATAATTAAATCACATTTAATTATCAATATCTCAATGCTCGGATACATATATCAACAATGAAATTATCCATGAACTCTTTCAAGGATAATGCGCTTTCTCTGCGGATACTTGGAGATAAGGACAATGCGATTGTATTGTTCCACGTATAGTGACTTGGATATTGAGATCACATCTCAAATCCAAATCTTGCGGACCTCCCATAGATGCTTGATTAAATCAAGACGGCAAATCTAATATTCTCATTACATATGAATCACATTTAGATCGTTGTCCATGAGTTGGACTAAGATCATATTACTTCTCTGTGATAGGAGTCACTAAAATCTAGACTTGTTTCATCACTCCCTCAGAATGGAAGCGTCATGGTTATACAATCGTATATGATCACATCACCCTCATGTATTCCTAATACCTATACATACTACATACTGGAAGACACAGAACAAATCTGAAGTTTAGATCTCTTTTAGACTGTCTCCTTCAGGATTTTATCATTAAGGTTCTCGTTCGATCATTGGGAGTCGGTATCAATCATATACTTTCCAAAAGCATATATCATGCCTAGGTGTTGATCATATACTTTTCAAAAGCATATATCAAACCTTACAAATTCAGTCAAGCTTCCAAAGCGAGACGACCACGTGTAGAATTCGATTCTTCCCATTATCTCATGAGTGAGATCATGTCTTCCGGTTCAGTAATGAACCTGTATAATCCCTTCGAGAGATCGCATTACTCATATGCCCTTGCATGCACACCCACGCTGGTGTATAGACCTTGGTTAGGTCATCAACCTATTGGTCTACCAAATGTACATACTCAGACATATAGTAACACATCTGTCTCCGATCAGAGGATGTGTGCCTATATCGTGACAGCATACGACATAGGACTTTGGTTATCTCGATCTCATTAAGTTAACTCTTTGACCTAACTAATCTGACACCTCCGAATCTCTATTCCCATGCAGAGAACCTGCATCAAGAGGTCAGTCAGATATCAACCAAATGAGAAAGGATTGTCATCTCCTACTCAGGCTAGAGATCATCTCTTAATAATCATTTTACGGTGCTTGATGAGTCCTCAATCTGACTCTTTAGATATTCATCCAAGCACCATCCTCTATGACTAAATAATTGAATCAACAGTTGTATGATCATTAAGATGGCCATGATACATAACCCTAATTGTACTAAGGGACCTATTATGTAAATTAGTTATTCTTTATTTTAGATCAGTGAATGATATTTGCAATAACATTTATTGCAAAATGGCTCGCTATGGGCTCGCATGTCCAACACTATCTTCCTCTGATTTTGAGCACCTAGGACTTAAATAAGAATCTACAAAATCGTTAGGTGCTTGTATGCAAAATATCTCAAAAAAGTGAAAATCAAAAAAACTAAAACAAAGGGACTGCTAAATAAACTGTGACCTTAATTAAAATATGTAATGGACTTCATTTCCTTGAGTTCATAAAGCCCTCATTGTTTTCGGGTACCTTAGGAGGGGACCAAAACACCTCCCATGAGCGAGGAACGACCCACTCCCAGTTTGTAATTGCCTTGTGTATCTCTTGGATTTCAGAAGTATTTACGCTTCTATCGTACGTGACCGAGTAATGCCCTATCATCAATGGTGTTCCTCCCTTGTGTGGAACATCGACTTGGTAAGAAGTACTGAGCTTAGGCCACGCCCTCACAGTTGTGTCTGTCTCATCAGTTTGCGTCTGAGTAGGTCCTTGCACACTCACGAGTGATTCTGTTGCGAGCAAGGTCTGAATTAGTGATTTCATCTATCAGCTTCCTCTCTCTATTTCTTTGACTGAGTAGGGATCCAGGAAGGGTTATAAGGACCTCAAAAAGTGCAGACTACATGTTACAAAGGAGAAGGACAAGTACGTGATACTTTTATGGCAGTACTCTCTCTGCTATAAGGTTAGCGTGCTAAGGACTTGTTATAAGATATGCATGAAATGACAACTCTAAAAATGAAAAGATAATAAATAGATGATCCCGTACGGCTTCACATGTGTAGATGTAGTGAACCCAAATTTGTATTGTGTTTGTATGGATCTAGATTAAGGTCTATAGATCAAGTCCCTCACATTTGCGCAAAATTTATCTATGTGTTCTCTTTTTTGATCCCCTACTCATTTCGAGCCTTTCTATTATTTTACATTCCTTTTTATTCCTTGTTAATCACTGTATCTTTCTTCCTGCATCGATCTTCTCTTGCTTTACGATGACGATCCATGGATAGTTTAACCGGAACTCCGACTACACCCACATTGATTCCATGGACTCGACATCGTCAATAATTCGAGATGATTCTCAAAAACCCGGTTCGGACCTTGCGAACCGATCTCCAGACTCCTCATTTTCTTTCCATCATCCTTTATCATCCAATAAGATGGGACTACTATTGTCCCCCTTTCGCCCGTTGTGAGTGGAGGTCGATTACAGTCTACATCTCTTACTCCATCCACAACCATATGGGATTGACCCTAATCTCATATTCATTTTTGAAGCTGGAATTCAACTCCAAGTGGCCTGATTGAGATTCTCTCATATTGCAGATAGAAGTCCATCTTAGATCCCACTCCAGAATTCATTTCCTCTGACTCATATCGAGAGATGGCTCCCCAAGGAAAAGGCAAGGGTCAATAGCCGCCCCAACCAGAGCATGGGCAGATGCCGGATCAGAATCAAGTGAATGCTCAGTTGTTGGCTTCCATCCAAGCCGTACACCCGCAACGGACTGAACATCCCTTAGCACAGACTGCATTTCAGGATATGTTGAATGATTTACGCGATAGACCATTAGGAGGAGGAGGTGGAGAAATACCCCATGAGGATCCAGGGAATGGGAACCCAAAACATACATTGAAGGAGACATATAATCCTGGAGACAGCCAGATGACTGAGTGGATCCGCATCCCTCTTGTTCATGCTCACTTCAAGCTCAATCCCCAGTTCCATGCGCTCATTCCCTCATTTCACGGGAACACCAACGAGGAGACTTACATTCACTTGTAGCAGTTCTCTCGAATTTACAAGACTACCCACTACCCGAACATCTCGTTAGGTGTAGTGAAGATGATTGTGTTCCCCTTCAGCTAACACGACAATGCCCTCTATTGGGTCAATCATTTGGGAAAGGTCGTGGCAACTTGGTAGGAGCTTAAATTTACGTTCCTTCACAAGTTCTACCCTCTCAGCCGGCTCAACCAGATGCGATCCAGGACCAACAACTTCTTCCAGGCCACCCATGAGTCTATCCATGAAGTCTGGGAGCGATTTACATGCCTGCAAGAGAAGTGCCCCCACCACGATATATCGAGGACCGGCTTGGTCTAGCACTTTTTCGGAGGCCTGAATATAGAGAGCTAGAGACTAGTGGATGTTGGACGCGGAGGATCTTTTTTAACAAGGATGAAGACGCGGTATTGCATATTTTCGAAGAAATGGCCGAGGAAGAGTCCACCCTATCTTCATCACGTGCTTATCAGAGATAACCTCAAGTCATCGAGAAGTCAGTTCATATGGCAGCATCGCGAGTGGAAAAGAGATATGAGAGCTCCAACCTCACCATCATTGGGACCATCTCTCAAAGGTTGATATCATTGAGAAGCGGTCATAGGATTTTGAGAATCTCGCTGTGAATGAACAAAGTACGCAGAATTTGGAAAAGTTGGACCAAATCACCAAGCAATTGGAGCTACTGGTGAGCACTAATGAGCGCAAAGCCGATCAGGGTTAAATCTCAGAAAATCAGATCAAGGTCGTTGCGACCCCAACCGACGAAGCGTAGCTCAATCAAGAAAAAGTAGACCACCAACAAAATCAATCAAACTAAAAAATCAAGGCAAGCGGTCTTGCTAGTTATTTAACCTGGTATAGCTACTAGGGTCGAACACAAGGAGCACTGAATGAAACCTACGAAGTAGTTAGGCAATCCATGAAATAAAAGGACTTTTGGTGGTTTTTAATTTTTTAATTTTTTAATGATTTTCTATTAAGAAAAGAAATAAAGGAAAGGGCCAAAAATCACACTCAAGCAATCATTTAAAGGCCCAAAATGTCAAAAATTCAAAACAAAAATATTTTTATGTTTTTAAAATATTCAGGTGTTTTTAGGAATTTTATAATGTTTTCTGATTATTTATTTGATTTTCTAAAAATAAAAGAAAGAAGAAAAATGCAATCAGGATTTTTTTTGGAATTTATAAAGCTATTTTTATATTTTTAGTTGATTTTTCAAAACAGACAGAGATAGTTTTAGGGTTTTTGATTTTTTAGAAAATATCAAATAAAACCAAAACGTGTCACAAAAATTTAAAAAATCCTACAAAGTAGTAGGAGCTACGTATAAAAATTTTGGAATTTTTGGAGTAATTTTGATATTTATCTGATTAAAAACAAGACACGCAGATAACAGGGACCTAAATGCAATTTATTTAAATTTTGGGACTAAATCATAACAAGCAATAAAAGCACAAGGTCCAATCTGTAATTTTTCCAATAAAATACGTATATGCTTTAAATCCACGTTCGCACGTGTATATATGCAAATTTGAAAAACATTCTATCAAACATTAACGCATGAAAAGCTCAGGACAAATAACGCAAATATCCCACTATTCATGTGACCACGCACGTGTCTCCAAATAGGCAGGACTAAACTGCAAATACCAAAAACTACAAGGATTAATATGCAAAAAGGTCCAACTATCACTTTTATTTTAAAGATTAAAACATAAACTAAAAGAAACACATGATAAAAAGAGCAATATACCCTTAAAGGCACATGAGTCGCACGTGGGAGGGCCACGTGTCGGCCGCTGGTGGGGGTGTGATCGTGCGGCCTGCAGGCGTCAGATGTCAGATCTGACGGTGTCGGCTGGTCGGGGACGTGGCACGTACGGGACCGTTAGATCTGACATCTAAAGGTCTGACACCTCAGATGGACGGGCGGTCGAGATGGAATCTGGCAGGTGGTGTCGATCCAACGACAGAGGAAATGTCTGGAAGACATGTGCCTAAGGTTTTTTAAACCGAACTGGAAACCTTGTTGAAACGGTCGGATCGGGTCGAACCATGTAGTCAAACCGATTCAACCGGATGATGACATCATCATTATTTAAAACCGGATTAAACCGGATCGGTGAAAAAAAGTGGTTGAACCGGCTAATCAAATCAAAATGAAATAATATATAATATAATATACACTTAAATATACTTGAAATATATATAATACATAGATAATGTATATATTTCACAATATACATAAAGTTTTTTTCTTATCCACCATCAAATGTCATACATATCATATATATATATATATTATTTGGACTCAATGCTCTATAACATGATAATGGTTTACTTATAATTAAAACCCAATATATGCAAAAAGTTGTGTTAGTGTAGTTGGTTAGAAGTTTCAAATAGGTAACCAAAGGTCATGGGTTCAATTCCCACTACCAACAAAATTTTTAAATAATTTAAAAATTAAATGCGGTTTAACTGTGGTTGAACCTGGTTAAACCGGGTCAAAAATATAGGTTGAACCAGACGAGTTAACTAAAATTAGAATTATCGAACCGAACCGGCCTAAATCGGTTAACCGGACCGGTCCAGGCCCGATTCACCGGTCAGACCTGTGGAACAGGCCGATCCGGTCCGGTTTCAAAAACATTGCATGTGCCTGTACGAACTTTGCTGGACCCAAGGATGCAATCCTTGGCTCCGATGAAAGATCAAGAGGCACTGGTGAAGTCATGGGACGATTCTGTGGTGGGTGACCGACTCGGATGGGTACTCCGACGGTCTAATCAGCAAGACGGCATAAGGGACTTGGAGCTGCTCCAGCGAGGTTGGGCGAGGGTGATCTGGGGGCTCTCCATGTGCGACAAGACATGCAATGAGTTGCTCTGACTCGGAGGCAAACTCGTGTCTAGTTTATTAGGGATGAACACCAAAGAAGCGACAGGGAATGGGTGTTGGTCTCTGGCGAAGGTGGTAGATGAGACCTCGAGCCTAATCTCGATTCTGGAGACGATGATCAGGATGATCAGATTACGTAGGGAGATGGAGGGTGAGCGTGCGCGGATATCTGAGCGGATTAATGTGGGTGATTGAGCTCCGACCGGTCGGTCGGAGTTGGCGGAGCTACGGTGGTGTGCAGATGAAAGATTGATCAATCGACGAGCTAGGAAGGGCTAAAAGGTTATCTGAAGGTCCAGACAAGTTCCTTAGCTCCAGGAGAGATGATTGGCGGGGTTATGGCCTCGACCAAGCGGCGACAAGAGAGGGAGGCTTCTCGCGGCGGAGGTCTTACCACAAAGAGCGAGCGTCGGCTACACGGCACCAAATCGACCACCGAAGGGATCCTCCGACGGCTTTCACCACACTGAAGGGTTCTAGGGTATCGAGAAGGGGTGTGGCGTGAGCTCCTGACTTGGGGATATGGATAAGAGAATTTATAGAGCTCCCAGGTGGCCGGAGAAATCGGGTCAGGGCATGCAATCCGAGAAGGATCCGCGCTTCCCTAGGGATCCGCGAGGATCTTGGATCCATGGGGAAGGCATAGGCGGAATTTCAGGGCAAACATGCACATGATCCGACCTAGAGAAATGGGAGAAGGAGGTCCGGCGGAGCAGTCGGGTCAAGCCCTAAAAGAGGGGGTTGACCCGAGTCAACGATCCGCCGTGGACCAATCAGAAAATTAGATTTACAAAAATATTTACAAATTCAATAAAACATAATAAATGAGTTTAAATTAAAAAGTGTATGAAATGAAAAATGTTTGTTATTTTTCAAACTATTTTCTGTGATTTTTATTTATTTTTATGAAAAATAAATTATTGCCTATACAATGTAATGTATTATATACATGTATAAAGTTCCTAAGTATTTTGTACAATTATTTTTATTTTATTATTTTTACAAAAATACCCCAATTTTATATTTTATTTATTTACAACATAATTTTTTGAAGTATAAAATAATTTTTGTTTTATTTTATTATTTATTTACAAGTATAAAATAAATAAGGAAGAGAACAAATATACATGTGTACAAGTGAGAGAGAATTTTTTTTTCTTTTTCTTTTTATTTTTCTTATTCTTATTTTATTTTTAGAAATATATACAAGGAAGTAAAAACATATTTTTATATTTATTTTTGTAAAAATAAAATATGTACACATATGATACATATATATAAGGTAGAGTGGCCCTATCTCTCTCTACTTATTTTATTTGGCATTCAGGCCAATGCTTGGCCCTCTCTTGGGGTTCGGATCACTCAGTATTTATTCTAAATACTTCTTTATTTTTCTTTTTATTCTTTATTCTTTTATTTTTGCACAAATACATGCTAATTATGGGATATTAACACATGCATGCATAATGCTAAGTTATTGTATTTACACCTATTTACATGATGTTTTGTCAAGATAATTAGCTAAAACAAAAGAATAAAGAGTGATGAATAGGGATTCATCACCCCCTATACTTTACCTTTGCTAGTCCCTTAGCAAACACTTATTTGAAAAATGTGCAAAATTTTCAAAATGTGCAAAATTTTGAAAAATGTTTGAATGAATGAATGAATGGATGCAGAAGTTTTGCAAACTATTTACACACATTTACACATGAGTTTTTGCAAACTTTTGTTTTTCAAACATTTTACAAAAAAATTTTATTATATACGTAATTTTAATATCAAAATATTTACGAACTCTTTACACACAAAACATTTTTACAAACATTTGTACAAAAATTTTTTTATAAATAGCTATGTATGTGCAAGAAAGAATTTTATGTACAAGAATTTTTTTTTTGATTTTTATGGTTTTTTAGATAGAGGATTTTAGCCATTTTATTTATTTACATACTCACACAAAGTACGAGTTATGGATATAGTATATATGAAATATATACGACACCCACCTATACTTGGCTCGAACGATGTCCTCAGAGTGGATCAAGAGCGATGAAGAAGACATAACTCGTGCTTAGTATAGGAAAGTAAAAGGAAAAAATGTACTACAATGACGAATCCACGAATAGAATAGAAGGACCTCGGTGTTTCCCCCTATACTTAGGATCAAGTAATCCTAAGTATGGCAGACTGTACATAAAGGGAAGTCCGAGCGGAAGAATGTACAGAGTCTACCTCCCCTATACTTAGGATAAAATCTCCCTAAGTATAGGAAGCAAAACAGAGGTAAAAAGAATCAAAAGAGAAATCAAAAGTCTAACACCCTCTACTTAGGGTAAAGTACACCCTAAGTATAGCATAATCATAAGATTCAAATGGAATGTTGGACTGAAGAATAGTATGATATGGACATCTGGATCTATACAAGGCAGAAGACAGTGATAATCAGGCGTGAGATGCAATAGATGTGAGTCAAAGACCACATCTCATGCAAAATGAATAAGGACGACGTCAACGACCAGTGGCTCATGATATAGATATGGTTTGAGCCACTGCCTGTTAACACGAAAGGTAGAATCAGATGACATTTCAGATATGTCAATGCTCCCATTGTCATGTACATTTCGGACCAGATATGGTCCCTTCCACTTGCTCTACAACTTCTCTAGAAATAATCTAAGCCTAGCATCGAACAAGCATACTCTCTGATCTAGCTCAAACTGCTTGTGATTGATGTGGGAATCATACCACTCCTTCACTTTCTCCTTGTATTATAGGCTGCTCGAAAAGGCTGAACTCTAAGCTCCTCCAGGGCTGCCAATTCTGCATTCCTCTGATCTCCTACACTCACTGGATCCAATAATATGTCTATGGCAGCCCAAAGTGACTTATGCCTATTCTCAACAGGTAAATGGCAGGGCTTGCCATAAACGAGGCAAAAGGGAGATGTACCCAAAGGAGTCTTGAAGGAAGTCTGATACGCCCACAAGACCGAGTCCAAAAGCCGTGACCAATCCTTTCGGTCAGGGAGGACTACCT
Source organism: Ottelia alismoides (assembly GCA_037367405.1). Classification (NCBI taxonomy): domain Eukaryota; kingdom Viridiplantae; phylum Streptophyta; class Magnoliopsida; order Alismatales; family Hydrocharitaceae; genus Ottelia; species Ottelia alismoides. The sequence continues at coordinate 560,460 of JAZKJV010011305.1, forward strand.
TCTGCAATATAGTCTTTATCTCCCTATTCGACACTTCAGCAAGACCATTGGTCTGAGGATGATATGGAGTGGCTCCTCGATGGTCAATGCTGAACTCGCTAGCAAGGGCCTTTACCTTGTCGTTGATGAAATGAGACCCCCCGTCAGATATCAAAACTCTAGGCACCCCTAACCATGAAATGATATTTTTTCCTCAAAAATCTGCAAACAGTCTTAGCATTTTTGGTTCGAGCAGGGATGGCCTCAACCCAACGACTAAAATAATCAACGGCCAACAAAATGTACTCAAATCCCTAACTCTTAGAGAATGGACCCATGAAATCGATGCACAATGCGTCAAAAACCTCACAGAAGTGAATGGGCTGCATCGGCATCATATCACGATGTCCACAAGTGTCCATCCTCTGACAGTCAGTACACCTCTTCACGAATTCATCAGAATCCTTGAAGAGAGTAGGCCACCATAGGCCGGATTGGAGCACTTATGGTGTTGTTCTCCTCCCAGAGTGATGTCCTCCTGCCTCAAGCTTGTGGCAGTATGTGAGGACGCTATGGTGCTCCTCTTGAGGAATGCACTGACGCCAGACGCTATCCTCTCCTTCATGATAAAGGATGGGATCCTCCCAATGGTAGGACTTGACCTTCACGAGGAAGGTCTCAAATCGCTGCCTGGGCCAACCTTGTGGAACTTTCTTGGCAACAAGATAGTTCACAATGTCAGCATACCACAAGAGTGAGGCAATAACAAGTATCGCCTCATCTGGGAAGGTCTCAGAAATAGGATCATTCTGCTCAGATTCCTCAAGATGCTATAATCAGGAGAGATGATCTGCCACTACATTCTTGACTTCAGGCTTATCCTTAATCTCAATGTCAAGCTCCTGGAGTAGAAGGACCCATCTAATCAGTCTCGCTTTAGCATCCTTCTTTGCCATGAGGTACCTGATGGCGGTATGATATGTAAAGATAGTCACCTTTGATCCAATGATGTATGATATGAACTTATCTAGGGCAAAAACTACGGCTAGCATCTCCTTCTCAGTGACGGTATAGTTCCGTTATGCGGCATCCAATGTACGACTAGCATAGTGAATGGCAAATGGCACTCCATCCCTCCTCTATCCCAGCACGGCCCCTACGGCAAAATCGGAGGCATCTGTCATGATCTTGAATGAGAGAGATCAATCAGGCGGCTAAAGGACAAGAGCCTCAACAACTAGACTCTTGAGAGTCTCAAATGATGCAAGACACTTATCATCTACAATGAACTCGGTGTTTTTGGTCAGCAAATCAGTCAACGGTCGGGCAATCCTGCTGAAATCATGAATGAATCATCGGTAGAAACCGACGTGCCCCAGAAAAGACCATAATTATCGCAAGTTGGGCGGTGGATTGAGTTTCCTAATGATATCCACCTTGGCCAGATCAACCTCCATGCCCCTGTTGGAGATGATATGACCAAGCACCGTCCCTTGAGTCACCATGAAGTGAGTCTTCTCCCAGGATAATACAAGATGGACCTTGATGCATCGCTGAAGGATGCAGTCTAGGCAATCAAGACAAGCATCAAACCCATCGTCATAGACCGAAAAGTCGTTCATGAAGACCTCCAAGTACTCACCCACCATGTCCGAGAAGATGGACAACTTGCACCTTTGAAATGTCGCTGGGGCGTTACATAGACCAAAGGGCATCCGCCTGAAAGCATATGTCCCAAATAGACAGGTGAATGTAGTCTTATCCTAGTCTTCGAGCACAATGGCCACCTGATTATATCCAGAGTACCCGTCAAGGAAACAGTAGTGACTCTTCCCAGCTAGCCTCTCTATAATCTAATCAATAAAAGGTAGCGGGAAATGATCCTTCTTGGTAGACTGGTTCAATCATCTGTAGTCCACATAGACCCTCCAAGAAGTGGCTACCCGGGTAGATATCTCCTCTCCAGACTCACTCATAACTATAGTGATGCATGTCTTCTTGGGCACCACATGTAATGGACTAACCCACTTGGAGTCGGAGATGGGGTAGATAAAATCGGTGCTCCATCATTTCGAGATTTCCTTCATGACAACCTCTCGAAGATTCGGGTTCAGCCGCCTCTGGAACTCAAGTGATGGCTTGGCGTCCTCTTCAAGATAGATATGGTGGGAGCATAGGGCCAGATGTATCCCCTAGAGAACAGCTACACTCCATCCTATCGCCTTGCGGTTCTTCTCAAGAACCTCCATCAAACGAGATTCTTGCTCTCCAGTCAAATCTGTTGAGATAATGACTGGGTGTATCTCATGCTCGCTCGCAAGGAAACTATACTTTAGCAACTACGTCAAGGGCTTCAGCTCTGGGCAACTGGGAGCTGGCAAATCTGGCCTCTGAAATGTCTGAGTGAAAGCAACCAAATCTGCATGGGAGAACTCTCGCTGATCATGAAAATCTGGTGAAGACTGCTCTGCTGGTGTGTCTGTACTCTGAATTAGATCAATCTCCACCCTAGCTGCTGGCTCTGTAGGAATCAGACATGGAATAAACTCATCAAACTCTGCCCAATCACTATCTGACTCTGAGGGATCTGAGTCTGAATCAAAAGAAATATCCACTGCCTCGCTATCCTGAACGTGGTCTACAGCCTCGACCGTGTCCTCTGCCAAGAGTGTGCTTTCCAAGCTCTCCTCTGCTGGAATCTGGAAATCTGTGGTATCTGAGTGTAAGAGGATGGCCCGTGAAATGGGATCTGACCAAGCAGCTTCATCATCTGTGATCACAAAAGCACACTCCTGGTGGATATCTCGCTCTACCTTTGTCATATGCTCTGAATCGCTGAGTTGCTCTAAGCAGGCTGAATCTCGTGCTCTAGTCTCATCGATCGTCTCTATTAGTATACTCTCGCCCTCGACGCGAAAGTATACCTTGCCGCTATCATGATCGGATACTGCCTTGGCTGTGGCCAAGAACATGCATCCTAGAATGATGGGGGTATCGGTCACAGACTCAGGGATCTCCATGTCCAACACAACGAAGTCCATGGGAAATTTCAGGCCCTGAATTGTGACAACCACATCCTTCACCAACTCTTTCGGCCTCCTGACAGATCTATCAGCAAACTGAAGGATTGTCCTACTCTGTCGAAGAGAGCCAAACTTGAATCAGTCGAGTAAGGCTGTCGGAAGTAGGTTGATGGAAGAGCCGTTGTCTAATAGAGTCTGATCAAACCTCTGCTCATGTATATGACATCTGACATATGGAGCTCCTGCATCTGGCCTCTTGGCTGACAGACGGTTCTGAATGGCGAAGCAGGTGGCACGAGTGAGCACATGGATCTCTGCACGATGATTCCTTTTCTTCCTGCGAATGGTGGTCTTCTCTCTAAGGTTCCTCTAGAAGAGAGGGATGCGCTCAAGGGCCTCCTGTAGAGTCAGCTGAATCTGAAATCTGTCTATCATCTGTTGGATGAACTCTAACTGCTAGGATTTTTTTGGATTTTCTTTTTTATTCCCCTTAGCCATGCAGAGTGCTTGAGGGAAGGGGATGGTTGGGCCTTAGATGGAGGTCTAGGATCGGGTCCCTACGGCTGTGGCGAAACAAAATCCATACAAACATCTCCAGGCATCGTAGATGGACTCGCAAGTGAAGAACCCTTTCCTTTATTAATTTTTTTAGATTTTCCTGAATAGTCCTGAGATACAAAAACAGAAGAAAATGCAACAGGAATAGAAGGGGTGGCCTCAATACCACCCGCGACATCTGGACTTGCATCATCACCGCACTCTGGCTCAGCATCAACATGTCTGGTGGCATCAGCACCACATCCTGCATTTGGTGAAGCGACGGCCTCAGTACCGTCAGCTGGATCTACGTCCTCAGTGGCATCAGTACCACCGTCATCAAAATCATCATGAGCAGCATCAGCACTGCTATCCTCCTCGTCAGGCGCTCCTGTGTCCTTATGGTGTCGTCGCTCAGACGAGGTGTCACCGGCTGGCATCTTATCACTCCTAAGTATAACAAAGTCAGCATCAAAAGTATAGGAAGTAGTGTCACCCAATATGTCACTAGGAGTGGTAACCTCTGTAAACCGTACCTGCTCAGACTTTCTCTTTAGTTGTTCGGATTCGGCTCGATCTGAGCGGGTATGGTGGCCTTGTCCTTCACGATCTCCCTCATCTCCTGACGTAATGCGTCCATCTCCCGCCTGAAAGTGGCCTGCTGCTCGGAGATAAGGCAGGCTAAATCATCAAGTGTTGGGTTCTCATAGGCTGGCCCATGAGAACCAGACGGGTTGCCTCTCTGGAAGTAAGGCTGCTACAGCTGGGAAGGGTGAGGGGGATAATGGTGAGAATAATGCTGAGGTTGATGTTGCTCCCTCCACGGCTATCCCTGCTGATAGGGACAAGGACCCTGTTGGCAGTGTGTCTGTGGCTGTGGGAACTGGGGTTGCTGTTGATGCTAGCTGTACTGGCTACCCTGAACTGGAGGTTGCTGCTGGGATGAGACACTGATGAACCTCCATTTCATCATCTTTATTCTATCATTTTGGCCTCAAAAACCCTAGTAAATACATGTAAATACTCCTAATTCCTGCATTTTAGCAATCATGCATGTATGTGTAAATATTGTATAAAATATTATTTTTAATACCAAAATTATAGAATAAAGAAAAGAAAAGAAAAAGAATAAAATATTGTAAATATTTTATGACCGAAACACTGAGACCTAGGAATCTAGATGAATAGGTCGGCAAGGAATAAAGTAGGGGGAGATAAGGGCCAGAATACAATAAAATTCCCTTTTATTTTATCCATTCTTTATTCATTTTGGGACCTATTTTTGGTTCTACTTTTTATACTTGAAACAAAGAAACTTTGTACATAAAAGTTGTAGATAATTAAATATAGAAAAATACAAAATTGATTTCACCCAAAAATAATATACAGATAAAAAATTATGATCTGAATAAAATTCCAAAATCCCAACTTCCCAGACCTGTATCTCTCAAATAAAAACTCAAAATCTATCAAACTCACCTTTAATTGTATATAATTTTTAATAAGCTATTTAATGAATGTGGTTTATATTTTTTGGACTTATGGTGTGGAAGTTGAGTTTTGGACCCCTATTGTATAACTATACCGATTAAAATATTCATTTTATTTATTATTCATTATTTTTATTATTTCATATTTTTATTATTTCATAATTATTATATATGTACATATTAAAACTAGAATAAAATGGTAAATAAAACATTAAAAACAAAATTCTTGTATAAAATACATAGATGAATTACCAATGTAATGTGTTAGAACCACGTTTTTGGTCATTTTCGCCGATTTTTGGAGGACGCATCTTGCATCATTTCGCGATTCGATCTTCTTCACTTTTTCTCCCCTTATATCCACCATACACGCCCAGGGTATATCTTGAGGATTAGATCATGGATTCGCCATATTTTCGTCGATCCTTGGAGCATGTTCATCGCGTTGTCTGACCCCCCTTTGATGTGCGTCAGAACATTAGTTTTTGCTCATTTTCTCGGATTTTTCAAGGCCGGTCCTTTCACCCAATCGCTAAGCTTCCTTCACCACTTTTTCTCCTTGAAGTACCCCCATACACGCCCAGAGGTTGCTTGGAGGATTGGATCAACGATTCTCTTGATCTCCATCGTTCTTTGGAGCCGCCCACCTCACATGTACAAAACACCCCATCTTCCCATTCGTTTTTTGAACCCTCTTGGACCCATTTTGGCCACCCTTCTTGGAGCTCAAGATAGAGTGAAGTGACAGTGAGCTCTCCAGCTCCTCGGAGGCGTGGCTAGGTGAGTCGAAGGGCGGCTCCACCCCCACCTCCGGCCACCGGCCGTCGAGGTTCCACCTTCCTGGTTTCTAGGCCAGTCGAAGTCATTTTTTTTGCTTGTTTTCTTGCTCTTTATTCACTTGTAGATCATAGATTTATTCTAGTATTTTGTTTACTTGCGTTTTAGTCACTTAATCACCCAGTTCACCCCTCGCTGGAGCAAGCTCCGGTGAGCTTCCAACCCATCATTTCAACATTCATTCATCCTCCTCGACGCGGCTCACATCTCACCTCCGCCATCTTCCGCTATTCTACGTATCCTCATACACAACCCCCTCCATCTTCGGCCACATACGGTGGTCGGAGCACATCCTTCTTCCCTCACAAAATCGAAGGAAAACCCATTCATATCCCATTTTTTGTGTACCTAACTTCTTGGCCGAGTTTTGTACTCGAGCCCTTCTTCTAATTGCAAGTACATCGGAGCACTTTCACGGACATCCCCTTATTTTCCAAGAGCAGCTTGACATGACCTGGATTAGTGGGACATTTTGCAATCACGTCCCCTCATTTTTTACATATTTTGGAAAGTTTTCGAGTATCTTTTGAACTTCAGTTTCGTTCTTATATTTTCATCTGTACCCCTACACTTAAACACTCATAAATCATTCATCTGAACTCTATTTTCTATGAGATTTTTTTATTAGAAAGCTGTTGTAAAGATCTACATTGTTTCAAAATTTTAAGATATCTGATCTACGAGCTATTAATGGTGAATTTTTGAACTTAGGATACTGATTTGGTGTATTTTGTTAATAACTCTTTACATACTTGATATCACTTTCTCATTTTTGGATATGTTGTAGAAATTAGTAGGGCCGAATTTGTTTCAAATTTCATCAAAAGATCTTGCGATTTGTGTCCTGTAGAATTTCTACAATATTTTGAAAGATTGATTTATTTTTGGAGCATCTTTCATCTATTTGAAAATCTAAAAATATGTCCGTGGGCCCCTGATTTTTTCTACAATCAGTGATTTTTGTTGCTATTTTTATCTTTTTGTTTGGGTAGTCAAAAAAATCAAAAACATCATTTCTACCTTCCTGCAATCTTTTATTTTTAATATATTGATTACCTTTTAAAAAATTCCAAAAAAAATATATTTTGTTTCTTTCTGTGTGTTTTAACTTCAGACCGAAATTCATTAAAAATTTCAAAAGAAAACTCCTAAAAAAAGCAAAACACCATAAATCTTCATAAAAATTTAAAAAAATCCACAAAAATCCTAAAAATACAATTTCAGTATCTAAATTTTCCCTATTTTGTTATCTTTATTTTAAAATTAATTTAAGGAAGTTTTGAGTCTGTTTAATATTTTTCATTCTCATTTTAAATTCAACTAGTAAGTTTGTTCACTGTTTTTCAGTATTTTTAGATTTTAAAAATACCAAAAAATTTGGAAAAATTTGGAAAATCACAAAAGTAGTAGAAAACTATAAAAAAACATAAAAAACATTTTATTTCCTAGATTTTGATAATTTTTACCCCTTTTTATCTCTCTCTCTCATCTCTTTTGTATATATATCCTATATAGCTTTATGTCTTTATTAAAAGAAAAAAATATAAAAATATAAAAGATAAAAAGAAAATACAAAATCAGTAAATTAAAAATCAAAATATAAAAATATAAAATCAAAAATTAAATAAAAAATATAGAGTTCAAAACCCACAAGAAATAGCATTTGCATCAGCATTTGATCACTTTCAGTCTTGAGCATTTATCTTACCGACCTATCCTGCTTGTTCCCTGTGTTTGACACTCTACACTACTTGCACTATACACATATTTTGTAGAGTTATAATAAATTTTAACTCCACATTTACTTTCATTGCTTGATTTAATTGTCGTGGGTTAATTGTTGATTAAATCCAGATTTCTGAGCGGTCAACGCATCGACTGTGTTCCCGCCTTGTGTGGAATACACGACCGCGTGATTTTTGGGTTCATCAAATGTCGTCGTTGCTGGGGAGCAACAACGCTTAGTTCGGGTTTTTGCTTGATTGTGATCGTTTGTCTATTTTTGCGGCTTTATTTATTTGCTTCTCATTTGATATAATTGCTTGACTTGTCTAATCATCCTCTTTGTCGACTTTGTGCGAGGAACCGTGGATCGAGGGAGGCACTCTACCCTAGGCATCTACGCACCCATGTGAAGGCGGCAGAAGATTTCTGACCTAGCATCAAAGGAGGCTCAGAGGATTTTGAGAAGACAGATGCATATTGAGCATTTGTATCTATTTTTGTAATTTAAGTGAGAGAGAGACCCTCTATTATTGTAATAGTACAGGTACCCTAAGACTTTGGACATTCGGGCCTAATTTCCAAGTGTTTGTTCACTTGGGGGCTTACCGCGGTTTTCATAGGTTTTCATCATTTTTTTTGTTTCTCGATTTTGTTTTCCTTACCTTGTGTGATTGAGCCCTTAGTTTTAGGATTGCTTGCGATAGATTAAGGCCAAACACCTAATATATTTACCTGTGCCTATAGTCAACATTTGGACTTAGTCAAATTTTGAATTGCTTCTCACCTACTCTTGGAACCACCGCACCGCGAGAGTTCTCCATACAACGCTTGCAGGACCCATTGTGGTAGGCATCGAGGAGACTCTAAGACCGGACATTTTGGTTCCATTCTGAGTCATTAGCATCGGTTCTTCACGCTAATAGCAATTTCTGACACTTAGTGTGATTTCATCAGCTTGCATTTGCATATAGATAGGTTTCAACTCTGCTGAGCATCTTTGCATGTAGAGTGCTGGAGGCAAGGTGAGCATTTCTCTTTAGCATGCATCATTGATTTGTCGCTCGCATTGCTTTTCTGACTCTCTACCTCTGATTTTGATCACCTAGGTGCTTAAAGGAATCGACTCCTCGATAGGCTCGTGCATTTCTTATTAAAAATCCAAAAAAAAGTGATAATAAATAAAATTGGGACTGTTAATTGAACTTGACCTCTAAAATTAAACGTAATTGATTCACCATTGTATTGGGAGAGCAACCCACTCATTGCTTGCACTTTTAATTGCTTGCATACACACTAAGGAGTAGTGCCCAAATCCCATTCAAGCCTCCTAAGTGTTTGTACAACTTTTGTTTAATCACATAACTCTAAAATCAAAAGATAAAAGACTAGATCTCATGGTCTTCACATTGCATGGAGTTGGTGAATTGGGGGTTTGCTTTGTGTTTGAATGTCTTTGGTGTGAGATTGGTTACGTTTATCCTCTATCAGTAGCAGTCACCATCTCTTTCTTTCACTCTCTTCTATCCCACCCTCCCTCCCTTCATCATTCTCATTTCCCTCTCTTCATGATGGGTCACACTTCATTTCAACCGAATTTTGCGGTATCTTCGTTTCATGCCCATCATTCCCTCCCACTCTCTTGGGAAGTCGGAACTCCGACCGACTTCTCATCCTCTCCCTACCCACCTTTCTTCTCGGGACATGTTGTGAGTGACACCCAAAGAGTTCAGATTGACCAGATACAAAACCCGAGCGGTTACCTTGCTGAGATGAGAGTGCATTCCATAGGAGATCAAATGGAGCAGTCGCAAGCTTTAGATGACTTTAACCCTGAGATGATGGATGAGTATACTGATCAAGAAGCACACTCCGCTTCTACATTGAGCCCCTTCGTTTTAGATTTGGAGTTCATTAATCTACTGCCCAAATTTTCAGGAGGAGTGCAAGAGGAACCATATATTCATATATCTGAGTTTGAGGGTTTTTGTGAATCACGATCATACCTTGATATCACTTCTGATGATCTGATGTTGATGAACTTTCCTTTCTCACTTCAGACTAGAGCTTTGAGATGGCATAGAGAGTTGGGAAGGAAGATTGCTACGTGGGGAGATTTACGATCATTATTTTACAAAGATTTTACCCCCAGCGTAGAGATGATATGATGCGGTCTTGTATTATTGATTTTTTAGTTGACCCTCAGGAGCCATTGAGAGATTTGTGGTTGAGGTTACTTGATCTGTTGAGGCGATTTCTGGATCATGGATTTTCGATGACTAGCTTAGTTCAAATCACCATGAGGGGGATGACCACAGAACAGATTGCATATGTTATTACCTCGTGTGGTGGTTCACACCATAGTCTCGACCTGGATTTATTTGAGACCATCTTGGGAACACATTCTGACATTTCATATACACTAGATGATTTATTCGGGACAACACATGAGGGAGATATGACACCTATTGAGTGTGTGACACATCATGCATATTCAGACAACACAGACTAGTTAGAGGATATGGATGCTACTACTTTTCATATGATGGATGTGTTGACTACTACTGTGAGTTCCCTGATCCAGACATTGGTTGAGGACCCTTTGGATTTACAGTTATATTTTGAGCAAGTCCCACTCTTTCACATAGAAGATTCTTGGATTCTAGATTTGTTAGGAGCCCAAGAAATAGAGGTAGAACCCATATCTCAACTATCTTTTGAATCATTTCAGTGTCCATGCTCAGTTGATTCAGTGCCATTTCTTCAGAAGATTGTCTCGGATTCAGATATACAGTTTGATCCATCTCAGCAGAGAGAGCTTGGGGAGGGACTGATATTTGATCTGAAAGACATAGATAGTCCTGTATTTGAGCCTTGTGTCCTCCCAGTTGATGAGGTCGATATATTTTTGGAGGACCTTATATTTGACAGCATCGATCCTCTGTTTCCTGATGATTCGGCATTACTCCCCGAGGGTTATCTGTGGGAGGATGCCACGGACCCTATGTACTCGGTTTCACTTTCTGGGAGTGCATCCGATCTGTCGGATCATGAGACCGAGTCTTCTGATATTTCTGATCACGAGTTTGATGTTTCTCTCCTCGACGACCCTCGCGAGGATGACCCGATCTTGAGGTATTCGATGATTTCACTAATTTATCTACATTATATGCATCGGATATCAGTCCTTTTGAGTCTTGTGATCTTGATCTTCTTTATCTATTCGAGACGGTGATTGACGTGGAGGATTCACTGATAGATCCTTCCTTCTCCACGTTCGAATTCTTCGGCTCTTTAATTTCACTCCATTCAAATCTTGAGCTGACGATTTCTTTTGTGCTACCGGAGCTCGATTTCATCTTCCCATATCTTTACCCGGTAGCAGACACCCACTTGATTGTTTAACTGGGTGCCATCATTTTCTCTATTGAGTTCGTTGTGGTTCTCTCACTGAGACTGCAATGACGGTACGGTATTCACCTCACAGATACCGTCTTGAACCTCAATACGGCATTATCCTAGCCTTTGCGCCCAGCTAGGGGCGTAAACTCTAGCGCTTGTTGAGAGGCACCTCAACATTGATCACCTCTGTATAGATCCATATGTCCATATCATTCATTCATTCTTTCTTTATGTCTGCCACCCGTCGTCATCTTATGATTTTGCTATACTTAGGATACACCTTGTTTAAAGTATAGGGGGGTGTACACCCTGAATATCTTCTATTCGTTGATCCTCTCCATTGTCTCCTCTTCTTTTCTATACTTAGGGATATCTTACCCTAAGTATAGGGGCAGGCAATCTGAGTACGATCTGTTCATTCCCACCCTTGACCCTCCCTGCTTTGTGAATAGCCTACTATACTTAGGATTATTTGATCCTAAGTATAGGGGGACGATCAACTTCTCATTCGTTCATTCATCTCTTTATTCATTTATTATCTAGACTTGTCTATACTCAGCATGAGTTATGTCTTCTCTTTTCTCTCCGATCAATGAGGACATAGCTCAAGCTAAGTATAGGAGGTCGTATATACTGTGTATATACTTTAGCCATAACTCGTACTTTCGTATTTTTACTAATAAACATGGCTAAAAATCCATTAAAAATGTAATAAAAAGATGTTATCATTCCTCAAATTCTTTTTGTATGTACTGATTAATAAATCAGGTGAAAATTTTTTTTGCAAAATGTTTGAAAAATAGTTTGAAAATCTTTGTGAAAAATCTTTTGAAAACTATTTGGAAAGCATTTTGTTACATGTTTTCAACCTTTGTAAAAACATTTTGGTTTGTAAAAATCTATTTTCTTTGTGTGAAATAAAATGTTTGAAAACTAGTTGCAAATGGTTTGAAAAATGGTTGCAAAAATATGTGAAAAATCTATATATACTGTTTGAAAAACCTTTGCAAAATGATTTTCAAATGTGTGTACATGTTTGTAAAATTGTTTGTAAAGATCATTTCGGACTATAGTTTTCAAAATTATTTGTAAAACCCTTTTCAAATAAGTTTGAGGAATATATACATCACACCAAAATCCATTATATATATACTTATAAAATTGACCACTTACCCTTGTAAATTCTCAAGAACCTAAGAAGCATCCCCGTATAAATATTTGTACTGAAAAATCTTTTTAAAAAATCCAAAAAATGCATATGCATCATCTTTTCAAAAATTCATAAAAAGTTCAAAATCTTTGATAATTACATCACAAAAATATTTTCTGCATTTTGCATAGCATTTGCATAGCATCCGCATTTTTCAGATTGAGTTTGGTATTTAAACAAGTCTGAATAAAATCCGAAGATTGGAGCTCGGTGGGACCTTAAAATCTACCTAATTAACAGGAACCTTATAGGAGCTGGAATTGAGGTACTTCAGGTCTTGGACTTAATTCTTTGAGGATCATGAGACTTGGTTCAATGGATTCTTGACTGCCTAAGTAGAGTATTTCGGAGCACACGCACGACTCTGGTTGATAATGACCTAACTTGGACACATGCACCTTTCACATGGCTCAACTCAGTTGGAGTGGTGAGGGGGTTGGATTTGCCGGTATGAGACGCACACAAGTAGAAACACTTGTCCTCCTCTAGGGAGGGAAGTGCACCCCAATCTGTCCGGTGATGATGAGTTTTGAGGACAGGAGATTGTGGGTTGCGATAAAGCTTCAAAAGACGGATAGTCTACTGGCTCAAGAGGAAAAACTCCCTATGTAAATGATGTTGTATATAGTATTAAAAAAAGGCAAAAATCAAAAACTCCAAAAAAAAGTGGACAGGCATGTACAAAAATAAAAATGCATGCCGGAGTGTATATATTTGTATAGTCAATAAGCAAGCTTGAGCTTCAAAGTCAAATCATGTGAGCCTGCAGCTGGATGACTTGACTACACTGGTCTTGCATCTTAGGATAGGCAGCTACACTGGCTACCGTCCATTCTTCTCTTCACCCCCTCCTCTTGAGTTGGTTGCCACTTGAACTTAGAAGGGAATACCCCGCTCCTCGAGGAATGAGTTATTGGATTGGGGAATCATTGGGTTGTCATATTGGATAAGTCAGTCTCTTTGTCATTTCAGTTGGGGAGAGCCACCATCACTTACACTGTACAAGTGAGATTCATAGTCGTAAGTGTTTGCGTATGAGTTGAAGTATTCTGACCTGGATATTGAGGAGACTTGAGCAGAGTTTTAGGATTCTCAAAGGCTGTTGGATTTCAAATCCGGTTCTCGCTAAGGATCCGCATGCACTAAAATTTCAAAGGTCCGACTTGAGCTCCAAACTTTGATTTTGTGAAGACAAGTTTGATAATTAAATTAAATCCATTTTCTTCTTTTTCTTTTCTTTGTTTTTCTTTTCTGCACTTATTGCATAAGTGTTTGCTAGGGACTAGCAAAGGCAATTATAGGGGGATGATGAACATCCATTTCATCATCTTTATTCTATCATTTTGGCCTCAAAACCTCTACTAAATACATGTAAATACTCCTAATTCCTGCATTTTAGCAATCATGCATGTATGTGTAAATATTGTACAAAATACTATTTTTAATACCAATATTATAGAATAAAGAAAAGAAAAGAAAAAGAATATAATATTGTAAATATTTTATGACCCGAAACCTCGAGACCTAGGCATCTAGATGAATAGGTCGGCAAGGAATAAAGTAGGAGGAGATAAGGGCCAGAATATAATAAAAATTCCCTTTTATTTTATTCATTCTTTATTCATTTTGGGACCTATTTTTGGTTCCACTTTTTATACTTGAAACAAAGAAACTTTGTACATAAAAGTTGTAGATAATTAAATATAGAAAAATACAAAATTGATTTCACCCAAAAATAATATTCAGATAAAAAATTATGATCTGAATAAGATTCCAAAATTCCAACTTCCCAAACCTGTATCTCTCAAATAAAAACTCAAAATCTATCAAACTCACTTTATATATAATTTTTAATAAGCTATTTAATGAAGATGGTTTTATATTTTTTGGAGTTATGGTGTGAAAGTTGAGTTTTGGACACCTATTGTATAACTATACCGATTAAAATATTCATTTTATTTATTATTCGTTATTTTTATTATTTCATATTTTTATTATTTTATAAATATTATATATGTACATACTAAAACTGAAATAAATAGATAAATAAAACATTAAAAACAAAATTCTTGTATAAAATACATAGATGAATTACCAATGTAATGTGTTAGACCACGTTTTTGGCCGTTTTCGTCGATTTTTGGAGGACGCATCTTGCATCGTTTCGTGATGCGGTCTTCTTGACTTTTTCTTCCCTTACATCCACCATACATGCCCAGGATATATCTTGAGGATTAGATCATGGATTCACCCTATTTGCTTCGATCCTTGGAGCATGTTCATCACGGTGTCTGACCCCCCTCTGTTGTGCGTCAGAACATTAGTTTTTGCACATTTTCTCGGATTTTTCAAGGTCGATCCTTTGACCCAATCGCTAAGCTTCCTTCATGACTTTTTCACCTTGAAGTACCCTCATACACACCCAGAGGTTGCTTGGAGGATTGGATCAACGATTCTCTTGATCTCCATCGTTCTTTGGAGCCGCCCACCTCACATGTACAAAACACCCCATCTTGCCATTCGTTTTTTGAACCCTCTTGGACCCATTTTGGCCACCCTTCTTGGAGCTCAAGATAGAGTAAGTGACAGTGAGCTCTCCAGCTCCTCGGAGGCACGACTAGGCGAGTCGAAGGGCACCTCCACCCCCACCTCCGGCCACCGACCATCGAGGATCCACCTTCCTTGTTTCTAGGCCACTCGAGGTCATTTTTTTTGCTTGTTTTCTTGTTCTTTATTAACTTGTAGTTCATAGATTTATTCTAGCATTTTGTTTTACTTGCTTTTTAGTCACTTAATCACCCAGTTCATCCCTCGTCGGAGCAAGCTCCGGCAAGCTTCCAACCCATCATTTCAACTTTCATTCATCCTCCTCAACGCGGCTCACATCTCACCGCCGCCATCTTCCGCTATTCTAGTATCCTCATACACAACCCCCTCCATCTTCGGCGACATACGGTGGTCGGAGCACATCCTTCTTCCCTCACCAAATCGAAGGAAAACCCATTCATATCCCATTTTTGTGTACCTAACATCTTGGGCGAGTTTTGTACTCGAGCCCTTCTTCTAATTGCAGGTACATCGGAGCACTTTCACGCACATCCTCTTATTGTCCAAGAGCAGCTTGACACCACCTGGATTAGTGGGACATTTTGCAATCACGTCCCCTCGTTTTTGGCATATTTCGGAAAGTTTTCGAGTATCTTTTGAACTACACTTTCGTTCTTATATTTTCATCTATACCCATGCACTTAAACACTCATAAATCATTCATATGAACTCTGTTTTCTATGAGATTTTTTATTAGAAAGCTGTTTAAAAGATCTACATTGTTTCAAAATTTCAAAATATTCTGATGTATGAGTTATTAATGGTGAATTTGTGAACTCAGGACAATGATTTGGTGTATTTTGTTAATAACTCTTTACGTACTTGATATCACTTGCTCATTATTGGTTATGTTGTAGAAATTAGTAGGGCTGAATTTGTATTCAAATTTCAGTAAAAGACCTTGTGATTTGTGTCCTGTAGATTTTCAACAATATTTTGAGTGTTTGATTTATTTCTTGAGCATCCTTCATCTATTTGAAAATTTAAAATTATGTCCTTGTGCCCTTGAATTTGTTCTACAATTAGGGATTTTTATTTTATTTTTATCTTTTTGTTTGGGTAGTCAAAAAAATCAAAAACATTAATTCTACCTTCCTACAGTTTTTTATTTTTAATATATCCATTACCTTCTAAAAAAATTCCAAAAAAATTATATTTTGTTTGTTTCTGCGTGTTTTAACGTCAGACCAAAAATCATTAAAAATTTCAAAAGAAAACTCCTAAAAATATCAAAACACCAAAAATCTTCAAAAAATCGTAAAAATTCCACAAAATCCTAAAAATACAATTTCAGTTTCTAAATTTTCCCTATTTTGTTATCTTTATTTTAAACTTAATTTAAAGAAGTTTTGATCTGTTTAATATTTTTCATTCTCATTTTAAATTCAGCAGTAAGTTTGGTCACTATTTTTCAGTATTTTTTAGATTTTAAAAATACCAAAAATTTTGGAAAAATTTGGAAAAAAATCACAAAAATAGTAGAAAACTATAAAAAGCACAAAAACATTTTATTTCCTGGATTTTGATAATTTTTACTTCCTTTTATCTCTCTCTCTCTCATCTCTCTTGTATATATATATATCATATATAGCTTTATATCTATGTTAAAAGAAAAAATATATAAAAATATAAATTTTAAAAAGAAAATACAAAATCAGTAAATTGAAAATTAAAATATAAAAATATAAAATAAAAAATTAAATAAAAAATATAAAGTTCAAACCCCACAAAAAATAGCATTTGCATAGGCATTTGATCACTTTCAATCTTGAGCATTTACTATACCGATCTATCTTGCTTGTTCCATGTGTTCGACACTCTACATTACTTGCACTATACACATATTTTGTAGAGTTATAATAAATTTTAACTCCACATTTACTTTCATTGCTTGATTTGATTGTCGTGGGTTAATTGTTGATTGGATTGGAATTTATCGAGGGTCGCCACAGCGACTTTGTCTACGCCTTGTGTGAGACATTTAAACCCTTGTTTTTCTTGGTTCATCAGGCACCTCCGGTCGACCATCGGAATCCGGGATGGTCTCGGTGGATCCCAAGCTGAGGTCAGTCATACCAAATCCCGTTGACTTACATCAACGGCTCATCGTAAGAGGGTGGGGGAAGAACTACCAGGGGCTAATCCGGTTGGTATACCACCATCTGACTGTCCGGAGATGGTGGTGGTTGGACATACTGTTGTTGCTGCTACTGGAACGGCTCCGCCTGAAGTGGTGCACATGTTTGTAGTGGGCGGAGGGCTGGGTCGAGCTGATGTTGCTGGGGTCAACCCGTGACCTGAGATGGGGCTGAGAAGCCGTCTGTGTCTCCTGGAGACATATGATCTGGGTCTTCAGGTCACTCAGCGTCTGTGCCATCTGATCTAGATCTAAGACATGCCCTGGCATTGCTTCTTCTCAATGATCTCGATGTGGTCCAGCTTCTCGCTGATCATACCCATATCAGCGGCCGACGACTCTTCCTGTGCTGCGGCTGTTGAAGATGTGGAAGGACCTGCATCGACCTATGCTATCCTTTGATAGGACACAGCCTGTGGTGTGGGCTTCCCCTGTGTGTAAAGGAGGGTCTGGGACATGACTGTATAATTCTCTGCCATCTCGTCGTAGATGGCCCAGACCTGATCCTCATCCTAGGCGAAATAAGAACCCCCACATGATGCATTCACTAGCCCCTACAACTCCGGTGTCATCCCGCAGAAGAAATTCTGAACAAGGTTGGACTTGGATATGTTGTGACGAGGACACCGGTCGATGAGCTCTCTGAATCGGTCCCATGCCTCATGGAATTGCTCGTTGGGAAGCATGGAGAAGTTGTTGATGAGGGCTCGCGCTGCATTCGTCCAACCGAGTGGGTAGTACTTATTCAAGTACTCGTTCCAGAGTTGTTCCCATAATGTGATGTATTTCTCTAGGTGCTTCAACCAATAGGCTGCTCTATCGACTAGGGAAAATGAGAAAGCCATCATCTTGATGGTATCCTCGTCCACGAGTCGATCGTGGACCGTGCTGCAGATCATATCAAACTCCTGGAGATGGAGGTGTGGCTCCTCAGTGGCAAGCCCGTGAAATCTGGGCAGTAACTGGATGGTCTGAGGGGGGAGCTTGAAGTCCACCAGAATAGCTGACAGCTGGATCCATCTGTGTGTCAGAGTTGCACCAGGGTTGTGTAACTCTCTCATCAGGTGTGCGGGTGCTGCTTGCTGCAGTGGCTCTCATGGCTCTCCTCCCTCAGGAATGTCTCCTCCTTCACGGGCTCTGTTCTGCTCCTCTTTGTCCGCTCACATCTGCACCATCTCCCTACGCATATCGGCCATGAAAGCCCCCTGGTCTCTAATCTGACGCTGCATGGTCTCCGGGGAGGCTAACAGGGTGTTGTTGATGGCACCTGATCAGTGCGCTCCTCGCTGCTGGCCATGGTCTCTACAAAGGCAAAAGAGCCAATCTCAAGTGCTGCCAAATGAACAAACATATGTTGCGGTCTCTGCTTAGGCACCTCAGGACTCGTATAAGGGTGGTCGAGGGAGAATAGGGCGGAGTCAAACTCGGGTTCGGAGAGCGGGATTGGGCTCTCGCGAACCAACCTAGATGAGTGGGCGGAGTGCTCGAAAGCGGTGCAGCCAAAGGCTGCCTAAGGGACCTCCAGCCCATCATCGTGATGTGGAGAGTGAAGGCGGATGATATCTGGAAACACACAAGATCATGCAAAACAAACCCCCAATTCACTTATTCACGCTGAGGTAATGACCGTAAAGGTCGATCTTTTATCTTGTCGATTATATTTAGGTGATCAATCAGACTATCAGAGCGATTAAGCGAGCTGTTAGGAATCCAACTCTCTCATGAGACTGTCCCAATCCCAAGGCTAGATCTTTCCCAGGCAGCACAAGTTGTAGAACGTTTACCGGCTACCTGATCAACTCGCTCTATTAAAGATATCGTGACCCGCTTTACGGGAAACATGAGCGATCCTCACTGAAGAACAACTAACCCAAACCAGTAGTCTGAAAAGAGGTCGGATATAGCTCTAGCCTAGTATGTGGGTCACTCTCTTGCTCATCCAAACCAAACAATGAGGGAATTGCTCTCCCGAGATAAATTTTTCAATGAGGTGTCTTTTAGGGTCAAGTGTGTTTAGCAGTCCCAATTTTATGGTTTTTTCTTCTTTAGATATTTTTCATGCAAATAATGCCTAACGAATTTTCCGATTCTCCTTATTATTTTAAGTCCAAAAACAAGGGGGAGAATTCGAAAAAGTTGATGCGCGGTCAAACACTATGATGCATGCAAAGTCAGAAATGTGTACCTGATGCCAGCACTCTACATGCAGGGTGATCCGCGCATAAAATAAAGACAGGAATAAAACTACCTATATGATGCAAGAAGAAATCAGCCTTAGACAGAAAATTTCTACTCAAGAAGAACAGTAGCTAATAGGTCAATAAGAGAGGTCAGGGTTCGGTCTCTGATGTCGATCGGTGTCCGCTACAACGGATCCTGACAGCTTTGTATACGGCCTCTAGCGGCATATGACCTCTCAGGTGACCAAATAAGCTTTTTCTTTGTGATTTAATTAATTAGGTCCACTTAGCGATCTATAGGTGCAGGCAAATAGTTAGGGCTGAGGCCTTAATTAATTACATCACAGTCAATGTAAAATTCTAAGTCTAGGGGCCAATCACAGTCAATATAAAATAGTTTTTGCTTGGCGAAACAGACCTCGATAATAGGCCAGGTCCAAGTGTCTGAGTCATGTATTATTACACTACTAATGGGATAAAAATGAAAAACAAAGACTGTAATCCCTCCAAGGGTCCTGCTCCTCCTCTCCTACGCTCTCCTGCAGCTCGATGCAGAAATGAGCCGCCTCCGCTTCGCTCGGGTGCCTCGGTGCTCCTAAGAAAGCTGCCCTCCCTCGTCGGGCCCTCGTAAGAAAGAAAGAACAGAGACTGGTCAGAATACAGTTATAAAAATAAAAAATAAAAGAAATGAGAATAAAATAGAAGAAAAAGAACTATAAACAAAAACAAAAACAAAAATAACAAGCAAATAAAGAAAAATAAGAAGAAGAAGAAGGAAATATAAACAAAATCCAAAATGGAAAACCGACTACTAAGCCGTGCTCCCCGGCAACGACGCCATTCTGATGACGCGCTCAGCCGATCAGGGTTAAGTCTCAGAAAATCAGATCAAGGTCGTTGTGACCCCAACCGACGAAGCGTAGCTCAATCAAGAAAAAGTAGACCACCAACGAAATCAATCAAACATAAAAATCAAGGCAAGCGGTCTTGCTAGTTATTTAACCTAGTATAGCTACCAAGGTCGAACACAAGGAGCACTTAATGAAACCTACGAAGTAGTCAAGCAATCTAGGAAATAAAAGGAATTTTGGTGGTTTTTAATTTTTCATTTTTTATGATTTTCTATTAAGAAAAGAAATAAAGGAAAGGGCCAAAAATCACACTCTAGAAATTATTTAAAGGCCCAAAATGACTCAAAAATTCAAAACAAAAATATTTTTATGTTTTTAAAATATTCAAGTGTTTTTGGGAATTTTATGGTGTTTTTCTGATTTTTATTTGTTTTTTCTAAAAATAAAAGAAAGAAGAAAAATGCAAACAATGTGCAACCCAGATTGAAAGGCGCTTTAAAAATAGCTAAAGTGCCTATAAAATCTAGGCAACAATTTTATGTGAAAATATAAAATAAAATCTAACTATAGGAACTGAAAACACATTTTTTAAATTTTTTTATGATTTTTTAATAATTTTTATGAAGTTCCAGTCTTTTCAAATTTTTAGGGTTTTTATAAAAGGGAATGAAACAAAAATCACAACGAAACTAAAATAAGAGAAAACAAGCCATCATGATTTTTTTGGAATTTTTAAAGCTATTTTTATATTTTTAGTTGATTTTTCAAAACAAACATAGACACTTTTTAGGATTTTTTATTTTATGAAAATATCAAATAAAACCAAAACGTGTTCACCAAAATTAACAAAAATCCTACACAGTAGCAGGAGCTATATGTAAAAATTTTGGAATTTTTGGAGTAATTTTGATATTTATCTGATTAAAAATAAGACATACAGATAACAGGGACCTAAATGCAAATTATTTAAGTTTTGGGACTAAATCATAACAAGAAATAAAAGCACATCCAATCTGCTATTTTTCCAATAAAATACGCATATGCTTTAAATCCACGTTCACAGGGGTATATGTGCAAATTTGAAAAACATTCTATCAAACATTAACGCATGAAAAGCCTAAGACAAATAACACAAATATCTCACTATTCACGTGACCAAGCACGTATCTCCAAACAGGCAGGACTAAACTGCAAATACCAAAAACTACAAGGATTAATATGCAAAAAGGCCCAACTATCACTTTTATTTTACAGATTAAAACATAAACTAAAAGAAACACAGGATAAAAAGAGTAATATTCCCTTAAAGGCACGTGAGTCACGCGTGGGAGGGCCATGTGTCGGTCGCTGGTGGGGGTGTGATCGTGCGGCCTGCAGGCGTCAGATGTTAGATTTGATGGTGGCGGCTGGTCGAGGATGTGGCACGTACGGGACCGTTAGATCTGACATCTAACGGTCTGACACCTCAGATGGACCGGCAGTCGAGATGGAATCTGGCAGGTGGTATCGATCCAACGGTAGAGGAAGCGTCTGGAAGAATTGTGCCTGGGCAAACCTCACCAGACCCAAGGATGCAATCCTTGGCTCCGATGAAAGATCAAGAGGCACCAGTGAAGTCGTGGGACGATTCCGCATCGGGTGACCGGCTCGGATGGGCACTCCGACGGTCTGATCAGCAAGACGGCGTAGGGGACCTGGAGCTGCTCCGGCGAGGTTAGGAGAGGGTGATCTGGGGGCTCTCCACATGCGACAAGACCTGCAATGAGTTGCTCTGACTCGGAGGCAAACTCCCCGTCTAGGTTATTAGGGATGAACACCAAAGAAGCGACGGGGAATGGGTGTTGGTCTCCGACGAAGGTGGTAGATGAGACCTCGAACCTAATCTCAACTCTAGAGACGATGATCATATTGCATAGGGAGATGGAGGGAAAGTGTGCATGGATATCTGAGCGGATGGATGTGGGTGACTGATCTCCGACCGGTCGGTCGGAGCTGGCGGAGCTACGGTGGCGTATAAATGGAAGATTGATCAAATGACGAGCTAGGAAGCGCTAAACGGTTATCTGAAGGTCCAGACAAGTTTCTTAGCTCCAGGCGAGATGATCGGCAGGGTTATGGCCTCGACCAAGCGGTAGCAGGCGAGGGAGGCTTTTCGCAACGGAGGTTCGGACACGAAGAGCGAGCATCGGTTACACGACACCAAATCGACCACCGAAGGGCTCCTCCGACGGCTGTCACCGTGCTAAAGGGTTCTAGGGTATCGAGAGGGAGTGTGGCGCGAGCTCTCGGCCTGGAGAGATGGATAAGAGAATTTATAGAGCTCCCAGGTGGCTGGAGAAATCGGGCCAGGGCACGCAATCCGAGAAGGATCCGCGAGGATCTTGGATCGATGGGGAAGGCACGGGCGGAATTTCAGGGCAAACGGGTGCATGATCCGGTCTAGAGAAATGGGAGAAGGAGATCTGGCAGAGCAGTCGGGTCGGGTCAAGCCCTGGAAGAGGGGGTTGACCCGAGTCAACGATCCACCGTGGACCAATAAGAAAATTGGATTTACAAAAATATTTACAAATTCAATAAAGTAATAATAAATGATTTTAATTAAAAAGTGTATAAAATGAAAAATGTTTGTTATTTTTCAAACTATTTTTCTGTGGTTTTTATTTATTTTTATGAAAAATAAATTATTTTCTATACAGTATAATGTATTATATACGGGTATAAAATTCCTAAGTATTTTGTACAATTATTTTTATTTTATTATTTTTAGAAAAATACCCCAATTTTATATTTTATTTATTTACAACATATTTTTTGAAGTATAAAACAATTTTTGTTTTATTTTTATTATTTATTTACAAGTATAAAATAAATAAGGAAGAGAACAAATATACATGTGTACAAGTGAGAGAGAATTTTATTTCCTTTTTCTTTTTATTTCTCTTATTTTTATTTTATTTTTAGAAATATATACAAGGAAGTAAAAACGTATTTTTTATATTTATTTTTGTAAAAAATAAAATATGTACACATATGGTACATATATATAAGGTGGAGTGGCCCTATCTCTCTCTACTTATTTTATTTGGAGATCAGGCCAATGCTTGGCCCTCTCTTGGGGTTTGGGTCACTCAGTATTTATTCTAAATACTTCCTTATTTCTCTTTTTATTCTTTATTCTTTTATTTTTGCACAAATACATGCTAATTATGGGATATTAACACATGCATGCATAATGCTAAGTTATTGTATTTACACCTATTTACATGATGTTTGGCCAAGATAATTAGCTAAAATAAAAGAATAAAGAGGGATGAATAGGGATTCATCAAGCATCATCAGTTCGTGTCAATCGACGACCCCATCATTAGAGACTCCTGTTGAGAAGAAGGATGAGTCCTCACCGCCACAGCAACCTTAGCCGAGTCTGCAGCAGCCAACGATCAAACACGTGTATTACGTACAGGCACCCAAGCATGCCTCGCTGCAGCAACAGATGGTGATCTACCAGCCAGACTACGTCCCATCTTCTGATCCAACATTTCCACCACCACCACCACCGATCCAAGAAGTCAATGATGTATGGAGTAACGATTCACAGCTGACCCGTCCTATAGGACAACACCAGGGCTAGCCACCAGCCAAACATCCTTACCACCAACCTCAGGGTGGTCATTTTGCACCGTCCTTTCAGCCTCAACCTCATTACCAGCATCACCCATCTCCGCGGTACCAAGGCAACTGGAGATAGTCTCAGCAGTACCCACAACTGCAGTACCGTCATCCACAACCGTACCATTAGTACGCGGGTGGACAACATCAATACCCCCTCCTCTGTACCAACAATATCAGCTTCCGCCTCCTCAACAATCACATCAGCAGTCCCACCCTCAGTCTCCCAACCATTAGCCGTAGTGTGGTCTCACACTGAAACTTCTAAGGTGGTTCTAGTGAACCCTAGCCCGGATTGCTTGGCCCATCTCGCTAAGGGTTTAGCATAGATGACCAATAAGCTAGACGACCTGGCATCCACTAAAACTCCTATTCTGGTGCAGGTCGAAGCAAATTCCAATAATTTTAAAAGGACAGAGCAGGTAGAATGTGATGTCTCATTTGTGCCCGTAGATTCATATGATTGTAATATTGTTTTATCAAATGTTGTCACTCTTAGAGAGGTAGAACATTGTCTCCATCTGCCGCAAGAAAAGGGAAGAATAAAGCTTTAACATGTAAATCCTCGTCTTCTGCATAGGTCACGCCATCTACAGGTTCGGGTGAGGAAGAAGAAGGAGGAGCCACGTCAGTTGTCACCCACCACCATCTCCACCAACAAAAAGAACAAGAAATAGAAAAATCAAAAAGACCAAAAAGAAGATCGCCATCAAAGTGAAGCCGCACCAACCATGGAGGATCCATCATCAACAACCGATCTGTGCGCCAACCGATGGAGCAGAGACCACATTTTTTGCTTGTCCACCAGCAGTAGCACTTTCACCTCTAGCATGTACAGCTTTTTGTGATATGGATGTACTGAATATTGTGGACAAGAATTTTGTTGTAAATAAAAAAATTGTCTCTGATTTCAGTTCTATAAATATTCCTTTTCCAGATGCAATACAAAAATCCAAAAAAAATTACAAACATAAAAAGTGCATTGTCTGATCATAGAGTTGTATAAATTCTAAGCAATTTAACTATTGAAATACCATTTATATGGGATACATGCCTGCTATAAAGAAAGGCTTGAAGGAGGCATGTACAAAAAAGCATCGAACGAACTGTAACAACGAACCCAGCAGGTTGAGAGGCACGTCTTCACCATGGTCACAATTGCAGCCATCAACAATCTCCCACAGAAGAAGCAAGACAAAGGAGCACCTTTGATCAGATGCGAGATTTTCGACCAAGTCTTCGAGGAGCCTTTCTTGACAATGGTTCTTCCATCAACCTCTTTCCATCATCATTATTGCAAGAATTCAGGTTGGGTCCATTGAAGCAGGCATGCTTGATTCTTCAGTTCGACGATCGATCCATCAAGCGACCCAGAGATATTTTGGAAGACGTTGTGGTAAAGGTACAGGATGTGTAGTTCCCAGTTGATTTTTTAGTCCTTTATATGGACTTCTTGATGAATCCTCATTCATCGCTCTTTATTCTTTTATTTTAGATATAAAGCTTTCCAAAACACTATGTATATACTTGTAAATAGAATAAATTACCAAATTGCATGCTTTTGTTAATATTCAATAATTAGCATGTTTTTTGTGCAAAAATAAAAGAATAAAGAAAAAGAAGGAGATATTTAGAATAAAAATCGAGTGACCCGAACCCAAGGGAGGGCCAAGCATTGGCCTGACCGCAAAAGAAACCAAGTAGAGAGAGATAGGGCCATTCACCATGCACATACTCCTTCATGTATATACTTTATTTTATTTTCATACAACAAAAATAAAAATGGGTTTTTATTATTTGTATATATTTATAAAAAAACAAAATAAAAATTAGAAAAATAAAATGAAAACAAAAATAAATAATTTCTCTCTCCATTGTACATAGACCATGCATATAGAAATAATACATTTATTTATCTTACCTTTGTAAATAATTAATAAAAATCAAATAAAAATTATTTGATACTCTACATTTTATGTTGTAAATAAATAAAATATAAAATTAGAGTAATTATACAAAAATAAGAAATAAAAAATAAAAATATAAAATACATATGTATTTTATACCTGCATATAAAAAATATAATGTTTATAACATATTTTCTTTTTCAAAAAATAATAAAAATCACTAAAAAATACTTTGTAAATAAATAAACATTTTCTATTTTGAAAATATTTTTAAATAAAACCATTTGCTATTTTTAAATTAATTTACAAAAAAAATTAATTTCCTGGATTCTGATTGGTCCACGGGGGATTGTTGACCCCCGGTCAACTCCCCCTGGACCACATCTTCGTGGATCCGCACTTAGACCCGATTTCTCAGATTTTTCCCGATGCGATCCGCCTCCCATTTGCCCAAACTCCGGGCTCCGATTGTCGAGGAGTCACCCGTGATTCACGTCCGATAGTCCTCTTAGGTATCTGCTCCTCGATCCGCGCGCTACATTCCCATCTTCTCGGATCCTCGTCCAGTATATAGCTCGTCTGGAGCCGCAATTTCCATCATCTTTGGCCTTCCCCCTTGCCTCCAATGAGCTCCTCCTCTTCGCCTGAGTGACAGCTGACGTGAGAGAGAGTTGTAGTGAGGGACGAGCAGCCGGGAACCTCTGATCCGGCGAATCTTCGTCGTGCTCCGCTGCTGGCGAGCTCAGCCTCTGGACGCGTCGTGCCCATTGAGGCCATGACCCCTGGAGGTCTTCGACCTCCAGCACAGAGAATTTCGCCCATCAGGTAGTTTAGATTTCTTTCCTTTGATCTTAGATTCAAGTTTTAGGTTTTGGTCAACATAGATAGTTCAGCTCCGTTCACCGTTATCGGACCCCTCTTTCGTTGCTCCGACCACCCCACCGCTCTCCCTGGTCTTCTCTCCAACTTCTATGTCCCTCCAGTCAACCTGATTCGTCCAAGAATGGGGTTTGGACCCTCCTCCTCTACCGCTTCGCCGGAGGGTCACATCACGATGCGCCAGCCACCCCTTTCGTTATTTGACGGGATCGAGTCATTTTGCCCTCGACCCAGTGGTTTCCCTGTGCAGGTCAAAGCGTCAAAGAGGCCTCATCTGGAGGTCCAACTCGGAAGCACAGGAGCTCCAGGTTCTTCTCGTCGTCGGAGCACTCCAGACGCTCCCGGCCTCATCGGAGCCCATCAACAGCTGCGGATCACCTTCAGCTTCATTTCGCCCAACTTAGCAGTGTCGGAGGACCCTCCAGCAGCACATATTGATCGCGCGAAGCTCGCCGGCGGTGAGTTCTTCGCGGTTCTTCCAGGAGCGGCCTCCACCATCCGATCAGGCGTTGCCCCAGTTCTAATCTCAGCCCTCCGTTCACCGGGAAGCCTCGATTGTTGGATCTAGATCAGGATCTCATCTGGAGCGTCGATCGTCGACGGGTACCAGTCGTTCTCCACCATTGGATCTTAATTGGATCCCCTTCCAGCCGTCGGATCTTAATAATAAGGGTAATTATCACTTAGGCCCTTCTTAGTTTAGCATTTACGATTCAGTCCTGTAAATATTTTTTAAAGTTATTTTAGTTTGGATATTTTGATTGTAGGACCTTGTATTTCTTTTATTTGCAACTTAGTCCCTGTGAATGTAGCTCACGTGGTTTGTCACATGTTTTATGGTGTATTTGCACATTTTGTCCTGAACTCCCTTGGTGTTACTGTTTACATTTTTATAAATAGGAATGACATATATGCCCTTGTTTTCGTGACTCACGTGCATGCCTCGTGCCCTTATGGGCTTTTTGCAACTTTGTCCCCAGATTTTAACTCGTGTTAGCTTTTGGCCTTGGAACTTAATTTCTTTGCACTTAGGCCCTTGTGTGTTGTGTCCTTTCTATTGGTTGAATAAAATAGCAAATAAACTCCAAAAATTGTGAAATTTGGAAACATGGCCCATGCCACTGTGTAAAAATTTCATTAATTTTTTTGGGATAATTTGTTTTGATTTTCTATTTTTAAAAATTCAAAAACCTTCATTTTTGCTACTGTTTAAATCGTAAAATCAACTAAAAATGTTAAAAACCCTCCAAAAATTCTAAAAAATTGTGGTCTACTTGTTTTTGTGTCTTCTTGCTTCAATTCAAATTTCATTTGATTTGGACTCATAAAACTCCTAAAAATTGAAAAACCCTAAAAACCTTATAAAAATCATTAAAATTTATAAAAATTCAAAAAAAATGCAATTTCATTTCCTGTAGTTTAATTTTTATTTCTAGTTAACCATAAAATTGTCTCCAATTTTTTAGAGGCTATTTTCATATTTTTGAATAGCCTTTCAAATCTGGCTGCACAGTCATCTTTATTTTCTTCCTTATTTCATTTTTATAAAATCAACAAAAAAGGATAAAAATCTGAGAAAAATACCAAAAACATTTAAAAAATTATAAAACCCAAAAATATTTTTATTGCAATTTTTGGATTTGTTTTGAGATGTTAAATAATTAGTTGATTGTGACTTTTTGACTTTGCTTTTATATTTTCTTCATAATTAAAAATCACAAAAAAAAAATTAAAAATCCATAAAATCCACCAAAAATATTTTCTTCTCTTTATTTTGATTTTCGACTACTTCGTAGGCCTTGCGCCAACCCGTGCTCCTTGAGTTTGATCTTGGTCGATATACCAGGTTAAATAAAATAGCGAGACCGCTATTCGATTTTATTGATTGATTACTCTATTTTGGTGGTCTTCGATTTTTCTTGATTGACTTAGCCTCGCTACTCGGGTCGCAACAACCTTGATTATTTACATCTTACCCCGATAGTGAGATATTTGGATCATCAGAATGGCACTGTTGCCGGGGAGCACGACTTAGTAGTCGCTTTTTATTCGGTTTTTAGTTTCGGCTTTTTCCGCAGCTTTTCTTTCGCAGCTTTTCACAGCTTTTTCATCGTCTTTTGTTTTATTTTATTTTATTTTATTTTATTTGTTTTTGTGTGTTTTTATTTTATTGTTTTTATTTTTATTTTTTTCTTTTTTTGCATATATTTGGCATTTCATTTTATTTTATTTTATTTGCATTATTATAATAACCGTGGTCTGACATCTTTTGTTGGATTTTCTTGCGAGGGCCCGAGGACTGAGGCGTCTTTCTTTAGAAAGCCGAAGCAACCGCGGAAGCCGGAGGCGGCTCTTTTCTTCGTAGAGCCGCAGGACAGCACGATGAAGTCTAGCAGGAGAGAGGGGAGGATAGTTTAGTGTAGCTTAGTTTTTTCAGTCAGATTATTTTTATTGTAATAATACAGGGACCAGAGACACTCTCAGACTTATGGATTGTCGGGATCTGTTTCGCCGAGCACCGGTGTGCTCAGGGGACCCCCCCGCGGTTTGTTTTAGTCATTTTCTTTTTTTTGATTTCACATGGATTTCTATGCTTGAGCCCCTAGACTTAGGTTTTTATTTGACCGAGCAAGGTAGCAGTAGATCCAAAGCCCCTAATAGAATATCCGTTCCTACAGTACACGCTTGGACTTAGACAAATAAACCGGTGCTTCACGATAATAGGAGCTGTTGTTTAGGACGATTCTCGCCTTTGCATCAATATAGCTTAGTTTAAATTTATGAGCGGATCATAATTGCATGTAGACTGCCGGAGCAAGGTACGCCTTCTATCTCATGCATGCATCATTGATTTCGTCGTGCATCGGCTTTTCCGTCTTCCTCCCCTCGATTTTTCTGGACTTAGGATAAAAAAGAAATCGGAAAATTCTTTAGATGACTGTTTGATTTTTGAAAAAAACCTAAAAACAAAAACAATAAAATCGGGACTGTTAATCAAACTTGACCTTAAAAGACACCGACTTAATAACTTGGCTTGGGAGAGAAATCCCCTCATTGCTTGGTTTGGATGAGCAAGAGAGTGACTCATACCCTAGGTTAGAGCCACATCTGACCCATCTTCATACTACTGATTTTAAGCTAGTCGTTCTCCAGTGAGGATCGCTCCGGTTTCTAGTAAAGCGGGCTGCGATATCCTTAACAGAGCGAGATGATCGGGTAACCGGTAAATGGTCCGTAGCTTGTACTGGATGGGAAAGATCTAGTTTGGGATCGGGACAGTCTCCTGGGGGTGTTGGATTCCTATCAGGTCACGTAGTCACTCTGAAAGACTGTTTGATTCACCTAATAAAATCAACAAGATAAAAGACCGAACTTTCATGGTCATCAGCTCGCATTGCATTGGTGAATTTGGGGTTTGCTTGACCATCCTGTTTGATTGCCAAATCCCATCCGCCTTCTCCTCATCTATCTTCTCCTCCAGTCATCTATCTTTCTCCCTCCCACCCTCCCTTCAGTCTTCTTCAACTTCTTCTTGCCCACCCCTGGATGATGGATCCCTCTCATTTCTTGCCGACTCTTTCGGCTTCTCCATCTTCTGACCATCATTCCAGTCCACCTTCGAGGAAGGTCGGATCTCTGACTGACCTTCCGTTCCCATCCTCCCATCCATGTCATTCTTTTGGGCATGTTGTGCTAGATGTGCGCGGAGATCAGATTGAGCAGATGCGAGACCCGGACGATTTCACTGCTGGATTGAGAGTGCACTCCCACACGATCATAGAGAGCAGATAGTATCAGATGACTCCGACGACAGGATGACCAATGAGCATACAGACCAGGGAGCTCAGTCAGCTTCTACATTCAGTCATTTCATTTTGGACTTGGAGTTTATTTAGAGACTGCCGACATTTTCAGGGGAGGTGCACGAGTAGCCGTATCTTCATCTGGCTGAGTTCGGGGAGTTCTGCGAGAGCCAGACATATTCAGATACCACTGCGGAGGAGCTGATGCTGAAGACCTTCCCATTTTCCCTTCAGGACAGAGCCATGAAATGGCATAGATGTTTGAGAAGGAGATTCGCTACGTGGGGAGAGCTTCACCGAGAGTTTCTACAGAGATACTTTCCCCAACATAGAGCAGATATGATGCGGTCTTTGATCATGGATTATTCAGTAGACCCTAGAAGCCATTGCATGATGCATGGCTGAGGTTTCTTGACCTCTTAAGGAGATTTCCCGATCACAGACTTTCACTGATCGACCTCATCGAGATCTCCATGAGGGGGATGACCGTCGATCAGATTGCCATGGTCGTGACCTCGTGTGGCGGTTCACACCGCAGTTACGACATTGAGTTACTTGATGCCATCTCGAGATCGCTTTCACAGAGACCATCTTCACGAGATGTCGTAGTCGAGACAGCACACGAGGATGATGAAGTACTAGTTGGGTGTGCTGCACTTCACGAGAATACAGGTATTACACACCTGATCGAGGACATGGATTCTGATACCGCACAGATGATTGAGGAGATGACTCCACAGTGGAGCTTTTGACCCAGAAACTGATCGAGTTTCCATTGGTCTTCTAGCTGAAGTTCGAGTCAGCCCCAGAGTTTTCAGTCGACGAGTCTTGGATATCAGATCTTCTGATATTCCAGGAGATAGAGGAGCCCCCGCTGCTACAACCATCAATACATCCACTTCAGTATCCATTCCCAGACGAGTCAGCTTTTATCCTGCAGAGATACTTCTCGGATTCAGATAGATATCAAGACTCAGCCTAGCAGTCACAGCTTGATACAAGACACTACTTTAGGATGACCGATATAGACAGTCCTGTATTGGAGCCTAGTGTCCTCCATTTTGGTGAGATAGATACATTTTCTGAGGACCAGATTATAGCCAGCATTGCCGCAGAGCGAGGATTAGTTGCAGCCACATTGCCAGCCTCCATGGTGTTGACCAGTATCTTCTCCTGCTTCCAGATTAACCAGAGACAGACTTCAGATGATGATGCATTCTGGTGCACAGAGTGGGTGCTTGATAGCAGCGCAGATGCCCTTATAGATTCGGATCTTCTCCTCACTGATGATCTTGAATTTCTCCCCGAGGGTTTTCTGCAAGAGAATACCCCTTGCGATGTGTACTCGTTTTCATTTCCTGAGAGTGTATCCGATCTATCGGATCATGAAACCGAGTCTTCCGATCCTTCTGATTTTGAGTCATCTCACCTCAATAACCCTTCCAAGGATGAGCCGATCTTTGAGATATTCGATGATCTATTTGATTTTTCTTCATTATATGCATCGGATATCAGTTTTCATAGAGAGTCTCTTGATCTTGATTTTCCACACCTCTTTGAGACGCTGATTGACGTAGAGGATTCCATGACTAATCCATCCTTCTCCACGTTTGATTTCTTCAGCTCTACACTTCCACTCCAGTCTGATCCTGAGTCTATGATTTCTTTTGTGCTACCGGATCCTGATCATATCTTCCCATATTACTCCTGGTAGCAAACACCTGCCTGATTGCATATTTGGGTGTTTTTATTTGCACTGTTGATTTCGTCATTGTTCTCATACCGAGACTGCGACGACAATACGACATTCGCCTTACAGATGTTGTCCAGAACCTTGACACAACATTATCCTAGCCTTTGCACCCAGCTAGGGGCCTAAAATCTAGCGCTTGTTGAGAGGCACCTCAACATTGTACTTTTTGTATATACGTGTTTTGTCATGATTTGTTCTTTGTTTCTTCCGTGTTTGTTTTCACCCCAGGTCTCGTATAGGATTATTTTTGCTATACTTAGGATATAACTCATCCTAAGTATAGGGGGTGGAAACACCGAGTTGTTCTTTCGTTCTGTTTCATTACTCATGTCGTTGCATATACTTAAGGATTCTTCACCTTAAGTATAGGGGGAGTAATGCCCTTCCATCTTGTATATATTTGTTTTCTTCGTTTCTCTTTCTACCTCTATTTGCTACCTATACTTAGGGGTATTTTACCCTAAGTATAGGGGAGGAAGACTCTGTACATTCTCCACTCGGATTTCCCTTTGTGTACAACCTGCTATACTTAGGACTACTTGATCCTAAGTATAGGGGGCAATCCCGAGATCTTCTCTTTTCATTTCTATTCTTTCATTCATCTTTGTATATAGCCTTTCATTTCACTTCCCTATACTAAGCACGAGTTATGTCTTCTTCACCGCTCTTGATTCACTCTGAGGACATCGTTCGAGCTAAGTATAGGGGAATGTCGTATATATTTCATATATACTTTAGCCATAACTTGTACTTTGTGTGAGTGTGTTAATAAATAAAATGGCTAAAAACCCTTAAAATCCATAAAAATTATAAATTTTCCCTTGTAAATAAAATTCTTTATTTTACACATACATAGCTATGTACACAATTATTTTTGTAAAAATGTTTGTAAAAATCTTTTGTGTAAATAGTTTGTAAATATTCTGATATCAAAATTATGTATATAGTACAAAATTTTTGTAAAATATTTTGAAAAACAAAAAGTTTGCAAAAATCTTATGTAAATGTGTGTAAATATTTTGCAAAACTTGCATTCATTCATACATCCATGTTTTCAAACATTTTTCAAAACTTTTGCACATTTGTAAAATCTTGTAAAACTTGCATGTTTGTAAATATCTCTACAGTTTTTCCGAATCATAGTTGACATTTAAACTAGCCTGGAATTAAATTGAAAAATGGAGCTTGGTTAAGATCTAAATCCACCTAATTCTAAGAGGAACCTTATAGAGCTTAGGGTTGAGACTTTTCAGGTCCATGGTGACTTAATTCTTTGAGTCCACTAGGCTATGATCATATGTAATCTCGATGAGCCTAAGTAGAGCACTTAACAACACACACATGGCTCTTACAGATAATGGCTTTACTTGGACCAGCACTTTACACCGAGCTCTCCACGGATGAGGTGGTGAGGAGGCAGTCTTCTTTGACTTGGGGTAGCATATGAGGGTAGTACTTCTAGGCGGAACCTCTCTTCTTCTTATAGTGAAGGAAGTGCGTCTCAACTTGGTCTGGTAGCCGTGAGGTCTAACGACAGGAGTTGTGGGTTGCAATAATGCTTCAAAAGAAGGATAGTCTACTGGCTCAAGAGGAAAAACTCCTTATGTATATATGCTGCACTTTGTAGATATGTTGTAAATATGCACATCAAAAAATGCAAAAAGAAAAGAATAACTCCAAAAAAGTGGTGGGTCTGAGAGAAAATGATAATCCCACCGGAGTGTATATAGTGCAATAAAGCAAAGCTTATGGTATCCATGTTCCATATCATGAAGCTTACAGTAGGGAGACTTAGCTACACTGGTTGAGCTCCCAAGGATACATGGATACACTGGCCATGGTCCATTCTCTTCTTCCTCCTCTTCTTGAGCCGGTTGTACTTGAACTTAGAAGGGAATACCCCGCTCCTCGAGGAAAGAGTTGCCAGACTAGGGCATTAGAGTTACCTTGTTGGGGAGGGTTGTCACTTTGCTACTTTTGAGGTGGAGAGCTATACCTCACTTACACTGTACGAGGAAAGATTCATGGTCTTCAGGGTTTGTGTATGTAAACTTGTTTTGATCTGGATTATTGAGGAGTCTTGACTATAGATTAGTGGAACTTAGAGGTTGTTAAGTTTTAAACCTAAGTCCAAATAAGGTTCTGACACATTAATAATCCAAAGATCTGACTATGCTCCATACTTCAATTTAATGAAGACAAGTTTAATAATCAACATTGATTCATTCTTTTTCCCTTCTTTTTCTTTTCTTTTCTTTTTCACTTCTTTTTCAAATAAGTGTTTGCTAAGGGACTAGCAAAAGTAAAGTATAGGGGGTGATGAATCCTCATTCATCACTCTTTATTCTTTTATTTTAGCTATAAATCTTTGCAAAACACCATGTAGATACTTGTAAATAGAATAAATTACCAAATTGCATGCTTTTGTTAATATTCAATAATTAGCACGTTTTTGTGCAAAAATAAAAGAATAAAGAAGAAAGAAAAAGAAGGAGATATTTAGAATAAATATCGAGTGACCCGAACCCTAGGGAGGGCCAAGCATTGGCCTGACCGCAAAAGAAACCAAGTAGAGAGAGATAGGGCCATTCATTATGCACATACTCCTTCATGTATATACTTTATTTTATTTTCATAAAACAAAAATAAGAATGGGTTTTTATTAATTTGAATATATTTATAAACAAAATAAAAATTAGAAAAATAAAAACAAAAACAAATAATTTCTCTCTCCCCATTGTACATATACCATGTATATAGAAATAATACATTTATTTATTTTACCTTTATACATAATTTTAAAATATCAAATAAAAATTGATTGATTCTCTACATTTTATATTGTAAATAAATAAAATATAAAATTAGAGTAATTGTACAAAAATAAGAATTTAAAAATAAAAATATAAAATACATAGGTATTTTATACATGTATATAAAATAATATAATGTATATAACATATTTTCTTTTTCAAAAAAATAATAAAAATCACTAAAAAAATTTTGTAAATAAATAAACATTTTTCATTTTGAATATATTCTAAATAAAATCATTTGCTATTTTTAAATTAATTTACAAATAATTTTAATTTCCTGGATTTTGATTGGTCCATGGGGGATTGTTGACCCCTGGTCAACTCCCCCCCTGGACCACATCTCCGCGGATCCGCACTTTGACCCGATTTCTCCCATTTTTCCCGATGTGATCCACCTCCCATTTGCCCAAACTCCAGGCTCCGATTGTCGAGGAGTCACCCGTGATTCACGCGCGATATTCCTCTAAGGTATCTGCTCCTCGATCCGTGCGCTACATTCCCATCTTCTCAGATCCTCGTCCAGTATATAGCCCACCTGGATCTGCAATTTCCATCATCTTTGGCCTTCCCCCTCGCCTCCGATGAGCTCCTCCTCTTCGCCTGAGTGACAGCTGACTGATGAATACTCATTCATCACTCTTTATTCTTATATTTTAGCTACAAAAACCTTTGCAAATACATGTAGATATGTGTAAATACAAATAATTACCAAAAGCATGCATTGTGTAAAAACTAATAATTAGCATGTTTTTATGCAAAAATAAAAGAATAAAGAATTAAAAGAAAAAGAGGGAGATATTTAGAATAAATATTGAGCAACCTAATCCCAAGGGAGGGCTCGGCATGGGCTTGACCACATAAAAGCCAAAGTAGAGGGAGATAGGGAGCTCATGTGTGTAAATATCCTTGTAAATAAAATAAAAATATTTTCCTCCAAAAATAAAATAAAATGGGCTTGTATATATTTGTAAATATTTGTAAATACAAAATCAAAATAAAAATAGAAAAATTAAAAAGAAAATAAAAATAACCTTCCTTGTACATATTCACCATGCATATAAACACACACCTATATTTATTTTACCTTGTATAAATTAATTTCTATAAAAATTTGTATATACTCCATATTTCATGGTGTAAATAAATAAAATAAAAACATAAAAATAAAAATTAAATAAAAAGAACAAAAATAAAAACCAAAAAGAATATTGTATATATACCTATATATAGCACTATATTGTAAATACCTTATTTTTATTTCGAAAAAATAATTAAAAATCACTAAAAAATAGTTTATAAATAAATAAACATTTTTTATGTTTTAAGTTTTTCTTAATTCGGCCATTTAGTATTTTATTTTTAATTTTCAAATAATTATGACATGGCCTATTCTGACTGGTCCACGGGGGACGTTGACCCCCCGGTCAACTCCCTCCCCTGGACCACTGAGCCCCGGATCCGAGCCCGCGACCCGATTTCTCGACATTCTCTACACTCGATCCGACACCCATATCCGCAAATCCCGGGCTCTCCTTCTTCGTCGTGCATCCGAGATCCACGCCCGTTCATCCGCGTTGGGATCCACGCTTCATGGAACCCTGCCCGACCTTCTCTTCTCGGACCTGCACTCGTATATAGCCTGAGCTCCGCCTCCATTTTCTCGCATCCTTGGATCATTTCATTCCACCCTAGGACCTCCACAGCCACCGCCGGAGTGACAGCTTGCAAGTGGTCGTGTCGCAGCGAGGAAGGAGTGGACGGGCCATCGATCCGGCAGCTTCATGCCGTCGTGCGCCGCCCATACGTGGTGCTCGAGCCTTGGGCACCGACGGCCCTCGAGGCTAGGACCTGGAGCTTCCCCAGCTCTCATCCAGTAGGTAGCCTTCTTTCCTTTTCTATTTAGCTAATTTCGATTTTCGCCCAAATCACTCTGTCGCCGACGACCTCTTATTCCGACCACCCTCGCCTACATCTCGGTCATCAGAATCGCCCACCACCTTCGCCTTTCCCCCGCGCTTCTTCGGCACCCATCCATCCAACCCAGTTCGCACATGAACTGGGATTGGGGCTCCACCGTCGTCGCTTCGCCGGAGCCCCTTCACCTCGACGCACCGTTCACCTTCACCACCCCTAACCGGGTCGAGGCACTTAGCCCTCGACCCAGGAGTGTGTTGCATAGCTTTGCAGGTCCAGAGGAGCCCATCTGAGGGCTCGACATTCAGGAGCAGCAGCTCAGCCTCCGCCGGTGTCGCATGAGCTCTCTGGAGCTCCGTTGCGTCATCGGAGGAGCCCATTAGACGCGGGAGGCCAAGGCGTATCTTCTCTGATCTTCAGCAGCCTCCGAGGAGCTCTCCTGCACGCGCACGAGCCCGGCGAACCTCGCCGGCGTCGATTTCATCGAGCATCCTCCCCGACCATCCGATCGCCCTTCAGCTCCAGATCATGTGCGAACCGTCCGATCGGGGTTAAGAGGAGGCCCAGCAGCCACCGTCGGATCTCCATGTGGCCTCCTCTCAACCCTCCATCCAGCAAAGGAGACCCAGCACCTCTCGACCGTACATCGGATACGTGGAGCGTCCCCCACCGTTGGATGAGCGCCGAGGAGTCCTTTGCTTAGCCACGCCCCTTCTCCACCGTCGGATCTCCACGTGGCATGCATCCGACCATCGGCTTAAATAAAGGGTAATTTACTCTTAGGCCCTTAGCTTTTTAGTTATTAATCTTTAGCCCTGTAAATATTTTAGAACTTTTATTTTAGTTTGGTAATTTGCATAGAGGACCCTGTCATTCCTTGTATTTGCTTTTATACCCCTGTACGTAGTGGTGCACGTGCTTCGACACGTGATTTTGTGGGATATTTGCATGTATGGGCCTGATGTTCTAGGGTGTTAATGAATGAAATTATATTTTGAATATTTGTAGAAATGCCCCTGTGAGTGTTTTAATTGTGCATGTGCTAATTTTGTGGGCTTTTTATACTTTTGCCCATGGACTTTTAGTACGTGTTACTAATTAGTCCAGGGACTTAAGTTTATTGCAATTAGGTCCCTGAGTGCCCAGGTCACGCGTTTGGCGCGTGAGACCTTGGAGAATTTGCACCAAACCCCCTGGAACTTATCTTAATTGCGTGCAGGTCCCTGTGCACTATACCTTTATGTTTGATTTTAATAAAATAGCAAACCTACTCCGAATTTGATGAAAATTGGACACATGGCTCCTGCCATAGTGTAAAATTTTCTCCAAACTGTGGAGACATTTTTGACTTCATTTATTATTTTTAAAAATTCA
The DNA here is from genome assembly GCA_037367405.1 of Ottelia alismoides. Taxonomy (NCBI): domain Eukaryota; kingdom Viridiplantae; phylum Streptophyta; class Magnoliopsida; order Alismatales; family Hydrocharitaceae; genus Ottelia; species Ottelia alismoides. The sequence continues at coordinate 598,550 of JAZKJV010011305.1, forward strand.
AAAAGATACATTTTTCTAACTGTCTAGCTTTAAAAATCTAAAAAAATATTAAAACAACTTTAAAAATTACAAAAAAACTAGATATTGTTTGTTTTGTTTTGTTTGATATTCTGACCAAGTTTAGTCATTTTTAGATTTATAAAACCTTTAAAAATTACAAAACCCCTAAAAACCCATAAAAATTCTAATAATTAAAGAAAAATAAAAAAATAATAAATCCAGTGCCTAATTTTTCCTTGTATTTTGATCTTTACAGGAAAATTACCTTCAGACCTTGATAGGACCATTATCCAATTTAGTTTGGTCCTCCAAGTCTGACTGGGTAGTGTCTTTTATTTTCAGTCTTGTTTTATTTTTATAAAATTCCATAAAAATCAGAAAATTACCAAAAATTAACCAAAAACATAAAAAAATATAAAAAACATAAAAACATTTTTGTTTGAATTTTTGGGTAACTTTTGAGTGATTAAATAATTGGTTGTAGTTGGTTGTTTTATTGTTTTCCTATTTTCTTAATTAATTTAAAAATCCAAAAAAATATAAAAAGATTAAAAATCCACCAAAAAGCATTTTCTTTTCTTTTATTTTTATTTTAGACTACTTCGTAGGCCACGAGGCCATTACGTGCTCCCTGAGTCCGACCCTGGTCGCTATACCATGCTAATCCAATAGCCTGGGCCACTAGTGTGTTTCTTTGATTTTTATCCCGTTTTGGTGGTTTGCTTTACTTTTTCTTGATTAACTGAATTGTCTCCGAGATCCGGGTCGCAACGACCCTTGATCTATTTTATTCACCCGAGTCTCACGGGTTTTTCGGTCATCAGAATGGCGCCGTTGCCGGGGAGCACGGCTTAATAGTCTATTTTGATTTTCTCTTTATTTCATTTTCTTTTTCACGGCTTTCCGCAACTCTTTCTGAGTCCGTGGCTTTTCGCGGCTTTTTATTTTTCATTTATTTTTGTTTTATTTTCTTTTCTTTTATTTTTGTTTTTGCTTGTTTATTTTATTTCTATTTTTGCACATATACCCCTGTTTATTTTTCCTGCCTTTATTTGATTATTTTATTTGGTCTGTGACACTCTGTTGTTTTCTTGCGAGGGCCCGAGGATCGAGGCGCGACTTTCGAGAAGCTGGCACAACCGCGGCGATCGGAGGCGGCTCCCTTCTACACGGAGCCGCAGGAGAGTGCGAGAGAGTAGCTGAGTGGGAGAGGTTTAGAGTAGACTTTATTTCTGCTATTTGAATTGTTGTAATAATACAGGGATAGCTCAGCAGGACTTAGACTTTCTCGGGTCTGTTTCGCCGAGCACCGGTGTGCTCGGGGGACCCATTAGCTAGTTGGTTTTCTTCGCGGCTTTTTACGCGGCTTTTTGTTTTTTACTGCCTTTTCCGGTTTCTCACGGTTTTTATCGAGCCCCTAGCCTTAGGAATTTCTGTTGATTGTGCCGTACTTAGTAGGATCCAAACACCTAATTATCTGCTTGTGCCTATAGTTCGGTAATTGGACCTATTAATAAAAGATTAATAAAAATAGCTGACTCGCTTCCTTCGAGCCTACGTGCCGCAGCCTGCCCTGCCAAGCGCTGCTCCTGAACCCGATTTGTTGGGAGAAGGAGGGGTAGACCGAGACCGGACCTTTTGGATCGGAGGCTGGTGACCAGCTAGACGATTCTTTCGAGTAGAAGTTGCCTGTTTAGGGACTCGGTTTTCCGCTTGCACCATTTAGGTAGTTTTATTTCTGTCTTTCAATTCTGCGCGGATCATATTGCATGTAGACTGCTGGAGTCAGGTACGCATCTCTTACTCTGCATGCATCATTGATTTCATCGCGCATCGGCTTTTTCGTCTTCTCCCCCTATTTTTGACTTAATAACCAGAAGAACCGAAAAATTCGTTAGGCGTTTTTGTTTTTATTGAAAAATACCTAAAAAGAAAAACAATAAAATTTGGGACTGCTAACACTATCGACCCTAAAAGACACCTCACTTAAAAAAATCTATCTTGAGGAGATCAACCCCCTCATTGTCTGGTTTGATTGTGTGAAAGAGTGACCCTGAACACTAGGTAGAGCCCTCTGATATTCTTCTCGGCTGATTACCGGCTATTTCTGTACAGGACAGTCGGCTGAGAAAATATCGGGTATCCCAACAGGTCATGTAATCGCTCTGATATCCTGACTGTTCACCAAAATAAAAACTGACAAGATAATTGACCGAACCTTTATGGTCTTCAGCTCGCGTTGCGTTGGTGAATTGGGGGTTTGCTTGTGATCGTAGTTGTTTCCAGATCTCATCCGCACTACTCGCCACATCAAGATGATGGGCAGACGATCCCTTAGGCAGCCTTTGGCTGCACCGCTTTCGGGCGCGTCTACCCGCTCATCTAGGTTGGTTCGCGAGAGCCGAGACCCGCTCTCCGAACCCGAGTACGATTCCACCCTATTCCCCCTCGACCCCCTTTCTTTCTGTTCCGAGAGACCAGTGTCAGAGGAGAGACTATCAGATTTATCGGCACCTGAGTTTTTGGATCGTTTGATTTTGCAGAGACTATGGCCGGCAGTAGTGATGATCGCACTAGAGGTCCGCAGCCTGAGCAATTCTTTCTGGACCAGGGTACGATCAACTCCACCCTGATCACCTCCCTCGAGACAGTGCAGTAGCAGTTGAGGGATCAGGGGGCATTTATGTTGGATATGAGGCGCGATATGGTGGAGATGAGAGCAGAGCGAGAGCAGCGTAGAGACGGGCCGAGGATCCCAGACGAGGCAGCAGCAGCCGCAGCAGCAGCCGCAGCCGCCGCAGCCGCGACAGGAGCAGAGCAGCCGAGATCGATGCGGGAGTTGCACAACCCCAGATTGACCCTGATGCATCATTGGGTTGTGCTACCAGCTATCGTGGGGTCTTCAATTTCCCCCCGAACACTTTGCAGCTCCTCCCTCGTTTCCATGGGCTCGCCACAGAGGAGCCCCATCTCCACCTCCAGGAGTTTCTGATGATTTGCAGCACCGTACACGACCGTCGGGTGGACCAGGATACCATCAAGATGATTGCCTTCCCCTTCTCCTTAGCTGACAGAGCATCCACCTGGCTGAAGCATTTGGGGAAGTTTGTCTACACTTGGGAGCAGCTCCGCACCAAGTACTTGCATAAGTACTATCCACTCGGACGGACTAACGCCGCTAGAGCCCTGATCAGCAACTTCTCCATGCTCCCCAATGAGCAGCTTCACGAGGCATGGGAGAGGTTTCGAGAGCTGACCGACAGATGCCTGCACCACGACATTTCCAAGATGAACCTTGTTCAGAGCTTTTTCAGCAGGCTGACACCAGAGCTTCAGGGCTTGGTGAACGCTTCTTGTGCCGGTCCTTCCAGTTCGTTCGCGGTAGCAGCAGCACAGGCCGAGTCATCAGTCGCGGACATGGGGATTATCAACGATAAGCTAGACCGGATGGAGATTATCGAGAAGAAGCAGTGCCAGGGCATCACGCAGATGGAGCAGATGGCACAGACTCTGAGTGACCTGAAGACACAGCTCATGTGTCTCCAGGAGGCACAGACGGCTTCACAGCCTCGTCTTCAGGCACGAGGCGATCCGAGTAGAGCAGCAGCTCGTCCCAGCGCTCCAGCTCCCACCAGCAGCCTGGACAGGTTCATCTTGTACAGGCGGAGCCATACCAGCAGCCACAGCCTACCTACCAGTCACCACCATCTCCAGACATGCAGATGGTGGTATACCAGCCGGATCAGACTCTGGCAGTGCTCCCGCCACCCCAATACGATGCAGAGCCGTTGATGGATGTCAACAGGATTTGGTATGACCGCCCCCAGCCCGGTATCTGACGAGACCATCCCGGATTCCGTTGGGGGACCAGAGGTACCCAGCCCCAGCAACAGCCGTCAGGACAGGGTGGTCAGTACGGCCATCAGAGAGATCACCAGCAGCAGCAGCCCCCAGTGTACCCACCACAGCCACAGCAGTAGCAGTCACAGTATGGTCCTCGTCCCTATCAGCAGGGACAGCCTTGGAGGCGTGATCGGCCTCACCAGTCGCAACATCAGCCACATTCTTACCCCTCTCAACCACAACACCAGCAGCCTCACTACCAGAGAGGCTACCCGTCGGGCTCTCATGAGAGCCCCGCCTTAGATGATATAGCCCGCCTTCTCACCGATCAGGAGGCAACTTTTCGACGGGAGATGGATGAGTTCCGCCAGGAGATGCGGGACATTGTGAGAGGGAAGGCCGCCATCCCTGCCCAGATTGAGCCAAATCCCAACAACCTGAAGAGGAAATCTGAGCAGGTAGCATGTACTGAGTATGCCACTCTGAGTGATACTTTTGGTGATATGTCTGCATATCTTTTTGATACTAATTTTGTCACACTTAGGAGTGGTAGGATGCCAGCAGGCGGCGACTCGTCTGAGTGACATCCTGAGGATACATCCAAAGCGCCAGGCAAGGAGGAGAGCAGTATAGAGGCCGCTAGAGATGATGATGGTGGTACTGAGGCCACCATGGATGTTGATCCCACCGGTAGTACTGAGGCCACCGTTTCACCAGTTGGAGGAGGTGGTCCTGAGGCCACATGTGTTATCGAGCCAGAGCGCGGTACCGAGGCCGCCTGTCTCCCAGCCGATGGTGGTGCTGATGCCACCAAGTCTTCTGAGATTCCTGTTGTTTTTCCTGTTATTGATGTATCTCGGAACACTTCTGTGAATAAAGGAAAGGGTTTATTTTCTTCTGGTCCCACTGTGGTGCATGATGTATGTGTGGATCTGGTCGTCGAACCGTCTAGACCCTTTCCTAGTCCTTCATCTGAGAAGGACCCTGTAATCCCCTTCCCTAGAGCCCTTCAGATGGGGAAGGGGAAGAAAAAAGAAAATCCCAAAAAGAGAGAGCAGGAAGAGTTCAGCCAGCAGATGATAGATCGTTTCCACATTCAGTTGACTCTTCAGGAGGCTTTGAAGCACATCCCTCTTCTTCAGCGTTCCCTTAGAGACAGGACTACAGTCAAGAGGAAGAAGAGGAACCACCACTCAGAGATTCACGTGCTGACGAGAGCCACTTGTTTCGCGATCCAGAACAGTCTGCCGGCTAAGAGGCCAGATTCAGGAGCTCCATATGTCAGATGCCATATCAGTGAGCAGAGGTTCGACCGTACTCTATTAGACAGTGTATCGTCGATCAACCTCCTTTCGGCAGCCCTTCTCGACTGCTTTGAGTTGGGCACTCTTAGACAGAGCAGGACAGTCCTTCAGTTTGCTGATCGATCTGTCAAGAGGCCGAAGGGGTTATTACGAGACGTTGTCGTCACTATTCAGGGCATGCAATTCCCCGTGGACTTCGTAGTGTTGGATATGGAGATCCCTGAATCCGTGACCGATACCCCCATCATTCTCGGTCGTCCGTTCTTGGCCACAACCAAGGTGGTGACTGACCATGATAGCGGGAAGGTATACTTTCGCGTCGAGGGCGAAAGTGTACAAATAGAGACGGTCGAGGACAGTAGAGCCAGAGACAGATCATGCTCAGAGACCACTTCAGACACAGAGCAGCTGACAGATGCAGGGCTAGACATCCACCAGGACTGTGACTTTGTGATCACAGACGATGAGGCAGTTTGGGCAGACCCAGCAGCACAGGCCATCCTCTCACTTTCAGATTCCGCTGATGCAGAGACGACAGCAGAGGAGAGCTTGGAGAGCACATTCCTGGTCCAGGATACTTTGGAGGCAGCAGAGCTGGTTCTCGACTGCGAGACTGATTTCTGTGATGATGGTGGTACTGAGGCCACCTTAGATGATACAGACCCCTCGGAGTCAGATCCTGATTGGGCAGATTGTGATGATTACATGCCAGACCTGACTTCCACTGAGCCTGCAGATAGGAAGGAGGTAGATGCCGAGCAGAGCAGAGACAGTCTAGCAGGGCAGCCTTCTCCAGTTCTTGAGAGTGACAGAGAGTTTCAGTTCTCCCATGCAGATTTGGCAGCGTTCACGCAGACTTTTCAGAGGCTAGATCCACCAGCACCCAGTTGTCCAGAGCTGAAGCCACTTCCTGCATCGCTGAAGTATAGGTTCCTTGCGGGTGAGCATGAGATGTACCCAGTCATTATCTTTGCCGATTTGACTGGAGAGCAGGAATCCCGTTTGATGGGGGTTCTTGAAAAGAACCGCAAGGTGATAGGATGGAGCGTAGCAGATCTCCAGGGGATAAGTCTGGCCCTGTGCTCCCACCATATCTATCTCGAGGATGAGGCGAAGCTGTCACGTGAGTTCCAGCGGCGGCTGAACCTGAATCTGAGAGAGGTTGTCATGAAGGAGATATCGAAATGATGGAGCACCGATTTTATCTACCCCATCTCCGACTCCAAGTGGGTCAGCCCTTTGCATGTGGTGCCCAAGAAGACGGGCATCACTACAGTCGTCAGTGAGTCTGGAGAGGAGATTGCTACACGGGTAACCACTTCTTGGCGGGTCTGCATTGACTACAGGAGACTCAACCAGGCCACCAAGAAGGATCATTTCCCCCTGCCCTTTATAGATCAGATCATTGAGAGATTGGCAGGGAAGAGTCACTACTATTTTCTGGATGGGTACTCGGGCTACAACCAGGTGGCCATCACTCCCGAGGACTAGGACAAGTCCACCTTTACATGTCCCTTCGGCACATACGCCTTCCGACGCATGCCATTTGGGCTATGCAATGCCCCTGCGACCTTTCAGAGATGCATGTTGTCGATCTTTTCGGACATGGTAGGGGAGTGCTTGGAGGTCTTCATGGATGATTTCTCGGTTTACGGTGATGGATTCGACTCCTGTCTTGACTGCCTAGACCGAGTACTTCAGCGATGTATTGAGGTTCACTTGGTGTTATCTTGGGAGAAGAGTCACTTCATGGTGACTTAAGGGACAGTTCTTGGCCACATCATCTCCAATAGGGGCATGGAGGTTGATCCGGCCAAGGTAGATGTCATTAGAAAACTCGCACCGCCGTCCAATCTGCGGCAATTACGGTCATTCCTGGGGCACATCGATTTCTACCGATGATTCATTCATGATTTCAGTAGGATTGCCCGACCGTTGAGTGACCTGCTGACGAAAGACATCGAGTTCCTTGTCGATGACAAGTGTCTTTCGTCGTTTGAGACTCTCAAGCATTGTGTTGTTGAGGCTCCTGTTCTTCAACCGCCTGATTGGTCTCTCCCATTCGAGATCATGACGGATGCCTCTGATTTTGCTGTGGGGGTCGTGCTGGGACAGAGGAGGGATGGAGTCCCATTTGCTATCCACTACGCTAGCCGCACATTGGATTCCGCGCAGCGGAATTACACAGTCACAGAGAAGGAGATGCTAGCCGTAGTGTTCGCCCGAGATAAGTTCAGATCGTACATTATTGGATCTAGAGTGACCCTGTTTAATGATCATACCGCCATCAGGTACCTCATGGCAAAGAAGGATGCCAAGGCCAGACTGACTAGATGGATCCTTCTACTCCAGGAGTTCGACATTTAGATTAAAGATAAGCCTGGAGTCAAGAATGTGGTGGCGGATCATCTCTCCCGATTAGAGCATCTTGAGGATTCTGAGCAGATTGACCCGATTTGTGAGACCTTCCCAGATGAGGCGATCCTTGCTATCGCCTCCCTCCCATGGTATGCCGATATTGTGAACTTTCTTGTTACTAAGAAAGTCCCACAAGATTGGCCCAGGCAGAGGCTTGAGACCTTCCTCGCGAAGGCAAAGTCCTACCACTGGGAGGATCCCATCCTTTACCACGAAGGAGGGGATAGCGTCTGGCGTAGGTGCATTCCTCAGGAGGAGCACCATAGCGTCCTCACTTACTGCCACAAGCTTGAGGCAGGAGGACATCACTCTGGGAGGAGAACGGCATAGAAAGTGCTCCAATCCGGCTTGTGGTGGCCTACCCTCTTCAAGGACTCTGATGAGTTCGTGAAGAGGTGTACTGACTGTCAGAGGATGGGAACTTGTGGACAGCGTGATATGATGTCGATGCAGCCCATTCACTTCTGTGAGGTTTTTGACGCATGGGGCATCGATTTCATGGGTCCATTCCCTAAGAGTCAGGGATTTGAGTACATTCTTTTGGCCGTTGATTATGTTAGTCGTTGGGTTGAGGCTATCCCCGCCTGAACCGTTGATGCTAGGACAGTTTGCAGATTTTTGAGGAAGCACATCATTACGCGGTTCGGGGTCCCTCGAGTGTTGATTTCTGATGGGGGTCTCATTTCATCAACGACCAGGTGAAGGCCCTTGCTAGCGAGTTCGGCATAGACCATCGAGTTACCACTCCATACCATCCACAGACGAATGGTCTAGCCAAGGTGTCGAACAGGGAGATCAAGACTATTTTGCAGAAAGTCGTCCGCCCTGACCGAAAGGATTGGTCACAGCTTTTGGACTCGGTCTTGTGGGCATATAGGACGTCTTTCAAGACACCGTTGGGCACATCTCCCTTTCGCCTCGTATATGGCAAGCCGTGACATTTACCTGTTGAGCTGAGACACAGGTCTCTTTGGGCAGTCACTGAGATACTTGTTGATCCAGATAGTGTAGGAGACCAGAGGAGGGCAGAGTTAGCAGCCTTGGAGGAGCTTAGAGATATCGCCTTCTCAAACAGCCTACAGTACAAGGAGAGAGTGAAGGAGTGGCATGATTCGCATATCAGCCACAAGCATTTTGAGCCTGATAGAGAGTATGGTTGTTTGATGCTATGGTTGTTTGATGCTAGGCTTCGTCTATTTCCAGGGAAGCTACAGAGCAAATGGAAGGGGCCATATCTAGTGAGAAAGGTACACGACAACGGTAGCATTGACATATCCGAGTTGTCTTCTGAGAGTACCTTTCGAGTGAACGGCCAGCGGCTCAAGCCATTTCTAGATCATGAGCCGCGGGTCGTTGATGTTGCCCCTATTCATTCCGCGTGAGATGTGGTCTTTTGACTCACATCTATTGCATCTCACGCCTGATTATCACTGTTCTTCCGACCTGTATAGATCCAGATGTCCATATCATTACATTCTTTAGTCCCACATCCCTTTCTTCATCTTTTGATTATGCTATACTTAGGGTGTACTTTACCCTAAGTATAGAGGGGATGTAGGACTTTGGGGTATTTCTTTTGATTATTTCTATCCCTGTTTTTGTTGCCTATGCTTAGCGATATTTTACCCTAAGTATAGCGGGTAGACCCTGTACATTCTCCACTCGGTTATCCCTTTGTGTACAGCCTGTTATATTTAGGATTACTTGATCCTAAGTATTGGGCGAAAGCCGAGACTCTCTTGATTTTCTTTTCATTCATTCTTCTTTGTATATAGCCTTCCTTTTCACTTCCCTATACATAGCACGAGTTATGTCTTCTTCATCGCTCTTGACTCTGAGGACATCATTCGAGCTAAGTATGGGGGGGTGTATATATTTCATATATACTTTAGCCATAACTCGTACTTTGTGTGAGTGTGTTAATAAATAAAATTGGCTAAAACCCTAAAATTCACAAAAATTAAAAAATTTTCCTGTAAATAAACATTCTTTTATTACACATACATAGCTAGTGTACAAATTATTTTTGTAAAAATGTTTTCAAAAACTTTTTGTATAAAGTCTGTGTAAATATGTGTATATCAAAATTATGTATATAGTACAAAATTTTTCCAAAATGATTTGAAAATCAAAAGTTTGCAAAAATCTTTTGTAAATGTGTGTAAATAGTTTGCCAAACTTGCATTCACGCATACATCCATGATTTCAAAACTTTTTGCATTTGTGTAAATATTGTGTAAATAGCATCTTTGTATATATGTATATAGTTTTTCCGGATTATAGTTGACATTGGAAGTTGCATATAATCCCAGGCAGTATAGGGTCATAAATTACTTGCAGCCACCTCAACCTGAGGTTCACCATGAACTGAAGCCACACTTCATAAATCAATTACCACAATTTCATGGAAATTCAGATGAAGAACCTTATGAATTCCTGCGTGATTTGGAGCTAATCTGTTCTAATCAGAGGCACCCACAAGTCAGCCAAGACTATATCCGTCTCACTGCATTACCTTTCGCCTTGAAGGGTAAAGCAGATTACTGGGTGAAAAATTTGGGAGTGACAGTGACCACCTATGATAGGTTCAAGAATCTCTTCTTGAAGAAATTTTACCCTCTGAGTCGAACCAATCAAATGAGGACTCGCATCACTAGCTTCTCTCAGATGCCTAATGAACCACTTTGTGATGCATGGGATAGATTCAAAGATCTACTGCAGAAATGTCCCTGCCATGACCTAGATAACAACATCCTGGTCCAATCTCTCTATTCTGGCCTTAACCACGGGACTCAGGGTTTAGTCAGTGCCGCTTGTGGAGGAAATTACACATCCCGAGGAGCTGATACCGTCTGGAAAATTCTGGAGCAAATGGCGGAGACTAGCCGTTCACAAATTGCCAGTAGATCTTACACTGATTCACTGAACAACTATCAAGCCAAAGGAGGAAAACAAACTGTTGCAGAAATAGCAGAGGACTTGCTGCCCAACATGAACATCATCACAGACAAATTAACAATTGTGGATAAAAGAGTGAACGACATCGACAACCGACTCTCTCAATTTCCAAAACAAATGGAGGAGCTCACTGAGAAGGTGTCCAAGCTTGGGATGCCTACTGCTCCTACGGTCCCAATTTATCATGTGCATCATGTCCAAGAGCAGCCAGGCTCTGGACAACCGCTACCATGGACTCAGGACCAATCCTACGTCCAACCTTCCCAGCAGTCACCCCCTCCAGCTGAGACAGTCGTAGAAGCCCCGCCTCTGACTTTCGAGATAAACGGCATTTGGTACACATAGGATAATACCCGACAGGGTAATCTGGGGGACCGTCAGCAATATCAGCGTCCACCCAACTCATACAATGCCGCTCCACAACACAATCAGTCCTCAAGGCAGCAGCAGCCACACGACCGTCAGACCCAGCCTCAACAACATCGTCAGCAATATCAAGCTCCAAATCAAGCATCTCGATCATCCAAACCTCCAGAAGACTCGATTGATATCCAAAGACAAATGCTGGAGGAAATTCGCAGCTTCCGGAGTGAACTGTACGACCTACGGGTAGATGTTAATCGTTTATCCCGTTGGAAGGAAGAACAGACTGCACCTGTCACAGCCATTCCCGCTCAAGTTCAAGCTAACCCCAATAGCTTGAACAAAACGCAATCATCTCAACACAACAATCAGGTATATTACTCAGACTTTTCCAAATCTGACTACGAGACCCTTTCGTTTAACAATATCAATGCCATGTCCCTCAGGAGCGGAAGGACCATGGTCGTACCTGACCGGGCAAAGGAAGCTGACCAACATGACTCGGAAGATCAACCGGAGGATACTTCTGAGGATGGAGACGAAGGACACCCGAGGATTTCTGCCCGAAGGAAAGGAAAAGCGTCTATGGAGAATAAAGAGGACCTTGAACCTCTAGTTGCTGCGAAAACACCTTTGTCATTATTTCAGCAACATGATGATAATCCAGAACATTATGATTGTAATAAGAACTCCAAATTCAATAAAGATGCTCTTATTTATAATTCTGGATATCTCTCTCCTGTCTCAAATGCTCCCATTCCTTTTCCCCATGCGCTTAAGAAGGGAAGACAAAAGAAAACTATCCAAAGCGACCCAGTGATGGAAAAATTTTGTCAACAAAACATCACCGTAAAAGTGCCCTTTGATCAATATGTGGCCAGTAACCCTGCATTCCAGAAATACCTAAAAATGAAATGTACTCCTACCCGAACCCGCACAAAGAAAACAAACCAATTTGTGGAGACTCATGTTCTGACAGTGGCCACCACCAAATGCGTGAGAAACCAGCATTTACCAAGGAAGAAAAGAGATCTGGGTGCTCATTATGTGGAAAGCCGCATTGGCGGTATCGCATTCGCACGCACACTTCTTGACAATGGTTCTTCCATCAATCTTCTCCCCTTGGCCTTATATTACCGATTGGAGTTAGGACCTCTTCAGAAATCACTATCTATACTCCAATTCGCTGACAAATCTACTAAAAGACCTAAGGGAGAAGTGAAAAATGTTATCATTATGGTTGAGGGTACTGAATACAAAGTGGACTTCACTGTTCTTGACATGGAGACCCCGAACCATTGGAAAGAGTCGCAAATCATTTTGGGAAGACCATTCTTACGAACCGCCAAGGCTGTATTCGATTACGGCACTGGAATGATGAAATTCCGCTCCCTAGATGGAGAAGTGGATTTGGAAATGAGACAAACAAAATGGCAAGGACCCGATTCCGAATCCACCACTGAAGAGGCTGAAACATCTGAGTGTAATCTGATTAGAACTACCGGACCTTGGGACCAACTGCCAGATCTTCACATGGATACCCTCGCATCAGAAGAAGCAACAATGCGTCATACAGTGTGTGATCTTTTACCTGACAAATCTGAACACCTGTACAATCTTGATGACATAGAACTCCTTTCGGATTGTTCCATCCCATCCTCTTCGAAAAAAATCAATGACGAGTCGGACGCGGCTTTGGCTGAATTACCGCACTACATTTGCGATCCGACTCACTTTCCTTCAAGACCAGTGGCTAGCATCTCACAGAATGATCACCCACCAACAATCACCGAGGCAGACTTAAAAGACCTTCAGCCAGATTTGATTGATGATGCAGATTTGCCAGAGCTGAAACCTCTCCCTCCCAACCTGAAGTATGCATTTCTCAATGGACCCAAAGATAAATTCCCTGTGATCATCAGCTCATCTTTAACCATGGATCAAGAATCTAAGCTTCTAGAAGTCCTTGAGCGAAATCGAAAAGCCATCGGTTGGACTGTGTCGGATCTCGTCGGAATCAACCCTGCTCTCTGCTCGCACCAAATTTATGTTGAGGATAATGCAAGGCCTTCCCGTAAATTTCAAAGAAGACTAAACCCCAATCTTCGGGAAGTGGTTAAGAAAGAGATAGAGAAATGGTGCAAAGCAGGTTTCATATACCCCATCTCTGACTCCAAGTGGGTGGCCCCCCTTCATGTCGTCCCGAAGAAGTCGGGAATCCAGATGGTCACCAACGAGGAAGGGGTTGAGATCGCGACACGAGTACCCACGTCGTGGCGTGTCTGTGTCGATTACAGGCGCCTGAATGCTGCGACCAAGAAAGATTACTTTCCACTGCCATTTATTGATCAAATCTTGGAGAGACTTGCAGGGAAAGCATTCTTCTGTTTTCTTGATGGGTACTCTGGCTACAATCAGGTAGCTATTGCTCCCGAGGATCAGGAAAAAACCACATTTACATGTCCCTTCGGTACCTACGCTTTCAAACGCATGCCATTCGGGCTTTGTAATGCCCCAGGCACATTTCAGCGGTGCATGATTGCCGTATTTGCCGAAATGGTGGGTGATTTCCTGGAAGTCTTCATGGACGACTTCTCGGTCCATGGTGATTCATTTGATACATGTTTAGCGCACTTGGACCGAGTCCTCAAAAGATGCAGGGAGGTTAATTTGGTACTCTCTTGGGAGAAAAGTCACTTTATGGTAACTGAGGGTATCGTGTTGGGGCATGTCATCTCCAGAAAGGGAATGGAGGTCGACCCTAAAGGTGGATGTGATCAAGAAACTTGAGCCACCAACCAACGTCAAGTCAGTGCGGTCTTTTCTAGGGCATGTTGGATTTTATCGAAGGTTTATCCCTGATTTTTCAAAGATCGCCCGCCCACTGACTAAGCTCTTAGGAAAAGACACCGAGTTTATTGTAAATCACAAGTGTCTTGAGGCCTTCGAGCTCCTGAAAAAGAAAATCTGTGAATCGCCCATATTACAAGCTCCTGACTGGTCTCTTCCCTTTGAGATCATGACTGATGCATCGGATTTTGCGGTCGGAGCTGTGCTTGGACAAAGACGGGACGGAATCCCTTATGCGATTCACTACGCGAGCAAAGTATTGGATCCTGCACAGAAAAATTATACAGTGACTGAAAAGGAAATGCTCGCGGTTGTTTGGGCCCTTGAAAAATTCAGATCATATATATTGGGCTCCAAGGTGACAATTTTCACGGATCATACTGCAATTAGATACCTCATGGATAAGAAAGATGCCAAGGCACGACTTTTGAGGTGGATTTTGTTAATCCAGGAATTTAATTTGGAGATCAAAGATAAACCTGGAATAAAGAATGTTGTTGCTGATCACCTTTCCCGAATTGAGAAAAATGATTATCCTGATACTGGACCTATTTAAAGAGACTTTTCCAGACGAATCTGTTTGCACTATTGATTCAACCCCATGGTATTCCAACATCGTGAACTATCTTGTCTCCAAGAAGGTTCCCTCTGATTGGACAAAGAAAATGATTGAAAAACTAAAGTCGGATTCAAGAAAATACCATTGGGACGATCCTTTCCTTTTCTATGAAGGAGCGGATTGTTTCTGGAGAAGATGTATTCCTCAGGAAGAATACCAGAGTGTCCTCACACATTGTCACACTCTCGAGGCTGGAGGGCACCATTCGGGAAAGAGAACCGCACACAAGGTACTCCAATGTGGATTTTACTGGCAGACCTTATTTCGTGATGCTAATGATTTTGTACGGTCTTGCCCGATTTGTCAAAGGATGGGAGGGACCGTTGGATATAGAGACGAAATGCCCATGCAACCAATGATTTTCTGTGATGTTTTTGATGCATGGGGGATTGATTTTATGGGTCCCTTTCCCAATAGCAATGGATTTGAGTACATCTTGTTAGCGGTTGATTATTTGTCTAGATGGGTAGAGGCTATCCCGACCCGAACCGCAGACAGCAAAACCGTCTGTAAGTTTATCAAGGATAATATCATTGCAAGGTTCGGGATACCAAAAGTTTTGATCTCTGATGGAGGTAGCCACTTTGTGAACAGGGAAATGAGATCTTTGGCTAAGGAGTACAAATTTGAACATAGAATAGCCAACCCTTACCATCCTCAATCTAATGGCATGGCAGAAGTTTCTAATCGAGAAGTGAAGAGCATACTTCAAAAGTTGGTTCGTCCTGATAGGAAGGATTGGTCAAAACTGTTGGATCAAGTTCTTTGGGCCTATAGGACAGCTTATAAAACACCACTCGGCACTTCACCTTTTAGGATGATCTATGGCAAACCTTGTCATCTTCCTGCTGAACTGATTCACAAATCTGAATGGGCAATCAAAAAGTTGAACTGGAGTTGTCACCTTGGGAAATTATGTCGAGACCTAAATCTGAATGAGCTAATTGAAATCCGAAACCGAGCATATGACAACAGTGTGATTTATAAGGACAAGGTCAAGAAATGGCATGATAGACATATTCGAGATAAAACCTTTGTCCCTGGGCAGAAAGTCTGGTTGTTTAATGCTCGATTAAAGATCTTTCATGGGAAACTGAAATCGAAATGGACGGGTCCCTATGTTGTCATCGATGTGCATACCAATGGAAGTGTGTACATTGCAGAACTCAAAGATGATGCACAACCTTTCTCAGTGAATGGACAATTACTGAAGCCATACATAGAATCATCCAAAGAACATACAGTGCAAGTTGAGGTCATCTATTTCACACAGAGCAAGGACATTGACGAAATATCAGATCAGACCCAACCTCACTCCCAACCACATCGGTCTCCTTGTACAGCTTCTTCCTCTACTTAGGCCAAGGCCTAAGTATAGGGGGGGGCCGATGCCATATGTATATACCATTTTCCTCATCACATTCCGATATCTCGCTCACTCCATATCCATCCTTCTTCTATACTTAGGCTGCCAAAGCCTAAGTATAGGGGGAACCGCCACCCACCTGTATATACCCTCCTCATTCACATACCCTGACCACTTCTTTTTCTTTTCTTTTCCGCTCTTCTTCTATACTTAGACTATTCACAGTCTAAGTATATGGGGGCGATATTTGTAAATCCTTTTCTTTTTCTTTTTCACTTCTTTTACGCTTCTTGTGCTCTGAGGACACAGCACTCGCTAAGTATAGGGGGGTCTGTATATATACTATGTATATATTTTAGCCATACCTCGTACTTTCGCGTAAGTCTATATGTATTTACGGGGTGGGTTTTTCTTAAAAACAAAAAAAAGAGAAAAAAAATGTTTTTTTCCACTAACACTGACTACACCCAAAATCTTTGAAAAAAAAATGGCTTCTTATTCATTTCTTGCATAAAAAAATAAAGAGAAAACAAACAAACAAACAACAAAAATCCTTTGCATAAAAAACAAAAAAATCAAAAACAAAAAAATGTGTGTCTGCATTTCACACACTCGCATTTCATCAAGCATCGCATTTGCATATGTGAAAAGTCTTTGGGTTCTGAACCGAGTTATGAGCCGAAACCGAGAGTGGTCTGGACTTAACCTTAATCCACCTAATTTTCAGAGGAACTTCACCGAGAAATAGGATTTTAGAGTCTTCAGGTCTTTGACTTAATTCTTTGAGTTCCACATGACAATATACAACGTTTGACTCTTAGTGTCTAACCTGGTCTCTTCATTCTGGGTACAACTCTGGAACAAGGAATTAATTTGTACTCTCGCACTATGCACTTAGCTCAACTCAAACGGGATGTTGGAAGACTGTGTAAGTTTCTTTTCTGGTAGCGTGGAAATCTAAAGACCGGAGTACGGGTTGAAATAAAGCTTCGGAAAAGGGATGGACGGCTGGGCACAATTTTTTTTAAGACCCCAAAAAATGTACGGAAACAAAAGATTCTATATCTGTAGGGGCACAACAAGATCCAAGCAGAACCACCAAAAATTCCAAATACAAAGAAGCAACTACCAAATAAAATCTGACCAAAAAGGTCCAAGCTTCCAGAAACCTGCAGATCTTGGTGGAGACTCGGCTACACTGGCCATCTTCACAAGGAGAGGTGACTACACTGGCCACCCTCCAGTTCTTTTCTCATTCTTCTATCTTCTCCCCCCAATTCGATTGTGAACACAGCGCGACAGACCTTAGAAGGAAATACCTGACTCCCCGAGGACGAGTTATTGGAGAGGAGGCTTGCACGGTAGTCCGGCATTCTGGGTGGGAAGAGCTAAAATATTTCACACACAAGAGTCGGTTATTCAATGTTCAAAGAGTATACTTTGGGAAGATGATTGATCTAAGATGACTTCTGAGCCGAAACTGTAGCAATGATGTGTAGAACTTGAGGGCTGTTGATTTTAAAATTCTAAGTCTCACAGAAGTTCCGACACACAAATAATCCAAAGGTTGAGTTTAGGTTCACTTTCACCTTCAGCTCATGGTCTTGGTATGGAACCCAATCTCATTTCACCTCATGGCATTTCTTTTGATGCTCAGGGACGAGCATGGTTTAAGTATAGGGGGATGATGAATCTCGTATTCATCACTCTAAATCTCATTTATTAAGCTCAAATCCCTCAAAATCAACAGCATTCTGGTATCTATTTTGCATAATTAGCATTCATGCATGTTTCCATAAGAATTGCATTTTAACACAAAAATCTGCACAAAATAAGAAGCCAAAAATCCAAGCCAAAATGACCTGTAAATAAGCCTAACTTCCCGGATTTTTAACACATTCATGCTAACTCCGAATGACTCAAAAATCACTTCCACTGTGTACACATCACTAACAAGAGTAAAGGAAAAATACAAAAAAATAACTAACCGAAATAAGTGGACCAAAAACCCAAACCCTAATTTCAGGATTTTCGCACTAAAAGCCACATATCTCCCCCATCCAGTGTCTGATTTAATCCTACTCACTTTTGAACTAATGTGCATTCAATTACCTTCAAAACAAGACCAAGTTCAAGTAAATCGGAGCTCATATGTGAAAGTTGGGTTTTGGGCCTCTTTTGTACATTGTATATTTTTGCGGTTTTTGACTTTGTATTTTATGTAATCAATAAAAATTCAAAAAAAATTAGAATTAAGTGTCTTTATTTATCTTTGATTTTTCCATATTTTTTCCGGATTTTTATCTGATCAAAAAAATGACATAAAAATTATAAAACCCAAAATTCAAGGTATTCTATGTATATAGGATACCCTAAAAATTCACTTTTTACATTTGACCGATTTTGGTTTTGATGTCTTCATGAAAGTTGTAGATATCGTCGAGACGAGCATTTTTCGTGAAGGAACTTTTTCGATCCGAGGTCAATTGCTATTTTTTATCGATTTTACAAAGTATTTTTATTTTCGGATTTTCTGGTGCTGACACGTGGCAGCCCCAGAGGCCGCCACGTGTCAGCCATTTTTGGGCTTTATATATATCGGTTTTTATTTATAAAAAAAAAGGGACGCACGTGCGCCGCACGTGCCTCCCCAGGCACGTGCTCCGCACGTGCCCCCACCGGGGCCCCCTCTCTTCACCACGTGGCGCAACAGGCGCCATCCGATCACGCGAGATCGGACGGCACCTGTGCGTCGTCAACCTCGAGCTCCTTTCCTCATTTGGCCGCCGCCCCGCGCCGCGAATAACTCCGTCGCCCGCGTATCTCGCCAACTCCGCCCCGCCGCAGATCACCTTCCCCCGCGATTTCGCTATCTCCGGATCAATCCCAGATCTCGCCGCCTTCAATCAATCCTCCTCCTGATTTGCTTCCAGCGCCCTCGAAGCAGAGCATCCGCCGTTCATCGCAGAGCTCCACCTCCGGTCGTGACACCCGCGAGGCCCCCTCGTCGCTGGCGTGATCCGAGGCTCTCTCCGCCTCGTCGCAGCTCCGCCCCGAGCGCCGCTGCTCGCTCCGGCCTCGCCAACGCCGTCGAGCCGACCTCCCCCAGGTATTCTCTCTCTCTCTCTCTCTCTCTCTTCCTCTCCCTCTCTCTATTATCAACGCCCTTCGCCCGCAACTCCGGCCACCGTTCTTCTCCGACTACCACCGCCGACCCGCCTAGCAGCCTACGCCACGCAGCTGCTACCTCAACGCCGGTCGTGTGTCGGCCACGCCACCGGCATCGCCTCCTCCACCTTGGCCTTACGCCAGGAGTTCAACGTCGGCCCAGCTCCGCTCCGGACGCCAACCACCGACTCTGCAACGCCCTCCGACCACCGATATCGCCTACGCTACGACAACCGCCGCGCCTTCATCAACGCCTCGATTTCGTCTTCTTCGACCATCACCACCTTCGTCAACGACGCTCCAGCTGCTACAACATCGACCATCACCAGCCACCATTCTTCTCCGCCACGCACTCCAACGCAGCACCGCCCGCGACAGCCACCATCAAGGTCGCCGGTCATCCATCGGAGCTCCGCCCCGACACCAAAGCCTCGCCGGAGGGGCCGTCTACTCGCGAGCCACTGCCACAGCCAACGCCGGGCGGAGAACCCGAGACCCCCGCTACGCGCAGCGCGCGTGAGGGCGGGGGGACGTCACCACTACGTCACGCCCAGGTCACGTGCTTTGCACGTGACCTAGGGTGAAATTGCAAGCAGCCCCTGGGTGCCCCCCCCCCTTATTCGCAGATCAGCCCCCGCCCCCAGAGGGCACGTGCCACGCACGTGCCCCTCTGGGAATTTTGCAGATTCTCACTGGAGTTATTGGTAATTACAATCAAGTCCCCCACTGCAGTTTGCTTTACTTATTTATTCTATTTATATTGCATCTGTACCCCTGTGTTCCCCTGTGATTTTGGACCTCTTCTTTACATTATTTTCTTAATCTAAAAATAGCATGATGTTTGTTAATTGACTCTCTACACTTTGACATCTTGTGGGTAATTTTGTAATTGACGGTTAATTAATAAATACTTATTTTGTGGAAAATTGCATATTTTACCTAATTCTTGCTCTGAAATTCATAATTGGTTAACCGTTGCTCTAAAAATCCCCGAAAAATCACACATTGTAGAGTTAATTATTCTTAACATTGTGCCCAAAAAGATTTACATTTGCATGCATATTTTGTCCTGTAAAAATCAATTTGCATATTTTAGTATTTAATTTTTAATAGGTATTAAACCCCACATTTTCGAGGTTTAAGATTTTTCTGAGATCCGTCACCTAGTGATAGATCTCAGATAATTTTGATTTTTGAAAATAAGTAGGTTTGATATTTATTAAAATTAAATATTAAAAATCATTTTGTTTGCATTTAAAAATCCATAAAGAATTCATATTGCATCCAAAAATTCCAAAAAAATTACAGTACATCCATTTCATTATAATTTACTTTGTGGCCAAGTTTCATATTTTTCGGACATCGTTTGATTGAAATATACATTTTAGTCCCTAAACTAAGGCCAAATTTGCATTTTGCAACATTTATTGCATTGAAAATTCCAAAAAAAAAGAAACCGCCTCGAAAACCGAACACGAACTTTGATAGACTTAATTCTAGGTTGTTCCTTTGCCTCCTTGTGATCGACCTTGGGACTTGCCCAAGTAAAATAAACATAAGACCACGATATTAAAAATTAAATAAATCATTTGTGGTATTTTCTTGATCGTTTCCGAGTGCCGCCTACAACGCACGACACGATAAAAAACAACTATTAAAAGCCGCATTTCCGGACTCGTCAATAGTGCAATAAGCAAAGCTTGAGATTCATGTCCCACCTTATGTAGCTTGCACCAGGGAGACTTAGCTACACTGGTTGAGCTCCCAAGGATACATGGCTACACTGGCCATGGTCCATTCTCTTCTTCCCCCTCTTCTTGAGCCGGTTGAACTTGAACTTAGAAGGGAATACCCCGCTCCTCGAGGAAAGAGTGGCCAGATTGGGGTCATAGAGTTACCTTGTTGGGGAGGGTTGTCAAGTTGCCATTTCTGAGGTGGAGAGCTTATATTTCACATTCACAGTACAAGTAAAGATTCATGGTCTTCAGGGTTTGTGTTTG
The DNA here is from genome assembly GCA_037367405.1 of Ottelia alismoides. Lineage (NCBI taxonomy): Eukaryota > Viridiplantae > Streptophyta > Magnoliopsida > Alismatales > Hydrocharitaceae > Ottelia > Ottelia alismoides. The sequence continues at coordinate 619,439 of JAZKJV010011305.1, forward strand.
TAGACTTGTTCTGATCTGGATTGTTGAGGAGTCCTGGTTTTCGATTAGTGGAACTTAGAGGCTGTTGAGTGTTAAACTTAAGTTCAAATAAGGTTCCGACACATTAATAATCCAAAGATCTGATCGAGCTCCATAATTCAATTTAATGAAGGCAAGTTTAATATTCAACCTTGATCCATGTACATTCTCCTCTTTTTCTTTTTCTTTCTCTTTTTCACTTCTTTTTCAAATAAGTGTTTGCTAAGGGACTAGCAAAGTTAAGTATAGGGGGGTGATGAATACTCATTCATCACTCTTTATTCTTATATTTTAGCTACAAAAACCTTTGCAAATACATGTAGATATGTGTAAATACAAATAATTACCAAAAGCATGCATTGTGTAAAAATTAATAATTAGCATGTTTTTTGTGCAAAAATAAAAGAACAAAGAATTAAAAGAAAAAGAGGGAGATATTTAGAATAAATATTGAGCAACCTAATCCCAAGGGAGGGCTCAGCATGGGCCTGACCGCATAAAAGCCAAAGTAGAGGGAGATAGGGAGCTCATGTGTGTAAATATCCTTGTAAATAAAATAAAAATATTTTCCTCCAAAAATAAAATAAAATGGGATTGTATATATTTGTAAATATTTGTAAATACAAAATCAAAATAAAAATAGAAAAATTAAAAAGAAAATAAAAATAACCTTCCTTGTACATATTCACCATGCATATAAACCCACACCTATATTTATTTTACCTTGTAAATATATAAATTAATTTATATAAAAATTTGTCTATACTCCATATTTCATGATGTAAATAAATAAAATAAAAACCATAAAAACAAAAATTAAATAAAAAGAACAAAAATAAAAACCAAAAAGAATATTGTATATATACCTATATATATAGCACTATATTGTAAATACCTTATTTTTCTTTCGAAGAAATAATTAAAAATCACTAGAAAATAGTTTATAAATAAATAAACATTTTTTATTTTTTAAGTTTTTCTTAATTCGGCCATTTAGTATTTTATTTTTAATTTCCAAATAATTCTGACGTGGCCTATTCTGACTGGTCCACAGGGGACGTTGACCCCTCGGTCAACTCCCCCCCCCCCCCGGACCACTGAGCCCCGGATCCGAGCCCGCGACCCGATTTCTCGACATTCTCTACACTCGATCCGCCCATATCCGCAAATCCCGGGCTCTCCTTCTTCCTCGTGCATCCGAGATCCACTCCCGTTCATCTACGTTGGGATCCGCGCTTCGTGGAACCCTGTCCGACCTTCTCTTCTCGGACCTGCACTCGTATATAGCATGAGCTTCGCTTCCATTTTCTCGCATCCTTGGATCATTTCATTCCACCCCAGGACCTCCACAGCCACCGCCGGAGTGACAGCTTGCGAGTGGTCGTGTCGCAGCGAGGAAGGAGTGGCCATCGATCCGGTAGCTTCACGCCGCCGTGCGCCGCTGAGACGTGGTGCTCGAGCCTCGGGCACCGACGGCCCTCGAGGTTAGGACCTGGAGCTTCCCCTGCTCTTCCCCAGTCGATCTTATCCAGTAGGTAGCCTTCTTTCCTTTTTTTTATTTAGCTAATTTCGATTTTTGCCCAAATCGCTCCGTCGTCGCCGACCTCAGATTCCGACCACCCTCGCCTACATCTCGATCATCGAAATCGCCCACCACCTTCGCCTTTCCCCCGCGCATCTTCTACACCCATCCATCCAACCCAGTTCGCACAGGAACTGGGATTGGGGCTCCACCGCCGTCGCTTCGCCGGAGCCCCTTCACCTCGACGCACCGTTCACCTTCACCACCCCTAACCGGGTCGAGGCACTTTGCCCTCGACCCAGGAGTGTGTTGCATAGCTTTGCAGGTCAAGAGGAGCCCATCTGAGGGCTCGACATTCAGGAGCAGCAGCTCAGCCTCCGCCGGTGTCGCCTGAGCTCTCCGGAGCTCCGTTACGTCATTGGAGGAGCCCATTAGACGTGGGAGGCCAAGGCGTATCTTCTCCGGTCTTCAGCAGCCTCCGAGGAGCTCTCCTGCACGCGCACGAGCCCGGCGAACCTCGTCGGCGTCGAGTTCATCGAGCATCCTCCCCGACCGTCCGATCGCCCTTCAGCTCTAGATCATGTGTGGACCGTCCGATCAGGGTTAAGAGGAGGCCCAGCAGCCATCGTCGGATCTCCACGTGGCCTCCTCTCAACCCTCCATCCAGCGAAGGAGACCCAGCACCTCTCAACCGTAGATCAGACACGTGGAGCATCCCCCGCCGTTGGATGAGCGCCGAGGAGTGCTTTGCTTAGCCACGCCCCTTCTCCACCGTCGGATCTCCACGTGGCATGTATCCGACCATCGGCTTAAATAAAGGGTAATTTACTCTTAGGCCCTTAGCTTTTTAGTTGTTAATCTTTAGCCCTGTAAATATTTTAGAACTTTTATTTTAGTTTGGTAATTTGCATAGAGGACCCTACCATTCCTTGTATTTACTTTTATACCCCTGTACGTAGTGGTGCACGTGCTTCGACACGTGATTTTGTGGGATATTTGCATGTATGGGCCTGATGTTCTAGGGTGTTAATGAATGAAATTATGTTTTGAATATTTGCAGAAATGCCCCTGTGAGTGTTTTAATTGTGCATGTGCTAACTTCGTGGGCTTTTTATACTTTTGCCCCTGGATTTTTAGTACGTGTTACTAATTAGTCCGGGGACTTAAGTTTATTGCAATTAGGTCCCTGAGTGCCCAGGTCACGCGTTTGGTGCGTGAGACCTTGGAGAATTTGCATCGGACCCCCTGGAACTTATCTTAATTGCGTACAGGTCCATGTGCACTGTACCTTTGTGTTTGATTTTAATAAAATAGCAAACCTACTCTGAATTTGATGAAAATTGGAAACATGGCTCCTGCCACAGTGTAAAATTTTCTACAAATTTTGGAGACATTTTTGACTTCATTTATTATTTTTAAAATTCAAAAAAACTTATTTTTCTTACCGTCTAGCTTTAAAAATCACAAAAAAATATTAAAACAACTTTAAAAATTACAAAAAAAATAGATATTGTTTATTTTGTGTTGTTTGATTTTCTGACCTAGTTTGGTCATTTTTAGATTTATAAAACCTATAAAAATTACAAAACCCCTAAAAACCCATAAAAATTCTAATAATTAAAAGAAAAATCAAATTAATAAATCTAGTGCCTAATTTTTCCTTGTATTTTGATCTTTACAGGAAAATTACCTTCAGACGTTGATAGGACCATTATCCATATTATTTTGGTCCTCCAAGTCTGACTGGACAGTGTCTTTTATTTTCAGTCTTGTTTTATTTTTATAAAATTCCATGAAAATCAGAAAATTACCAAAAATTAACCAAAAACATAAAAAAAATATAAAAAACTTAAAAACATTTTTGTTTGAATTTTTGGGTGGCTTTTGAGTGATTAAATAATTGTTTGTAGTTGGTTGTTTTATTGTTTTCCTATTTTCTTAATTAATTTAAAAATCCAAAAAAATATAAAAAGATTAAAAATCCACCAAAAAGCATTTTCTTTTAATTTTTTTATTTTAGACTAATTCGTAGGCCGCGAGGACATTACGTGCTCCCTGAGTCCGACCATGGTCGCTATATCGGGCTAATCCAATAGCCAGGGCCACTAGTGTGTTTCTTTGATTTTTATCCTATTTTGGTGGTCTGCTTTACTTTTTCTTGATTGACTGAATTGTCTCCGAGATCCGGGTCGCAACGACCCTTGATCTATTTTATTCACCCGAGTCTCGTGGGTTTTTCGGTAATCACTGACGTGAGAGAGAGTTGCAGTGAGGGACGAGCAGCCAGGAACCTTTGATCCGGTGAATCTTCGCCGTGCTCCGCCGCTGGCGAGCTCAGCCTCTGGACGCGTCGCCCCATTGAGGCCATGACCCCCAGAGGTCTCCGACCTCCAGCACAGACGATTTCGCCCACCAGGTAGTTTAGATTTCTTTCCTTTTGTCTTAGATTCAAGTTTTAGGTTTTGGTCAACTTAGATATTTCAGCTTCGTTCACCGTTATCGAACCCCTCTTTCGTTGCTCCGACCATCCACCATTCTCGCTGGTCTTCTCTCCACCTTCTATGCCCCTCCAGTCAACCTGATTCGTCCAGGAATGGGGTTTGGACCCTCCACCTCTGCCACTTCGCTGGAGGGTCACATCACGACGTGCCAGCCACCCCTTTCGTGCTTTGACGGGTCGAGGCATTTTTCCCTCGACCCAATGGTTCCCCTGTGCAGGTCAAAGCGTTAAAGAGGCCTCATCTGGAGGTCCAACTCAGAAGCACAGGAGCTCCAGGTTCTTCTCGTCGTCGCATCACTCCAGACGCTCCCATCCTCATCGGAGCCCATCAGCAGCTGCGGATCACCTTCAGCTTCATTTCGCCCAACTTAGCAGCATCGGAGGACCCTCCAGCAGCATGTATTGATCGCGCGAATCTCGCCGGCGGCGAGTTCTTCATGGTTCTTCCAGGAGCGGCCTCCACCGTTCGATCAGGCGTTGCCCCAGTTCTAATCTCAGCCCTCCGTTCACCGGGAAGCCTCGATCGTTGGATCTAGCTCAGGATCTCATCTGGAGCTTCGATCGCCGAAGAGGTACCAGTCGTTCTCCACCATTAAATCTTACATAGACCCCTTCCAGCCGTCAGATCTTAATAATAAGGGTAATTATCACTTAGGCCCTTCTTAGTTTAACATTTATGTTTCAGTTCTATAATTATTTTTTAAAGTTATTTTAGTTTGGATATTTTGCATGTAGGACCTTGTGTTTCTTTTATTTGCAACTTAGTCCCTATGAATGTAGCTCGTGTGGTTTGGCACGTGTTTTATGGTGTATTTGCACATTTTGTCCTGAACTTCCTTGGTGTTACTGTTTACATTTTTATAAATAGGAATGACATATATGCCCTTGTTTTTGTGACTCACATGCATGCCTCGTGCCCTTCTGGGCTTTTTGCAACTTCGGCCCTAGATTTTTAACACGTGTTAGCTTTTGGCCCTGGAACTTAATTTCTTTGCACTTAGGTCCATGTGTGATGTGTCCTTTCTATTGGTTGAATAAAATACAAAACAACTCCAAAAATTGTGAAATTTGGATACGTGGCCCTTGCCACTATGTAAAAATTTCAGTAATTTTTTGGGACAATATTATTTTGATTTTCTATTTTTAAAAATTCAAAAACCTTCATTTTTGCTACTGTTTGAATCATAAAATAAACTAAAAATATTAAAAACCCTCCAAAAATTCTAAAAAATTGTGGTATGCTTGTTTTTGTGTCTTCTTGTATCAGTTCAAATTTCATTTGATTTGGATTCATAAAACACCTAAAAATTGAAAAACCCTAAAAACCATATAAAAATCATTAAAAATTATAAAAAATTTAAAAAATGCAATTTCTTTTCCTGTAGTTTAGTTTTTATTTATAGTTGACATAAAATTGTCTCCAGATTTTTAGAGGCTATTTTCATATTTTTTGAATAGCCTTTCAAATCTGGCTGCACTGTAATCTTTATTTTCTTCCTTATTTCATATTTAGAAAATCAACAGAAAGGATAAAAATCTGAGAAATTACCAAAAAAAATTTAAAAATTATAAAACCCAAAAATATTTTTATTGCATTTTTTGGATTTGTTTTGAGATGTTAAATAATTAGTTGATTGTGACTTTTGACTTTGCTTTTATATTTTCTTCATAATTAAAAATCACAAAAAAAATTAAAAACCCATAAAATCCACCAAAAATATTTTCTTCTCTTTATTTTGATTTTTGACTACTTCGTAGGCCTCGTGCCAACCTGTGCTCCATGAGTTTGACCATGGTCGCTATACCAGGTTAAATAAAATAGCAAGACCGCTATTCGATTTTATTGATTGATTACTCTATTTTGGTGGTCTTCGATTTTTCTTGATTGACTTTGCCTCGCTACTCAGGTCGCAACGACGTTGATTATTTACGCCTTACCCCGATAGTGAGATTTTTGGGTCATCACTTCTCTGCACCATTATTTTAGACCCCAATTATCCTTGGATGACCATTCTTGCGCACCGCAGAGGTCGTAGTTGACTATGGGTCTGGAAGATCACTGCTCGAGCAATCATGGAGTTACCATAGACATGGTCAGCAAGCCAAAGGTCATATCTGATGAAAGTCATGTAACACCGCTTGAAGCAGATAGTGACTTTATTGTAGAGATCAGAGATACATACCTCTATTCGAATTATGCATGGACCCTAGAAACCCTCTATTCTGAGGATGACTGGGAAAGCACAGTCGACACAAGCTCCGATGGCACTTGGGAGACACAATCCAATTTGGTGATGTATCTTTTTGATTCAAATAATTCATGCCAGTTCAAACATGATGAATTCATTGTAGATCTGTTCGGCACATTGTCAGTTGAACAAGAAGCCATTGAGGTGAGCATCACTACCTCTAAATTTATAGCAGATCATCCACCTACCAGCATAGTTTTTGAAGTGACCGAGAAGAAGGACAGATCAGAACCAGAATTATAAACACTTTCGGCATGCCTCAAGTATCTGCTTTACTTGTGGGTGCAGGGAACATGTATCCAGTCATCATCAGCAACAGGCTGACCTCGGATCAAGAATCTATACTTCTTGAGGTTCTAGAGAAAAAACACAAGGCACTTGGTTGGCACGTCTCAGATCTCTGTGGGATAAATCATGCTATGTTCTCACACCATATATATCTAGAAGAAGCCAAGATATCCTGAGAGTTTCAAAGAAGACTAAACTCAAATTTGTGAGACGCTGTTATGAAAGAAATCACAAAATAATGTGACACGTGCTTCATTTATCCCATCTCCGATTCGAAATGGGTGAGCCCTCTACATGTAGTTTTGAAAAAATTCGGCTTCACCATGGTTACAAATGACAAAGGAGAGGAGATTTCTACTCGGGTACTGACATCCTGGCAGTGTTGACTACCGCTGTCTTAATGCAGCAAGTAAGAAGGACCAATTCCCCTTGCCATTCATTAGTCAAGTGTTGGAAAGACTAGCCGGCAAGGAGTTCATCTGCTTTATGGATGCGTACTCTGGGTATAACTAGGTGGCAATTTCCCCAGAAGATCAAGAGAAGACTACCTTCACTTGCCTGCTCGGCACCTATACTTTCATGAGAATGTCCTTTGGACTGTGCAACGCACCTGCGACATTCCAGAGATGCATGCTTGCAGATTTTGCTGAGATGGTAGGCAGTTTTCTCGAGGTGTTTATGGACGACTTCTTAGTCTATCGTGACAGTTTCGATTCCTATCTTGAGCATCTGGATATATTACTTCAAAAATGTCATGAAGTCAATCTTGTACTATCTTGGGAAAATAGCCACTTCATGGTCACAGAAAGGATTGTGATGGATCACGTTGTTTCCAAACATGGCATGGAAGTCGACCCGGCAAAGGTGGATGTAATTGCCAATCTAGAGCCACCTCAGACTGTCCAAAATGTGAGGTCATTCCTGGGGCATGCGGGTTTCTACAGGAGATTCATTCTTGACTTCAACGACATTGCATAACCTCTCACAGAGTTATTATGCAAGGAGATTGAGTTTAGTGTTAATCAACAAGTTCTCCTTTCATTTAATCTGCTGAAGGAGCTAATCACTCAAGCTCTGGTCCTACAGTCATAAAATTGGTCTCTCCCCTTTGAGATCATGACGGATGGTGTCAGACTTTGTAGTTGGGGTTATTCTAGGACAAAGGAAAGACAAGGCACCCTATGCCATTTACTATGCTAGAAAAACACTAGATGAAGCTCAGAGAAATTATACTATCACAGAGAAAGAATTGCTGGATGTGGTTTTCAACTTTGAGAAGTTCAAACCATATCTGCTGGGATCTAAAGTCACCATCTACACTGACTACTCTGTTATCCGATACTTACAACAGAAGAATGATGCTAACCCTAGACTAATCAGATGGATCCTTCTCCTCCAGGAATTCAATATGGAGATAAAAGACAAGCATGGGATTCAGAATGTGGTAGCAGATCACATCTCTAGAATTGAGAAGCAAGAGCCTCCACTGAGCAGAGCACCCATCATGTACACCTTTCTTGTTGAGTCGATTCTGACCGTGCATTCACTCCCTTAGTATGTCGATATTGTGAACTACCTTGTCTCCAATGTAGTTCCACAATATTGGACAAAGATCAAAAAGGACAAGTTCTTGTCCACTATCCATTTCTACCAATGAGAAGATCCGCTTTTATTTAGGGAATGAGCAGATTGTATTTGACACAGGTGTATCCCTCATGAGGAGCATCATAGTGTTCTCGAGCATTGTCATTCACTTGAATTTGGTGGACACCACTCTGGAGATAGAACGACATCAAAAGTATTATAGTGCGGACTCTGGTGGCCTACACTGTTTAATGATGCTGCAGCACACATCATGCGTTGCACTGACTGTCAGAGATTGAAAGGTGCCCTCACAACTAAAGACTACATACCCTTGAAGTTCATTCAGATTGTAGATGCATTCGATGCTTGGGGCATCGATTTCATGGGACCATTTCCCAACAGTCAGGGATATGAGGACATCCTTGTTGCCGTTCATTATGTGAGTCGCTGGGTTGAAGCTATCCTCATCCGAGCTGTAGACAGTCGTACAGTTTGTCACTTTCTGAAAGAAAACATCATATCGCGGTTCAGGATTCTGAAGATACTAAAATCAGATGAGGGTAGCCACTTTATTAACATAGAGGTCAAGAAATTAACAAAGGAGTATGGCATCGAGCATCGAGTCACATCTCCTTATCATCCCCAAACCAATGGGCATGGCTGAACTATCAAATAGAGAAATCAAGACGATTCTGTAGAAGCTTGTGAAGCCGGACAGAAAGAATTAGTTCCAGGTCTTGGACTCCGTCCTTTGGGCATACAGAACCGCTTACAAGTCTCCCTTGGGCATGTCATCCTACCGTCTTGTATATGGAAAACCATGCCATCTGCCCATAGGGTTGATTTATAAATCATTGTAGGCAATCAATATCTGCAACTTGGACTCGCACAAAGATGGTCAGAAAAGGAAAGAGGATCTGAACATGCTCCTGGAATTCTGAGACTATGCATATGATAACACCTTAATGTACAAGGAGAAGGTTAAACGCTGGCATGACCGACACATCAGACAAAAGACCTTAGAGACTGCACAGAAAGTGTGCTATTTGACGTAAAGTTGAAGATATTCCTAGATAAATTAAAGAGTAAATGGACATGTCCATTTAGAGTACAAGAAGTGCATGTGAATAGAAACATTGTAACATCAGAATTGTCACCTAATGCACAACCATTTGTCATCAACGGTCAGTTACTAAAGCCTTACCTCGAGCATGACACTTTCTTGGCCGTTGTCGACTCAATCCTAGTGATATGCAAGGAAGAAGCATCTACAACACCAGTAACATCGAAAGATTCAGATAATGTTACTAAAAACTCTTCCTTTACTTTTCTTACTTTCTTATTTTCTTCTTTTTCTATTGTATTTCCTATTTTATGCTATGTTTTCTTCATTCATTGCTTTTATACTTGGGATATGATTCATCTTAAGTATAGGGAGGATGAGTGATGTAACTTGTTCCTTCTTTGTCTCACAACCTATCTCCTCTCTTGTTGATATTCCAAGCTATACTTAGGTATATCTTACCCTAAGTATAGAGGGAGATGGGATGAATTATTGAAGTTGTCCATTCCCACCCTCGACCCTCCTTACATGTAAATACAGATTGTTATACTCAGGCTTATTTGATCTTAAGTATGGGGGGCGTTCGACTTCTCATTATTTTGTTCAGTATTCTTTAGTCATTATAGTATATGCTTTTCTATACTCAGTACGAGTCACATTTTCTCTTTGTCTCTTTGATCTATAAGGACATAGCTCAAGCTAAGTATAGGGGGGTCATATATACTCTGTATATATTTTAACCATAACTCATACTTTCATATTTTCAAAATAAATATAGTTAACACACTATATTTATACATATACAATGCATTAAGGCAACTAATAAAAAGTTGTATATTATTCTTCAAATTCTTTTTTGTATATATTGATTAATAAATCAGGTAAAAATGTCTTACAAAATGTCTAGAAAATATTTTAAAACGCTATTTGAAAAATCTTTTGAAAACTGTTTGAAAAATATTTTGTAAAATATTTTCAACCTTTGTAAATGTTTGGTTTGTACAAAATTTCTCTTCTTTTGTGAAATAAAAATGTTTTGAAAACCTATTTGCAAATGGTTTTGAAAATAGTTGTAAAAATATTTTGAAAAATCTATATATACTATTTGAAAAACTGTTGCAAAATTATTTTCAAATGTTTGTAAATGTTTGTAAAAATTATTTGCTAAAAATTTATTTTGAAATATAATTTTCAAAATCATTTGTAAAACCATTTTCAAATAAGTTTGAGGAATATATACACCATTCAAATAAATTCTTTACGAATTGTATATATACAACTACAAAAATAACTAGCCTTCAATCTGTGAATCCTCCAACCTCAATTATTGTAAATAAAAAGAGGCACGCACGTATAAATATCTGTGCATACTTCCTTCTTGTGCTAAAAGTCTTGTTGTTTTGAAAAATCCCTAAAAATGTGTAAAATCCAAAAATTACAAAAACATTTGCAAAATCTTCTTCAAAAAATTGCATAAAAATTTGTCAAACTTTTTCAAAAATCCAAAAAAAACAAAATTAGACAATAGCATTACAAAAATATTTTTCTTGCATATACATAGCATTCACATTTTTTGGAATAATATAAACAACTGAACAAGTCAAAATAAAGTCCGAAGATTGGAGCTTGAAATAGACCTTAATACATCTAATTTCAAAGGAACCCATTGAGGACTGGAAGTGGAGTTCTTTCATGTCACCTTGCTTAATTCTTTAAGTTCCATAAGAGTATGTTCATTAGTCAACTCAATGTGCTTACATAGAACCCTTTATATCATCCGTACGACCCTTGAGATGATGACTTGATTGGAAACCTCACACCTAGCACTTAGCTCAACCTAGATGGACTGTTGAAAAATCTTGGAGTCTATGTCGGGACGATGCAAGGCCGCTTCGTCAAGGGTGTCTCAGGAACCATTCTTGGGTATTACCGACACCGGTACTCTAACCCAGTTCTTTTGGTAACAACGACATCTAAAGACTGGAGTGGATTGAGATAATGCTTCAGATGGGGAATGGTATATCGGCATAACTTTTCCAAGACCCCAAAACAGTAGGTGGAACAAAAGATGCTATATCCACCGGGGCAGAAACAAGAATGCAAAAGTTGTACCAAGTCAATGAAAATATCCAAAGAAGCCTATACCGAAAATTCCACAAAAATTTGTGCTTCAGAAAAAGCCTTCTTCTTGGTGAAGAATCGATTTCATTGATCGACTTCACAAGGGAATGAAGACTACATTGGTCCATTCCGACTTCTCTTTACATTCTTCTAACTTCTTCCCCCATTCGGTTGTAAAGATCGAGAGCACCTGTCCTTAGAAGGGAATATCTGTCTCCACAAGGATGAGTTACCAGAAGAGCAGACACCTTGATGGTTCAATGGTTTTGTTTGGGAAGAGCTAAACAAATCCACACATATGGTTCTATCATTTCAAGGTAGCAAGAGTATGCGACTGGGAGGATGGTTCTGCCCCGGCTGTGAGTTGGACTGGATGGTAGTATGGAATCTGAGGGTTGTTATGTTATAGTTCCCGACTTCAATGTGGTTCCGAACAAACCATTAATCCAAAGGCCTTCTCTAAGCTCTAAACTTTGATTTTATTAGGGACTAGTTTAAAAGTTGACAATTATTTCAAGTTTTTTCTTTTTCTTTTCTTCATTTTTATTTTTGCACTTATACATAAGTGTTTTCTAAGGGCTAGCAAAGGCAAGCGTGGGGGGTGATGAATCTCCATTTCATCACCTTTATTATGTCATTTTGGCCTTAAAAAGCCTAGCCAATGCATGTAAATAACATTATTTTGTACAAATTAACATTCATTATTTGTTCCACTTATTGTATATAAAATACTATTTTCAATGCCAAAATTATAAAACCAAGGAAAGAAAATAAAAATAATAGAATGTCAACGATATTTTATGACCCTAAACCCTGAAACCCGGGCATCTTGATGACTGGGTCGACAAGGAATAAAGTAGGGGGAGATAAGGGTCGATAAATCCATTAAAAATCCTTTCTGTAATTCATTTATAAGTCTCTTTTGGGGCCTCTTTTATTTTCTATTCTTTATACCTCCAGCACGTATACTATGTGCACGCCCCTGAGCAGCAGACTCCCCAATTGCAGAACCAGATGGCGTTGTACCAGCCAAAGCCCCAGCCTGTGTGTTAGGAGCAATTCTTTCCATCCCCACTGCGACTTCAAGAAGTGAATTGTATGTGCGATAATAAACAGCAGTTGACCCGTCCTTAGGGACAATTCCTGGGTCAATACTCGACCAACCATTCAAACTACCAACAACTTCTGGGGAATAGTAACTTCCAACCCTACCAATCGTAGTACCAGCAGCCTCCGCAGTATGGGAACAACTGGAGGTAGGGATACCAGCAATCCGGCTACCGGCAGTCACCGTATTACTAGCAGCAGTTGGCTGCTCATTATCAGAATTCATACCACTCTCACCAAAACCAACAGTACTCTTCTTGCCCCCTCCTCACCACTTTTCTCAGGGATACTAGCAACAGTCTCCCCAACATTACCCCAATCAGAAGCTTCAGCAGGAGAATCTTTTGAGGTTGCGCTGGTAACCCGGCTCTTGCTTGCTTGGAACAATTGATGAAAACATGGCTGAAATGAGCCAAAAGATCGATGACCTGACGGCTTCCAAGATTCTCATTCCAGCCAGGGTCAAGGCCAATCCAAATAATTTCCAACACAAGGAGCATGTAGCTTGCGGCATTCTACCCCATTCAGATGAAAACAACTTTTTTTATCTCTAACATTGTTACTCTCAGGGGTGGTAGAATACTTCATCCATCGGTGTTTGTGAATTGAAAGCATATTGCATCAAATGGCGAGTCACCAGCCCGGCCAGCAGTAGGAGCTAAACACCTTTTTGGAGGAGCACCATCTATAGAAAATTCACAAAAAATGAAGAAAATAAAAAATACAAAAAGATAACAGCAGCACTGATGGACCGCTGGATGCCTTAATTAATCGCGTGTCGTTTTGTAATAATCGGGAAATCATGATCGATCAAAATTTAACCGTACGAATTAATAAATCAACGAATTAATTAATGTGCGGTTTTATGTATTTTTAACCTAGGCAAGTCCCAAGGTCGACTCAAGGAGGCAAAGGAACAACTTCGGATCAACTTAGATGAATTAGCTCACAGTTTTCCAAGATGATTTTTGTAATTTTTTTTATGCATTAAAAATGCAAATGCAAAAATGCAGATGAATTAGGTGATTAAGAAATCAAGCAATTTATCCAAATTAATTTTAATGTGATATTAATCCAAATTAGGCAAATTATATTTTTCCTAAAAACCTAATCCAACGATGAATGCAAAATGTATTTTTTTTAGAATTTTTGGATTTAATATGCAATAATGAAAAATGCAATCTTTTTAGGTATTTTTATGCAATTTTTCATGCAAACAGAATGTAAACAATAATTTTTTTGGAATTTTTAGAGAATATATGATTTTTATGAATTTTTTACTGAAAATAGAGTGATTGTGAGTATTTAATTTTTAATTAATCCACGAGATAAATTTATCTAGAAGCAAAATTATATTAGAAAGATATGTTAATAAACAAACCAGGAAACTTGAAATTTTGCAAAAATGATACTTGTAGATTTAACTAAAAACCAATTACAGAAATCACTCAAAAATTTGTTTTATGCACAAGACAACTCTGATTTAGATGAAATTTGGACAGTAGTTAAAAAGCACTCTAAAGAATCATCTCTAATTTTTTTTCATATTTTTTTTAGAGTAATATTTAATTAAATATGAATTTCAGATCTTGAATTGAGTAAAATATGCAAATTTCTCCCAATATAATTTTAATTAATTAATTACTGCTCATAAAATTACAAATAAATATCCAATAGATAAAGAATTAAATACTCTACAATACGCATTTTTTGTATTAAAAATTTATGCAAAATAGTTGTCCAAATTAGATCATAAATGTAGGGGTGTTCTTGCAATACAAGAATTAAAGAAACAAGTTGTGCCTAAGGGCACTTTGCAAATATGAAAGTCAGCGAGATAGACTATGCAATTTTTCCAAAAAATAAAAATAAAATAAAATGACCTTGATAAACATGGGTTCCAAAAATGGAACCCACTAGGGCACGATTGCAGATAGAGGGTGTGGACACAACGGCGGTGGACGCACGTGGGGAATGCAACCGTTGGGGCAGTGGTTGTCCGGGCGGCTGGCAGGAGAAGGCGCATGAGGAGACGCACGGTTGGACAAGCGAAGGACATGAGGGAGGTGGGGTCGTGCGTCTGGAAGTGCGTGGGATGTCACGTAGTGGGCTGGGCACGAGCAGCAGCTGGAGGTGGCCTGAAACAGCCTCGCACGACTAGGACGCGCGGTAGAGGCACGAGTCGTGGAGGCAGGGGTGCTCTGCCCTTTTCTTTTTTGGGACAGTTGCAGCAGAAGAAGGGTAGTTGTGGCTGGGAGGAAGCCGCGCGCACAAGCAGTGCACAACCGACACTTGTGTATGCGTGGTGATCGGCAGAGTTGGCGGCTGGGATGTGGGTGAGGCACCAGCAGAGGCGGATGTGCGCAGCGGGGGCATGCGCGGCATGGAGCTGGTTGGAGCAGCGTTGCCGTGTGATGGTAGGGGGTGCGCAGCAGGTGCAGTATAAGGGCTCTACGCGCGGGTGGCTGGCCGGCTGTGGTGGAGGGAACAGTGGCTAGGGACGATCGCACGCGTGGCTGCGCGGTGGCGAGGGGAACGAACGTCAGCGCAGCATGAGGTGGTGTGGGCTGCATGCTTGTAGGATCTGGGCTGCAAATTTTTTATTTTTTGTTGATTTTAATTTTATTTTATTTTATTGTTTCAAACAAGGAAATGAGAATATATGGTAGTGAATGGAAATGATGAGATGATGGTAGTAATGGTGTGAGGTGATTAAAAATGTGGTGACAAAAATAAAAAATGGTGATTAGGATGATTGGTGGTGATTAAGCCCCTGTACTTAAACCTTGCTCATCCCCGAGCAACTAAAATGAAATGCAAAAGTGAAATGATTTTGGATTCCATACCAAGGTCATGAACAAAAGGTGAAAATAGAGCTTGACTCGACCTTTGGATTAATAAAATGGCGGAACCTTATTGGGAATTGATTTAAGACCTAACATCCTTTAAGTTCCACAAGTCTTCTATTCAAATCGCCTCAACAGTCAGGTCAGAACAGATCCTCATACGCAAATTCTGATGACTATGAATCTTACTTGTACTATGTAAGTGAAATATAGCTCTCCACATCAGAAATGGTAAAGAAACATCCTCCTCTAATAAGGTAACTCTAATTCCCTAGTCTGGCAACTCTTTCCTCGAGGAGCGGGGTATTGCCTTCTAAGTTCAAGTGCAACCAGCTCAAGAAGAAGGGGTGGAGAGAAGAATGGACGGTAGCCAGTGTAGCTACCTATCCTAGGATGCTTGACCAGTGTAGCCAAGTCCTCCATCTGCAAGCTTTGAAGCTCTTCTTATTTTCTATACTTGTATATACACTCAGGCAGACATTTTACTTTTCAATCAGGCATGTCTACTTTTGGAGATTCTGCATTTTTTCTTTGTTTTCTTTTTTTCGACATATATACAAGGTGCAGCATGTACATAAAGAGTTTTTCTTCTTGAGCCAGTAGATTATCCCTCTTTTGAAGCTTTATTGCAACCCACAACATCCCGTCATTAGACGTTAATGCCCCTAGACTAGGTTGAGATGCACTACCCTCCCTAAAGGAAGACAGATGTTTCCACCCGTGTGCTACTCCAAGCCAAAGGATTCTACCTCCTCACCACCTCATCAATGAAGAGTTACGTGTATGGTGCTTGTCCAAGTTAGGTCATTGTCTAAAAGAATTGTGCGTGTATATGATATATTCTATTTAGACCAATCAAGATGACATGTGAACATAGACTTGCGGACTCAAAGAATTAAGTCACTTGACCTGAAAAATCTTAACTCCGGTTCCTTTAAGGTTCCTCTGAAATTAGGTAGATTCAGGTCAAATCAAATCCATCCTCGACATCTATTCATAACTTGATTCAAAATCCACTAACTTCTTACTTTGTATATGCTAGATATGCAGATGAGATGTAGATGACATGCAATGTAGATGAATGAAGTGCAAGACACATAATTTTTTTTGAATGCAAGGATAATATGCAAGAGTAAAAAAGAAGCCTATTTTTTGTTTTTTTTTTCAAAAATTTGGTATACTTCCTATTTTTCAACAAACTTTACAAAAATATTATTTACAAGATTTTTACAACTTTTTACACAAATAAAATACATATTATACAATATACATACAATATAAATATATATTTATTTTACAATTTTTTTTTCAATTTTTACCCACCCCGTAATTATTGCATAATATATACCAAAATATGTGAAAGTACAAACTATGGGTAAAGTATATATGTAATATATGCATGCCCCCCTATACTTAGTGTGTGCTATGTCTTTAGAGCACGAGAAGCGAGGAAAAAGACATAGCTCGTGTTAAGCGTAGGAGAGCTAAAATAACAAAAAAGTATAGAAGTTGCTCCGCCCCCTATACTTAGGCTCTGGCAGCCTAAGTATAGAAGAAGATCAAAAATGGGACGGGCGATGTTAAGATGGGAAATGGATGAGTATACACATGAGGGGCATAGGTCCCCCCTATACAAGCTCTGGTCAGCCTAAGTCTATGACATGAGTGAGTGTGAGAACTGATGAGATCTGTAGAATGTATAGAAAATGATGAAGAGACTCGGGTCACTCTCCCCCCTATACTTAGTATATGGTCATCCTAAGTATAGCCATAAAATGAAATGATATGGAGCCAGGTCGAGTGATACGAATCATCGGGGAGGGAGGGAAAGAAAATATATACAAGGGGGAGTGAGAATATACAAGGATCAAGAAGGTTTGTGACGAACCTTCTTGCGAGAGCGAGGAGGTGGATAGTATACATATGTGTCACTGTCAGAATCATCCTCAGATGAATAATAGTGAGGTGTAGGGATCGTCCAACGAGGGTCGACACACGGCTGCTTGCTCAGACATGGCTTAAGAACAGCTGAAGTGATCTCACTTAGTAAACCACCTCATCCGAATCCAATGAGGATTCCTCCAAAAATTTCTTCTCTGGTATGTTGAAGGAAACTTTCTTAGTCAATTTTCTAGAACCGGGATCATTGAGAGGGAGAGGAGAGTGAAGCACCTTGAGGGGTTGGGGGGAACTCCTCGAGGAATCAATTCTCAACTTTCTCTCACTGGATAACCAACTAGAGGAAGGAGCAACCGTGGTTTTGGGTGGTGCTTTGAAGGTCCGAGATGTGGTGCGGTGCTGACCATGGGTTCCTCATCAGACGAGTCACCATATAGATTATAATATTCCTGAAGGGTCATCGCACGTCTCGAGAAGGTGCTAGTGATCTCAGTTGGCATGGCATTATTAGTCACGGATGTCGGATCATCGAAATGGTCAAGACAATCAGCAAAAATCGTGTTCAACTCAATGACAGCTTCAGATTGTAAGTCTTTTATTAAAGCTGACACAATGGTGGTGATGCAAGCAGCATGAGTCATGGATGTGTGGGGAGTCTATAAACCAACGGTTGACTCGATAGTCGATATCTCATGTGTAGAAGAGAGTTGGGACTCATCTACCTCTTGATGGTCACGACTGTCAACAGCTTTCTGGGTCACCTTAGAGTAGAGTGTGCCAAAGAATGGGTGAAGTTGAAGTGCTTCCAATGCTGTAAAATCGATTTCTCGAGTCTCGCAATCTATAGTCGCCTTAGACAAGGCTAAGAATGACTTCCTAAGAATAATGGGAGACTGGGTAAACTATCTTCGGTGCTCAATGTCAATGATCGTGAAGTCTACCTGGAGTAGAGCACCTTGGAAAGTAATGATGACTAAAATGGTTCCTCTCGACCATTTGATAGATCGATCAGCCAGCTGAACAATCTCTCTCGACTTTCTGATTGGCCTAAGTTTGAGTTTGTCAAACATAGAGGTCGGGAGGATATTTATCGGTGAGTCATCATCGATTCTTGCATGGGTAAAGCTATGTCTTTGATTTCACATTCAACCCTAGGCAACTGCTTCACTCTGCAGCTCTTGATCTTTCTCCTCATCACCAAGGAGGTGGTCATAGACACTATGTATCTCTCAGATCTTGTCCTCTTATAGCCCAACCTCTTATGCATTAATTTACTTCTCACAAATCATTTGAGGTCGGGGAAGTGATCTATGACCTTTATTAAGGGAAGCTTAAAAATCATTTCCTCATCGAGTGCTTCCTTTAAAGCAGGATCTATTTTTTTAAGTCATTTTCATTTTCAATTTTTATGTGATTTTTTGGTATTTCAATTTTTTGGTCTTTTTGGATTTTTCAAATTTTTTTGTGTTTTTGATATGTGAAGGATGAGCGGGAGAAATTGTAGGCTCGAGATTTGAGGACAAGTGGTTACTAGAAGAGGGAGGTGGAATGGACTCTAGTTGTACAAAATGTGTGGGTTCCCAAATGCTCACTCAGTTTTCAACATCAAATCTACTTACTTCCTTTTCCACTTTCATACCCATGCTGGTAGAAATTGAGTGCAATATTTGAGTGACATCTCTCAACTTGTTACCAAATGATTCATTTTTCTCAATAAGTCTAGAAATATCATCCTCCAAAATGTTCTCATGACAAATCATGGGAGAAGCTTGTTCAGTTGGAGGATACTGCTGAGAACTTGGGGTCACATACTCAACATACCTAGACTCGACATGTAATTCTGATTTAAGTATAGACCATCCGAATTGCAGATATTGATCAGAGCCTCATTTGTATTAGATATATTAGAGACTCGTAGATTGAATTCATGAGTCCAATCCCCTGTCTGTGTAGGCTCTATGAATGGCTGATATGAGGGTTGGTCAATGTAAGCTTGATCACTAAAGTCAATCAATTCTGGAAAATCATGGCATGCAAGCCTCTCCATTCTAGTTGTTTGATTAACCAAGTTGTACCCTAAAGTCAAGTCAGGATGTTTATGTGTGATTTGTTGACTTGTCCCATCATTCATATGAAGAGGAGATGAAGTATGTGGGGGTAGGTAATTCTGTCAGTTATTCGTCTCAGCAGTGGCTTGCTTATTGAATGGTTCTTTAATTCCAGCAAGCTCTCGAGAATATGGTGAGTCAACCTAAGATGGAAGTGAATCAGGAGTGCTAGAATGTGGAGTAGGTAAGAAATGCGGAGAAGTGGAAAAGCCAATCGAAGGTCTGACTTCATCGGATCGAGGTGGAACCAACCATGGGTAAGGGTCTCCCATAGGTGGTAGAGGATACATGGAAGATGGAGAAGGCGAAGATGAATGGTATATGGTCGAGGAGGAGTGACCAAGGAGGTCTGGGTATGGGGACCAATATCTCGACATCTTGAAGAGAAGTGGATGAATGTAAGCAGATCGAGGTAGAAAACGTTCAAGTACACAGAATAACGCACACAAAGAGACACAAAACAAACTCAAGAGCAAACCCCAAATTCACCAATTATACACGTGAGGGCCGTAATGTTTCGGACAAATTATCTTGTCATTTTTTGTTGGTGATAAATGCAAGTCTTGAAAAATTAATGAGTTGTTAGGTACATGTACTCCCCTACAGACTGTCCTGATTCTCACGAAAAACCCACTTTCAGACAGTATATGAGTAAGTGTGGATCATATAAATATGGCTACATGTTTCTTGAGGACAAAGGCTTATAAGGTGTCCTCTAAACCTCCTACTCTGCTAACAAAATCCGGACCATTTACCAACTACCAATAGATCCTCACTGAAAAGTGGATTATCGTTTTGAACCAGTAGTCTATATGAAAATCCTAGCTTTGGCTCTATCCTCGTGTCGTCTCTCTCTCACTTGCAAGTAAATTCATACAATGACGGGGTTGCTCTCCCGCAAACAAGGGTTAATTTTAGTCATTTTTTTGGTCCAATTCAATTAGCAGTCCTGAGTTTAGAGATTAGTTGTCATTGTAGTTAATCCACACAAGTAATCACGTCTACCGTCCAGTCCCAATTCCTTTATCCTAAGTTAGAAAAATTGAGAGAGGGGATCGGAAAAAGCCAATGCGGTCGAGAAAACAATGATGAATGCTTGAGTAAGAAAACTTGCAGTGCCTCCAGCTCTCTACAATGCGAGATGCAATACTGAATTGAAATTTTACACTATATGAAATGCAAACAAGAAAGTCATTCCTAGACTGGCAATTCTATTAGCGAATGATGAACAAATTGATTTTGACTAATAGATCTGCGGCTTAAGTGTGTCTCGTTAAGTGTGATGTGTGGTCCTATAAAGTACGGGCACAAGAACAAATTTGCTCTGAGAGTCGCGAGTGCAGGTCCTATTCTACGTCAAGCAAACCATACGACCACGAAGAGTCTGATGTACAATCCTGATACACGCGTGAGATTCCGAATGGAATCCATTAGAAATCAAGAAATTATTACAAGTTAATGAATTTTTTTCAAAAAATAAAATCCCTCTTCAAAAAATCTTCTAGGCTCTCAATAGCCGGCACGCTCTACGAATCACCAGCCTCTGATGCTCTTCGAGATGCATCAACTTCAAGAAAGCTGCTCCAAGTCCACCGGGCCCTCGCAAAAAAAGATAAAAAATTATATCAGAGAGAGATTTCAAATTATATACAAAAAATAAATAAAAAAATAATTGGAAAAAAGAAATAATTACAAGGTAGTTCGGGGTTCAGATTACCCGAATGAATGGAAAACCTAAACCTAATTTTTTAAAATGATTCTAAGTTGTTCCTTTGCCTCCTTGAGTCGACCTTGGGGCTTGCCCAGGTTAAAAATACATAAAACTGCACATTAATTAATCCGTTGATTCATCGATTCGTGCGGTTAAATTTTGATTGATCATGATTGCCCGACTACAACAAAACGACACGCGATTAATTAGGGCATCCAGCGATTCGTCAATTGGTGTCGTTGCGGGGAGATGATGAGATGTGCTCTGCCCCTTTTTTTGGACAGTTGTAGCGGTAGAAGGGCGGTTGCGGTAGGGAGGAAGCCACGTGCGCAGGAAGTGCATGGCTGACGCATGTGTATGCGGAGTGGTCGGCGAAGTTGGCGGTTGGGACGCAGGTGAGGCACCAACAGAGGCGGATGTGCATGGTGGGGGCATGCACAACCAAGAGCTGGTTGGAGCAGCGCTACCGTGTGATGGCGGGGGCACGCAACAGGTGCAGTAGAAGGGCTCTACACGCGGGTGGATGGTCGGTTGTGGTGGAGGGGACAGTGGCCAAGGACGGTCGCGTACGTGGCTATGCGGTGGCAAGGGAACGGACGTCGGTGCAGTAGGAGGTACCGTGGGCTGCACGCGTGCAGGGCCTGGGCTACAAGTTTTTCATTTTTTTTATTGATTTTAATTTTTTTTGTTTTCAAACAAGGAAATGAGAATATATGGTAGTGAATAAAGATGATGAGATGATGGTGGTAATGGTGTGAGGTGATTAAAATAATGTGGTGATAAAAATAAAAATAATGTTGATTAGGATGATTGGTGGTGATAGTGATGGTATGATAATAATGGTTGTGATGATTTGTGAAGATGTGTGAAATAACAACAACAAAAAATTGTTAGATAAAAAATGAGAAGGATAACTTACATGTGATTCGTCGATGGTGCGGAGCAGCTATGCTGGACTCCTGTTTTCGCCTCGATCCGATTCGACGAAAAATCGAAGAAGCTCGGTTGTGACCTGAATAGATGCACAACGACATGAAGAGTAGCCCTCGTGGATCTCGCCTTTGCGACCATCATTGCTCGATCGAAGTGTGCTGAAGCTGTCATCGACAGCGCTTGGGGGATGGTGGTCTCTCCCTCTCAATTGAAGAAATAACGGATGATCATGAATGAAGGAGGAGATGGGAATAAAAAAGAGGAGAGGGAAGTACGAAAAGAGGTTGAGAAAGTGGAGGAGTGGTGGAGAAAGTGGTTTGTGTGATAAATTGGAGTAGGGAATAAGTAAAGGGAGAAGAGAAAAATAAATTAAAAAATAAGTAAAATAAGTAGACTACTAAAAATAATGAATAGAAAATAAAGTAGAAGAAAATATTTAAAAAATATAAATAAATAAATGTAAATAAATAATTAATTAAAATAAATAAATAAGTTACGAAAATAATATTAAAATAAAATTGGGATGACACGTGGCGACTCCAGGAGTAGCCATGTGTCGCTCGCAGAAAATTCAAAAATTAAATGTAAATAAAAATAAAAAAGAAAAAACAAAGGGGTCAAATTAAAAAGTGGTCAACATGAAAGTTGCTCGTCTCGATAAGATCTACAACTTTCGTGAAGGACCAAAATCAAAGGAAGTCATATGTACAAAAAGTATTTTTGGGTGGTATCTTATAGATATAAAACACCGTATTTTTATCTTTTGCAAAATTTTTTGTCATTTCTAAACAAGAGAAAAATTAAAATGAAGTTAGAGAAAATATGAAAGGATTATTTACAACTTGATCTCTTTTTTTATTTTTAATAATTAAGAAAATAAAAAGATAAAAATAAAGGGTATTTTGGTCAATGTGTATAATATACAATAGGGGCCCAAAACCCAAGTTTCACATACGATCTCCGATTTTTATGAAATTGGTCTTGTTTTGAAGGTCTTTGAATGTATATAACTTTAAAAGTGAGTAGACCAAAATAGGATACTATATGAGAGAGATATGAGCATTTTAAGGTTCTTATTCTCAAACTTGGATTTGGGTTTTATTGGACAATTTTACAAGTTAGTATTTTTTTGATATCTTTCCTTTATTAGTGTTAGTAATATATATACTATAGAATTGATTTTATTGGATTTGGAGTTAGTATAAAATAGATACAAATAGGTGATTTTAGCTCATATACAGTTGAATATTTACAAGTGAATTGGCTCCTTATTTAATGCAAATATGAATGTTAAAATGCAGATATTATTTACACATGCATGAATGCTAATTATGCAATATAAGTGATGAAATGCGGCTAATTACTTGGGAACAAAGCTCTATTTTCAACTTTTAAAGTGATGAGTCACATATTCATCAACCACCAGACCCGGTGGAGACCAATCAGCCTTAGAGATGCCAACACTTGCAATAGATCCACAGCCAGTCAAGGAAGTCGAGCTGCATTTTTTGGTCCATCACTTGTAGATGATTTTGATTCTTTTTGCCATCTTCATGTACAAGATTTTGATTCTTTTTTATCATCTATATGTACATAACGATATGAACAAAATGGTGAATGACAAAATTTCTGATTATTCACATATTCTATTCCTTGAAGCTATGAAAAAGATCAAAAAATTAAAATTTTGAAAAATGCTTTGATTGATCCTTCAATTGTGGAAATCAATTAAAACTTGGTCTTGAATATGCCACTAATGAAAGCCATGGAGTACATGCTGACAGTAAAGAAAGGACTTAAAAAGCATGTACGACAAGGCACCGACCTCGACCCTATAATTCCAGAAGCCATAGTGGAAAGAATGAAAAACACATCCTCACCATAGACACCATCAACGTTATCAGTAATCTCCCATATAAGAAGAAAGACAAGGGAGCGCTACTCATCAGGTGTAGCTTGTTTAATCAAGAGTTCGAGTGAACACTACTCGACAGTGGGTCTTCTGTCAACCTTATGCCAGCTTCGCTACTTACAGAATTTGGGATAGGTCCGCTTAAACCCGCCAAGATGATTATGAATTTTGCAGACAAATCTGTCAAGCAGTCTAGGGGTATGTTGGAGGACGTGATCATCATGGTCCAAGAGATCCAGTTCCCTGTAGATTTTATTGTGCTAGACATGGACGTCTCCACACCTCTGCTCCATACCCCCATTATCCTTGGCCGACCGTTCCTCCAAACAGTCAAGGAAATAGTGAACTACGTTACTAGAGAGATTACATTTAGCTCCAGCAGCAATAAAGTGAAGATAGAGACCAAACATGAACTGAAGCCAGCAGAGGTTGCATCTGTGGTGAGTGTGCATGCATCTAACTGTCATGAAGACTACGACTTTCTTGCAGAAATTTAGGACACAAATTTATTCATGGATGACATCGAGATCCACGAATTCCTTTTCCCAGAGGAAGGAGTGGAGAAAGTAGTCGAATTCGCTTTTATCGATGATAATGAGATCTTTGCTGATGCGCTTAACAAATTTTGTGTGAGTCCCCTAAGTCTTGAAGGCTTGGAGAAGATTATTGAGGATTTATACATTACAAGGTCATTATTGAAAAATTTTGTAAATCCTTGGATTATGAAGTTGAACAGACAAAGATGGATACTGAACTGATGAAAGAGCCAATACTTGCAGTGATCGCTGAAGTCCACTGAAGTAGCTCCCACTCCGCCAGATCTCATACCTCTACCCTTCAACATGAAATAGGACTTCTTTGCGTGGGAACCAAACATGTGTCCGATCATAATCAATTCCCATTTGAGCGAAGACCAAGAATCACGTCTAATGGAGGTTCTTGAACGAAATCGCAAGGCGATAGACTGAAAGATAATGAATCTCCACGGGATCAATCCATCCCTGTGCTCGCATCACATCTACCTCAAAGACGATAGTAAACCCTTCCGCCAGAGGAGACTGAATCCAAACCTCCCAGAGGTTTTCATGAAAGAAATTCAGAAAAGGCGTGATGCGGGGTTCATATATCCCATCTCTGATAGTAAATGTGTGAGTCCTCTACATGTAGTGCCAAAGAAGTCCGAGATCACCATTGTTACTAATGATAAAGGAGAAGAGATTTCAACCAGAGTGTCGACCACATGGTGAGTCTGTGTGGATTACAGACATCTGAACCTCGCCACAAAGAAGGACCACTTTCCATTACCCTTCATCAACCAAATTCTCGATAGATTGGTCGCGAAGTAATATTTCTTCTTCTTGGATGCCTATTCTAGATACAATCAGTTCACCATTGCTCTTGATCAAGAGAAGAGACGTTCACTTGTCAATTTGGGGCATACGCTTTCTGACAGATTTCGTTCGGGTTGTGCAACGCCCCCGCTACATTCCAGAAATGTATGCTAGTTGTATTTACCATCATGGTGGGAAGTTTTCTGGAGGTATCATGGACATTTTCTTGGTCTACGAGGATTCCTTTGATCAATGTATGTACTATTTAGACCGAGAACTGCGGAGGTACTGCGAAGTAAATCTTGTGCTTTCGTGGGAGAAAAGCAACTTCATGGTGACAGAGGGGATCATGATGGGTTACGTTGTATCGAAATGTGGCATGGAATTTGACCCAGCCAAGGTGGAAGTGATTTTTAAGCTTGAGCCACCTACCAATATCAAGCATGTCCGTCCATTCTTAGGACACATTGGTTTCTCTTGATGATTCATCAAGGATTTTAGCAAACTTTCCCAACCATTGATTGAATTGCTAGGAAAGGAGAAGGATTTTATTATTGATAACTGTGTGTTCACACAGTTGAATGATCTGGTTATTCAGGCCACTATCTTGTAACCACCGGATGGGACACTACCATTTGAGATTATGACGGATGCCTTGGATTATGATATCGGTGCCATGTTGGGACAGAGGAAAAACAATGTTTCACTATGCTATCAGAACATCAGATGAAGCTCATAAGAACTGCACTGTCACCGAGAAAGAGCTACTAGCGGTAGTTTTTGCCCTAGAAAAGTTCAGATCACATCTTCTAGGATCCAAAGTGATTGTCTATGCAGATCACTCTGTCATCCGGTACTTACAAAGCAAGAAGGATGCCAAACCTCATCTGATCAGATGGATCCTTCTCCTCTAGGAATTCGACCTCGAAATCCGTGACAAACCTGGAGTGAAGAATGTGGTGGCAGATCACCTTTCTAGAATCATTGAGATATAAGCTCCTGAGCAAGCCATCACTCCTATCACAGAAATCTTTCCAGATGAAGCTATCCTTTCTATAATCTCACTGCCATGGTATGCTGACATCGTGAATTACCTCGTCTCTAAGAAGATCCTGAGGCCAAAGATCAAGCAAGACAAGTTATTAGCAGACATTCACTTCTACTAGTGGGAGGAACCACACTTATTCCGTGAGGGAGCAGACTGCATCTGGAGAAGGTGCATACCTCAGGAGGAAATAATAGGTATCCTAGACCACTGTCATAAGCTTGAAGTCGATGGACACAATTCTGGAAAGAGAACGACGATGAAAGTGCTTCAATGTGGATTATGGTAGACAACCTTTTTTAAGAATGCAGTTCATTACCTCAAGAGTTGTACTGACTGCTAGAGAATGGGTGGAAACATCAGCTCTAAAGACATGATGCCTCTGAAATATATTTAATATCAATCGTCTTTGATGCTTGGTGCATTGACTTCATGGGGCCATTCCCTAATAGTCAGGGCTATGAGTACATCCTGATGTTTGTTGATTATTTTAGTATACGGGTGGAAGTTATCCTCATCCGAACCATCAACAATAAGACAGTGTGCAGGTTCCTTTGAGAGAACATCATTTTACGATTCTAACTTCCAAAAATCCTGATATCATATGGGGGCAACCATTTCATAAATAGAGAGGTCAAGAAGCTGAACAAAGAATACGGCATCAAACATCGTGTTGATGCACCGTACCACCCACAGTCAGATGACTTAGCGGAATGTTCAAATAGGGAGATTAAGACTATCCTGCAGAAGCTTGTATGACCAGATAGGAAGAATTGGTCCCAACTCTTGGACTCGGTTCTTTGGGCTTATCGCAAAGCGTATAAGTCTCCACTTGGCATGTCACAAATCTTTATGGGCATTGAACTTGTGTAATTTAGATTCTGAGAAAGTGGACAAACATAGAAAAGTTGATCTGAACCAGTTTCTTGAATTCAGAGACTACGTGTATGACAACAGCCTCATGTACAAGGAGAAAGTGAAGAAATGGCATGATAAACACATCTGAAGGAAGACTTTCAAACCTGGACAGAAGGTGTGGTTGTTTGACGTGTGGTTAAAAATCTTTACGGGCAAACTGAAAAGCAAATGGACATGGTCGTATATCATCCACACTGTGCATGACAATGGAAGCCTCTTGATATCAAAACCATCATCTGACGCACAACCCTTCATGGTTAACAAGATAGTTGTTAAAGCCATACATAGAACCAGATACATTCATGTCCATTGTAGATTATATTCAAGTTGTATATGAAGATGAGCTGATAGCCTCCAAATCCGTCGAGTCAGACAAAGCAGAAAAAAACATTTTTGAATGATCTTTCTTTTTCTGCTTTTCTTTTTTTAATCATTTTTATTTTCTTTTTCTTCCAAAAAGTATCACCCCTTTCATCTTTGTTGTATGTAGGATGTATTTTGTCCTAAGTATGGGGGGGTGTATACCCCGAGTTGTTCATTCTTTGATCCCTCACCTCTCCCCTCGACTCTTGATACTCTGTCTATACTTAGGGATATTTTATCCTAAGTGGGGGGACATGTCAAGCCGATGATTTTGTACACTCCCACCCTTGACCCTCCCTGCCTTGTGTACAGTCTGTTATACTTAAGATTATTTCATCCTAAGTATAGAGGGACGGTCAACTTCTTATTCGTTCATTCTTTAGTCATTGTCGTATTGACTATCTTATACTTAGTACGAGTTATGCCTTCTATTTTCTCTATGACCTATGAGGATATAGCTCAAGCTAAGAATAGGGAGGTCACATATACTTTGTATATACTTTAGCCATAACTTGCACTTTCGTATTTTCAATACCTATGGTTAAAATACAATTAATTAAGTGTAAAGAACATATTTGTATAAAATTCATTAAAATTCTTTATATATACTGATTAATAAATGGGGTGAAGATATTTTGCAAAATGTTTGAAAAATGGTTTGAAAATCTTTTTGAAAAATCTTTTGAAAATTGTTTGGAAAATATTTTGTAAAATGTTTTCAACCTTTGTAAAAATATTTTGTTGGTAAAAAATTTCGTTTCTTTGTTTGAAATAAAAGGTTTTGAAATCTATTTGTAAATGTTTGGAAAATGGTTGCAAAAATATTTTGAGATATATATATATTGTTGGAAAATCTTTGCAAAATGATTTTCTAATTTTGTAAAATGTCTGTAAAAATTACTTGTCAAATTAGTTTTAAAAATAAAGCTTTCAAAATATTTGCAACAAAAATCAATTATTTTGAGAACTATGTACATAGATTCAAGCAAATAAAGATTATTTACAAACCTTGTATATACAAACTTGTAAATTCCTAAAACCCAATTCTCTAAATAACAAGATGCACTCCAATGTTAATATCTATACCTATTTCTTTTCCCAAAAATTTTGTTTTAAAAAATCCCTAAAATTTTGCAAAATTAAAAATCCCAAAAACATTTAAAAAACCTTGCAAAAATTTCATAAAAATTGCAAAACCTTTTCAAAAATCCATAAAAAGATCAAAATTAGAAAATTGCGTCACAAAAATATTTTGTGCATTGTGCATAGCATTCACATTTTTCGGATTGAAATTGTTAATGTTTAAGTAAAATCCAAAGATTGGAGCTTGGTTGGACCTTAAATCTACTTAATCACAAGGACCTTATAGGAACTGGAATTGAGACACTTCAGGTCTACTAGACTTAATTCTTTTAGACCACAAGACTTGGTTCAATGTCTTCTTAACTGCCTAAAGTAGAATATTTCGGAACATGCACACGACTCTTATTGATAATGACCTAGGTTGCACACCTACACCTTACACTTTGCTCACCTCAATTTAAGTGGTAGAGGGATGGATTTGCCGGCATGAGATACAAGCCAATGGAAACATCAGAACTCACACATTTGTGGCCATTGTACCCCAACCTGATCCAGTAGATATGAGGTTTAAAGACAGAAGTTGTGGGTTGCAACAAAGCTTTAAAAGAGGGATATTCTACTGACTCAAGAGGAAAAAGTCTGTATGTAAATGATGTTGTATATAGTATTCAAAAAAATGCAAAATCAAAACCTCCAAAAAAAGTGGACATGCCTGAATGAAAATGAAATGCATGTCGGAGTTTGTATATATATGTATAGTCAAATAAGCAAGTTTGAGCTTCAAAGTCATATGTATGTGAGCCTGCGTCCGGATGGCTTGGCTACACTGGTCAAGCATCATAGGATAGGTAGCTACACTGGCTAGCATCCATTCTTCTCTCCACCTCCTCTTCTTGAGTTGCTTGTACTTGAACTTAGAAGGGAATACCCCACTTCTCGAGGAAAGAGTTGTTGGATTGAAGAATTAGGGTCACCATGTTGGAGAAGACTGACTTTTAGCGCGTCAGCTAAGGAGAGTTACATATCACACACGCTGTACAAGATAAATTCATAGTCATAAGGGTTTATGTATGAGTTGGTTTATTCTAACCTGGCTATTAACGAGACTTGAGCAGAGTGTTGTGGATCTCAGGGGCTGTTGTGTTTCAAACTCATTTCCTAATAAGATTCCGACCACACCTAAAATCCAAATGTCTGACTTAAGCTTCAAACTTTGATTTTGTGAAGACAAGTTTAAGAGTTAAAATCAATCCAAGTTCTTTCTTTTTCTTTTCTTTATTTTCTTTTTCTGCACTTATAGCCTTAAGTGTTCGCTAGGGACTAGCAAATGCAAGTACATGGGTGTGATAAATCTCCATTTAATCACCTTTATTCTTTCATTTTGGCCTTTAAACTTTAGCTAAATGCATGTAAATAGCATTATTTTGCATAAATTAACATTCATTATTTATTGTATAAATATTATATGAAATACATAAAATAAAGCAAAAATAAAATAATAAAGAAAAGAATAGAAAAAGAGATAAAATTCCAAAATTATTTTATGACCCTAAACCTCGAGACCTAGGCATCATGATGTTTGGGTCGATAAGGAATAAAGTAGGGGGAGCTAAAGGTCAAAAACACAATAAAAACCCTAATTTTTATTCTCCAATAATTCATTTTTGGGACCTATTTTATTCTTTATTATGTATACCTCAAATAAAGAAACTTTGTACATGAAAGTTGTAGATAAAATTGTATAGAAAAATACAAAATTTATTTCACATTAAAATAATATGCAATGTTCATTTATACAGAATAAAATTCCAAAATCCAAACTTCTCAGACCGGTATCTTCTCCATATGATCTCAAAAGGCATCAAAATCACCTCTAATTGTATATAACTTTTAATAAACTATTTAATGAAAGTAATTCCATCCAATTTGGAGTCGATGTAAAAGTTAGGTTTTGGACCCATACTATACTATATACTTGAATAAAATATTCATTTTATTTATTCTTTATATTTTTTATACTTTTATATTTTTATAATTTTATAAATATTATTTATAGTATATGTACATATTTAGAATAAAATAAAACCACAAATAAAACACTAAAATAAAGTAACATATAAAAAGACATAGATGAATATACTATACTCATACCTATGTAACTAATACACCTATTTATTTAAGTGTGCATATTATATCAGAAAAAAATAACAAAAATATATTTGTGCATATTAAAATAATTTATAAATATAGAAATTAAGTCCATAAAATAATGAAATCAACTATAGGTAAATATACCTATGTTTATACTTGTAAAAAGTAACTTGTAACAAATTGATCCATAAGAATAAATAAAAAATATACTAAAATACTACATGAAATAATAAAAAAATTCATATTATAAGAAAAAATAAATTTGATTAATATTTATTTTGAATTATTTCTACTTTTATTCTATCTTCTGGTGTTTTCTATCCGACGTGGCTCAATCAGGGCCGAGTCAGAGTTGACTCCAGTCAACTCCTCGCCCTCCTTGTTTCTACGGCTATCAAAGCTTTTGACCTATCTTCCTCATATTTTTCACGCTTGATTCTTTCATCCATTTAGCTTGATGTCTTCTTGACTTTTGCTCCTCAACTATTGAACTTACACGTCGACCCTTCGTATCGATCTAAAAGCTTTTGAATCATGCGCGAGTCCCGACTCAACCTCACATGTATAAAACATCGCTTCCCACCTCTCTTCATTTCTTAATCCTTCTTCCGCCTCCAAACCCTAGCTCTCTCACATCTAGGAGAATCCTGGTGACAGTAGGATGCCCTAGGAGAACTCAACTACCCAGTTGGCATTGAATCAAAGTTGATTCGAGCTCAGCCACGTCCTCTGTCGCGAGCTCGCTCCTGCTCGATCCAGGTCAGGTAGAGTACCTTTATTTCTCGTATTTTCGTTCCTCATCATAGTAGCAGTGTAGGTTAGGCTTTTGTTTCGATTGATTTCGCTTGATATTTTGTAAAATCCAAAAAATTACCTCGCCGGAGCTCCGACTCCGTCGCCTTATTCCGTTGTGCTCGATTGTTTTTCACCCACTCGGTAGCCCACATCTTATTTCCCATCATTTCTCCTTCGCCTCCAGTGCCTCCAGACACCCAGATCTCACAAAGATCTGGAGATCAAGTCCTCCCTCTATGTTGTTTGCTAGAGGGCACCACCACGCTCCATTTACGCTCCATCCGGCCTGCTCCGACCATCGGAGCGATCACCTTTTGTCCACTAGCAAGCTCCTGCAGGAAACAAAGAGAATAAATCCCTTTGTAGGGGTCCTCGAGGCAGGAGCGTACCCCCCCAGGTCTCGACCCTTGCTGGAGCCCTTCTAGTGGGTTTCAAGCCATTTTGAAGGCCCGATCTATTACGGATCGACTCTAGTGACCTTCTGAGCTCCTCAGCAGCCTCTGGGAGCATAGGAGCGAGGAGAGAGAAACTTGATCGAGCGAGCTTTGGGGAGGAGTTCTTCTTAGTTCGTCCAAACACATCCAGAACTGTTCGATCAAGCCTTGTTCTTCACGCGTAATAGGAGATGCCCAATCATCTGAAGCTTCAGCCATTAGATCCCTTTTGGGGATCTAATCCCAGACGTTCACTCCCAATCGTCATCGCCTCCTGTCAGTCTGCTGCGTGTCAAGTGGGATCTGCATCGTCGTTGGATCATGCTTTAGGAGGGTATTTTGCGCAAATATCCTCTTTTGTGTTTTAATTTCAGTCCACAAATATTCATGTGTAGTTTAAATATTTTCATAATATTTTCATGTTATCCCCGGTAGTTTCACTATTTACATTTAGGTCTATGCCACGTCACCTCACGTGCTCGTACGCGTAAGGGGGTTGGGCTTCTTACACCAAAGCCCCTAGGCTTTTTGTATTGTATTTCACCTTATTATTGAATCATTAGTATATTTTTTTTGGTAAAATTGCATTTAGACATGTGCACTTTGTACTGATTGCAAAAATATCCCTTCAGGTATATATTATTAGATATTTTTGAGAAAATCATGTATTTACCCCCTGTATTCTTTGTGGTGTTCAAATTTGGTTTATAAACTTTAAATATTTCCAAAAATACCCCTGCTAGAATGTATTTTCTTTTTGTAGGTTTTATTTTGTGAAAAATAGCTCAAGGTTTTTAAAATTTCGTAGAAATTCCCATAAATACCTAATATATCTATCTATCACATATATTTTTGGTTGGGTATTGAAGGCATATTTTCTATTTATTAAAAATAAAAAATAGATCTTTTATTTCTTATTTGTAGTAAAAACCCCTAAAAAATATAAAAACATGTTGAAAAATTCCAAAAAAATAGATTGGGTTTAGTATTGTATTTTGTGCCTCCATGCAAAAAAACGCTAAAAATCGAAAAAGAAAATATTATTAAAAATCTCCAAAATACTTATAAAAATATAAAAAAATCTTTTAAAAATTGTAAAATATTCATTTCTATTTCTGAATTTTACTTATAGTATAGATTAACTATAAAAATATGTTTTAAGAATTTTGGACTTATTTGATATTTTTAAATCCTTAAAACTTCTGACCTATTTATTTAATTGTTATTTTGGGATATTTTTTACTTTAAATATATAAAAAATTATCAAAGATATCTAAAAATCACAAAAATAGTAGAAAAATATAAAAAACACAAAAACATTTTATTTTTGCTAATTTTAGTTATTTTTAATAGTATTTATAGTTATATTACCTTGTATTATATATAATTCAATATAAGCATTTATTATATTAAAAAGAAAAAGAAAATCAAAAATCAAAAAATATAGAAAATATAAAAATTAAAATCCAATAAAATACACAATTAAAAACCCACAAAAATTCAAAATACCTAAAAACTCAAAATCATTTATTGTCTTATTCAACAAATTTTGTTTGTCTGTCCTCCGTTGTGGGGTAGGATAAATTGTCCACTCTACAAGTTATTGTAGGGTATTGAACAACATCTTACTACCCTTATTAATTTAATGAAATTAATGTCTTGTCATTCATTGCAGTCGGATAATAAGCTAATCAAAAACCACTTTCGATTTAAGTCAAATTAATTTCGAGCGGCAAATTTTTTTACTTGGGCAACCCCAAGGTCGAACTCATGGAGGCAGTTGTCTCCTTAGGTAGATTTTAAGCAAGTTCCAAGGTTTGATTTTCAGGGGATAATTTTTTTAGGTCTTTTTCAATGTATTTTATGCAAAAAGGAAAAGACACATGCAAGATCGGGCCAGTTTACAAGTTAATTCAGAAATATGGTCAAATTGATTCCAAAAATTTTGAAACTTGGATAAATGGTGAAATGAAATGAAATTAAGCTACTTTAATTTTTTTGGATTTTTCTGACACTAAATGGATAACTGTGAATTAAAAATGAATGTAAGGAGATTTTAATTAAATTAATTTTAATAAATACCAAATCACAATATTTTCAGATATAAAAATTATCCTAGATAGATCTAAGTGTGAGGAATCCAGGAAAATTAATAAACCTAAATTTCTATGTGAAATGGATCTATTAAAAATTAATTAAGGAAATCACTAAATGATTTATTCAGCCTCGGGATGTGTACAAATGAGTTGATTTTTTTATACAATGTGAACTTAATTATCCTATGTCTAATGTGAATTTTTGGTGATTTTTGGAGTCACAGAGAAATTACTACAAATTAAAAGGCATAAATGGGCAAAATATGACAAAATTCCACCAATTAATTAATAATAAAATCCATTGTTCTTACAAAAATGTGCCAAGTGTCACATATAAAAGAGGACAAACTAAGCTACACAATGCAATTTTCAAACTTGAAAAATGACTTAAAATGAATGCCTAAAGATGTGTGCAAAGACAGGGGCCTAAATGCAATTATAGGAAAAAAATTGATAAAAATAAAACGTGCTGATAGGGACGTATATGTAATTACCTATAATGTTGAGGGGGTGGATGCAAATTTCCCTCAGAACATGTGCTCCTCATGTGTGGGCTCCTGGCAGGGACTAGGATGCAAATATGAAAACCTCCAGGGGCCTCGCTGTAAATTACCCAGGCCGCACGTGCAGACCACGTGGGGGTCCCAGGCTCGGTGGACTCTGGAGGCTCGGATTGAGGCTCAGGTGCTATGGAGGCTCGGACTTGGCTCGGGGTAGCTTCGGGGGCTCCGAGTCTAAAGGTTGGGGCGGAGGCTCGGAGGCAGATACGTGGCACGCCGTGGACCACAGGATCAAGTGACAATCCAACGGCTCTGGAAGCTGAGGTGTGGCGCAATGCAACCCGTTGGATCAGAATGAATCCAACGGTCTCTGTGTCTCGATGAAGATGATACGTGGACGATCAGCAGCCGTTGGATCAAGATGAATCCAACAGCGTCTGGAGCGCCCAGCAGGTGACGACATGGCGTGCTCTGGTGCGTAGGATCCTCCTAATCCTATGGCTACGGAATGAATGCGACGTGGAGTCCTCCTAACCGTCCGATCAAGAAGATAAGACAGATGCTGTTCTTCGTCTCCAACCAGCTCGCCGCCTCCTGCGGTAGAGATGGCTGGGCTCCGGTGATCAAGCTCGAGCTCTGCCTCCTCCTCTGGTCATCAGTGAAGCTCACCGGAGGCTCCAAGTAGTTGGGAAGACTCGTGGAGGCGTCGGGGATACTCATGCGGACTAAGGAGTGGCTGAACGACTATGGAGAGCAGTGGCAAAGAAGCTCGAAGGAAGCTCCGATGAGGTTCCGGTCAGTCCAAATTGAAGTACCTGCATAGGGTTAATGGCTAGTCGAGGCATGCATATGTGCTCGTGGGGTGACCGTGCAGGCGGAGTGAGGCCTGAGGGGAAGTGAAGAGGTCCAGTGATCGAGCTCCGCTAAGGTGGCGGAGCTTGCATCGGCGTGAAGTGGAGTGGTTCGTCGGAGTGAATGAAGGAGTGCGTGAAGGTGCCCGTTCTGAGGCAATGCTCGGAGGATGGTTGGTGGAGCGTGAAGAGGATCATGGACGGTGAATAAAATGGAAGAAAACTTGAGAAAAAGAAGAAGATCGGGAGGGAGATGGAGGTGTCTACCTGGGGTCAAAAACTCAGATGAAGCTTTTAGGTCTTCGCTTAAGGGCCGGTAGTTTCTCGAGCTCGTGCAGCGCCGTGGAGGAGCTACTACACGGCGGAGGTGTGCCGCGGATCTCACCGGAGGTCGTCGACCGTCTTCGCTCGATGTCGTGCCCGATTGTTGTCACCAATGAGGAGAATGGAGCTCAGGGAAGCCTCATGTACTAGCGGATCAGGGTGAAGATAGCTGGAGGCGGTTTATTTATAGGTTGGATATGGCGGTGACAGGTGATGGAGGGTGATGTTGGTGGAGGTTGTTGGACATGCGAGCCCACGGCGAGCCATTATGCAATAAATGTTATTGCAATTCACTCCTTAATCTGAAACAAAGAGTACATAATTTGCATAATAGGTCCCTTAGTACAATTAGGGTTATATACCATGGCCATCTTGATGATCATACAGCTGTTGATTCAATTATTGAATCATAGAGGCTGGTGCTTAGATGAATATCTAATGAGTTAGATTGAGGACTCATCAAGCACCGTCAGATGATTGTTAAGAGATGATCTCCAGCCTGAGTAGGAGAAGGCAATCATATCTCATTTAGGCTGATATCTGACCGACCTCTTGATGCAGGTCCTCTGCATACGAATAGAGATTAGGAGGTGTCAGATAAGTTGGGTCAAAGAGTTGACTTAACGAGAACGAGATAACCAAAGTCCTATATCATATGCTGTCATGATATAGGCACGCATCCTCTGACCGGAGACAGATGTATTACTATATGTCTGAGTATGTACATTTGGCAGACCAATAGGTTGATGACCTAATCAAGGTCTATACACCGGCGCGCTGGTGTGCATATAAGGGCATATGAGTAATACGATCTCTCAAAGGGATCATACAGGTTCAGTTACTGAACCGGAAAGACATGAGCTCACTCATGAGATATTGGGAAGAATCAAATTCCATGCGCATGGTCGTCTCTCTTTGGAAGCTTGACTGAATTTGTAGGTTTGATATATACTTTTGGAAAGTATATGATCGAGACCTAGGTATGATATATGCTTTTGGAAAGTGTATGATCGATACCAACTCCCAATGATCGAATGAGAAACTTACTGATAGAACCCTGAAGTAGACAATGTAAAGTTGATCTTATACTTCGGGTTTACTCCGAGTCTTCCAGTATGCAGGATGTACAGGTATTGGGAATACCTGAGAGTGATGTGACCATAAACGATTGTATAACCATGACGCTTCCATTCCTAGGGAGTGATGAAACGGGTCTGGATTTTAGTGACTCCTCTCAGTAGAGAAGTAATCTGATCTTAGTCCAAATGTTGGACATTGATCTGAATGTGATTCAGATGCAATGAGAAGATTAGATTTGCGGTCTTGATTTGATCAAGCATCTATGGGAGGCCCGCGATCTGGATATGAGATATGATGTCAATATCCATGTCACTATACGTGGAACAATACAATCGCCATGTCCTTATCTCCAAGTATTCGCGGAGAAAGCGCATTATCCTTGAAAGAGTTCATGGATAATTCTATTGTTGATATATGTATCCGAGCATTGAGAAAATGGATAATTAAATGTGATTTAATTATCATGAATAATATGAATTTGATTCATATTATAAGGAGAGTTATCTTAGATAATTAAATGTGATTTGATTATCAAAGATGTAGATAATGTGAATGTGATTCATATTATTTGAGTACATGAGAATAAGTTATCCAATATAATTAAATATGATTTAATTGTTATGGATAAGAATAATGTGGATAGAAATATCCAATTATTCATAATATATTATAAATGTGATTTATAATGTATTAGAGAGAGTTAATTATAATTTACATGTGTTGATTAATTATTATGTGTATTGGATACACATTGTGTAATTAATTGACAATGTAAATTATATGTTGTTTTGGATTGTGAATTTGACTCACAATTTTTCTATAGCAATATTGCAATATTCTCAAATATAATTGTGAATTATTTTTGAAGAATAAAAAGCCAACAAAAATTGTTGGAAATAAATAGAGGAGATTTTCAAGGAGATATGCAATCTCATGGATTTCCATGAGATTGCTCTCTCCATGGAAAGAGGGGGGTGGCACATCATTCCTATAAGGAATGTGTGGCCGTCCACTTTGGAAGGTACATGGAGATGAAATCTCCATGTATCTTCTCTCCTTATTTATTGGTTTGATTTGGATTAATTTGTATTCCATTTTGTCAAATATATTTTGATCTAAATTTGTTGGTTTTACCAACAACAATCTTAGCCATTGGATTGACATAAATCAATCTCATCCATTGATTTTATATGTCACATGGATTGAGATCCATGGATCCCAAAACCCTATAAATAGAGAGGCACACCATGCTCTCTATTTTACACAACACATCTCTCTCTCTCTTTCTGTCTAGAGGTCAGCCCTCTCTCTCCCTCTCATGGCCATCCACCATGGATGCCATGGAGAGGTTCTCCATCGCCGTGGCATCGTCGTTATGCTGCCCGTTCTTCTGCTCGTGGATCTCTATCTCCTTCGGTGCGCCTCGCTCGTGAAGAAGACGTCGGATTCGTGTGTCGAGATCAGGAGATCCGCCGCTTGGATCATCAACATGGATTGCGAGAAGCACGCGGTTCATCCCCGCGCTCGCAAGCGTCTCCTCCGTCGGATCGGACTTGAGACAGGAGGTCTCTTCGTTTAGAGACTCGATCGCAACCACGCTTCAAGAGGTAATCCTGATTACTTGTTTGTGGTTTAGACGAAACGATCCGAGAAGTGTTCTTGGATCATGTGGTTTCGTCGTATAAAAATTTTTAAAGTCCGTTGCATCGAGCAACTAGTGCGACTAGTCGCACCTCGTCGTATTCGATACGACGCTCATGCTTCCGTGATGCACTTGAGGATCTAACCATATCCTTCAAGTGGTATCAGAGCCTTAGGTCGATGGTTTCGAATATGATTCGCTAACCGAGGATGACTTGGGTTCGTTAAGGTCGCGAAAGTTTTTATCGCATTTGATTTCGCAGATCTGTTTAGTGTAATTTTTCGGCCATGTTTAAATTGTTTAAACACGAAAATAGCACTTAGATTTTGTTCCCCATTAAATAAGGAAACCATAGGATCTGAGTTTGCGTAAATCGGATTTCGTATGCTCTAGATATGGCCGTTTTAATGAACGTGTATGCACTGTTGCGGGAACTGTGAATCTGAACGTGATTAAAATGTTAATTACAGTTTAGACTTGCCTCGAAATGCGTGAAACATCACTTGGTTTCTGTTCTAAATCAAATTAGCAAACTTTAAAAATTTACTTTGCTTAATTTTGATTTAAATTGATTGAGATATGCTAATTTTAGTAAGTAGGGGTCACTGCTGAAATTACTTTCCTAATCAAGAACCATGTGATTGTCAATTAATGAAATTAATTGTTAATTTCGAGAAATAATTATGGAAAATATTTGTGAAATATTAGAGAATGATTATTTTCTTAATTTACTTGGCCCCAATCAATTAATTGATTAGATTTGATCTAAATCATAATTGAAATCACAATCATCAAACTCTTGCTTGAATAGGATTGGGAATTTGTCTAGCAAATTTCCTTATAATCAAAATTTTTTTGATTACTATATGGTATAATTTCGGTTGAAGAACCGATGATCATCTCAAGTACAAATTAATCAATTTGGCATTATCCTTTCCCGAGGCGGATATGGTGTCTAGTCGGGGATCGCTGGGGTAGCGGGTTGCAACGTATGCGGTCCGTCCCACTCCCGCCGGTACTGGCCATGACAGCGGGTAGGGCCGGGTGATAACAGGGGGTTCTCCACGAGGGTCACCATAAAAAATAGAAGTGTTGTCGCCGAGGCGACCACTCATGGAAGACCGCTGCCAATCAGCAATTAACCCACAATCCAAAGAATACAACAATCAAGCTCAAAACAAATGTGAATTAATCTTTATTTTACTCTACCATAAAATGTATAATGGCAAATATGTAGAGGTCGAACCACAGAGAGCAATACAAAATGCAATAGCCTACGTGCCAATCTTAGTCATCCTTGTGTGGGTTTTTTTTTTATATATTTTTTTTTATTTCTTTTTTTTTTATTATTATTAAAATATAATACTTAAGTATCATGTATACATATAGATATATAATACAAATTCAATATATATATATATATATACATAGAGGTTAAGCATAGAACTTATAATACATGTAATATATATATATATGTGTATCTGAATATAATATAATATATATATATATATTATTTTTTTCTTTTTTTTATATCATATTAAGATTAAAGAGAGTTCATATTACTAAGTATATATAATATATATATATA
The DNA here is from genome assembly GCA_037367405.1 of Ottelia alismoides. Taxonomy (NCBI): domain Eukaryota; kingdom Viridiplantae; phylum Streptophyta; class Magnoliopsida; order Alismatales; family Hydrocharitaceae; genus Ottelia; species Ottelia alismoides. The sequence goes on from JAZKJV010011305.1 coordinate 659,501, forward strand.
TATTTTCTTTTTTTTATTTTTGGATATATATAGATATAGATGTATATACCTAAAAGGGGTGTTATAATATTCACAAAAATACTAAAAAATAGTCAAAAATTCAGGAAAAAGATCTTTTTGGAATTTTCATGGTTTTTTACTGTTTTTACAATTTTTTTGGGTATTTTTGCAAGTACTTTTAGCATTTTAAAATAGCTAAATCAAAGCAAACAGTGGATTGGGTACTGGCCGTCACAAAAATAGAGATGAAAAATAGCTAACAGCCTCAAAAATGTTCCCCTTTAATTTTCTAACAACAATAATAAAATGTAGCATAAGTAGGGCCTGAGTTTATATTTTTCTGATTTTTCTTTGATTTTTTATATTTTTTTGAAGTTTTTGGGTATTTTTGAATTTTTAAGGTTTTCTTTTTGAGTTTTTTAGGGATTTTTGGTCTGACACTAATATAGGACAAAATGCACTGCATATAATTTTTTTGGAATTTTTCAAGGCATTTTCATATTTTTTTTGGGGTTTTATGAGTTAGACAGGGACTGAAAGACAAGTTTTTGATTTTTAATAAATGCAAAAATGCAACAAAATGCAAAACTAAAAATATGGCGTTCAAGCATGACCAAACAGGGGCTTAAGTCTATTTTTGCAAGATTTTTCGATTAAATATGAAGCATGAAATAAATAGACAAAGCCTTCAAAAGTTAAATGGCCTGGCAAGGGTATTTTTGCAAATCAAATAGTTGGCAGGGGCATACATGCAAAAATTACAATAAAAATACACTTTAACTTTTATTTTCAGGACCATTTCATAAATACAAGAACCCGGCAGGGTTTAGATGCAATATTCACGCGCCTCACGTGGTTGCTGCACGTGAGGCGCGGAGGGACTACAATGTAAATATAGAAACATCAGGGGGGTCCACTGCAATTTTTACGACTTATTTACAACGAAATACTTTATTTTTGGGAGTAAACTCTGAATACAAAAAGTAAGGGGCGAGATATGAAATTTACCCCTTAAATAAGGCCTTTCATCCTGCGGCGCTGGAGGCGCCACTTATACACGTGGCGATCATCGGACGGCGGACTTCGTTTCGGCGATGAAGGGCTGGAATTAGAACATCCCGGCTGATCTGACGGTGGGTGTGCTTCTTCATCGGACGGCTGGCATGCAATCTGGGCCCTCCCCGCTCGATCCAACGGTGCAGAGGGCACCAGGAAGAACTGGGAATGAACTCGCCCTCGGCGAGCTTCGATCGGGTCGCTCGAGCTTCTCCGGGCACCTCCTGCGCATCTGAAGCGTCCTGATCGTAGCTGGGAGGCCCCCGCGTCGTCTGACGGTGATCTCATGGTTCTTGGGGGCCTGAGTCGGTGGAGCGAGGTCGGAGAAGAAGGTGGCCCCCAAGAACCTCTTCCTGGTCAAAGCAAGCCCAGAAGGGCTCGATTCCTCGTGGTACCTGCACAGGAAGGACCGCGGGCGAGATAGCTATCTCCTCGACCCGGGGTTATGAAGCTGCGGTGCAAGATGGAGGTGGGCGGAAGGGCTCCGGCGAGCGGCGGAGTTGGAACCCTGATTCACCAAGACCGAGGGTCCTGGGTTGATCTGATGGGTGCGAAAGATGGAGAAGACGACGAGGAGCGAGATGGGATGATCGAGGTGGTCGGATACAGTGAGGTTCACGATGAAGAAGTCGCCGGAGCGGAGCTCCGGCGAACTTCGATTTTTGCTTTTTACGCTAATGTGATCAACTAACAACTAAACTAACTACTGAAATGAAATGCTAACATTAAAAACTACCTAAGAATGCATTAAAAGGACAGCTCTTATACCTGGGGGCCTCCAGGGAGCAGGGCGGACGCCGGAGCTCCGCCGCGTCAAAATTCTCCTCCCTCCGGCCAAGTCTCGATGCTGGGCGACTCCCCCTGTCACGAGGAATGATCCAGGCACAAGATCTAGGCTTTAGGTTGGAATGAAAGTGGCCAAATTCGAGGAAGGAAGCGGAGCTTTTTATTTATAAACATTGGCGAATAGCCTTATTGACCGGCGATTATTTCATGATCTAGAGAGTATTTGGTTGATCTGTGATTTCGGCGGGCATCATGGAAGATTGGGGAACAAATCTTGTGAAGGAAGCGTTGTCGATTGATGGATGGTGTGCCCGGGAAAAAGGGAGGAAATCGGGGGAGTGGACTGTTCAGAGCTGCCAGGCGTGGGATGGGACAGTTGACCAGGGGGTCAACGTTGGCCGGCGTCTCATTGGGCCACGTAAGCCGCTACGAGACAAAATAGCAAGACTGAAGGAAGATTGATTTATTTGACATCCGAAATGATTTTATTAATTTTTGCTTATAAAATAAAAAATGTGTATTATTTCGTGTAGTATTTATTCCTGATTTTTATTGAATTTTTCGAGGTGTTTTATTGTAGTTTTATTTTAGTAATATGTATATGTATGTATTTACATGTATTTTTGGATATTTTATTTTTAATTTATTTATTTTCTTTTATTATTTTCTTGGCTTATTTTATAAATTTATAACTTATTTTTGTGAGTATAAAGATATTTTTGTTTGATTTTTATAAGTTTATTTGTATTTTTAAATAAATAGGTCTATGTATTTGTAAGTATCTATATAGGTACTTTACCTATATATTATACACATTGTATTTATTTAATTAATTTTATGTGTTTTTCTTAAGGATTTGTATCTTTAATAGGACACATATACTATATACATTATTACAAAAATATAAGAGATTTGAATAGTTAAAGAATGTTCTTCCCCTTTTATTTGTGTACATACTCCATGTAGGTATCTTGCCTATATATATTACATAGTTTGATTTTATTTTCCAAATTATTTTTGGTTTTATTCTAATGTCAATATGTGCATGAATTATATACATTATCTATAAAATTCTAAAAATATGAGTTTATAAGAATAATGAATATTGAATAAAATGAATACTTTAATCAGGTATTCTGTGCAAGAAGGGCCAAAAACCTAACTTCCACAGATGGACTCCAAAAATTATGAAACCAATTTTATAAAATAGTTTATGAGATGCTATGTACAATTAAAGGTGAGTTTGGGTGATTTGGAGTTTGTATTTGCAAGATATGGGTCTGTGAAGTTGAGATTTTTGCTTTTTATTTTGTGTATAGAATGTACACTGAGTTTCATTTTTATACAAACTCAATTTTGTATTTTTATTTACATTATTATCTACAACTTTTATGAACAAAGTTTCTTTATTTGATGAATAAATAGTTATGTACAAAATAGGTGTCAAAAATGCATAAATGGATGAATGAATAAATGAGATATTTATTGTATAATTGGCCCTTATCTCCCCCTACTTTATTCCTTGTCGACTAATTCCATTCTGGACTTGGTCTCGGGGTTAGGGTCATAAAATATTTGCAATATTTTATTCCTTTTTCTTTTCTTCTCTTTATTCTATAATTTTGGCATTAAAAACCTTATTTAATGTATAATAAATACAAATGAATAATGAATGCTATTATGTCCAAATTAATGCTGTTTACATGCATTTGCCGGGGTTTTTGAGGCCAAAATGATAGAATAAAGGTGATGAAATGGAGATTCATCACCCCCCTATACTTGCCTTTGCTAGTCCCTAGCAAACACTTATGCAATAAGCGCAAAATGAATAAAGAAAAGGAAAAGGAAAATGCAAGAAAGATAGAGTGAATTGGGGTGCTTTCAGTGCAATGCATGTCCTTACAAAATCTGAATTTGGAGCTCCTGTCAGACCTTGGGTGTGAAGGTGTGTGGAACCTAGTCGGGAACCAGCTCTAAAGTACAACAGCCTTCGGTAATCACAGAACTCGGTTCAACCCACCTCAATAGCCGGGTCAGAACTAGTCTACATCATACGCAAACTCTTATAACTATGAAGCTGACTTGCACAGTGTAAGTGATATGTAGCTCCCCACCTCAGAAGTGACAAAGAAACAACCTCCCCCAACTTGGTAACTCTAAGGCCTCGGTCTAGCAACTCTTTCCTCGAGAAGCGGGGTATTCCCTTCTAAGTTCAAGTGCAACCGGCTCAAGAAGAGGGGGAAGAAGTATAGACTTTTGGAAGCTCAGCCAGTGTAGCTAAGTCTCCCGCTGCAAGCTTCATGAGATGTAACATGGATACCATAAGCTTTTGCTTCATTGAACTATATACACTCCAGTGGGGTTATTAAATTTTCTATCCGACCCACCACTTTTTTGGAGTTCCTTTTTGCAATTTTTTTTTTCAATTGTATCTGTACAGCATATCTACATGGTGCAGCATATATACAAGAAATTTCTTCTTGAGCCAGTAGACTATCCCTCTTTTGAAGCTTTATTGCAACCCTCGGCTTCTGTCTTTAGCCTTCATCACCACTAGACCAAGTTGAGGTGCACTTCCTTCACTATAAGAAGAAGAGAGGTTCCGCCTAGAAGTACTACCCTCATATGCTACCCCAAGCCAAAGGAAACTGCCTCCTCGCCACCTCATCCATGGAGAGCTATGTGAAAGGTGCCAGTGTCCAAGTTAGGTCACGGCCGACAAGAGCCATGCGTGTGTTTCGAAAAGTTCTAGTTAGTCCACTGAGGTGACTTGAACCCAGTCCTGATTTCTCAAAGAATTAAGTCTGAATAGACCTGAAGTACCTTAAACCTAGTTCCCATAAGGTTCCAGTGTAGTTAGGTGCGGTAAGGTCCAACCAAGCTCCAATTTGAGATTTTCTGAGACTGATTCAATCATCAAGCTTCACTCAAAAAGAATATGAATGGTATGCTTATGCTATGTGCAATGAATGATGCAATTTTTCACAAACATTTGGACGGATCAAAGAATGTTTTTACAAAAAGAATCTCTGCACAGGAAGTACGAACTGACAATGTTTAAAGAGTATGTATATTTATTTACACAGGCGTGCTGCTTTATTTTCAAAATTTAGGAAATTTTTAGCGACTTTACAGGTATGAAGGAAATAGTTTATTTGGGTATGTATAGAAAGAATTGTATGTATCTTGTTTCTGATTTACTAGTATCTGCAATGGTGTTCTTAATAGCTTTTTGAAAATAATTTTGCAAACTATAGTACACGATAATTTTTGCAATCCTTTACACACATTTGAAAACTATTTTTGCAAAGATTTTTCACACTAAATGTAGATATATACAATTTTCACAATACTTTTAACAAGCATTTTTCAAAACATTTGCACATAGGTTTTTCAAATCCTTTCTTTCACACAAGGAAAAATTTTGCAATCAACATCGTTTCACGCATTTGAAATTATTTCACATCAAATTTTCCAAAACTGGTCACACTATTTTTCAAATCATACTGTATAGGTATCTGATTTATTAATCAGTAGGTACAAAATTGTATTTGACGTATAGTATGGTTCTGTTCTTATACACTTTATTTGGCTTATTCCTCATTTACAAATGAAAGATTTTTGTGCAAATTCCTCAGACTTACTCGAGAAACATTTTCACAAGGGTTTTCGAAAACTCTAGTCCAAAATAATTTTTGTAACATGTACACGCATTTGAAAACCCTTTTACAAATGTTTTACACAACACAGATAGATTTTTCAAAACAATTTTTTGGCAATCAACTTTTCACAATCGTTTGCACACTATTTTTCACATATTTTGCTTTCACTCAAAGAAAATAGGTTTTACACACAAACTAATCTTTTCAATCGTTGAATACTTGTTCACGCTATTTTCAAACAACTTTCACAAGATTTTTCAAAAAAAAACGTTTCGTAAAACACTTTTCTGACTTACTAGTCAGTATAATTACAATGAGTCTGAGGAACTCACAATCATCTTTTATTATTATAAAGCTACTTTTTACATTTTATTTTGTGTTGTAGTGATATTTTATTTTTCAGTATGAGTTATGGCTTTTAGTATATACACAGTATATACGACCCCCCTATACTTAGCTTGAGCTATGTCCTCATAGATCGAAAGGAAAAAGCAAAGACATAACTCGTACTGCGTATAGACAGATCTAGAGAATAAATACGAACGAAATGAATGAATGAGAAGTTGACCGTCCCCCCTATACTTAGGATCAAAGAATCCTTTGTATAGCAGACTGTTTACAAAGCGGGGAGGGTCAAGGGTGAGAATACACTGATCGTACTCAGATTGTCTCCCCCTATACTTAGGGTAAGATACTCCTAAGTATAGACAAGAAGAGGAGACAATGGAGAGGATCGAACAGAAATCAAGAACCCTAGGTGCTCACCCCCCTATACTTAGGACCAAGTACGTCCTAAGTATAGAAAACTGTCTACAAAGGCGGCACGTTTTAGGTAGAAAAAGAAAATAGATAAGGAAAAGAAGAAAAGAAGAAAAGAAGAAAGTCAGAGCAATAATGGTTGGAGTACATCGTCTGAATCTTTTGGTGCTGCAGGAGGTGTAGAGATATCCTCGGGGTGCACTAACTGAATAGAGTCAACAACGGCCAAGAATGAATCTGGTTCCAAGTAAGGCTTCAGTAGTTGGCCGTTGACGACGAAGGGCTGTGCGTTAGGGGACAATTCTGATATAGCAATGCTTCCGTTGTCACGCACTTCACATACTCGAAATGGCCCTGTCCACTTACTTTTTAATTTACCTGGGAATATCCGCAACTTTGCATCAAACAACCACACTTTCTGCCCAACGTCGAAGGTCTTTCGTCTGATGTGCCGGTCATGCCAGCGTTTCACCTTCTCTTTGTACATCAAGGTGTTATCGTATGCGCAGTCTCGGAATTCCAAGAGCTTGTTCAGATCATCCTTTCTCTTCTGACCACCTTTTCGTGAGTTCAAGTTACAATTACTAATTGCCCAAAGGGATTTGTGAATTAATTCCACGGGCAGATGACATGGTTTTCCATATACAAGACGGTAGGGTGACATGCCCAAGGGAGACTTGTAGGCCGTACGGTAAGCCCAAAGAGCTGAGTCCAAGAGTTGAGACCAGTCTTTTCTGTTTGGCCTAACAAGTTTCTGCAATATAGTCTTGATTTCTCTATTGGATAACTCCGCCATGCCATTGGTCTGCGGATGATAAGGAGATGCGACGCGGTGATCGATGCCGTACTCCTTCGTTAACTTCTTGACCTCTTTGTTGATGAAATGACTACCCCCGTCGGATATGAGAATCTTCGGTATCCCAAACCGCGAAATGATGTTCTTCTTCAGAAACTGGCAAACTGTTTTGCTGTCGGCGGCTCGGGCGGGGATAGCTTCAACCCAACGACTCACGTAATCTACGGCAAGAAGGATGTGCTCAAAACCTTGACTGTTAGGGAAAGGTCCCATGAAGTCAATGCCCCATGCATCGAAAACATCTGCTATCTGAATGATTTTCAGAGGCATTGAGTCTTTGGCAGTGAGTGTTCCTTTCAGTCGCTGACAATGAAGACATCTTTTAACAAATTCTGCTGCATCCTTGAATAACGTGGGCCACCAGAGGCCACACTGCAATACTTTCGCTGCCGTACGATCTCCAGAGTGGTGCCCACCGGATTCGAGCGAATGACAATGCTCGAGGACACTAGATTGCTCCGTCTGAGGAATGCACCTGCGCCAAATACAATCTGCTCCTTCCCTGAATAGAAGGGGATCTTCCCACTGGTAAAAGCGGATGGTCGACATGAATTTGTTCTTCTGATTCTTCGTCCAATCCGAAGGTATTACCCCAGAGGCGAGGTAATTTACAATGTCAGCATACCAAGGGAGAGCATCCACGGCTAAGATAGCTTCGTCAGGGAAGGTCTCTGTGATAGGTGCGTTGCTCGAAGGAGAGTCATGCTGCTCTATTCTGGAGAGGTGATCTGCTACCACGTTCTGAACTCCAGGTTTGTCCTTAATTTCCAGATCGAATTCCTGGAGGAGAAGGATCCAACGAATCAGTCTGGGCTTGGCATCCTTCTTCTGCTGTAGGTACCGAATAGCAGAGTGGTCTGTGAAAATTGTGACCTTTGACCCCAGCAAATAGGATCTGAACTTCTCTAAGGCGAAAACCACAGCCAGCAGTTCTTTCTCTGTTACTGTATAATTTCTTTGAGCTTCATCTAATGTTCTGCTGGCATAGTGAATGGCATAGGGCGCCTTATCTTTCCTCTGCCCTAGAACAGCTCCGACTGCAAAATCTGACGCATCGGTCATTATTTCAAATGGAAGAGTCCAGTCTGGAGGCTTCAAGATTGGAGCCTGAGTGATAAGCTCCTTTAATTGATTGAAGGCAAGGAGAACTGGCTGATCAACAATGAATTCTGTCTCCTTGCACAAAAGTTCTGTCAGAGGTCGGGCAATGCGGCTGAAGTCCTTGATAAATCGTCTGTAGAATCCCACATGCCCCAGGAATGACCTCACGTTCTTTACTGACTGAGGTGGCTGAAGGTTTGAAATGACATCCACCTTGGCTGGGTCGACTTCCATGCCACGTTTGGAAACGACATGGCCCAACACAATACCCTCTGTGACCATAAAGTGGCTCTTTTCCCATGAAAGCACTAAGTTGACTTCCCGGCATTTCTGAAGCACTCTGTCTAGGTGCTCGAGGCAAGAATCGAAACTATCACCATAGACGGAGAAATCATCCACGAACACCTCGAGAAAACTGCCTACCATTTCGGCGAAGACTGCTAGCATGCATCTTTGGAAGGTTGCGGGTGCATTGCATAATCCAAAGGGCATCCTCTTGAAGGCGTAGGTGCCGAACGGGCAAGTGAAGGTAGTCTTCTCTTGATCTTCAGGGGCGATCGCCACTTGGTTGTACCCGGAGTACCCGTCCAGGAAGCAGAAGAACTCCTTGCCTGCTAATCTCTCCAAGACTTGATCAATAAATGGCAAGGGAAAGTGGTCCTTCTTGGTTGCTGCATTTAGGCGGCGGTAGTCAACACACACCCGCCAGGATGTCGGTACCCGAGTTGAAATCTCCTCTCCTTTTTCATTTGTGACCACAGTAAGCCCGGATTTCTTGGGAACTACATGCAGGGGGCTTACCCACTTTGAATCGGAGATGGGATAAATGAAGCCTGCATCACACCACTTTGTGATTTCCTTCATGACCACGTCCCGAAGGTTAGGGTTTAGCCTTCTCTGGAATTCGCGGGACGGTTTGGCATCGTCTTCTAAATAGATATGGTGTGAGCACAGAGCTGGATTTATCCCTCGGAGGTCTGATACGCTCCAACCAAGTGCCTTGCGGTTCTTTTCTAGAATCTCGAGGAGTCGAGGTTCTTGATCCAGATTCAGCCTGCTGCTGATGATGACTGGATACATGTGTTCTTCACCCGTAAGGAAAGCATACTTCAGGCCTGCAGGAAGTGGCTTGAGTTCTGGTTTCAGTCTGTCCCTTTTACCGGTCACTTCTGATACCATGCTGGTGGTGGGATGTACTTTGAGACTAGTACCATCCTCAACATTCTGTTGAGATCCCCGGCAACGGCGCCATCTGATAACAGGGGGTTCTCCACGAGGGTCACCATAAAAAATAGAAGTGTTGTCGCCGAGGCGACCACTCATGGAAGACCGCTGCCAATCAGCAATTAACCCACAATCCAAAGAATACAACAATCAAGCTCAAAACAAATGTGAATTAATCTTTATTTTACTCTACCATAAAATGTATAATGGCAAATATGTAGAGGTCGAACCACGGAGAGCAATACAAAATGCAATAGCCTACGTGCCAATCTTAGTCATCCTTGTGTGGGTTTTTTTTTTATATATATTTTTTTTTATTTCTTTTTTTTTATTATTATTAAAATATAATACTTAAGTATCATGTATACATATAGATATATAATACAAATTCAATATATATATATATATACATAGAGGTTAAGCATAGAACTTATAATACATGTAATATATATATATATGTGTATCTGAATATAATATAATATATATATATATTATTTTTTTCTTTTTTTTATATCATATTAAGATTAAAGAGAGTTCATATTACTAAGTATATATAATATATATATATATATTTTCTTTTTTTTATTTTTGGATATATATATAGATATAGATGTATATACCTAAAAGGGGTGTTATAATATTCACAAAAATACTAAAAAATAGTCAAAAATTCAGGAAAAAGATCTTTTTGGAATTTTCATGGTTTTTTACTATTTTTACAATTTTTTTGGGTATTTTTGCAAGTACTTTTAGCATTTTAAAATAGCTAAATCAAAGCAAACAGTGGACTGGGTACTGGCCGTCACAAAAATAGAGATGAAAAATAGCTAACAGCCTCAAAAATGTTCCCCTTTAATTTTCTAACAACAATAATAAAATGTAGCATAAGTAGGGCCTGAGTTTATATTTTTCTGATTTTTCTTTGATTTTTTATATTTTTTTGAAGTTTTTGGGTATTTTTGAATTTTTAAGGTTTTCTTTTTGAGTTTTTTAGGGATTTTTGGTCTGACACTAATATAGGACAAAATGCACTGCATATAATTTTTTTGGAATTTTTCAAGGCATTTTCATATTTTTTTTGGGGTTTTATGAGTTAGACAGGGACTGAAAGACAAGTTTTTGATTTTTAATAAATGCAAAAATGCAACAAAATGCAAAACTAAAAATATGGCGTTCAAGCATGACCAAACAGGGGCTTAAGTCTATTTTTGCAAGATTTTTCGATTAAATATGAAGCATGAAATAAATAGACAAAGCCTTCAAAAGTTAAATGGCCTGGCAAGGGTATTTTTGCAAATCAAATAGTTGGCAGGGGCATACATGCAAAAATTACAATAAAAATACACTTTAACTTTTATTTTCAGGACCATTTCATAAATACAAGAACCCGGCAGGGTTTAGATGCAATATTCACGCGCCTCACGTGGTTGCTGCACGTGAGGCGCGGAGGGACTACAATGTAAATATAGAAACATCAGGGGGGTCCACTGCAATTTTTACGACTTATTTACAACGAAATACTTTATTTTTGGGAGTAAACTCTGAATACAAAAAGTAAGGGGCGAGATATGAAATTTACCCCTTAAATAAGGCCTTTCATCCTGCGGCGCTGGAGGCGCCACTTATACACGTGGCGATCATCGGACGGCGGACTTCGTTTCGGCGATGAAGGGCTGGAATTAGAACATCCCGGCTGATCTGACGGTGGGTGTGCTTCTTCATCGGACGGCTGGCATGCAATCTGGGCCCTCCCCGCTCGATCCAACGGTGCAGAGGGCACCAGGAAGAACTGGGAATGAACTCGCCCTCGGCGAGCTTCGATCGGGTCGCTCGAGCTTCTCCGGGCACCTCCTGCGCATCTGAAGCGTCCTGATCGTAGCTGGGAGGCCCCCGCGTCGTCTGACGGTGATCTCATGGTTCTTGGGGGCCTGAGTCGGTGGAGCGAGGTCGGAGAAGAAGGTGGCCCCCAAGAACCTCTTCCTGGTCAAAGCAAGCCCAGAAGGGCTCGATTCCTCGTGGTACCTGCACAGGAAGGACCGCGGGCGAGATAGCTATCTCCTCGACCCGGGGTTATGAAGCTGCGGTGCAAGATGGAGGTGGGCGGAAGGGCTCCGGCGAGCGGCGGAGTTGGAACCCTGATTCACCAAGACCGAGGGTCCTGGGTTGATCTGATGGGTGCGAAAGATGGAGAAGACGACGAGGAGCGAGATGGGATGATCGAGGTGGTCGGATACAGTGAGGTTCACGATGAAGAAGTCGCCGGAGCGGAGCTCCGGCGAACTTCGATTTTTGCTTTTTACGCTAATGTGATCAACTAACAACTAAACTAACTACTGAAATGAAATGCTAACATTAAAAACTACCTAAGAATGCATTAAAAGGACAGCTCTTATACCTGGGGGCCTCCAGGGAGCAGGGCGGACGCCGGAGCTCCGCCGCGTCAAAATTCTCCTCCCTCCGGCCAAGTCTCGATGCTGGGCGACTCCCCCTGTCACGAGGAATGATCCAGGCACAAGATCTAGGCTTTAGGTTGGAATGAAAGTGGCCAAATTCGAGGAAGGAAGCGGAGCTTTTTATTTATAAACATTGGCGAATAGCCTTATTGACCGGCGATTATTTCATGATCTAGAGAGTATTTGGTTGATCTGTGATTTCGGCGGGCATCATGGAAGATTGGGGAACAAATCTTGTGAAGGAAGCGTTGTCGATTGATGGATGGTGTGCCCGGGAAAAAGGGAGGAAATCGGGGGAGTGGACTGTTCAGAGCTGCCAGGCGTGGGATGGGACAGTTGACCAGGGGGTCAACGTTGGCCGGCGTCTCATTGGGCCACGTAAGCCGCTACGAGACAAAATAGCAAGACTGAAGGAAGATTGATTTATTTGACATCCGAAATGATTTTATTAATTTTTGCTTATAAAATAAAAAATGTGTATTATTTCGTGTAGTATTTATTCCTGATTTTTATTGAATTTTTCGAGGTGTTTTATTGTAGTTTTATTTTAGTAATATGTATATGTATGTATTTACATGTATTTTTGGATATTTTATTTTTAATTTATTTATTTTCTTTTATTATTTTCTTGGCTTATTTTATAAATTTATAACTTATTTTTGTGAGTATAAAGATATTTTTGTTTGATTTTTATAAGTTTATTTGTATTTTTAAATAAATAGGTCTATGTATTTGTAAGTATCTATATAGGTACTTTACCTATATATTATACACATTGTATTTATTTAATTAATTTTATGTGTTTTTCTTAAGGATTTGTATCTTTAATAGGACACATATACTATATACATTATTACAAAAATATAAGAGATTTGAATAGTTAAAGAATGTTCTTCCCCTTTTATTTGTGTACATACTCCATGTAGGTATCTTGCCTATATATATTACATAGTTTGATTTTATTTTCCAAATTATTTTTGGTTTTATTCTAATGTCAATATGTGCATGAATTATATACATTATCTATAAAATTCTAAAAATATGAGTTTATAAGAATAATGAATATTGAATAAAATGAATACTTTAATCAGGTATTCTGTGCAAGAAGGGCCAAAAACCTAACTTCCACAGATGGACTCCAAAAATTATGAAACCAATTTTATAAAATAGTTTATGAGATGCTATGTACAATTAAAGGTGAGTTTGGGTGATTTGGAGTTTGTATTTGCAAGATATGGGTCTGTGAAGTTGAGATTTTTGCTTTTTATTTTGTGTATAGAATGTACACTGAGTTTCATTTTTATACAAACTCAATTTTGTATTTTTATTTACATTATTATCTACAACTTTTATGAACAAAGTTTCTTTATTTGATGAATAAATAGTTATGTACAAAATAGGTGTCAAAAATGCATAAATGGATGAATGAATAAATGAGATATTTATTGTATAATTGGCCCTTATCTCCCCCTACTTTATTCCTTGTCGACTAATTCCATTCTGGACTTGGTCTCGGGGTTAGGGTCATAAAATATTTGCAATATTTTATTCCTTTTTCTTTTCTTCTCTTTATTCTATAATTTTGGCATTAAAAACCTTATTTAATGTATAATAAATACAAATGAATAATGAATGCTATTATGTCCAAATTAATGCTGTTTACATGCATTTGCCGGGGTTTTTGAGGCCAAAATGATAGAATAAAGGTGATGAAATGGAGATTCATCACCGGGATAATGTCCGAGGGATTAAGATGTATTTTTCTAATTATTAAAATACGAATTAACACGTACTTTGAGAATAATACCATATATTCAAGTAAAATCAAGTTTGTTGATTGAATTGGATTGAAAATTAATTTAATATGATTAAGTTAATTATATCCAATTAAGAACACTCTATTATGAATAGAGTTATTATTTCCCTTGGAAGAATTAATCGTAATGAATGTGATTCATAATGATTAATTATAATTTGAATACGATATGGAGGATCACATAACTGACATCCATGGTCTCCCGTCAAGGCGAAGGGTTTCGTCGCCAGATACTATATGTGGGAGACGCATGTCCGAAGTGACAGTTCCTGCATATGATCCATTTGGATCGGGCTCGTCGCTTCTCGAAAGAGTAAGGACGTATGCGTAGTGACCCCAATATCGGGTCCTCATATTATTGGGGCGATATTGGATTGCGCATAACGAGTTGTATTCATGTTGACGGTTGGTTCAATTAATGACGGGTCAACATCACCTTAGGGGTGGTGGGCCCGGGTGTTAAAGACCGAATTGGGAGATGCAAGTTGGACTTGCAAGGCGGAATGTGTTCCCGCTTCTTTTTATCCGAGTTGTAGGTTCTCATATTATTGGGATGCAACAAAGATAAGGAAGGAGATCCCAGATCTTGCTTGAGATATAATGGTAAGTATATCTCTTACATTAAAGTGATTAAGGGAATGAACTTTCAGTGTTGACAAGGCAAGACAACTTTGATATAAAAATTCCAAAATCAAGGTAAATTAAATATTTATATATACTTATGCAAATTTCATATTTCAGATAATCCTTCATTAATCCCACTCAATGTTATACTCAATAATAACCAGTAAAATATTATGGATTGGACCCTTGATCCAGATATTGTACTTGCAATTGGACACATAATGTATGTGGTTGCAATGTGCAAGTTTCCTCATAATAATGAGAAGTGATAATTAAATAAGACAATAGGACTAAAACCCTAGGGTTTGTATGTCTCTATAAGTCTTGATCTCATTGAATGTACTTTGGAAGTGACATGTCGATGATGATCATAATTATCAAATAATCCTTATAAAATCAATAAAGATATTTTGGCATACATATGTGCTCTTGACATTTAATCATAAATGACATGGTTCTCTGCATCATGTAGAATGGTAGCTCTATAAGAGATGATGTATTCAAATTGTTTGAGTACCTACCTGAACCTATACTATAAGAGTTTAGATGGATGTAGATGATGAGTGTCATCATTCTACTGTCTATACTCTAGTCATTCATGAAGCTTCATAATATTCATATTGTATGAATTAGATGAAGCATGTATAAATGTCGAAATGCTCTTACATTAAATTCTTTTGAATTTAACATAAGAGGTCCTTAGTCTTAAGCAATGATTGAGGGAGCGCAGTGGAAGCATGGGTTGGACCCAAGCAAGAAGTATAATCAAAGAGTTGGCTGTACTTCTGTGACTTCCATATGACATCCAAAGAGTTGGATGAATGCCAATACTGCAATATGCTGATGTGTTGATAGTATGACTATCAAATCTATCTAGAATCTTTAGAGAAGGAATCGGATAACACATCAGAATAACCTACATATAATCATTGAAATTTGACTTACTTATTTGATAAGGTAAAGTCTAATAGTATCTCAATTTTCTAATGACACTTGCAATTGGTTGCATATGTATTAGAAATTTGATCTTAAGGTTTATTGGTCATCCATGTTGAAAGTGATGCAAGTGTTGCAACAATTTCCATGAGATCAATAGACTTCATATTTTCAGTGGGAGCCCTTAGTCTTAGAGAATGTCTCTATGACCTAGATATTAGAATACACTCATTGTTTATTTCTAATTGTTGGATATAAACATGAATTCTGTAATAAATCTATCTTAAAGAGTTATGATGGAGATATTTCAGATAGTAATCTAAAATCTAGTGGACTCTATTAAATTAGAAAATTAATGAATGGTTCATTAAGTTTTTTAATACTGAGAATTAAAAAGATCAATAGGAGGATAAAGATCATTTGATAATGATCTAACATCAAATTTTGGACATATGTATGTTGATGAGATCAATGGACTAGTAAGACATGAAACTTTGGATTGTCTAAAGATTCAAATCTCACATACTTGTGAATATTGTATTCAAAGTAAACTTGTCCAATACATCCTTCTTTGGGAAAGGTATAAGATGTTAAGGTATTCAAGATCTCATACATATTGATGTATGTGAATCATCTATATCAGAATAAACATTATGGATATGTGATATCTATTAGTGATTATTTGTGATATGAGAGTTCTTCTCTTCACTTAGAAAACTTTGAAATGTTCAAAGATTTCACAAATTTGGTTTAGACACAAAGTTTGAAGGAAGATGAAATGAATTTGATCTAAGGTAGCATGTACCTATTAGATGAATTCAAGTAATACCTTACAGAGATATGAATATCATTTCTATCTCACCCCTCCTAATGAACCTTAACTCAATAGAGTTGTAGGGAGGTGCAATTGATCATGTGTGACATGATTTGATCAATGATTAATCTTAGCATAATTATCTCTTAGTTTCCAGGTATATATATGTGGTAGAGACTACATTATATATACCTAATAAGGTTCCAAGCTAGTAAGCTGGAATCTAGCACCAGAGAGTGCTACTTCATTAGGAAAATAAAGGATGGTATTGGATACCTGTTTTATGACCTTGAGATTCTTAAAAGATCTCATCTTTGAGAATATGATTATTATAGGATGACTCTCTTGAGAATCAAGATGAAAATGAAGTAAAGGAACTCATTTAATCTTGAAAAGATAATGAGGCTCCTGAAATCAGAAACTTAAATAGATAATTAAAGATGAAACATTAATACCTCTTCAAATAAGTTTGAGGATGGATTCCATGTGTCAGTTAAATCTAAAAATGATCAGACTTCATGTGATGAAGCTCCTGGATCATGACATGGAAAGATGGATGTTAGCAATAAAAGTCTAATGTAGACTTCATATACAAGTGTTGTATATGGACCCTCGAGGATCCACCTATATGGGTAAGACCCATTAAGGTGTAAATAGATCTTCAAGAGAAAGAGGAAACCTGATAAGAAGGTAGAGACCTTCAAAGCACGGTTCGTAGCCATGAGCTATAAACCGAAGAGAAGACATCGCTTGCGATGAGACTTCCTCTCCAGTGACCTTGCTTTAACCCATCAGAACATTGCTAACTATAGCTACACAACTTGACTATGACATCTTCATGATGTGAGTCAAGATTGCATTCCTCTATGAATGCCTCTCTGAGGATATTCATATGAAGTAGCCCCAAGGCTTGATGGTTGAGGAAAGCAAGGTGTGCATGCTAAAGAACTCTATCTTTGGACTCAAATAAGCTTCATGTAGTTGGAACATAAGATTTGATGAAATTATAAATGTTATGATTTCAGATAAAATCTTGATGGACCATGTGAAGCTTAGTGGGAGTGCCATTTTATTAATCGTGCTAAATGTAGATATTATCCTAATCATTTGGAATGATCTAAGGATGATGATAATAAATGTTTTATAATCTGGTTATCCCATACCTCGAGATATGATCTCAAGGATACCTCTTAGATCTTAATTCTGAAGTTATTCAGAAGCAAAGAGAAGAGGGTATTGGGACTGTCGCATTAGTAGTACACTTTGGACTTATTTCATTTTTTTGGAAAAATTCCAAGAAAGGCTTCCTTCCCTTAAGATATGGTAGTGACCTGTCTAAAGGGATAGCACCTCAAAGAGTTGAGGAAGTGAATGCTAGAACTGCTTGCACTTGTGCATCAGTTATGAGAAGCTGGGTATATGCTAGATGTGTACAAGAGCCAGATGTCTGCCATGCAGTGGGAGTAGTAAATTGTTACTAATCCTGCTATGGAGATAAAACACTTGATTGCAGTAATAATAATATCTTCAAAGATGATAAAACTTAGAGATAGTGATCTCAAAGTCTTATCTTCAAAAGTTTAAGATCTTGTAGATAGTGATCTATAAGGGTCTTAACTGTAGATACCTTAGGAGATAGAAATCTCCAGGAATGAAGGTATACTAATAAGGATTATGGGAATACTGGTTATGATAATTAATAAGATGTAGTGTCAAGGACACTATAACCGACAAAAAAAATTGAGTATATGTTGCATAAGATGCAACATTCGCATTGGATGCGAGCACTGTTACTAGGAGATATGCAAGTGCCGTAAAAGGACTTGGCGTAGTCTCTTGGGAACGGAGTGACTGATCAGCTTACCTAGCTATTTTTCTAATAGCCTATGATTGTCACATGAGTGTGGGTTTAAATGATTAGCCCATTAATGGCTCTTTGGGCTAGTGGGAGATTGTTGGACATGCGAGCCCGCGGCGAGCCATTATGCAATAAATGTTATTGCAATTCACTCCTTAATCTGAAACAAAGAGTACATAATTTGCATAATAGGTCCCTTAGTACAATTAGGGTTATGTACCATGGCCATCTTGATGATCATACAGCTGTTGATTCAATTATTGAATCATAGAGGCTGGTGCTTAGATGAATATCTAATGAGTTAGATTGAGGACTCATCAAGCACTGTCAGATGATTGTTAAGAGATGATCTCCAGCCTGAGTAGGAGATGGCAATCCTATCTCATTTAGGCTGATATTTGACCGACCTCTTGATGCAGGTCCTCTGCATACGAATAGAGATTCAGAGGTGTCAGATAAGTTGGGTCAAAGAGTTGACTTAACGAGATCGAGATAACCAAAGTCCTATATCATATGCTGTCATGATATAGGCACGCATCCTCTGACCGGAGACAGATGTGTTACTATATGTCTGAGTATGTACATTTGGCAGACCAATAGGTTGATGACCTAATCAAGGTCTATACACCGGCGCGCTGGTGTGCATATAAGGGCATATGAGTAATACGATCTCTCAAAGGGATCATACAGGTTCAGTTACTGAACCGGAAAGACATGAGCTCACTCATGAGATATTGGGAAGAATCAAATTCCATGCGCATGGTCGTCTCGCTTTGGAAGCTTCACTGAATTTGTAGGTTTGATATATACTTTTGGAAAGTATATGATCGAGACCTAGGTATGATATATGCTTTTGGAAAGTGTATGATCGATACCAACTCCCAATGATCGAATGAGAAACTTACTGATAGAACCCTGAAGTAGACAGTGTAAAGTTGATCTAATACTTCGGGTTTACTCTGAGTCTTCCAGTATGCAGGATGTACAGGTATTGGGAATACCTGAGGGTGATGTGATCATAAATGATTGTATAATCATGACACTTCCATTCCTAGGGAGTGATGAAACGGGTCTGGATTTTAGTGACTCCTCTCAGTAGAGAAGTAATCTGATTTTAGTCCAAATGTTGGACATTGATCTGAATGTGATTCAGATGCAATGAGAAGATTAGATTTGCGGTCTTGATTTGATCAAGCATCTATGGGAGGCCCGCGATCTGGATATGAGATATGATCTCAATATCCATGTCACTATACGTGGAACAATACAATCGCCATGTCCTTATCTCCAAGTATTCGCGGAGAAAGCGCATCCTTGAAAGAGTTCATGGATAATTCTATTGTTGATATATGTATCCGAGCATTGAGAAAATGGATAATTAAATGTGATTTAATTATCATGAATAATATGAATTTGATTCATATTATAAGGAGAGTTATCTTAGATAATTAAATGTGATTTGATTATCAAAGATGTAGATAATGTGAATGTGATTCATATTATTTGAGTACATGAGAATAAGTTATCCAATATAATTAAATATGATTTAATTGTTATGGATAAGAATAATGTGGATAGAAAATATCCAATTATTCATAATATATTATAAATGCGATTTATAATGTATTAGAGAGAGTTAATTATAATTTACATGTGTTGATTAATTATTATGTGTATTGATACACATTGTGTAATTAATTGACAATGTAAATTATATGTTGTTTTGGGTTGTGAATTTGATTCACAATTTTTCTATGGCAAGATTGCAATATTCTCAAATATAATTGTGAATTATTTTTGAAGAATAAAAAGCCAACAAAAGTTGTTGGAAAAAAAAGAGGAGATTTTCAAGGAGATATGCAATCTCATGGATTTCCATGAGATTGCTCTCTCCATGAAAAGAGGGGGGCGGCACATCATTCCTATAAGGAATGTGTGGCCGTCCACTTTGGAAGGTACATGGAGATGAAATCTCCATGTATCTTCTCTCCTTATTTATTGGTTTGATTTGGATTAATTTGTATTTGATTTTGTCAAATATATTTTGATCTAAATTTGTTGGTTTTACCAACAACAATCTTAGCCATTGGATTGACATAAATCAATCTCATCCATTGATTTTATATGTCACATGGATTGAGATCCATGGATCCCAAAACCCTATAAATAGAGAGGCACACCATGCTCTCTATTTTACACAACACATCTCTCTCTCTCTAGAGGTCAGCCCTCTCTCTCTCTCCCTCTCATGGTCGTCCACCATGGATGCCATGGAGAGGTTCTCCATCGCCGCGGCATCGTCGTTATGATGCCCGTTCTTCTGCTCATGGATCTCCGTCTCCTTTGGTGCGCCTCGCTCGTGAAGAAGACGTCGGATCTCGTGTGTCGAGATCAGGAGATCCGCCGCTTGGATCATCAACATGGATTGCGAGAAGCACGCGGTTCATCCCCGCGCTCGCAAGCGTCTCCTCCGTCGGATCGGACTTGAGACAGGAGGTCTCTTCGTTTAGAGACCCGATCGCAACCACGCTTTAAGAGGTAATCCTGATTACTTGTTTGTGGTTTAGACGAAACGATCCGAGAAGTGTTCTTGGATCATGTGGTTTCGTCGTATAAAATTTTTTAAATTCCGCTGCATCGAGCAACTAGTGCGACTAGTCGCTCCTCGTCGTATTCGATATGACGCTCACGCTTCCGTGAGGCGACCGTCTTCGCTCGATGTCGTGCCCGATTGTTGTCACCAATGAGGAGAATGGAGCTCAGGGAAGCCTCATGTACTAGCGGATCAGGGTGAAGATGGCTGGAGGCGGTTTATTTATAGGTTGGATATGGCGGTGATAGGTGATGGAGGGTGATGTTGGTGGAGGTCGTGGGACGTTGAGGGTTCAGCTCATGGTGATTGAGGGTGTAGGTAAGGATGAGGGAAGAGTGGGGTATGTAGTGGTGGTGCCAGGGGGCGGAGATGATGGTCGGCGTGGCGCCCAAAATAGAAAGGGGGCAGTCGTCACGCACGGTGGACGACGTGGGGCGCGGGGTGTGTGGAAGGTGGAAGACGATGCCTTGGTCGTTGGATCTGGTGATCCAATGGCCAGGAGAAGGACGGAATGATGTGGCGGAGATTGGATCATCGGGGCGTGATCAAGGGCGCAGGGCACGCCACGTGGAAGGCGTAGGTCAAGGTGCTGGCGTGGGGCGGAGATGTAGCCCTGGGGTTTGATCGAAGGGTCGAGAGGTGTTGCGAGATGAATGGCCATGATAAGAAGTATTTGGCTAAGATCGGAGGGCGTAGGCGTCGCCACGTGGCGCAAGGAGGGCACGGTGCTGGCGAGCGGTCTAGATTAGATCAGAGGTCCGATCGGTCAGCGGCTGGAAAATATTGCGATGATGAAAGGCCCAGATCAATAGAGGGGGTGAGCAATCGAACGACGGGGAAGGCCGGGTGCATGGCGCGCAAAGGAGCGGGCCGCGTGGCTCAATCAGAGAGCGCTACGTGGCCTGCTCTGAGTGGCTGAGAAAGAAAATGAATTTAGAGAGAGAAGGAGGCTGAATTTGGAAAAACTCAAAACATGAAAGTTGTGATCTCGATGAGATCTACATGTTTCATGTTGACCAAAAACGAAGATGAGGTCAAATATGATACAAGAATAAAAGAGTACAAATATACATACATATAGTATACAAAGGGGCCCCAAAACCCAAGTTTTGCATACGAGCTCCGAATTGAATGAAATTAGTCTCATTCTAAAGGTCTCTGGATGTGTATTATCTGAAGGTGAGTAGACCTAATTCGGAGGTTGTATGAGGTGGATATTGGCATTCTAAGGTCTAGGTTCTTCAACTGGGTTTGGGGCTTTATTGGGCAATTTACAGGATAGGGATTTTGGCTTTCTTCTTTATATTATTAGCTAGTAATTTACACAGTATAAGGAAGGTGTTATTTGATTTTTAGAGGGGATAAAATACAAATAATTAGGTGAATTATTGGTGTATATTTTACAAGTGGATTTTACAAATGAATTGGCTTCTTATTTAATGCAAATATGAATGCTAAAATGCATTTATTGTGGATTTATGCATGAATGCTATTTATGCAAGATAAAGGGAAATATGCTGCTAAATACTCGAGAACAAGGCTCTATTTTCAACTTTAAGAGTGATGAATCACAGATTCATCAACCCCCTATACTTAAACCTTGCTCGTCCCCGAGCAACTAAAATGAAATGCAAAAGTGAAATGATTTTGGGTTCCATACCAAGGTCATGAACAAAAGTTGAAAATGGAGCTTGACTTGAACTTTGGATTAATTGTGTGGCGGAACCTCATTGGGACATGAACTTAAGACCTAACAGACTTCAAGTTCCACAAGCCTTCTATTCAAGACACCTCAACCGTCAGGTCGGAACAAATCCTCAAACGCAAATTTCTGATGACTATGAATCTTACTTGTACTGTGTAAGTGTAAAATAGCTCTCCACATCAGAAATGACTCAGAAACAGCCTCTTCTAACAAGGTAACTCTAGTTCCCCGGTCTAGTAACTCTTTCCTCGAGGAGCAGGGTATTCCCTTCTAAGTTCAAGTGCGACCAACTTAAGAGGAGGGGGTGGAGAAAAGAACGGACGGTAGCCAGTGTAGCTACCTATCCCGGGATGCCTGACCAGTGTAGCCAAGTCATTCAGCTGCAGGCTTCTTGCTAATATACATACTCCGACAGGTATTTTTTTTATATGGCATGTCTATTTTTTTGGAGTTCTTGCATTTTTTCTCTTTTTTTCTTTTTTTTTGAACTATATACAAGGTGCAGCATGTACATCAAGAGTTTTTCCTCTTGAGCCAGTAGGCTATCCCTCTTTTGAAGCATTATTGCAATCCACAGTGTCCCGTCTTTAGACGTTAACACTACCAGACTAGGTTGAGACGCACTACCCTCCCTAGAGGAGGACGGATGTTTCCACCCGTGTGCTAGTCCAAGCTATAGGATTCTACCTCCTCACTACCTCATCAATGAAGAGCTATGTGCATTGTGCTTGTCCAAGTTAGGTCATTATCTAAAAGAATCATGCGTGTGCACGAGATATTCTACTTAGACTAATCAAGATGACATGTGAACATAGACTTGCAGACTCAAAGAATTAAGTCACTTGACCTGAGAAATCTTAACTCCAATTCCTATAAGGTTCTCTGAAATTAGGTAGATTAAGGTCAAATTAAGTCCTTCCTCAACATCTACTCCTAACTTGGTTCAGAACCCACTAACTTTTCACTTTGCATATGCAAGATATGTGGATGAGAGGTGTAGATGACATGCTATGTAGATGAATGAAAATGTAAGACTCTTTTTCTTTCTTTTCAAATGCAGAGATGATATGCAAGAGTAAATAAGAAGCCTTTGAATTTTTTATTATTATTATTATTTTCAAAAATTTGGTATACCTCCTATGGTACAAGGGTTTTATGAGTATTATACAGATTATACAAGTGTATTTTACAAAAAAAATCTCCAAATTTTACCCAACCCGTAATTATTGTGTGAAATATATAAAGATACGTGAAAGTACGAGCTAAGGGTAAATATATATGTAATTTATACACACCCCGTTATACTTAGTGTGTGCTATGTCCTTAGAGCACAGAAAGCGAGGAAAAAGACATAGCTCGTGCTAAGCGTAAGAGAGCCAAAAGAGCAATCTTGCTCCCCTATACTTAGGCTCTGACAGCCTAAGTGTAGAAGAAGATCAAAAATGGGGTGGACAAGGTCAAGAGGAGAAGTGGATGAACATATACAAGGCGAGCATCGGTCCCCCCTATACTTAGGCTCATGTCAGCCTAAGTATAGGACTGGAGTGAGTATGAGGACCGATGTGATCTGGAGGATGTACAGTGAACAGACTCAGGTGACTCATTCCCCCTATATTTAGGATCTGGTCATCCTAAGTATAGTCCAAGATGGTGATCAATGAAGCTGGGATGAGTTACTATAGTCGTGGGGGAAGAGGGAAGAATGTATAGGAATGATGGGTATATACAAGGGTGTCGGTCTGAATCTTTCAAGATGCTGCTGATGGAGAGAGTTCACTGCTGCAAGGTCACATGTGCGGCTCGATGTGTATCTGCTGAATCTATCTCGCGCATGAATACAATCTCCTCAACATGGACTAACTGCTCATTGGATTCGACGAAGTGCTTCAATAGTTGTCCATTCACTAGGAATGTCGGTGCATCGTCCGTGAGATCTGAGATCTCGACACATCCACTATCATGCACCGCACGAACAACGAATGGGCCTGTCCACTTGGACTTCAACTTGCCTTGGAAGATCTTCAGCCTTGCATTAAACAACAATACCTTCTGTCCAGGAACAAAGGTCTTTCTCTGATATATCTATCGTGCCAATGCTTAACCTTGTCTTTGTACGCCAAACTGTTGTCGTATGCGCGATTTCGGACCTCCACAAGCTCATTCAGATCCATTTCTCTCTGCTTCTGTCCAAGGTGGGTGTTCCAATTGACCTTCTTGATTGCCCATTCTGATTTATGCACTAACTCTGCGGGCAAATGGCACGGCTTTCCGAATACCATTCGGAATGGGGAGGTTCCTAACGGTGTCTTGTAAGCTGCCCTATAATCCCATAGGACTTGATCCAAGATCTGAGACCAGTCCTTCCTGTCTAGGCGGACAAGCTTCTGCAATATAGTTTTCACCTCCCTATTCGACACCTTGATGAATCCACGATTCATCATCTCAATATCTTGATCTTAGCAAAATCCATGAGTAAATTCCCTAATAAATGTATATAAAATCCATAAATTAACAAAATGACTCTTGTAAGTAAAATACATTAATTATTGTATATAAGATTGTACAAAATGAATTAACAATAAAAAGCCGCAAAATCACAGGAGTTTTATACATGTAAATAGCCCAAAACTTCATGTATTTTTAATAATTTTATTTCAACTCTTTTTTGGCTAATTCTTTCTCCAACTTGTTCATAACATTGTATATAAAAATACAAAAATACAAAACAAATTTCACCTCAAATAAATGCTCCTAGATCCCAAAGAGAAAAAGCCGTAAAGTCCAACTTCCAAGCTGAATTCCCGCTCCGTATGAACTTCAAATTCACTAAACTCATTAAAAGTTCAAGTTAGAAAATTATCTATCCAACGGAAGTGGTTTCATTAAAATCGGAGCTCATTTGCAAAAGTTGGATTTTGGGACCTAGATGTACATTGTATATTATGTATATATTCATTTTTTTTCTTCATTTTTATTTTACCTATCTCATTTACTTAAAAATCCAAAAAATCATTATTGTGTTGTATTTTAATTATATTATTTTATTTTACTTTTCCGTTGTAAATATCTCTTACTAAAAAGAAAAAAATACATATTAGAAAAGCAAACAAAAAAATGTACATGTTGTATGTATTCCCTTGTAAATTCTCCACTATTTTTTATTCTTTATATTTTTTGTTGTATTTAAAGTAGCCTACTTTATTTAATTTTATTTAATTAATTATTTTACATTCTCTACAATAACCACCAATTCAACTCCATTATTCCACCATTTTTTCCAACTTCCCATTCAACTCCATTAATAATTCAACCTCCCATTCAACTCCACCACTTTAATAACCTCTCATTCCATTCTCTTTATATACATCCCATCCTCCTCAATTTGCACTTGATCCATCTTTATGTGAGGAGAGCCTAGTTCCCAGAGTTGAGTCGGTGACAGCGACACAACCGCGGTCGAGCGACGACAGCCCTCTCTCCAGTGAGATCCATTGGTTTTTTTGGCCAACATCGCAGCTGCAACCGCGCGCTGCTCGAGCTCATCGCACGCCGGCAATTGGAGCGAAGACCGTGCTCTCGTGAGCACATCATAGGTGACCGTCTCCATCGTAGGTAATTTTTCTTCTCATTTGATCATCTTGTTATTTTTGCATTTTTTTATCACGCCTTATAACCATCCACATGTCCCCATTTGTTTAGTTCATGTCATCTTCTCACTACCATTTTCCCCCCTTCTTTTTGTGTACATATTTCCTGTCTAAAGAAAATTAAAAAAATAAAAAATTTAAAACAAAAAAAAATTCTCATTACAGCAGCCACGACCAAGAAAGATTACTTTCCCTTACCTTTTATTGATCAGATCTTGGAGAGACTCGCAGGGAAAGAGTTCTTCTATTTTCTTGACGGGTACTCAGGCTACAACCAGGTGGCCATAGCCCCTGAGGATCAGGAAAAGACCACATTCACATGTCCATTCGGCACTTATGCTTTCAGGCGCATGCCATTCGGGCTCTACAATGCCCCGGGCACATTTCAGCGATGCATGATAGCCATATTTGCCGAGATGGTGGGAGATTTCCTGGAAGTGTTCATGGATGACTTCTCGATCCATGGTGATTCTTTTGATACATGTTTAGCGTACTTGGACCGAGTCCTCACGAGGTGTAGAGAGGTGAATCTGGTACTCTCCTGGGAGAAGAGTCACTTCATGGTGACGGAGGGTATCGTGTTGGGGCATGTCATCTCCAAAAGGGGAATGGAGGTTGATCCTGCCAAGGTGGAGGTGATCAAGAAACTCGATCCACCTACCAACGTGAAATCAGTGCGGTCATTCTTAGGGCATGTTGGATTCTATAGGAGATTCTTTCAAGATTTTTCAAAGATCGCCTGCCCACTAACTGAGCTCTTAGGGAAAGACACAGAGTTCGCTGTAGATCACAGGTGTCTGGAGGCCTTTGAGCTCTTGAAGAGAAAGATTTGTGCCTTGCCTATCCTACAAGCTCCTGACTGGTCTCTCCCCTTTGAGATCATGACTGACGCTTCAGATTTCGCTATAGGAGATGTGTTAGGACAACGGCGAGAGGGGATCCCGTTTGCGATCCACTACGCGAGCAAAGTATTAGATCCTACACAGAAAAATTATACAGTGACTGAAAAGGAAATGCTCGCGGTGGTATGGGCCCTCGAGAAGTTCAGATCATATATTTTGGGCTCTAAGGTGATAATTTATACTGATCACACAGCCATTCGATATTTAATGGAAAAGAAGGACACGAAAGCGCGTCTTCTTAGGTGATTTTACTCATCCAGGAATTTGATTTGGAGATAAAAGATAAACCTGGAGTGAAGAATGTTGTGGCTGATCACCTTTCTCGGATTGAAATTAAGGATTCTCCTGATTTTGAGCAGATTAGAGAGACCTTCCCAGATGACTCAATTTGTGTTATTGACTCGCTCCCTTGGTATGCCAACATGGTGAACTATCTTGTCTCCAAGCAGGTTCCCCATGGATGGACTAGGAGCAGCATTGACCGACTTAAGTCGGATTCGAGGAGATACCACTGGGACGATCCTTTCCTTTTCTTCGAAGGACCGGATTGTGTTTTGAGAAGGTGTATTCCTCAGGAGGAATACCAGAGTGTCCTCACATATTGTCATTCACTTGAGGCTGGAGGACACCATTCGGGAAAGAGAATCGCTCACAAAGTACTTCAATGTGGATTGTATTGGCCGACCTTGTTTAGAGATGCTATTGATTTTGTACGGTCATGTCCGATCTGTCAAAGGATGGGAGGGACAGTTGGACAGAGAGATGAGATGCCCATGCAATCAATGATTATTTGTGATGTTTTTGATGCATGGGGCGTAGATTTTACGGGTCCCTTTCCCAACAGCCATGGACATGAGTACATATTGTTGGCGGTTGACTATCTATCTAGGTGGGTGGAGGCTATCCCAACCCGAACCGCAGACAGCAAGACTGTTTGTAAGTTTGTGAGAGATAATATTATTGCTAGGTTCGGGGTGCCAAAAGTTTTGATATCTGATGGGGGTAGCCATTTTGTGAACCGAGATATGAGATCTTTAGCTAAGGACTATGGATTTGAGCATAGAGTTAGTAGTCCTTACCACCCACAGTCCAACGGCATGGCAGAGGTTTCGAACAGAGAGGTGAAGAGTATTTTGCAGAAGTTGGTTCGTCCCGATAGGAAGAACTGGTCTCAGCTTTTGGACCAAGTTATGTGGGCCTATAGGACAGCCTACAAGACACCATTGGGTACTTCACCATTTAGAATGATCTATGGTAAGCCATGCCATTTGCCCGTAGAATTGATTCATAAATCTGAATGGGCAATTAAGAAGATTAATTGGAGTTGTCACCTAGGGAAGCTTTGTCGAGACTTGAACTTGGACGAGCTCATGGAAATCCGAAACAGTGCATATGACAACAGTTTGATTTATAAGGACAGAGTAAAGATATGGCATGATCAGCACATTAGGTGCAAAGACTTTGTCCCTGGAAAAAAGGTATGGTTGTTCAATGCCAGGTTGAAGATGTTCCATGGGAAACTCAAATCTAAATGGACGGGTCCCTTTGTTGTTAAGAAAGTGCACGAGAATGGAAGTGTAGAGATAGCTGATCTCACAGATGGTGCAATCTCATGTGGTGAATGGACAACTGTTGAAGCATTTTGTTGATTCAAAAGAGCAGTTAGTCCAAGTCGAGGTCATCAACTTCATGCAGAGTGAGCACAGAGCAGATACATCATATTACTCTTCATGAAGATGCAGCATCAAGATTCATCATCTTAGAAGATTCATTGCTCTTATACATTCTCCCTTCTTTGTATATTCTCCAGATCACATCTGTTCTCACACTTACACCTTCCTATACTTAGGCTGATCAAAAGCCTAAGTATAGGGGGAACCGATGCCCGCTATGTGTATATACTCACCCATGTCTCCTCTTGACCTCGTCCGCCCCATTTTTTTTCTCTTCTTCTACACTTTAGCTGACTAGAGCCTAAGTATAGGGGCGGATCGACTTCTATACTTTTTATTTTAGTCATCCTACGCTTAGAACGGGCTATGTCTTTTTCTCGCTTCTTGTGCTCTGAGGACATAGCACATGCTAAGTATAGGGGGGCGTGTATATATTACATATATACTTTACCCATAGCTCGTACTTTCATGTATTTTTGTATATATTATACAATAATTGTGGGGTGGGTAAAAAAAGTTCAAAAAAAATCAAAAAAAATCTCTTAAAAAACTTTTCAAAAATTTTTTTTCTTAAAAAAACTCTTTTTCCTTATTTGCTTAAAAAAACTTTTCAAAAAAATCTTTTTTTTAAAAAAAAACTTTTTCACAAAAAAGTCCTTTCTTATTTACCTATCTTTTTCAAAAAAAACTCTTGGAAAATAACTTTTTCTAAATCTTAAAAAAATCAATCATAAAAAAACTAAAAAAAACTAATTGATAAGTTGGTTTAATCCCTGACACAATTCACTTTCACACAAGACTAGTGATGTTCAAGAACACTTGGTTTACGAGGTCTTGAGATTTTGAGTTAACCAGCCTTAGTCATTAGGGTCCTTAACTTAATTATTCACATTTCCCTAGTTCGAAAGATTTGTGTGCTATATTGCATGCTTAGTCTCTACCTTAAGAATATGATCAACACCTCACATACACGACTGCAGTTATGATGAGATGAGTTGGAATTTCACTTGAGGAACTGGGATGAGGGATTTGAGTTTGGACTTGATTTGATGATGCTCGAGGATGGGATAAAATCAATGAAGGCTTCATGAAACCTGAGTGTCAGCATCTTTAGCCAGTATGAGAACATGGTTCTTGTATTATCTCTTGACATTTACCTATGTGTCAGGGTGTGATAAAATAAAAAATATTGATCAGTGTACGCCAACTCTTGGTAAAAGCAGTACAGCTAGCCAAAAATACTACAAAGCAATGAAATGTCGAAGAAAAGCTCTCATTCCACAAAGTCAATTATCAAAAGAGCTTCCACCAAAGGCGAGCACTCCCAACCATTTCAAAAGTGTCCACTTGGACCGACCGCTATTAGGACCAGGAGTCGGGCTTGCACCAAAAAAGGGCTCTACATCGTAAATGCTACAAGTCTGGGTGTAGAAGGTATGATAGGTACTCAAAAAAGGCACACCCCGGTGTACTCCCAGGAAAACAAGTGCAGACGGCTCCAACTTCTCTTGACGGAGGCACTGATCAACACCAAAAAAATGCGTTGAGTAATAAGGCACTAGAGAGAATCCTTGTTCCAATGAGAGGTAGAGAAGAAATGACATAATCCTATGCCCTCCATCAACTGGCCTTCCATCTACACTTTTAAGTCTGACAACTAAAGAGACGGTGGATTGGATGCAAGAAATGATTTATTCCCTAGTGTTGAGGATCGGGTTCTTAGGAGAGTCTCTTGGACTGGAACCTTGGGTGACGTTGTGACTCTACTCTTGTAACTACAGTCAACACTTAAAGTCATATCCCTACTATATAAATACAAAGAGAGTATGATGATTGGGGAAATTGGATACCTTTTGACTAGAGCTTGGTTCAGCTTAGAATTTTAAGATCTCTAAAACCGAGAGTTCTTGAATGGATCAAGTCTTGTATTCACATGCACAGTCAGGGGTTAACCCAACTTATTCATTCTTTATTTGCGCGAGGACTAGCAAAGTTTAAGTATAGGGGGTGATGAATCCATGATTCATCATCTCAATATCTTGATCTTAGCAAAATCCATGAGTAAATTCCCTAATAAATGTATATAAAATCCATAAATTAACAAAATGACTCTTTTAAATAAAATACATTAATTATTGTATATAAGATTGTACAAAATGAATTAACAATAAAAAGCCGCAAAATCACAGGAGTTTTATACATGTAAAAAGCCCAAAACTTCATGTATTTTTAATAATTTTATTTCAACTCCTTTTTGGCTAATTCTTTCTCCAACTTGTTCATAACAATGTATATAAAAATACAAAAATATAAAACAAATTTCACCTCAAATAAATGCTCCTAGATCCCAAAGAGAAAAAGCCGTAAAGTCCAACTTCCAAGCTGAATTCCCGCTCCGTATGAACTCCAAATTCACCAAACTCACTTTTAAAGTTCAAGTTAGAAAATTATCTATCCAACGGAAGTGGTTTCATTAAAATCGGAGCTCATTTGCAAAAGTTGGGTTTTGGGACCTAGATGTACATTGTATATTATGTATATATTCATTTTTTTCTTCATTTTTATTTTACCTTTCTCATTTACTTAAAAATACAAAAAAATCATTGTTGTGTTGTATTTTAATTATATTATTTTATTTTATTTTTCCATTGTAAATATCTCTTATTAAAAAGAAAAAAATTACGTATTAGAAAAGCAAACAAAAAAAATGTACATGTTGTATGTATTCCCTTGTAAATTCTCCACTATTTTTTATTCTTTATATTTTTGTTGTATTTAAAGTAGCCTACTTTATTTCATTTTATTTAATTAATTATTTTACATTCTCTACAATAACCACCAATTCAACTCCATTATTCCACCATTTTTTCCAACTTTCCATTCAACTCCATTAATAATTCAACCTCCCATTCAACTCCACCACTTTAATAACCTCTCATTCCATTCTCTTTATATGCATCCCATCCTCCTCAATTTGCACTTGATCCACCTTTATGTGAGGAGAACCTAGTTCCCAGAGTTGAATCGGTGACAGCGACACAACCGCGGTCGAGCGACGACAGCCCTCTCTCCGGTGAGATCCGTTGGTTTTTTGGCCAACATCGCAGCCGCAACCGCGCGCTGCTTGAGCTCATCGTGCGCCGACGATTCGTGCGAAGACCGTGCTCTCTTGAGCACATCATAGGCGATTGTCTCCATCGTAGGTAATTTTTCTTCTCATTTGATCATCTTGTTATTTTTGCATTTTTCTATCACACCATATAACCATCCACATGTCCCCATTTGTTTAGTTCGTGTCATCTTCTCACTACCATTTTCCCCCTTCTTTTTTGTGTACATATTTCCTGTCTAAAGAAAATTAAAAAAATAAAAAAATTAAAACAAAAAAATTTCTCATTACAGCAGTTTTTTTAATCAAAACAGTAAAAAAATTAAAAAAATAAAAAAGAAAGAAAGAGGAGGAGCCGCAGGCCAAAGCCCGCAGCCCCTCCCCCTTTCCACTCCATCCAAGCGGCGCCACCGCTTGCCGCTGCCTCAGCGACGCTCCTCCACCGTCATCGCCGCCCGCTCCACCAAGCGCGACGCCGCCCGCCCCTCTGCCGTAGCGCCGCCTTGGCAGCGCGCCCCACGGTGGCTCTCGCCGCCCCCTTCCCCACGCCCTAGCCGGCCGCAACCCCTCTCGCCGCCGCCCCCAGCCCTCACGCCTCTGCCACGCCAGGCGGCACTGCACGGCCGCACGCGCACGGTCCTCCGCCCCTCCATCGCTTCAGTCCACCGCCGACCTCACCCCTCTCAGTTGGGTTCACCTGCAAAAGCCAGAGGAAGAAGAAGGTCCATTTCTTTTTAATTTTCTATTGTGAAATTTGCATATTATATTTCTCATGTTTCTGTAATTACAAAAACATCCCTGTGCATAAGTTGCATTGTATTTTTAGTTTCTGTATTTGCACGGATTCCCTATGTTTGGCTGTTAATTTCGATACCTGTTTAGCATCTTTTTATTCAATGAAAAATGTTTTAATGTTGAGAAACTAATTCTCTACCTTTTGGAAATTTATTTGTATTTTTGTGAGTTGTGGGTAATTAATTAAAAATGTTTAACTGAAACTCTGCATATTTTACCCAATCTGGACTCTTAAATGTATATCTCACTAATAGTTGCTCTAAAAATTTCACAAAAATTTGACATGATGCCTTGAAATGTGTTTAATTTACAGTCCAAATTTCATGTCCATTAGAGTTGTCTTGTGCCTAAAATAAATTAAAGAGTCATTTGGATCTTTGATTTTTAATTAAATCGACGTACATCATTTTTGTAAAATTCAAGTCTCATGGATTCTATATGAAAATAACATTTTGAGATAATTCGCACTTTGGCTAATTTGACATTGTGGATTAATTAGGAATTAATTACTCACAATCGCTCTGTTTTCACTAAAAAATCCATAAAAAATTCATAATTTGTCAAAAAATTCCAAAAATATTACTGTAGGATCCTTGCATCATGTTTTAATTCCAGTAATATTTTCATAATTTTTGCTTACCGTTTGTATGAGAAATTGTGAAAAAACCTATAAAAAAGTGTGCATTTTTATTTATTGCATTTTAATTCCTAAAAATACAAAAAAATATGTTTTGTGTTCCTCACTAAATTAAGATCGTAGAAAAAATATAATTTGGCTGAATTGTACTAATTTGACATAAAAATTAATTTGGCCAATTGTGTGATTTCTTAGTGTCTTGATTCACCCGTATTTTCCATTTGCATTCTTTTTGCATTAAAAAAATATAAAAAAATAACCGCATTGGAAATCTAAAACTTAATTTTTAAATTAACCCCAAAGTTATTCCTTTGCCTCCCTGTGTTCGACCCCGGACTTGCCCGGGATATAAATTAAGCCGAGACACTCTTCACGGAGATCTTCTCTTGGTTCTGACTGAATCGCTGAGTACACGTACTACAACGAACTCAAATTAAATATCGTATCTAGCGACTCGTCACACCTCAGCCATACCATTAGTCTGGGATGGTAAGGACTAGCGATACGGTGTTCGATGCTGTAGTCCTTCAAGAGTTTCTTCACCTCTCGGTTTACAAAGTGGCTACCCCCATCTGATATCAACATTTTGGGGATCCCGAACCTAGAGATGATATGCTCTCTGATGAATTTGCAGAAAGTCCTGCTGTCTGCGGCTCGGGTCGGGATAGCCTCCACCCACCTGGATAGGTAGTCTACCGCGAGAAGGATGTACTCAAATTCGTGGCTAACAGGGAATGAGCCCATGAAATCGATGCCCCAGGCATCAAAGACATCACAAATGATGACAGGCTGCATCAGCATTTCATCCTTCAAACCAATGATTCCTCCCATTCTTTGGCATATTGGGCACGACTTCGTAAAGGTGATGGCATCGTGAAACAGAGTCGGCCAGTAAAAGCCACACTGAAGTACCTTCTGTGTGGTCCTCTTCCCGGAGTGGTGTCCTCCTGCCTCCAAGCTGTGGCATAAAGAAAGGACACTCTGATATTCCTCCTGAGGAATACACCGTCTCCAGACACAATCCGGTCCTTCAAAGAAAAAGATCAGATCCTCCCAATGGTAGTGTCTAGCATCCGACTTCAGTCGGTCAATGTGGCTCTTGGGACAACCTTCGGGAACCTTCTTGGAGACAAGATAGTTCACGATATTGGCATACCATGGGAGTGAGTCGACAACAAAAATCGACTCGTCAGAGAAGGAGTCTCGAATTGGTGAATTCTCTGAAGTATTAAGATCTTCGAGACGAGAGAGATGATCGGATACTACGTTCTTCTTTCCAGGTTTATCACGAATATCCAAATCAAACTCCTGGATAAGCAAAATCCACCGAAGAAGATGCGCCTTCGCGTCCTTATTTTCCATCAAGTATCGTAGCGCCATGTGGTCAGTGAACACAATTATCTTGGATCCGATTAAGTGAGATCTGAACTTGTCCAAGGCAAACACTACCGCAAGCATCTCCTTTTCCGTAACTGTATAGTTACGCTGGGCGGTATCAAGCATTTTGCTTGCGTAGTGAATTACAAACGGGACGCCATCCCTCCTTTGTCCTAACACAGCCCCAACAGCAAAATCTAAGGCGTCCGTCATGATCTCAAAAGGTAGAGATCAATCTGGGGCTTGTAGGATCGGGGCATCCATGATCATCCCTTGCAATAGCTTAAAGGCTTCAAGACATTTGTGATCAACAATAAACTCCATGTCCTTGCCTAAAGGCTCAGTTAGTGGTCCGGCAATTTTTGAAAAATCCTTGATAAATCTCCGATAGAATCTGACATGCCCGAGGAACGACCGCAACTACTTAACGTTGGCTGGTGGCTAGAGTCGTCTGATCACATCCACCTTGGCAGGGTCAACCTCCATTCCTCTCTTGGAGATGACATGCCCCAACACAATGCCTTCCGTCACCATGAAGTGACTTTTCTCCCAGGAGAGCACAGGATTAACCTCACAACAGCGTTTGAGGACTCGGTCCAGATTCCTAAGACAGGAATCGAAGGAATCGTCGTGGACCGAGAAGTCATCCATGAAGACTTCAGGAATTCACCGACCATTTCGGAGAATACATCAATCGTGCACCTTTGAAAAGTACCTAGAGCATTGCATAACCCAAAGGGCATGCGCCTTAAATCATAGGTACCAAAGGGGCATGTGAACGTGGTCTTTTCCTGGTCCTCCGGAGCTATGGCTACTTGATCTATACCTTTTGAGATCATGACGGACGCCTCAGATTTTGCCCGAGAACCCATCCAAGAAGTAGAAGAATTCTTTCCCTGCTAGTCTCTCTAGGATCTGATCAATGAACGGTAGGGGGAAATGATCCTTTTTCATCGCAGCATTCATGTGTCTGTAATCCACACAACGCGCCACGACGTGGGCACTCGCATCATGATCTCCTCTCCGTCCTCGTTGGTGGTCGTCTGCATTCCTGACTTTTTCGGGACAACATGGATCGGGGCCACTCATTTAGAGTCGGAGACGGGATAAATAAAACCTGTGTTGTATCATTTCTCTATTTCCTTCTTCACTACCTCTCGTAAATTTGGATTCAAACGACGTTGGAATTTACGAGAGGGTTTGGCTTCATTCTCCAGATATGGTGTGAACATAGAGCGGGATTTATCCCGTGGAGATCGGAAATGCTCCAGCATATCGCTTTGTGGTTTCTTTCCAAGATCTCTAGCAAGCGAGATTCCTGCTCCTCGGTCAATCGCGAACTGATGATGATTGGATATTTCTTCTCCTGACCCGCAAGGAAGGCATATTTAGTGTTGTGGGTAAAGGCTTGAGCTCAGGTAATGTGTGATCGTCTAGAAAATCTGGCTCAATCGAATGTGGTTCAGTGTTGAAAGTGCCTGGATTTATCTCTGAAATTGCTGCCACCAACTTATTCGGCTTTGGAGTCGGATCGTCAAAGGTCTCCATGCAATCGGCAAAAGCCACGTCCGACTCGTCATCCTCATCTTCTGCTTGTCCATAAGAGGGAAGGACTGACAGGCCCAGCTGGGCCTCTAAGTCATCGAAGATGTAGGGGATGCAGGTTCTGAGCTGTACTCATTTCTGAGGACCTCGCAAACTGACTCATGCACAAGATCATCTCCGGAGGGGAGGGACTCATCGGTGCTGGCTGGATTCTGTCTCCATGGACCAACTGTGTCTACATGGTTGCAGTCTGCTTCGGTTGAAGAGTACTCAGTGATGGATTAGGAATCCGGTCTCTGCCATCTGGTTTGCTTCATCTCAAGTTCCTCATCTCCGTCTGGAGTTTGGAACTGGATCTTCCCGATTTTGTAATCAAACAAGGCCCCCGCTATTCTGAGGAAGGGCCTGCCTAAGATGATCTGGGAATCTCTCCAATTACGAGGGGTTTCCATATCTAGGACAGTAAAGTCCACCATGTATTCCTGACCCTCGACTTTGTTGACAACATTCCTCAATTCTCCTTGGGACCTCTTGGTTGATTTATCAGCAAACTGCAGGAGGTCTCTAGATCTCCTAAGAGGTCCGAGATTAAGCCGCTCATAGAGGGTTGTAGGTATTAAGTTGATTGAGGAGCCGTTGTCTAGGAGAGTGCGTGCAAACGCAATGTCATCGACATGACTCACCACATAATGTGCACCCAAGTCTCTTCGTTTCCTTGGAAATGAGTTCTTTATGGCACAAGTCGTGGCTACTAACAGAACGTCTTTCTCAACACGTCTTTTGGTCTTCCTGCTAAGCCTACTAGGTGTGCATCTCACCTTAAGGTATTTCTGAAATGCAGGTGTCATCTCCACGTACTTGTCAAAGGGGATTGTGACCTTGATATGTTTGTTGCAAAATTATGTCATCTCAGAGTCATCTTTTTGGATTTTTTTAGTTTTCTTCTTTCCACCCTTGAGAGATCGGGGGAAGGGATTATTGACTCCAACTCAGATTCTGAAACTGAAATATTTTCATTCAAAGCGGGAACTGAGTTCTGTACAGGACTAGGACTCTAAAACTAACTCTGACTCTGACTATGACTAAAAGGAAAATGCTGCTGCGAAACCGGTGATGCATCCTCCGCGATTGCTGGATGGTCCTCCTCAGATGGAGGTGTGGGCTCTTCATCGATTTCGGTGGACTCTCTGTTGGTGCGGGTTCTTTGCTTCTTCGAGGACCCAAAAGTCCTCTTCTTCTGCCGGTGGTGGTGATGGTGGTGCTGCTCCTCTTCTGCCTCCAAGTTCTCCTCAGGTAGAGACTCGGCGACTTCTTCCTCCGGTGCCCGTGCCCGATTAGGTACGATCACAGTCCTTCCGCTCCTGAGGGACTTATGGTTTACATTATCATACGAAAGGATCTCATGTTCAGATAAAGAATTATCTGAATAGTACACCCGATCACGAGGTCAGTTCTGGCCTTGATTTAAGCTGTTCGGATTGGCCTGAACCTGGGTGAGAATTGGGGTCTTTGGCGCCATTTGCTGGTCTTGGGTACGAGAAGCACGATTCAGATCGGTTCTCATATCCATATAGTCATTCTAGATCTGTTGGACCCTATCAGTCAGGGTCTGGATCGCCAAGGTGAGGGACTCCAATTCGGTGGGCTGGGCTGGTTGATGCTGACTTGCGGATGAGGTTCTGTACTGGCCTGCAAGCCATGCTGATACTGTTGCTGCTGATGGGACAGTGACGGGCCATGTTAGCCCGAGTAGAACGTGCGCTGCTGCCGGTGCTGCTGAGGCTGGTACCCTCATTCGGGCCTGGACTGAACAAAACGCAGTGCGGGGATGGAGCTGGTTTCCTGGTAAGCTGGGGAAGGTCGGTGAGGTTGACCGTTCCCCATCCCCGACTGTCTGCCGACGAGGTCATGGTTGTACCATAGCCCGTTGATCTCGAACACCTGTGGAGGCTCCTCGTATCCGATTTCCACTTGTGGGGGTGCATGGTGGTCCTGCTGGGTGTAAGTCTGCTCCTCTACCCAGCCACTCTGAGGCCCCGGTGCATGTTCCTATACAAGATGGACTCGGTGTGCAGGTACAGGTGGCATAGAAGGGGCATGTAGCTTTATCTTAGCTACCCTTTCAGTAAGTTCCTCCACTTGCTTCGGCAAACGCGAGAGAGACTCAAGGTCAGTGACCCTCTTATGGATCTACTCGACCATGGTTAACTTATCAGCTATCATCCCCATGCTGGGAATGAGGTCCTCTGTCAGATCCGCTACATCCTCCTAGTTGTCTCGTTGGATAGAATTGATGGAGACAATTGATAGGCTCTGGTGGCCTGCGACCTGCCTGTTTCCACCATCTGTTCCAGTATTTTCCATACAGCATTCTCATTCTTGTTCAGATAGCCTCCTCCACAGGCGGCACTTACTAACCCCTACATCTCCGGGGTCATGCCACAGAACAAGGTCTGGACTAAGATCACCTTAGAAATGCCATGGTAGGGACATTTCTGAATTAGGTCATTAAATCTATCCCAGGCTTCATGGAATGGTTCACTTGGTCCCTGGGAGAAACTAGCGATCTTTGTTCTCATTTGATTAGTCCTACTGAGGGGGTAGAACTTCTTCAAAAAAAGGTCCTTGAACTGCATCCAGGTTGTACATATCACCCCAAGATTTTTCAACCAATGTGCTGCCTTATCTCCTAAGGCAAATGGGGTGGCCTTCACTCGAATGTAATCCTTCCCAACCCTAGGATGACTAAGGTTGTTGCAAATCAGCTTGAAGTCTCTGAGGAAGGCATATGGTTCTTCGTTTGAATTTCCATTAAACTTCGGTAGCAGGCTAAGGAAGTGGGGCTTGAGCTCAAATGCTTCGAGGGAACCGCCGGTGCCAACCAACTGTGCATCTCATTTTCTACTGGATTATAGGCATCAACCATTGGTCGATCGATTCCTCCTGCCGCAATGATTTGTCCCATTCTTGCTGTAAGATCCACATTCTATTGTTCGGCTGTGGCGAGGTGAGCGAAGATTTGCTGCAATGGGTCCTCATCTGGTGGCTTCTTAGGTGGCATCTTGTCCTCTAGTCCTGGGTATGAAATATGGTCTGTGTTAGAGGACAAATCAAGGAAGGGATTCTTACGGAGGCAATGGTCTTCCTCAGTAAGCTCAGAGGAGAGGAAAGGGTTGGTTTGAGAGTAACCACCATGGGTGTGAGGGATCCAGAACTCAAGAGGGTCATGAGTTCTGGGTGGTCCAAGTTACGCTTGGGCTGGTGAAGATGAGTTTCGTGGGGGGCTCAAAGAGAGATTGGAGAATAGGGAGTCGATATCCCCCCAGTAACTCATCTTGGATTGGCAAGAAGAGTCGGGAGTTCTAAGTGAAGATAGTATTTTACTCCTACCTGAAGCAAGCAATTCAATCCAAAACCCTGGATTCACACTCAACACGGTAAAGGACCCGAAATCGAGTCTAATTAATCTTGTTGATTTTAAATGTGATTTTTCAAGCAAGATAGCAAGGAGTTACGCGGCCTATAGGGAAGTCGGCTCAAAGCTAGATGCGTCTTCCCTGTTTAACCTGTCGCCTAAGATACCGTCGGTCCTTCCTTTCTTCGCTCATATCCCAAGTTGATGGATTCAAAGACCTGCCCCTATCTACCTGCAAGCATACGGAGGCTGACAAGGCCAGAACTTCACCCTAGGGGGTTACTGGCAACTTGTCCTGAAGTACCGTAATTTCTCCCCTATCTACCTGAGACAGGCAGAGGCTACTTGGTACTAGTCAGTGAACCTGAATAATTCAACTTGTGATATTTGCTAGGATTAGTCGGAACGTAATATGGAAGGCGGGGATTTGGGCTCTGCCTTAAGATGTTCACACACACTCAAGTACCCTCACTCAACCTGAAAACAAGGTCGGGTATAAATCTCCCACAAGCAGATTTTCCGATTTTATTGAATTGTTTTGGTCAATAATGTTAGCAGTCCTGATTTTAAGTTAAGTTATCACTGGTTTAGTCCAATCCACACAGCACGCCTATCGTCTAGTCCCAATTTCCTTTAACTTAAGTTTGAAAAACCAAGAGAGAGAAATCGAGAAAAGCTGATGCACGAAAAACAATGATGCGTATGCTGAGTGAAGAATACTTACAGTGATCTCTTCGCTTTTATGCAGGATGCACAACAGAATTGAAATCTTTTTACACTACATGCAAATGCAGACGACAAAATCCGCTCCTAGACAAGCAGTTCAATTAGCGAGTGAAGCACAGGTTGATTTGACTAGATCTGTGGTCTAAGTACGTCTTTTAAGTGTATTGTGTGGTCCTAAAGATTTACGAGCACAAGCAAATCCTAGAGTGGCTCGAGGAGCTGCTAGTACAAGCCTAATCTACAAATTCAATCCACACAGCATAAGGGACACGGTTCCACTATGTTTACACACGCGAGAACCCAAACGGGAACCGCTGGAAATAATGCGAAAAATAAAGAAATGAAAAAATACAAGTCCTCTCAAATCACTCAAACAAATTAAAATGCAGGTTCCTCAAAGCGTCTTCGACTCCTCACGCTCCTCACATAAAAACAAGTTGAGGTCAGATAGAGAACGACACAAAAATACAAAAATAAAAAGACAAAAAATATTCACAAGAAAATCGGGGGTCAGACTACCTGGGGATAGAAAATCAAACACTCAAAAATTAACTACAAATTAACCTAAGCGTGCCTTCCCGGCAACGGCGCCATTTTGACAGCGTCTTACTACCCTTATTAATTTAATCAAATTAATGGTCAAATTAATGTTTTGTCATTCGTTGCAGTCGGATAATAAGAGCTAATCAAAAATCACTTTCAATTTAAGTCAAATTAATTTTGAGCGGTAATTTTTTTTTACTTGGGCAAGCCCAAGATCAAACTCAGGGAGGCAGCTGTCTCCTTAGGTCGATTTTAAGCAAGTTCCAAGGTTTGATTTTCAGGGGATAATTTTTTTGATCTTTTTCAATGTATTTTATGCAAGAAGGAAAAGACACATGCAAGATCGTGCCAGTTTACAAGTTAATTCAAAAATATGGTCAAATTGATTCCAAAAAATATGAAACTTGGCCAGATGGTGAAATGCAATGAAATTAAGTATTTTAATTTTTTTTGGATTTTTCTGACATAAACGGATTTACTGTGAATTAAAAATGAATGTAAGGTGATTTTGATTAAATTAATTTTAATAAATACCAAATCACAACATTTTCAAATATAAAAATTATCCTAGATAGATCTAAGTGTGAGGAATCCAGGAAAATTAATAAACCTAATTTCTATGTGAAATGGACCTATTAAAAATTAATTAAGGAGATCACTAAATGATTTATTCAGGCCTCGGGATGCGTGCAAATGAGTTGATTTTTTTACATAATGTGAACTTTTATCCTAGGTCTAATGTGAATTTTTGGTGATTTTTGGAGTCACAGAGAAATTACTACAAATTAAAAGGCATAAATGGGCAAAATATGACAAAATTCCACCAATTAATTAATAATAAAATCCATTATTCTTACAAAAATGTGCCAAGTATCACATATAAAAGAGGACAAATTAAGCTACACAATGCAATTTTCAAACTTGAAAAATGACTTAAAATGAATGCCTAAAGATGTGTGCAAAGACAGGGGCCTAAATGCAATTATAGGAAGTAAAATTAATAAAAATAAAACGTGTTGATAGGGACGTATATGTAATTACCTATAATGTTGAGGGGGTGGATGCAAATTTCCCACAGAACACGTGCTCCTCACGTGGGGGCTCCTGGCAGGGACTGGGATGCAAATATGAAAACCTTCAGGGGCCTCGCTGCAAATTACCCAAGCCGCACGTGCAGACCACGTGGGGGTCCCAGGCTCGGTGGACTCCAGAGGCTCGGATTGAGGCTCGGGTGCTATGGAGGCTCGGACTTGACTCGGGGTAGCTTCGGGGGCTCCGAGCCTAAAGGTTGGGGCGGAGGCTCGGAGGCGGATACGTGGCACGCTGTGGACCACAGGATCAAGTGACGATCCAACGGCTCTGGAAGCTGAGACGTGGCGCGATGCAACCCATTGGATCAGAATGAATCCAACGGTCTCTGTGGCTCGATGAAGATGATACGTGGACGATCAGCAGCCTTTGGATCAAGATGAATCCAACGACGTCTAGAGCGCCCAACAGGTGACGATGTGGCGTGCTATGGTGCGTAGGATCCTCCTGATCCTACGGTTGTGGAATGAATGTGACGTAGAGTCCTCTTGACTGT
This sequence comes from Ottelia alismoides, assembly GCA_037367405.1. Taxonomy (NCBI): domain Eukaryota; kingdom Viridiplantae; phylum Streptophyta; class Magnoliopsida; order Alismatales; family Hydrocharitaceae; genus Ottelia; species Ottelia alismoides. The sequence goes on from JAZKJV010011305.1 coordinate 701,698, forward strand.
CCGATCAAGAAGATCAGACGGTTGTTGTTCTTCATCTCCAACCGGCTCGCCGCCTCCTACGGCGGAGATAGCTGGGCTCCGATGATCGAGCTCGAGCTCTGCCTCCTCCTCTGGTCGTCGGTGAAGCTCGTCGGAGACTCCCAAGTAGCTGGGAAGACTCATGAGGCGTCGGGGATCCTCCAGCGATCTCAGGAGCGGCTGAACGGCTATGGAGAGCAGTGGCAAAGAAGCTCGAAGGAAGCTCCGATGAGGTTCTGGCCAGTCCAAATTGAAGTACATGTAGATGGTTAATGGCTAGCCGAGGCAAGGAGATGTGCTCGTGGGGTGACTGTACGGGCGGAGTGAGGCTTGAGGGGCAGTGAAGAGGTCCGGTGATCGAGCTCCGCCAAGGTGGCGGAGCTTGCGTCAACGTGAAGTGGAGTGCTTCGTCGGAGTGAATGAAGGAGTGCACGAAGGTGCCCCTCTGAGGCAAAACTCGGAGGATGGTTGGTGGAGCGTGAAGAGGATCGTGGACGACGAATAAAATAGAAGAAAACTTGAGAAAAAGAAGAAGAAGATCGAGAGGGAGATGGAGGTGTCTACATGGGGTCAGAAACTCAGATGAAGCTTCCAGGTCTTCGCTCAAGGGTCGATAGTGTCCAGAGCTCGTGCAGCGTCGTAGAGGAGCTGCTACACGACGGAGGTTTGCCGAGGATCTGGCCAGAGGTCGCCGACCGTCTTCGCTCGATGTCGTGTGCAATTGCTGTCACCAACGAGGAGAATGGAGCTCAGGGAAGCCTCCTGTACTGGCGGATCAGGGTGAGATGGCCGGATGCGGTGTATTTATAGGTTGGATATGGCGGTGACAGGTGATGGAGGGTGATGTTGGTGGAGGTCGTGGGACGTCGTGGGTTCAAATCATGGTGATCAAGGGTGTAGGTGAGGATGAGGGAAGAGTGGGGTATGTAGTGGTGGTGCCAGGGGGCGGAGATGGTGGTCGACGTGGCGCCCAAAATAGAAAGGGGGCAACCGTCGCGCACGGTGGATGACGTGGGGCGTGGGGTGTGCGGAATGTGGAAGACGACGCCTTGGGCGTTGGATCGTGTGATCCAACGGCCAGGAGAAGGGCGGAATGATGCGGCGGAGATTGGATCATCGGGGCGAGATCAAGGGCGCAGGGCACGCCACGTGGCGGGTGTGGGTCGAGGCGTTGGCATGTGGCGGAGATGAAGCCCTGGGGTTTGATCGAAGGGTCGAGAGGCGTTGCGAGATGGATGGCCATGATAAGAAGTATCTGGCTAAGATCGGAGGGTGTAGGCATCGCCACGTGGCGTAAGGAGGGCACGGCGCTGGCGAGCGGTCTAGATTAGATCAGAGGTTCGATCAGGCGGCTAGAAAATGTTGCGATGTTGAACAACCCAGATCAATAGAGGGGGTGAGTGATCGGACGGCGGGGAAGGCCGGGCGCGTGGCGCGCAAAGGAGCGGGCCGCGTGGCTCAATCAGAGAGCGTCACGTGGCCTGCTCTGAGTGGCTGAGAAAGAAAATGAATTTAGAGAGAGAAGGAGGTCGAATTTGGAAAAACTCAAACATGAAAGTTGTAGATCTCGATGAGATCTACAAGTTTCATGTTGACCAAAAATGGAGATGAGGTCAAATATGATACAAGAATACGAGAGTACAAATATACATACATATAGTATACAAAGGGGCCTAAAAATCCAAGCTTTGCATACGAGCTCCGAATTGAATGAAATTAGTCTCATTTAAAGGTCTCTAGATGTGTATTAATTTGAAGGTGAGTAGACCTAATTTTGAGGTTGTATGAGGTGGATATTGGCATTCTAAGGTCTAGGTTCTTCAACTGGGTTTGGGGCTTTATTGGGCAATTTACAGGATAGGGATTTTGGCTTTCTTCCTTATATTATTAGCTAGTAATGTACATAGTGTAAGGAAGGTGTTATTTAATTTTTAGAGGGATAAAATAAAAATAATTAGGTGAATTATTGGTGGATATTTTACAAGTGGATTTTACAAATGAATTGGCTTCTTATTTAATGCAAATATGAATGCTAAAATGCATGTATTGTGGATTTATGCATGAATGCTATTTATGCAAGATAAAGGGAAATATGCTGCTAAATACTCGGGAACAAGGCTCTATTTTCAACTTTAAGAGTAATGAATCACATATTCATCAGGTATAATAAATTTTGATTTGCTCTGCTTGCATTGATTTTTTATACATTGTGTGGGTTAAGTGTTGATTAAACATGGTGTTGAGAGGTCGTCACAACGTCTGAGTATTTGCCTTGTGAGGCTCATTTTAGTCCACTCGATTCATGCGTTTATCAGTACACAATGGAGTTGATTTTACTTTATTTGGAGTTAGCAAAAGTAATTAAAAATATGTAAGTTATGTGAATATACATGTGTTTATTTACACAAAAAGTTTTGGATTTTATTAACGCGATTATGGATGATAAATAATCGATATTATTTACAATTGTGTGAATGCTAAGAATGTATTTTTAGATGATTAAATGCAATTAGTTTCTTGTGAACAAAGAACTCTTTTCAACTTTCAGAGTGATGAATTACAAATTCATCAACCCCATATAATAAAACATTTCTCGTCTCTAAGCAACGAAAATGAATGCATAAGTGAAATGATGTTGGGTTTCATACCAAGGTCATGAACAAAAGGTGAAAATGGAGCTCGACATTACCTTTTGATTAATAATATTGCGGAACTCTGTATGAGAATTAGGGAATTAAAAATAGCAGCCTCCAAGTTGTACAAATCATCATCCAGACCAGACTCAGAAGTCATCTTAGATCAACCCCCTTCTAAAGTACCACATGAACACTGAATAACTATCTTTGGTGTATGAATGGTGTTAGCTCTTCCCATCCAAGATGTCAAAATACCATGCAATCTTCTCCTTTAGTAACTCGTTCTCGGGGAGTCAGGTATTTCCTTCTAAATTCAGGTACGTGCTAGTTCATAACAAGTAGAGGGAGAAGTCTGGAAGAAAGGTAAAAGAACTGGAGTGTGACCAACATAGTCAACTCTCTTGTGAAGCTTGGCAAGTGTAGCCAAGACTCCATCAAGATCTGTAGGCTATCTGAAGCTTGGACTATTATGGTCAATGATGTTCTTTTTGGAATTGGTTTCTTTTTGGTAGAATTGTAGTTGCTCTGCATTGATCTTTTATGTCCCGACGAATATAAAATCTTTTGTTCACCCATGTTCTGGAGTCTTAGTAAAAATTATGCCAGCAGTCCATCCCTCATCTGAAGCTTTATCTCATCATGTTACTACGGTCTATAGATATCCATGCTACTAAAGAAAAAGATGCACGGTCTTCCAGCACCTCATCTGAGTTGAGCTAAGTGTGTGGTGTAGAGTACATACTAGTTCCCTATCCAAGAGTCTACTCAGAATGAGGCGACTAGGTTAGATACTAAGAGTCAAAGTCTATACATTATCTTGTGAAACGTGGAGAATTAAGTCTATGACATGAAGTTTTTAAAATCCTACTTCTACGAGAGTTCCTCTGAAATTTAAGTGGATTAAGATCAGGTCAAGTCCACCTTGATTTTTACTCATGACTCGATTTAGAACCTGTCGACTTTTCCACTTTGCATATGCATGATATGTTAATGAAATGTAGAAATGCAAATAAATGAAGTGCAAGTTTTCTTTCTTTTTTTTTGTATGCAAAAATGAATGAGAAGCCATTTTTATTTGACAAAATTTTTTTATACACCATATTTTACAACAATTTACAACAAGTATTATTTACACAAACTTATACAAGATTCTACATATTTTACAAATTATACCATATATACATTATACAAATTTTACATGTATTTAAAAAAATCAATTTTTTTGACAATTTTACGAAGGTTAACATCTCGTATTTATTGAATATTATATACACAAAATACGTGAAAGTACGAGCTACGGGTATACAAAGCGTTTGATATTGACTAAAAGAAAGGTCATATATGCTCTTTAAATGACCACTGGGGTCCTCTACAAAGTAATTTTTTGCCACACCGATGAGGTGATCTATTCTCTAGATGAATAGCTTCAACATGCGCATGTTGACAATTAACGAATATCCAGTGGAAGACAACTCAGATATCTTAACGCCACCATTGTCTTGGACCATTTTGATAATATGTGGTCCTTCCCACTTGCTTTTTGAATTGCCTGGGAAAATTCTTCACCTTATATTGAACGTGCAAACTTTTTGTCATGCCTCGAAGATCTTTTGACGAATGTGCTTGGCATGCCATTGCTTGACCTCATACGTGTAGATTAAACTATTCTCGTATGCTAAGTTACTGATGAATCAATGATTCATATACTCCAAATACCTGATCTTAGCTCTTATCCTCATGTAATTAACCCAATAAAACCCCTAATTAACATTTCTTGTAATCCCTCTAACATGTACTAATTAGCATCCTTATGTAAAAATCGCAAAACATAAAGTGTGTTTGTGTAAATTATAAATAAGAAAAAAATCATTATTTTTAATTAATTCAAACTGACTCCAAATTTACTAAAATCAATTCCATCATGTATATATTAGTAACTTTAATTAAGGAAAAATATCATAAAAATAATAACTTATATATTAGACCAATAAATCGAAACCTTAATTTGAGAGACTAAAAGCAGTAAAGCTCGATATCTCATCCATATTGTCTCCTATGAAACTCTAATCATCTTAGTTTTATTGTGCTCCCAAGTATCTACAAAGCAAGACCAAAATAGGAGGAATCGGAGTTCATTTGTGAAACTTGAATTTTGGGATCGAATTGTAGTGTACAAAAAATCGATCTTTAACCTATTATTTTATGTACAAAAGTTAATTGTTTTAATTCATTTCTTTTCACTTATTTTATTTAATTTGTTTTTAACTAATCACAATGAAATAAGAAAACAAAAAATATCAAAAACAACATAAAATTGTATGTTGTGACCATATACATACCATATATATATATCCAAAAAAGTATATAGTATTTGTTTTTATTCCTAGTATTTTATTCAGTTTTATTTTACATTATTTTTTATCAAAAATCAAAGGAAAATGTATTTTATACTATAAAATATCTTCCCAAAATTGGTATCTTGTACATAAGTTATCTTTTTATTTCAATGTTAGTCTCAATGAGATCCACATTTTTTACGAAGATCAATTTTTCATTTGAGTCAATCATTTATTTCTGTTTGTTTTTATTTCTCCTTTTTAGGCTAGTCAAATGGTCAAACCTACATGGACCCTTTCTACTAGGCCACCTCAGCCACTTATCTACCTCATCCGCCCCTCACCTCACTGATGAACTGCTGAATACGATGTTTAATATATGTTTGTTGTAGTACGTGTACTTAGCGAATCAATCAGAATCGAGAGAAGATCTCAGTGAAGAGTGTCTCGGCTTTAATTTATATCCCGGGAAAGTCCGGGGTCGAACACAGGGAGGCAAAAGAACAACTTTGGGTTAGTTTGAAAATTACGATCTAGATTTCCAGTGCGGATATTTTTTTTATATTTTTTATGCAAAAAAGAAATGCAAGAATGCACAATGCAGGCAACTTAAGTTACTAAGAAATCACACAACTTAGCCAAATTAATTTGAATAGAAAATAAGTCCAATTTAGCCTAAATGTATTTTTCCTAAAATCCTAATCCAGAGATGAATGCAATACACTTTTTTTAGAATTTTATAGGTTAAAATAAAACAATAAAAATACACACTTTTTATGGGTTTTTTCGTAATTTTTCACTCAAACAATATGCAAAAATTATGAAAAAATTAATGGAATGAAAACATGATGTAAGGATACTACGATATTTTCTTGGAATTTTCTGACAAAGTATGATTTTTTTTATAGATTTTTTAATGAAAACAAAGTGACAGTGAGTAATTAATTCCTAATAAATGCAAGTTATCCAATTAATCAGAATGTAAATTATCTCAAAAAGGTATTTTCATAAGCAATCCAGAAGAGCCGAAATTTAGCAAAAATATGATGTGTGGATTTAATTAAAAATCAAATATCAAAATCACTCTATAATTTATTTTAGGTACATGACAACTCTTTTTTGGATGAAATGTGGACAGTAATTCAATCACATATCAAGGCGTCAAATCTAAGTTTTCAAGAATTTTTAGAGCGTGATATATCAATTTAAGAGTCCAGATTGGGTAAAATACACCGAATTTCTGTTGAATAATTTTAGTTTATTATCCAAAGACCATAAAATATAAATAAATATCCAAGTTGTAGAGAATTAGTTGCTAAACATCAAAACATTTTTCATTGAATAAAACGACGCTAAATATAGGCCAAATTAGTGCATGAATTTAGGGTTATCCGTGCAAAACAGAAATTAAAAATGCAATGCAAACTACACACAGGGACTCGATTGTAATTACAGAAAATAGAAAAATATAAAATGCAATTTTCACATAAATAAAAAAATAATAAAGGACCTTCTTCTTCGTTCAGAACGCACATGGGTGGGTGCTTAGGGCGGCGGAGCGGCGCGGATCCCCGAGCACGGGCAGAGGGCAGCCAGAGCGGGTGGAGCTCGGTGGCACGGGATGAGGGAGACCACGGTTGAAGGAGGAAGCACGGGCGGTGCGACATAGAACGGGCTGCGGGCGGCCGGAGAGGATGGCCACCTGCGGGCGGAACTACCCGCAGGCGGAGGGCCAGCTACCGCAGGTGGCTGTGACGGGGCCGGCGGTGCTCGGCTTCGCGGAGTGCTCGCAGCGGCGGAGGGTTGCCGGCGGGGCTGTTGAGCTGTCGCCGGCGGCGGCTGTTGCTGGAAGGGGAGGCGGCTGTCGCCCTACAATATTTTTTTGATTTTTTTATTTTTTTTACTGTGAAGTTTTTTTATTATTTTTTTATTATTTTTTTAATTTTTTTAAATAGAGAATAAATGTAAATATATTCAAAAGGGGAAAATGGTAGAGGGAGGTGACGGAGAAGATGAATGGTGGTGATGTGATAACAAAGTAAATAAGTGAAGGGTGATAATGGTGTGATGTGATAAAAAAAAGAAAGAGAAAAAAATGTTAGATAAAATAAAATAACAATGGATATGAGAGAAAATACTTACCTGAATCTTCGTTGGATTGGCGGAGCAGCTACGCTGGACTCTTGTCATCGCCTCGATCCGATTGGCGAAATAAAAATCGGAGAAGCTGTGCGAGCTCTATGGGGAACTCGTGATGCAGAGCAGAGCTCCGCGGATCTCGCCTGAAGGAGGTCGTCGCTTGAGGAAGATGCCTCGTCGTTGTTATCACCAAAATATTCCAAGCTCTCTCCTTTTTCTATTAGAATGGCCGATAGGCAAAAAATGAGGATGGAGAGATGTATAAAAAGAGATGAAGAATGAGAGTTAGAGAGATGGTGGAAAGGTGGAGTTTGAATGGGAGGTTAAAAGAATGGAGGTTGAAAGAAGACTTGGAGGTTAATGGAAAAAGAGAAGTTATTGTAGAGAACGTGATTAAATAAAAGAAAATAAAAGTAGGCTACTAAAAAGAGAAAATAAAATAAAGAGAAGAAAAAGAGTGGGGAATTTACAAAATAAGACAAACATTATGTACATTTTTTTACTTTTCTAACTTTAATTTTTTTGTATTTTTAATAAAAGATATTTATAACAGAAAAATATAATAAAATACTAGAAATAAAATACAACACAAAATTGATTTTTTTGGATTTTTAGTAATTAAGAAGAGTAAATAAAAAAATGAAGAAAGAAAAATACGTACAATATATATAAAGTACACCTAGGTCCCAAAACCCAAATTTTGCAAACGAGCTCCGATTTTAATGAAACTACTTCCGTTGGATAGATAATTTTCTAACTTGAACTTTAAAAGTAAGTTTGGTGAATTTTGAGTTCATACGGAGCGGGAATTTGGCCTGGAAGTTGGACTTTACGGCCTTTTGTCTTTGGGATCTAGGAGTATTTATTTGAGGTAAAATGTATTTTATATTTTTATATTTTTATATACATTTTTATGAACAAGTTAGAAAAAAATTAGCTAAAAAGGAGTTGAAATGAAATTATTAAAAATACCTGAAATTTTGGGCTATTTACAAGTGAAAAACTCCTTTAATTTTGCGGCTTTTCATTGTTAATTTATTTTATACAATCTAATATACAATAATTAGTGTGTTTTATTTACAAGAGTCGTTTTGTTAATTTATTGATTTTATGGATATTTATTTGAGATTTTACTCAGGGATTTTGCTAAGAGCAAGATATTGAGATGATGAATCACGGATTCATCACTCACCTCTCTTCATCTCCACCAATCATGTACCACGGAGAGTTGACCCAATGGTCAACACCACGGTCTCTCGACATTACAGAATTAAACCCAACCCCCTCCCCTAATTTTGTTGATCATTCTCATCATGTATGTAACCTCCCTACAACACACTTCATCCTCCATTATCATTACTCATCACTGACAACCTCCTAGCCATTTCCACATCCGATAACCACTATAAAACTCCTCCTATCACCACTACTACCACCATCATCATTTGTCATTTATTGTTCCATCTCCAATCCCCAAGTCACGGATGGTGACAACGCCGTGAACATAGTAGAGCAAAGATGAGAGGAACGTGCAGGAGGCGTGATCCAAGGTCCATTTAGACCAATCTGCAGAGCCTTCAAGGGCATTCGTGAAGCTTCTCCAACCAAGCTCGATACTCGGATTGAAGTGAAGATCAAGATGGTCTAACCAACCTCCCTTTCGGCGAACACATCAAGTAATTACCCATCTTCCGTACCTCTTCTCTTCTTCATTCTTCTTCTTCTCCTTCTCTTAGTTTATTATGTCTAGTCCTCTATTATGAGTCACTTACCACCATCTTTTCCTTTTGATCTGTGAACCCATGACCAATCGAATCCCATAGCATCCCCCTCGTCCTTCAGTTCTCTTCCTCCTTCCATAATACCTCAAGCGACTTGCTCCGCTTCCTGCACTAATGCCCAGGAGCACCATCCGTTTCCCTTGGTTTTCACGCAAGGACTGAGCCATCGCTCGAGTACTCTTTTTAGGTCTACAGGAGTAGCGATCACGGAGCATCTACTCATACATCCTCTGCCCTTCACGAAGGTCAACCCCACAATAAAGTTGGTCGAGGAGTAAAAGCTTCGAGTCGTTGAAGTCACATTTGTGGGATCTACTATGAAGGAGAGAGTCCATATCGGCATCAACAGAAACCTATACACAACCAAGCCACCATTGGAGCCCTCTTCCAACCAGAGCTCCGCGTGCTGCAATGCCATAGGCCTAGGTCGTGTGTCAACCAGCTCCTATATCCACCATAACCGAGGATATATAGAGAAGAAGAGGACTAAAAAGAGGAAGAATGTGGAAAGCAGATCATGTTGTATCTCAATCCAGTAACCCTTATCCTCTAGGCACATCTACCGCACGATTAGATCCAAAGGAGGCACTTCAGTCGTCTGATCTCCACCCTTCGAGCCTCTAACTGTGGGTCGATCAAGCCAACGCATAAGGACACGTGGAGGCTTGGCTACCAGGCTACTCCCTTAACCTTCAATTAGTCACGTGTACATGATTGGTGAATTTGCATGCATACCCATAGAGCTTCCAAGAATTACAGAAAAGGCCCGCCTTTGGGCAACTTAACAAGAACACCGTATCGACTTTGAATCATTATAAATAAGCCCATATTGGATTGATTTGTTACAAAAACTTGATATTTTTCCTTCATTTCAATCCTTAGCTTCAACATCTAATTTTCTCGTCTTTTATCCAAAAAATACAAACTTACGATAATTTTGAAGCTTATTTCTCCCTCTATCATTTGAGACATTTTGGGACCTTATCTGAACTCATTGGAATTAAATATTTATTTTTGATCAAAATATCTATAAATCTATTTCCACAGCATATAATTATTTTTGATAAATTATACATGAAGACTTGTTTTGCAGAAGAATATCATAATATAATTTTAGAGCATATTTTTTCAGGAGATTTATTATCGATCTTGGTGTCTAGGAATTGATTTAAGGACTAGAGTAACCATGATTGTTTGATATTTCTGGGAGAATTACATAATAAATATATTATTGTAGGGATAAATTTGATTATAATTGTGAGTACACATCTTAGAATGTTTTATTGCCTTTGGTGCTCAATTAAAATTTGAGATATTCATTATTGTATGGGTTTGATTTAGAGCTGTAATTGGGTTAATAATTGATAAAATCATATTAAACGATACTGTGGATTCGATTGAGAATATTTTTTTAGGATTGTTGATCTTTTTGCATGACTTAAAATTTGACAGTTTATTCATATTAACCTGCTTTGCTTCATATTTCTTTTCCGCATATTTTTATGATACGAAAATTAGCATTGTGAATGACTAAATATCGAGAATAATTAGACCACACAACCAAAGAATCATCGTTCCCTAAGTTCAACCTTGGTATACTTACCATATAAAAATTGACCAAACGATAAATTGATTAAACTTGTGATTTTTTTATTAATCATTTTCAATCTCATACACAACAATAATTAGATATCTTTAGAGTGGTAGAAATCAGATTATCAGTATGGATCTCTACAAACTCATTCCAATCATCGAGTCAATTTCCGATCGGGATGACCCCAAATTTCCTGATCACGCCTGGATTGAAATTCAAAATGCATTTCAAGGATGACTATCTGAACATCACACCGATCCTGCCTTTATCAGATCCACCTATTCGAGTTACTTTCTTCAGCCAATAGTTAAATTAGAGGATTGCCACATTACGCATGTCCACATTTTCTTTCCTAGTGTTAAACATAACCACCCTCCTTCCGAGCCTTTTGATGATCTACATTTAATGGATAAACCCCATGTATGATCTTAGCACTGATATTGAATTTACCAAAAAATACCATTCTGAGTCATAACACCACCATGCGAATTGTTCTGGTAGAGGCTATGCTATGTGGGATCTCTAATGATGTTGTTGTGATGGGTTCCCATCGAGCTCTTCATCCTTGGTGCATATACCTACAAGGAAAAGATCTTGCTCGAGCTTTATAGCTTACCTATGGATCAAATCGAAAGGTGGGTGATGCTCCTTGGTTGGGATAGATAAGAGCAATTGGATGGGGGATTGCGTTGAGATGGAAGAGGAAGGCGGAGAGGTCGAGGGACAAGGGCGATGGTGTCGAATCAGATTGATACATGGTCTCGATTGGACCGAAGAAGGGGAACTATAACAAAAAGTAGAATACAAAAGGGACAAAAGGAGGAGGAGGAGGAAGAAGAAGAAGAAGAAGAAGAAGAAGAATGGGGTGAAGAGCTTACATGGAAAGGAATCTATTTGCTTGCTATAGTTGTGCTCTTCGAAGCTTGGCCAAGGATCCTTGCCTCCATAAGATTGGTGAAATGAGATATTTGAGGCTCAATGAGAGCGTTGGATAGACCACAACAAGGTTTCCATAAACCTTGTATCATGCTTGAAGGGAAGAAGCAACTCCTAGTCATCGCTTGATCGATACCTCCCTTGCTATCACGAAGAGGTCAAGAATTGGCGGATTTCCTTCTTGGTTTGACAGATGGGAAAAAAAGGGTGCATGGGAGGTGATTTTACTGGTGGCGGTGGATGTGATAACGGCTGAAGAGCGATCGCTGGGTATGACGGTTATAAGAGGGGTTGAAGGGGGTTATATGCATAACAGATCCAAGGACAAGGGAGATGAGATCAAGGAAGGAGGAGTGGGTGCATTCTGGTAATGGTTGGAGAGGAGGTGTTGACATGAGGTCGACACTAACAAGAAGATGATTGGTGGGGAGAGAATATAGTAGAGGATGGATGAGTTGGCTAAGTGGAGTGAAGTGGGCCAGTTGTTGGATGCCACATGGTGTTTGACTATTGACTGGACTAAAAGAAGAAGGAAATTGAAAATTAGAATATAAAACAAATAAAAAAAGTGTGCATCTCACGGAGATCCACACTTTTTATGAAGGACTAAAATCAAAGTAAGACTCCTGTGCAAACGACAATTTTTGAAGATATTTTATATAGATAAAGTACTTATTTTTCAACTATATTTTTTTGGACTTGTAAAATTGAAATAAGAGAGGAGAAAGGAAAAATTATATACAATATATATACAAAACACATCACTTTCTCCTATTTTTTTATATTTTTTGGATTTTATTTTTTTGGTTAGTCAAAACACAAATATAGAAACAAATGAAAAATAAATAAAAAAAATATTTATGTACATGAAATAATAAACTCAAAATCGGTTATTTGTACAATATATAAATTGGTCTCAAAATCTAGGTTTTGCATATGAACTTCGATTCCTATGAATTTGATCTTTTTTGTAGATAATTGAGAGTACAACAAATCAAGTGTAAGTATAATTTCATCGGAGGCTGTATGGATGAGATATTGAGCTTTACAACCTTTTGTTTCAACAAATACGGTTTGGTTTTGTTGGTCAAGTATAAAAGTTGACACTTTTATCGTATTTTCCTTGATTAATCTTAGTAATATCTGCAGTATGGGTTAGTTTCATTCCACTTTGAAGTTAGGATGAATTAATTAAAATCAATGGATAATGACTTGTTACAAATAAATATTTACAGAAACAAACTCTGAGTTTTTGCGGCTTTTTACAAAAGATTTTTAATCAACACATTTTATTGGATTTACAAGTAATGTTAATTACGTGTTTTATTGGCTTAATTACTTAAGGATTAGAGCTAAGATCAAACATTCAAAGTAGATGAATCATAGATTCATCATTACCTTGACCACGTCAATTAAGCCATAATATAATCGCAACATTTACATACATTTTCAAAATTACGTAGATACAAATATGATGAGTTTCTATGCAGCTATATTTTGATATATTTTAGAATGACAAAGGAAAAGATACATATATTGAGCATAAGAAGTGATAACGAGAATTATATGTAAATCTATATGGCAAAAATCACAGATGTTTTGTGCTTGTTATTCTTGTTTTTATTTAAATATTTTATTTTTGTCTTTTTATCCATACCTATGTCCAATTATCCGTTGTATGTCTCTATTACATCTTTAAAACATGCCTGATCTATTTTTTAAATGTCATGAGAATCTTCTTGATACACACAACTTATTCCAAAATGTTACGAGTACCCTTCTCTTGATATCTTTAACACTTATTGGCATCAACTTATATTTATGAAGCTAGTTAACTTACTCTTCATTTCTATGATTTACATTAGAAGGTGCATATCTATGGAAGACTTTGATCACTTAGATGACTTAATCGAGATGTCTATGGTGGAAATCCTCAGTTCTTTATTTTATTTTTAATTATTTTTACTTTAATTTATTTGACTGCACACACTTTTTACCAAACACGTATTAGAATGAATACCGTTTGATTTCATATTCTTCTTTTTAGATTACGTGCTACATAAAACTTTTATTATTATATGAACTCTTCATATTGACGAAAAGATTTATTGTGATTGAATTCATATTTACATGATTGTTGGATGTTTTACAGTTTTGTAATATCCTTAGGTTGGGCAGGTATGAATCTAACCAGGTGGGTGTGCTACATGTTGATATTAATAGAACTTGATGTGGGCATCCATAATAAAGGGAAACCCCTTATTTCTTGAGCATGTAATCATTCTGTATGTAGGTTCTCTCCTACCTTGTAAAATCCAAGGTCTCCATATCAAGGTTGGAAGGTCCGTGCGACTATTTCCATTGATTGGAATACACGAGTTGAGCATCAAGGAGAAGGATTTGTGGGTTGTTCAAAAATAGTCGGTTCAATGGTACCCGACTTGACCTGTTCATTTTGATCTTAAATTCTCGAGTATCCATTTGAAAATGATGGGACGGGTACCCGCAATGTCATGACCCGTGTCCCATATAAAAAACCCGACGGGTACCCGTGGGTACTCAGTTGGAAGCTTCACTATTAATTGATTCAGAAAACTGCAAATGGTTAGATACAAATACCACTATAGATGTTACATTATTCTTAATCATTTTAAAAATATAGAAATGGCTGCGGATACAAATATCGATGAATATGGAAAATATATTGCTAAATAATTAAAAATGAATATTGATATGAAATGGATGTAAATTTGATAGGAAAAATAATAAAATCAAAATGGTATAGATAAGATTAAATTTATATATATGGGAGCGCTCGTATATATACCCATTTTGAAAGCGAAATATATATATATATATATAGAGAGAGAGAGATAGAGAGAGAGAGAGAGAGGATGGGGAGCTTGCACCAAGGTGCATGTAACTTTACATGCACCAGCGCTTATATCTTCCACATTTTTTACTTTTTTGAAAAATACCACCATTTATATTCATCTATATATCCCTCCAATATGTCATTCAAATTTCGTCAGAAACAAAGACTCCTATGACCTCCATCCAGAACATGTCGATTACAGCAATTCTAAGACCGTTAAAATTACCTGTTCTGGATAGAGGTCATAGGAGTCTCTGTTTCTGACGAAATTCGAATGACATATTGGAGGGATATATAGATGAATATACATGGTGGTATTTTCCAAAAAAGTAAAAAAATGTGGAATATATAAGCGCCAATGCATGTAAAGTTACATGCACCTTGGTGCAAGCTCCCCATCCTCATATATATATATAGATAGATAGATAGATAGATATATGGACGTCAAAATTTGAATTAACATATATGGTAATGAATCAGATACGATCCAAATCGATATACATACATCCTGTTATCCAAATATGATGATAATGAATACAATTGAATACGAATTTTATCACACATGCACAAGCGTGTGCACGCGCGCACCCACCCACAAGCACGCCTGCGCTTGCGCCCATGCAAATGCCCATGCCCAGGTGCGTGCACATGCACCCATGCCCACGTGCAGACCTGCACGCACATAAGCGCACACACATATCACAATAACCAATTGTGATGATAATTAATACAACCATTTACTAATACGAATGTATACTTATATATTGTTTGTCATGTTATCCGATTATATCTATTTACATCTCGTTTATCTATATTTGAATTCATTGTGAGGATGAACCTTCATTAACGTGTCATTATTGGATCCGTATTTGATACTATTCCTTCCAATTGCATGTATTCATATGGTTTACATTATCCACATAGTTTTATATATCCTCATTAATTTATTTATCTATGTTTATATATCCCTATCTGAATACATTCTGTACCATTTAGATTTTCGTATCCGACCAGGGACGAAACTAGGAAATTTTACTTGGGGGGGGGGCAAATTATTGAGACTGCACACATACATATACACATATACATGCATATACATGTAGATACATTATATATATATATATAAAGTTTATCCATGTTATGATTTATCATTTTAATTATTAATATTTAATTACAAGGAATTTTTACAAAGATACCTTTATAAACTTACGATTTCACATAAATATCCAAACAAACATTATATGGACAAAAAGGTCCTTACAACTTCTTCAAATCAAAAAACTTTTATTAATACGATGTTAAGTAGTACCATTAAATCTAATATTTTTAAAAAGTAAAATTATATCTCACTTAATGTAGGGATGCAAAGGGATATATATATATGTACCTATTCCTTATAATATATTTTGACAGGTGTATATGTATCTGTATTAAAATGAATACATATATAAATGTCACTTTAGTACCGTCATACATATTTGTCTATATTTAATATATAGTTGTATATTTATTTTTAATTACATAACTTTATTTGATATAATTTTTATGGGATATATATATTGTATTTGTATCATGATAAGCCATGCAATTCATATATATAATCTAATTTATAAAGTATTTATGATTGTATTCATATTCAATCCGTATTCATTATATCTATACTCAATTTTTAAGATACAGTGACACATTATTCATATTCGTTGATATCTATATTGACATCCATACTCATGTATTAAAAAAATTGGACATGATAATACATATATGCTTGTCCATAACTAATCATTTGTACCCTTATTTTGGTATCTTTTGCATAGTGTAATTACTCTTTACATTCTAAATTTTGACAATTATTTTAATAATCTAGCATTTTTAATGGGTTTATTTATATTCAAAATGGAAGTTCACAAAAAGACATAAAGGTTGGAATGCGTACAATATGTAACTGCTAATAGTTAATTATACATCTTTAATAAAGGGAATGATTCGTTACAATGAAATGTGTGTATATGTATGTTTTTTTTAATCTATCAATATTTCATCCGTTGCTAAATATATAACTATGAATAATATTTATTACAAAATGACTTTTATGTAAAAAATTAGAGGTGAATGTCATATATATTACTATATCATTAGCGAAGATCAATATATCAACGCTTATTTCATCATATTTTTCCGAATCTCAACTAATCCTCAATATTAAAATTGTGACGGTCAAGCGTCACAACATGGACCAACGATATAACAACGAATATTACATTCTTTCCCCAATTTCAAATATAAAAAATCCCGTTAAATATTATTTATCATTATATATTAAACAACATACGATATAATGATAAATTAAAAATCTTTACATACTTATTTTGTTCTTGTAGTTATTATATAGGGATGGAAACAGACGGATACAGATACGGATATAGGTATTATCGAATCCTTATCCGTTTTTGAATACGAATAATGGATGCGGATACGGATACTGACCGATATTAAAATTATCTTACCATATCCTTAAAAAATATATACATATGTAAAACGAATACTGATCACATACGAGTAATGTTAGAAATACTCTATAGAGTTGACTTAAATATATGTGAATTGGATGGAAAAAACATGATATAAATTTAGTAAATGGATTTGTATCATAAAAATTATAAAAATATGGTAAAAGAAGGTATAGAATTATGTTATATATGATTAAAAATAAATCCATGACTATATTTATATATGAAAATGGATATACGTACATAGATACGGATGTTTGCGGATATCAAAACGATATCCATATCTGTATCCATTTTAAAATGAATACGGATACGGATGTAAAACAAACTTTATAAAATGAATACGGTGGCCGATCGAATAAGGATATATTCGTAACTGTTTGCATCCTTATATGTATAACATGTAGTTCTTGTAAAACATACAAGTGTTAATAATTAAATTATCGTATTCAGATCATATTATTAATTTTTTTATTGAGAAATGAGGGTGGAAGAATTATATACAATTTATAAATGGGAGATGGGGGGGAGGGGATTTTATACAGCTTACTAATATTTATATTTAACTAATGTATTTAAATCATGTAGTATTACTATTATATAATATATAATAAGTACTTGTTGGGAGATAGGGGGGCCAAGTCCCCTCCCACCCCCTCTGTCTTCGTATTGTATCCAACATTATCATTATGAATATGATATAAACACGGATATAAATAGATGGATATATTGTTTGCCTTTTTTTATATGTCACCTTTTACTAGAAGTATCTCTCTTTATCCACGCGGATACCCGCGGGTAGCCAACATCCATCGGTATTAACCGGGTACCCGTTACAATTGGGTACCCGTTAGAATGAGACAGGTCGACCCATGATCCAATACCAACAGAGCAGGGTGAATCACACTCAAATAGGATGGGTACCCGTCTCATGAACACCGCTAGGATTTTGCATGATGTACGTGCTCCATGTGCAATGGGTGTTAGTTTCCTCATATTAGCATATTTACATATGCATTTTTTAGTACACATATATAAGTACATCGACAAACATTGCAATTATCCAAAACTTGTGCAATAATGCATGAACGACAACTCTAACATATTTAGGGTTATCCACAATACACATATCCTCTTTTCTCTCCCATTGTATCGGGAGTTCAATCAGTTGGTTATTGTTAAGTCAACATTACCTTCTTAATTAAAAAAAGTTTTCATTTGTTTTAATTGTCCTTTAATCAAGGAAGTTGTTGGCTTGTCTTGATTGACCAAATAGTTATTGCTATTGAAATAAAATTAATACTGGCTTTGATTTTACCTATGTGAAATTAACATCGTTTAGATTATGTTGTTTACTATTTTAATAGCTTTACCTTCAGAACATTGAAATCAACCAAATTCTTAATTCACTCGATCTTAAACCTTAGCTATAAACCACAGTCTAATAACACCTTCTCCTCATCAATAATAAGAAAGGTAAATCTTCTTATTTGTGGCAACTATTTTGTAAAATTTAGAAAAGACATTATTATCAGACACAATCACAACTATTCATTTATTTTCTTCTCTTCATTCTCTTTCTTTAAGATGCCTTGTCATTTCACAAATAGTTTGTGAACATTTCGGAACGAACAATTTCTATTTTTCCTCAACCATAACGAATTTTAATTATTCCAATCCAATCTACTTTATCGCATATTTAAATTCGATCCAATCTATCGTATTATGGATTGGATCAGATTTTTAACACTTACTTTTTTATGCACAATAGTTTATTCTCTCGCATTTGTACTTTATATCATACTACCTTCAACATTTGATCTATGACTCAAAATTTGATAATATGGATATATGATAAGAAAGAATACTTGAAGAGCACACAATCAAATCGAAATTGAAAAATTTCACAATCTATTGTAAAAAAGATGAAGACTACATAATCAAACTAAAGAATTATATTGGATATGGAATTTAAGTTTCTTTTTATATGCAGGGCATTAATATTTTTTTACAATTGATTTCCAAAAATGATTCAAATAAAGCTCCCAAAAGAATACACCGACAAGCTAGATAGAAAAATATGGTCTCTGTGTTTGGATATTCATGAAGTCCACGGTTAATTTAGATTGTTATGCTATGCCAAAGCCAAATCACTACCAAAAACACCCTTCAAGGCCCTACAATATATCATTAGTAGACAAGAATCATAGAACATTCACACTCAATCGAGTATCCAAGATTAAACTAACTTAAATATAGCCCATCAGTTGGCCGCAATATGCCTTTCATTTAAACTAGACTTGAAATGAAATTTATTTGCAAGATTATACCTATAGTTAAGATTGCATTAAATCATATTTTAATTTTAAAAATGAAAGGAATGCTTAATTATTCCTAGTTGGGTATGGTACGTTTGAGTATGTAGTACATCCTTGGGATAAGGTTGCAAGTTGGAAAAAAGATGAGAAGCAAAAGGGACAAGAAATACACACGATCTTATCTGATAATTATCTCAAATCTATTTTCTCTTAACATAGATTAGACAAGTGCCACCACATTAAGGAAAAATGGTATCTTATGAGAGGGGACATCATTGCATGAGATGGGTGGCAGCATTGTGGTGGAGGGGTGGTGGTGTTGTGCTGGAGGGATGCAAGAGGCGATCAACGATGAAATGGAGTGGGACGGATAGGGAACTGGGAGGAATATCGGTGATCTAGAGTGAAAGCATATGGAGAAGGAATCGGGAGGGGAATGCCCGAATAAGATTTACGACTTTACAAGCTACAAAAATATTTTACTATTTTGAAGATTTAGTATTTAGCTTTCAAGAGAGAAGAGGGAGTGACGACAAAAGGATTTGTATTCAAGTTTGGCATGAAAAAAGATTAATGCTAGTGATTATAACCTTACGTAACATTGAGAATCGATGCAAATAGATATTGTATGTATGCATATCTATGTATGCATATATGTATACATACGCATGTATGTGTGTGTTAATGGATTAATAGATCGGATTGAAGTTCGGTAATGATCCGATCCAATCTATACTTTAATAAATTTGAAACATTTCAATCCGATCTATTAGAATAATAAAATCAAACCAAACTAATCCAAATAACATCATATATGATTGAATTATAGATTTTATATGATTCATATGCTTTTCTAATTTTAAGGAAAAAATGGGGCTGCCCCCATCTCATTTTCCACATTTTTTTAATTTTTTTAAAATACCACAATGTATATTCATCTATATATCCCTCATATATGCCATTCACATTTCATCAGAAACATAGACTTCTATGCCTTCCATCTAGAAGGTAATTTTAACGATATTAGAATTGCTGTAATCGTACCTGTTCTAGATAGATGACATATGAGTATCTGTTTTTGACGAAATTTAAATTACATATAGAATATATATATATGAATATATATGATGATATATTTGAAAAAAATAAAAAAAATACTGCAAAAAATAAGAACTCCCAATCTTCCTCGAGGTCCCCAGACCCAACCCAACAGGCACCCACCATCCTCCCCAACTCCCCAACACAACCAACAGAGAGAGATATATCAATTGGATAAACCCCAAATCACTCCCCACCATCTGCACTTCTTTATGAAACCTCCGCCGCCTTTCTCTTCTCCAAGCTCTCCTCATCAATGGCGGATCCTCGCCACCCAGAACCCCCTTCCAATGGCGCCGCCGACGCCCCTTCTTCGAAGCGCCAGCGCCGCCCCAGCGTCCGCCTCGGCGAGATCGGCGAGCAGCCCGCCGCCGCCGCCTTCCCCCTTGAGACCTACCTCCGCCGCTGCAACCACCACGCGGTCGCCCCCCTCCACCCCAAGCACCGACGCGGCGGCGCAGCGAAGCGTGCGCGTTCTGGCTGGGCGACTAAGGCGGAGGAGGGCGGTGAGATCGACGAGGCCGGGAACTGCAGCGACGGCGCGCGGTGGGGGGACTCCGGCAGCCCTCTGAGGGAGCGCAGCGCGTCGGACCGGGTTGGGGATAAGATTAGGGCTCCCGGGAGCAAAGAGGAACCATCCGAGACCGGAGGGAGAGGTTGGGGGAAGGACTCGGTCGGCGACGACGGGGTGCGGTCATGGCTGGAGGGTTTGGGGCTGGGGCGGTATGCGGCAGTGTTCGAGATACACGAGGTGGACGAGGAGGTGCTGCCGCTGCTGACTTTGGAGGACTTGAAGGAGATGGGGATCAGCACTGTTGGGACAAGGAGGAAGATGTACTCTGCGATCCAGAAGCTTGGGAGGAGCGCGTCCTGAGCAGTTTCTGTGGAGAACTTGAAGTGATCGAGGGAAGAAGAGCCTTGGGATGGATAGAATAATCTGGTTGGTTCTCTTTGTTCTTTTTTTGGTCTCACTTTTACTAGAGATGTTTTATGTAGTTGTTAACTTGCACAGTTTCTTGTTTTCTTTTGTTCCTCACAAGGTAATTTAATGAAATGAATGGGGTGTGCTTTTGATTGGATGGATGTTTTTTCGCAGCCTGTTTTTGTTCCTTGCTGGTTGTTCATAGAGTGTTTAGCGCCCTCTGAAATATTCAGTCTCGTATTCATCAGAAAATCAAGCTGTCTTTACAATTCATGGTAATTATTTGTCTCTAAAAACCCAATTTTAAACCATGCGAGAGTAAATGGTGATTCTCAACTGCTACAAAATGCTTCAAATGCAGTTAGAATCCCATCCAGACCTAATTATCTGCCTAACTCCTAAATAAACACCGAACCTCTTCCAAATATAAGTAGGGAGGAGTTGCCTCCGAACAGATACAATAGTAACAATACAACTTGGGTCATAACCATACTTGGGTTTAAATAAGTCAGATTATTTGTGATAAACTCTTTCCTTTTTTGTTGGTCTTCATTCTCCCTTTCTGCAACATCCCTCTTCCAACTTTCCACACCTTTGCATTGGAGTATTAAGCGACCTTTTTTTACATGTATCCAAACAATTTTAAATAAGTTTTATTTATTTATTATTTAGTACCGCTCCAACTCTGACTCTCTAATTGTTGATACGATATAGTATTGTTACTATTGTATGACCGCTATATCGTTGCTTCATGTGTTCTGTGCACACCTATAATTGACGGTCTCACATTCAGTACCATAGGGCAGTGCAGGTCTTATTGTCAAACTGTAGTTTGTTTTTTGCCTGTAAAGGTACTTTCTTGTCCCATGTAACATGTGAATCCCTTAAAATATTTAATATTAAGATCCTTTTAATTAAATACATCTGAGTGTGTTTAACAAAAATTTTAACTTGTAGAAGTTTGTTTGAAGCGTTGAATCCATGTATTCCTCCTATATTACATGCAAAGAAGTAGTAGTCGTTGTGGTTGACAACTTGTAATGGGCAGGTTAGTTTGTTTTACAGACTAATCCTTGTTTTAGTATAATATGTTAAGGTTATTTGGATGACTACTCATGTCGGATAGTTATCCTTTGGTTCTTGCAAAAGGATTTTTTGTTTGGATTTGGTTGCTGTCTAACCTCTCATATACGACCTCTTTTCTTTATTTTTCAGAGAGTGGCATGTATTGTCAACAGGCCTTGCATTATATCCTGAGTCGTTTTTTGAAGAGGTTCTGAGTCGTAGTTGGTGCTGCTTAATCCCATTATCATCCTCTTTTATGAGACCTTAATCATAGTCCTTGTTATGTCATCACTGAGGTCCCATTGCATCTCGTGTAGTATTCATCCTTGTTGTCATTGAACCCTTCTGAAATTTTGGAGGATTGCTAAGCATCGAGGTCCAAGGACAAGGATGATAGAGTATTTCAGTTTAGGCTAACAAGTAGTAATTTTTCCTTTTAGAAATAGGAACACTAAACTTAGATTTTATGTGTAGAGATAGAACCATCATATTTGTCACCAAATGAACTTAGTTGACGCCATCTCAAGAAATGTAAAATATTCAGTTTGGCTATTAAAACTTAACTGATAGCAGTAACAAACTCTATAATATGATAGACTTCAGTGAATTTAGATTGATTCAAACATGTAGAAAATTATCTTCGAGGTAACCTCCTTAGCTGATTTTCAATCCATTATGCAGTCACTGTATGCATTTTTTGTGTGGAAACGGTAACTGTGTAAGTTAGGTCTAAACTCTGGACCTTTGGGTGGTAAGTACATTGCTCAACTATCATACCATATAAGTAGGTTCTCATTGTTTGTATTCTCTTAAGGAATAATGTACGCATCAAAAAATATCATATAAGCATCTCCTACCATTTTTCTGTTGAAGTTAGCTATCATGGTAGGAGCTCTTTATCGGGTTCATTTCTATGTTTACCGAACTGTTGAGCTGCTTTGGGGGGGGGATGTTTCATTCCAAGGGGAGAGAGAAAGCTGTCTCCAATGGCGAGCCCGGGAGGGGCTGAAGCAGTAGGATTCTACCAAACGAGAGGAGTGGAGGGCCACCGAAAATAAGGCGACAGTGGATGAGGCAGAGTGGCAAGTGTTTTCTCATCTCGAAAGGGGACCGTGTTGCTTCCATTGTGGTCTTCATGGCACAGGGTTTTCGAATGCTTTTCGCTAGCACATGTCCTATTTAATAGTATGGGTCACCTGCGTGTGGATTGCGGATCTCGTCGTTTCTAACCATCACATGTACCTCCTCAGCAAAAATCACAGGTAGGGCTGGCTATCGAGCCCAACGAGCCGAGCTAGGCCCTGACTCAGGATCGATAAGCCTAGCTGGGCTCGTACTCGTTCGAGCCCAACCGAGCTGGCTCAGGCACGAGCTTTGTGGGCTCGAGCCTCTTATCGAGCCAGCTCGGGATCGATAAGGCTCGAGCCGAGTACCTTATTGAGCTCGAGACCCTTATCAAGCCCGGGCCGGGCTTGAGCCAAGTCAAACTTGTTAAGGATTTTTTGGTATAAAAGTATGATCCCTAGGCTCGAACACACAACCTTTTCTTTAAAGAATGTCTTCCTTACCAGTAAGCCACTATCTGAGTTGCATAACAAAACCTAATTTATATTATATATTGCCACATTTCATTTGCTAACAAAAAATACTAATTTGCTAGTTATAACCTAGAAAAACATATATAAAGTCTAGGAAGTTCAAGTCTACAAAATAGTCCACCCAACATTGTCATTCCTTAAACCACATTACCATTCCATGAACTACATAGTCCACTCGCCATTCACAATGTTGCAACAAAACTAATACAAATAAAAATAGGCATCATTACAGTTTCACAAATATAAATTATAGAACAAAGTGTAAGTATTTGGTTCATTAAATCGCCTCAACATCTACTCAAATTGATAGTCTCTCAAAATAATTGATATGTGATATTATAGTTGTTAACTCTTCCAAAATGATATTCTCTAGGGGACCCTTCCAAGATTTGCATCTTTATTTGTATTAAAATAACAATATATGAAAAGATCATTATTAAGCTATATATAAACGAATTAACAAAACATACATGATACATAGATACATTACATTATTAAGCTATCAACACATGATATATACATTGATACATTGATACATACATGATACATTAAGCTATATATAAAGAATTAACAAAGCATACATGATAAATGAATTAACAATACATACATTGATACATTGATACCAATGGCTAGTCATTAATATTTATGAAAACTACCTCAATTATGTTATCCTCTCCAATAGCATCAACCTATCAACAAAAAATCAAAGTAGCAATAAGTATGGTGACATACATATGCAAGAACATATAAACATGTTACATTGTAAGAAAAGAAAATATACCACAAAAATGTATCCGTCTTTGAATTCTTGTTTCAACCAATCTCCACAATAAAGCAAACTTTCGCTTTTATATGTTGAATTCCAACTGGTAAGACAATCCAAAACCAACCCTTTTGCTTTCGTGCAAAACTGCTGATTGTCAACAATGTACCTAAATTTTCGAAGCCTCGCTGGTGAATATTTAAGAAACTTGACACTCTCTCGTATCTTTTCAAGAGCTGGTTTGATATTTCGCAATCCATCATGGACAATTAGATTTCAGATATGAGCAGCACATCGTGCATGGGATAATGATCTATTACAAATCAAACCACCACTCTCCCATAGAAGATATTTTAGTTTTCTCACCAAGACATTATTTGCACTACAATTGTCCAATGTAATACATATAATCTTTGTCTCAAAAGACCACTTTTTCAAAATGTTATGTATAAAATCAACTAGTCTGTCCCCTGTGTGAGGTGGAGGCATTTCTCTAAATGCAATGAGCTTTTGAAGTTTGCAAGAATCATCGATGTAATGAGCTGTCAAAGTCAAATAACTCTTGTTTTGGTTAACTCTTCATAATCATTCATAGTATCCAACATAGCAGTTTGACGAGAGTATGGTGGAATATTGAGGGCATACATAAGATATAAGCTTTCTCAGACTATGCCTTTCCACAATAGAAAATGACAATTCTGCATCTATGATCATTTCAACTTCTATGATCATTTCAACTACCAATATTCTAAAATGCATTTGGTCAAACTTTTGAACAATTATGGAGAATTCTCCTGCTGCATTTTTCCTGATTTGCGAGAGCTTTTATCCCTTTGTTCGTAACTTGATGAGGCATTTATACTTCAAGTGTCTATCTACTAAGTGTGCTGGTAATATGACCCCTTCAAGTGCTCCCACTACTGTTGCCTCAGATGTACCTGGAGAGCTTCCAATAGCTCTCCGCAAGCAAAGGAGGCAATGCAGTTTTCACCTATGTCATATTTTACTTCAACAGATGGTTTATCTAGTTGTGACAAGAGATTTGCAGATGCACCGAATGCAATTTCAGCCCTGAAAGATCATCACAATGCGATGCATGACCAAAATGGCGACGGATCATGGATGAAGAGATGGATGCACTTACCGCTTGGGACACGTGGGGTTTTGTGCCGTGCCCCTTGGGAATCCGACAGATGGCTTGCAGATGGGTCTTCACGACCAAGCATTCGCTTGATGGGTCTATTGACATATTGAAAGTCAGATTAGTTGCCAAAGGCTTCACACAAACCTATGAGGTTGATTACTTTGAGATTTTCTCTCCGGTTACCAGGATGGGGTCCATATGCACCATTCTTTGGTTACTGCTAATAAGGCATGGCCCATTTTCCAACTTGATATGAAGTACGCCTTCCTTTATGGTGATCTCGAGGAGGTTTATATGATGCAACTGTCGGGTTACGTAGTCGAGGGGGAGTGTGTATGTCGACTATGAAATGCCATCTATGGCTCAAAGCAGAGTCTCAGGGCATGGTTTGACAGACTTACTACTGAGATAAACACTCTCGGGTTTTAGAGGACGACATCTGACTACTTTGTCTTCGTCAGATGACGATCTATTGGCACCATCATTCATGTTGTCTATGTTGATGATATGATTGTCACTGGAGACGACGCAACCTGCATTTCAGAGACCTTCCTCCAGAAGGTCCTTGTCACGAAGGATCTTGGCCAACTCCATTACATTCTTGGCATGGGGATAATACACCCAACAGAGGGACTTCGCCTCTCTCAGAAGAAATACCTAGACATTCTTACTGAGGCTGGGCTACTTGGATGTAAGCCATATGGGATCCTTGCAGAAGTGAAGAAACATTCAACCACTACTGATCTTGTTTTTGATAATACTACAAGATATAGAAACCTAGTGTGTAAACTTTTCTCACTGTTACTAGGCTAGATATATGATATGCCGTGAGCAAAGCCAACCAACACATAGAGAGACATCTCTACAGTCATTGGCAGGATGTACTTCTGATCCTTCGATATCTGAAGGAATCTCCTGGATGTGGATTCTTCCACAGGGCCAGTGGCCACACTTATGTATCCACTTATACAAATGTTAATTACGCCTGTTCACCTAAGGACTGTCGATCCACTACATGATACATTATACTCTTTGGGGGCACATGCAGTAGTCTCCATATCAAGTGGAGAAGCAGAATACATAACAATGATCTAAGCCACATGTGAGATTACATGGCCTGTCTCTTTCCTACAAGAACTTGGACTTTTAGTTGTTATTCCAGTACCCTTATACTGTGATAACAAGTTTGCCATGTACATTGCCACAATTCTGTTTTTCGTGAGAGAACCAAACACAGTGAGATTGACCATCACTTTATTTGTGATGCAATATGAGGAAAGATTGTTACTCCACACATCTCCACCGAACTTCATCCTACATATATATATTCAAGAAAGCATTGTTGAAGAAGCATCTTTCATGTTTGATTTTCAAGTTGGGCATGATCTGAGGGGCAGGGTTAGAGTTATCATATTATCTGTTTTATTTGTGTCATGTAATCCTCGGGATCATATACGTATTTTTTCCTTGTTAGCTCTCTAGGATTTTCTCTCTTTATAAGAGACCCCAGACTAATGGATTAAACACAACGATTCATTATTTCTTCACACTGATCTAAGACGTAAGCTTGTTGAACCATGCTTGTAAACTTTGCTTTAGGCCATAGATGGCCTTACGGAGTCGGCATACATACTCTCTTTCGACAGAGTAACGTGGTTGCATCATGCACAACTCCTCCAGGTTATCATAGAGGACTGCATTCTTCACATCGATCTGAAAGATAGGCCAATTCTCATTCGTGGTAACATAGAGAATAATGCAGATTGATCCCGTAGCCATTGGAGACATCTTAAAGTAGTCGATGCCATACGTTTGAGTGAAGCCCTTTGCCACAAATCTGACAATAAATTTATCAATGGAGCCATCTCGAGATTGTTTGGTCATAAAGACCCATCTACAGGAAACATGCTTTATGCTTGTAGGACATGGTACATGATCCCATGAGCCCCTAGAGGTGAGTGTGTCCGTCTCTTCATCCATGACCTTTATCCAACCATGACCCTAAAGCACTGCGATGATCACTGGAAACTGTGACGGTCATGAGAGCATATATAGATCTCCTATCACAATTGGATAGATTATCAGTGAAAGTAAAATGTTACAAGGGATGTAGAATACATTGCATTTTGAAATTCTGTAGTGCAATATGAAGTTCTGATGGAACATCCAGATTCGTAGTGATGGGGCCATTTAAAGGAGGCGCATCATCTTGTAAGGAACATGTGAAGGAACCAAGTCAGATTGAGCAATGTGTTTTCTTTTGTAGATAATGGGAGCTGGGGGGAGCTCCAAGGAAATGTTACTAACAAACTAAGTAAATTAGATTGTTTTTTTAAAGAAGGTGACATTACCAGATATGTAGCAACAATGACTAGTGGGGTTAAAGCATTGGTACCCCTTTGTGTCAGAGAGTAACCGAGGAAACACACTTAATTGCACAAGGAGATATCTTATCTGTAGTATGAACGCTATGAATAAAAGTAGTGCAATCAAATATTCTTCAGGGGAGAGGGTTCCTCGTAAGCATGGAAGGCCGTATCGATATCGATATTGTTTTGATATCGTATCGATATGATATTTTGACGATATATCACCGAAATATATGGAGTGCACCTTCGATGGAAGCAATGGTGAAGGAATCGAGGTGAAGATTGGTGACGATAACATTCAGAAGAGAGATTCCTTTAGATATCTGGGATCTATTCTTCAACATGATGCGGAAATTGATGGAGATGTTACTAATAGAATAAATGCCGGCTGGCTAAAGTGGAGAGGAGCCTCTGCTGTTCTCTGTGATAAGAAAATTCCTTTAAAAATTAAAGGAAAGTTTTACAAAGCAGCCGTGAGACCTGCTATGCTTTATGGATCCGAGTGTTGGCATGTGAACCATAAACATGTGCAAAGAATGAATGTAGCAAAAATGAAAATGTTAAGGTGGATGTATGGACACATACATAAAGATAGGATTTGGAATGATGTAATCAGAAAGAAAGTTGGTGTAGCTCCGATCGAGGATAAGATGCGAGAAAATCGCTTAAGATGGTTTGGACATTTGCAAAGAAGATCAGCTGATGCACCAGTTAGGAGATGCAAGTGTTGGGATGTTGAGCCGGCTAAGAGAGGGCGAGGACGGCCTAAGAAGTGTTGGAAAGAGACCATACGAAGGGATCTTAGCTTTGTGGATATAAGCCCGGGATTGACTCAAGATAGATCTGAATGGAGGCGAAGAATCCATGTAGCCGACCCTACTTAATTGTGGGAAAAGGCTTTGTTGTTGTTGTTGTGATATCGCCGAAATATCGCCTATATCGACGAGCCTTTGTGAAGAAAATGCCTGGAAATCAGGATATATCACCATATCGGTGCCCATATCGGTTCCATGTCGATATCGATATTTCGGCGATATATCACCGATTTATCGCCGATATATCGCCGATATTTCCTTCCATGCTCGTAAGCATATAAGAGAGAGAACTGAGTTACTATATTGAGAATCGAAGATGCTACTTGATTAATAATGTATGGGAAAATAGGAACACCGTCTCCTTATTCCTTAATAGGTTTTGGGAACCTTTATGTGAGTAAGAAGAGTATGAGCAATGTTCAGACGCTGACGGAGTTTTCTTCCGCCACCTTATTTTGTTGTGAGGTGTATGGACATGAGGGCTAGTGAAGAGTTCCTTGAGTATAAAAGAGCGATCAAGTCCTGCAAGTGAATTCAAGAGCATTGTCAGTCTTGGATGTCTGAATAGGAGTAGAGAATAAAGTTCTTATAAACTAAAAAGACTTGACAGTGTTATTAATATCTGACCGCTCCTTTATTATAAGGTTTGAAATCTCGATTTTGATTTCCTCCCTCATCGAAATTTCGAAAAATTTCGAATGTTTTGGTGGAAATGTCAAAATGGCTCAAAAAGCCATTTTGACCATTTTCATTAATTAAGATCTTCTAAGTTATTACAAAAATAAATAACTAACAGATACATACCTATATCAAACATATAGCTTATCTATGCCGCTTATATCCCACGTATCGGTCATATTGTTGTTAATGCTGATTCTTCGCTGATACATATTGGAAATGGATATCATCCAAGTTCTTAAAACAACAAGCTTACAAGTGCACACTTATATGACACATTTCTCATCCATACACATTATATCGGTGATATCAGACATATCGTTGAGTTGAATGATAAATATTGGAAATGGAAATCGAAATAACTAAGTTAACACTTAGACCGCATCTTCTGTTCATAAAAATAGATGAAACATTTGATTCTAAAATGCATATAATGATTAATGAGATAATGTTTTGGTCATAGAAATAATTGTCCCGGACTAAGTTCTTGTGAACTACATAATTAGTTACAGATTAGAACAGTAAAAATGCATCTATTTATGAAAATAAATGAGGAACAAGATCAAACAAACAAGCTATATCAGATATCTAGAAGGTATAGTGTTGTTTCACCTCCATTGCTAAAATCCAAAGGGGGTAAAGCTCCCCAAGTTGAAGAATCATTGTATCCATCGACCCTGTCGCACCATACATACCTGACATAGGTCTTGCTGTGTAAAATATATAAATTATTATGTTTTTTAAAATTAGGAGTAGCTAAATAAGTAGTAAAATCAAACTCATGTGGACAATGTCATTAATATACATAGGTATCGACGAAATTTCGCCAACATCGGTTGAAATCCAAGAAAATTTGTACTGAAAGCATGAATTTCGACCGATATGTGTCGATATGTTGAATGATATTTCGATCCATCTTGGTTGAAATCCGGGAAATCATCATACCTGGGAATTTCGATACCCAACCCTTGTCGAAATCGAAATTTGATGAAATCTCAATCCATGTTTTATTAGATAGACCCGGCAAGATATGCTATAATCATCCACTACTACAACAACAACAAAGCCTTTTCCCACAATTAATAATCATCCACTAAAGCAGGAAAATATTTATACCCTACATTACGGTCTGAACTCCAAATGTCTTAATGTACAGAAGAAAAAAGGCGACCGATAAGGCTCGGTCATTTGAGGAAAAGAGGATCGATGATGTTTGTCGAACCAACAATACTTCACTCAAAAGTCTTCAGAGGTGATAGTTCGGGAAACATACGAGAAAGGGCTCTAGCAGAGGGTTGACCAAGCACATATACCAAAGGAATGGATCAACATATATAGACCCGATGTTGAAAAAAATGGAATCAACTAGGATATCAAGATAGTACATGTCATTCTTCTCATGTTACCCTACCAAAAATTCACATTGTTCGGATGTCCTGAAAGTAGCAATAGAACCTGTCAAAAATCACTTCATAATTCGGTTCAATACATAATTTATGAATGGATAAGAGACTCAAAGGAAAGTTAGGGGCACATAAAATTCTAGAGAGCCTAAGTTTGGAGAAAAACTCCATAGTCCTAATGGTGGTAATAGGCAAATGTACATTGTTGGTTGGTGGAATCGACTTCACAGTAGAAGGGTTCATGGGTGATGGGAGATCCAACAAACTACCTTCTCCAGTTAAGCGAGTAGACACACCAGAGTCAATAATCCATGTGAACGTTGTAGCAGAGACAGAGTTGGCTATTGTAGATTAGATGGTAGCCGAGTTTGCATTAGGGATGTTTTCATTGGTAGAAGACTTCTACAATGGTTGCATTATTCAGGAGAAGTCTGTGGTGGAGAGTTGGACTATCTGCCCACTTGAATCTTGATCAGACGGTGATTCTGTCACAACTGCATCATAATCAGATGCAAATGCAGTGTTGGCTTGTGTTGACATGTTAAATTTCACCCAAACACCTCTCAGATGAGTGATAGAATCACTGATAGCGAATGCACTGCATACAACCATGGCCAAAGTCATGGCCATGACCAAATTCACGATCTCAACCTCCATGGAAGCTGTAACGCCTGCCTCTTTTAGAAGAGGCAAGAATTGCAAGGTTCTCAACAAGCTATAGAGGACTATGATTGGTAGAAGTCTCAAACTGTTGTAAACGGTCAAATTTGATCTTGATGGATAGTAGAGTGCCAATTGTAAGGAACCAATCCTTCACAGTCTTATAACGAGGATGGAGGTTAATAAGAAATCTATAGACTTACCTTTCAGATCTTTATGTTACATGATTGGGAAAGAAGGTTGTCTGAAAGATGGTAAGTTCCTCGTAGATGTTGTTTGTTTTTATAATATTCTATACTAATGGACCCTCCCCGAAATGTGGACCAAATTTACACATAGACGTCGACGAGACGCGACTTGGTAGTCTGCCTAGAGTATGTTTGTGCCAGTTCGTCCCACATGTCCTTTGTGATGTCCTTATACACGAGATTCGCCGCAGTGTGGTACTAAACACTGTTAGTCATCCATGTCATGACATGATAGTTGTCCATAAGCCATGACTCGTAGTTTTTATGTCTTTTTTTCCATTCTAAGAATAGATATCTTCCTCTGACCACCGATCAAAACCTTGAAGGTCCGAGACCATAAGACATAGTTATCTGCCCTTGAGTATTATAAAAGTCCCATGAACTATCATACAAGATAAGGAAAACATAGGCTTGGTCTCGGTTGGAGTCGTGGCCTTTGCAGTCGAAGAAAGGAGTCAATAGAATGTACAATTTGTCCGATCATGTATTACAAAAGATGGTTATGGCAATCACCAAGACATGTATAGGGCCTTGGAAATACGCCAAGCCCTACTAGTTTGTTGCGTTCAACAAGATAGCTGGGGATGGTGGTGGCAATGGGGAGATTGGGTATGAACATCGGTCTAGGATCGTCGCTTTGATAACATATGGAGAAAATTATTGTGAACGAACTAAATGATTTATTCAATAGGTATTAAGTTTCATATATAGCGTGAAATCTTAGTGCCCAAGATGAGATCATTACGTAAGAGGCCCCAAAGGGTTACAAATAGGATTAGGACTCAAATAATAAAGATAAGACAAATAATCAAATAAGTTTTACATGATAGATGATTCGAACGTGACTGGGGTAGTGATGTAACACAAATCAACTGAAACATCTCCAAATCCACCATCCGACAACAGAAAACAATCAATCCCCGATGCAGACGATCCACTCTATCAATTATATTTCCTATTGGTTGCGCCCATAACCTTCAAAGACAACTCCACCACCACCTTGGCAAACAACATAGAACCTTGTTCATGCACACCTCTCCTGTGGGTCTATCATCCTAGTATAAAGTTACGTTGAAGTCCCCAGCAACAATTTATGCCAAAGTGGAAACTCATATCGTACTCCCCTTATCTCTGCCCAAAGCTCGGAACTTGGAGACTCCTCGAAAATACCGTAAATAGATGAGACGATCTATCTTGACCAGTATGGTAGTCCCTTCTGCTGTCCAGGATCACCGATACAGAGCGTGTCAATATATAACTTCCTTGACCATGCTTAATAGATCACCTTTCGAAGCATCAACAACCGTATCATAGCTACCATTTGCAAAGCACAATCTCGAAATCCAGGAGATGCGAGGCCTAATACTTAGTTCCACTTTACAGAGTTCTAAGAATCACTTTTCATCTCCTACAGATAAAGCATCCACCTGCCAAGCTCCAAGCAAGGACCTAACTGCCGCTTTCTTCTTTGATTGGCTCAATCCTTGCACAATCCACTAGATGCACTTCATTTGGGAACCAAGGAGAAACTTCCTGTCACATGTATCCCCACTTTGCCATCGTCATCTCAAACACATGTACTTGTGCTTGACTCCCTTATGCCAGAATAATGGCTACACTGCCATGGGTGTTGTGTACTTCCTTAAGAGTGTTCATTGCCTCGATCTCCTGAAATATTTGCCTCTTCTCCCACCGATCCAGCAACCCAAGGTTCCTCCAATCGGGTTCAAGACTCTTCATGCTGCGTTTCTCAACTTAAAATGTTAAACCTCCACCTCTTTATAGAGAAAATCACCACATCCTTTTTGGGAGGTTCACACTTCCTTCAATCTATAAGAAATATGGCCTCAAATTTCTCAAAAATTCCACCAAATTTCTTCGAAATTTCCATTTCTCTAGATCACCGATATCAAAACACTATTTTATTTCTTTTTCCATGATTTCAACGAAATATCAACGAAATGTCAATGAAATTTCATCGCAATTGCATGTTGTTTCGGCGAAACAACAAAAACAAGGGAATCTACTCTTCACTTTCATCAAAAATTACATATATTAATGAATGTCACTTATTTATTCGTTGATGTGTTTAGTTATTAGAGTGCTTTACATTGTTTGAAGAAGTTTCTTTAGTTATTTTCTTAATTTTTAGATCTCAATCTGAACCAAATTAGCTACACACAAGATTTAAGAGTTAAATTCAAATTTTATTGAAGAGCTTTATATTTTTTGTTC
The DNA here is from genome assembly GCA_037367405.1 of Ottelia alismoides. Taxonomy (NCBI): domain Eukaryota; kingdom Viridiplantae; phylum Streptophyta; class Magnoliopsida; order Alismatales; family Hydrocharitaceae; genus Ottelia; species Ottelia alismoides. The sequence goes on from JAZKJV010011305.1 coordinate 735,836, forward strand.
TCTTTATTTTGATATGCATGTTTTGATTAGTAGTTATTATACGTGTCACCTCATTCTTACTGACGAAATGATTGTCATTGCTTTTGCTTCCAGTTTAGCATACAGTTCTGACTCTAGGCAATACGTTGCTCTACATATCAACATGTGTGGTGATTATGACGATAATACTACTTCAAAACTTATATTTACAATTCTATTTTACAAATAAGGATGCATTTCTGTTTTATTTATTGACTTAGGAATATTAAAAATCTTAGTTTTTGGAAAACTCAAGTTTAGAGTCATTTCCAAGACCTTCGACGATTCACTAAAATTATCTGAAATTTCTCTTTTTTGGACTTGGTGAAACAAACCGAAATCCGAAATGTAACCTTTCAAGTATTCTGAATGTAAGTATTTGCCTATTATTATGTTGGATATAGATTGTGCTTATGAATGCTACACAATTTTTTGGTGTTAATTTATTTGTTCGTATCTTGTATATCATATACTTTACTTTCACATGCTATACAATGCATCTATTAGGTATACATGTTAGAAAGATTTGTGTTTGTGCGTGTCTTATTTTATCTCTAAAATTAAATATTTTACCAAGTAGAAAGTATTTTGGTTATATACAAGTTGTAAGCTATCATTTTGATCTTTATTTTCTTACATAATATATCATTTTGTTAGTACTCTTTGTTGGTATATGTTTTTCTTCGTTGTTATTGCACGTGTCACCATTTTCTTCATGTTCAAGAGGTGAAACTAATGGCTTCTAATTGCGGTTCCAAATCTGATTCTGATTCTGAGCAACTTACTATTTTGTTAACTATTGAAGCAATTGAATGGGAATTTAATGTAACATATCATGTTAATATCTTAGTATTAGGAAATGTTGGTAGAAAAGAAGAACTTATTATTTTATGGTGCCCTATGGATCTCTTATATAGAGTTGAGAGGCCATAGGAAAATTACATGGAGAACAAACAAAATTAGGAGTGATAAGTAAATACATGAACATAAAACTCTCAACACTCCCCCTAAAGTTGGAGCATAGATATCTATCATGCTCAGCTTGGAATTGCATTTCTTAAAAGGTCCTCAAGTGAGTGCCTTGGTGAAGATATCAATTGTCTGGTCACCTGAACTGACATTAGACGTAGCCATTAGTCTCTTCTGAATCATATCACGAGTAAAATACAATCTACTTCAATGTGCTTTGTTCTCTCATGAAATGCTGGATTATTGGCAATGGACAAGGCTGCCTGATTGTCACACTTCCGTTGCATAGGGAGAGTCACACTAATGTGGAGGTTAGTAAGGACATACTTTAACCACATCATTTTAGCACTGCTCTGAGCCATGGCTCTATATTCAGATTTTGCACTGGATCTAACCACAACTATTTGCTTCTTGCTTTTCCACGACACGAGTGAATTTCCAACAAAAATGCAGAAACTTGAGGTAGATTTCCCATCTTTAGGGCACCCAACATAATCTGCGTTTGCATAGCCAGAGATGGGTAACGAGGTAGTCCTACTGAATAATAAGCCCTTTCCTGTTGATGACTTCAAATATGTGAGGATCATGTATTGTAGACTGCATCCATGTACACCTACCGTGGTTGTTCCATGAACCGACTAACTTTACTAACTACAAAAGAAAAATTATGCCTGCTAATAGCGACATAAGTTAGTTTCTATGTATCTTTGCTTGTCCACTTCCTCAACGACATCTTCATGTAGCTTCATACTTGGTTCCGTGTATGCTGGTTTGCACCCTATCATTCCAGCTTCCGAAAGTAGATCCATCACATATCTTCTTTGTGCCATTACCAAGTCTTGCTTATTTCTGGCAAATTCTAGGCCTAGAAAGTACCTCAACTCTCCCAGGTCCTTGGTGTGACCTAAGAATTTCTTGGCCTCAGCTACCCCTTGAATATCGTCACCTATGGCTAAGGGTGTGCATGGGGTAGGTACCCGACTGGTTCAACCATGAACCGTCTGAAATCGTCATCACCGGATCAATGGGTAGACTCGACCCGTTCCAACAGATATCCGTTCTAATGGGTACCCAGATCAATTGAACGGGTAACGGGTACCCGTGGATCACTACCATAAATTGGATGTGTTTATCTCGAGTGATTGTTTGTATCTCTTACATTTAGCATTATCTGGAAGCACACGAACCATGGAAGAGATCATCATTCTGCATCCCAATCAGAGCTAAACACCGTCGAGAGTCGTTGCTCTAAGACAATCCACTTGGAGCATCTTTGCACAATTCATCTGGAGCATCAAGACGAAACATCAACCACCACCTGAGTTGCAATCCAATCAGAGCACTGCGTGGATTATTCGATTTTGTGAAAGAATGACATTGCTGCATAAATTTCCCAAGTGCCATCAACGATATACGTGACTTGAAGAGCATCCATCGAGTAAAGCATCAATGACTAATTACTTTGTCTGGTTTAGATCCCTTTCCATGGAGACACACCTTTATTGGAGTTTACATCTGATTAAGAACCCCTAGCAATTTAGAAGCACATGGAAGGAGATCCAGAGAGCAACTCCTAGAATCTGAGCACCATCAGAAGCTCTGTCTTCAATTTTAGCCACTTCATATCTACCCCGATATGGAGCAGAGTATCGTTGCATATCATCTAAAGTAATTGAGAGAATCTCATATTTGATCAAAGCATCGGTTCTCAGAATTGGGGTGACAAACACCACACATTCACGGTTTTCCCCGCAGGTATCCAACGTCGATCAAGTTGGTGCCCTGAATTCGATGGGTTATGCTACAGTAGGTACTCAACCCGTAATGTTATATTGGATATTATTGGTTTTAGGGTCAGTTCATCAGTTTATATGGATCGGGTCGGGTACCCGTCCAACCCGAAAACCATGCACACCCCTACTTATGACAATAATGTCATCAATATACATGAGGATAGCCACTGTACCTTGTTGTATCTTCTGTACAAATAAAGAATGATCTAAAGTGAATTGTTTTAATCCTCTCTGTTGTATTAGATATGAGAGCTTTTGAAACCATGCCCTGAGAACTTTGCTTAAGTCCATAAATGGCCTTATGTAGCATGCATACATACTCCCCCTCAACAGCAAACCCATGTGGTTGTTGCATATAAACCTCTTCCTGATGATCACCATATAAGAACACATTCTTGACATCTAGTTGGAAAAGAGCCCAATCACACACTACAACTACATAGAGCATGATTCGTAGGGCCTAATGTCTCGTGACAGGAGGGAAGGTGTCGCTATAATCCACATCATAGGTCTACGTAAGGCCTTTGGCAACAGGTCTGGCTTTATATTTGTCAAATATACCATCTGCCTTGTGATTCACAACGAAGACCCCTTTGCAGTTGACAATAGATGCTCCTTCTGGAGCAGTAACAAGTGTCCACATTCCACGTGATTGAAGAGCAACCATATCTTCTTCCATCGCTAGCCGCCACTGACTTTCTTTAAAGGCATCTTGGTATATTCATGGGATTTCAATAACAGATAGTCCCAATATAAATTTCCGGTAAGTCATGGACAGTTTATCCAGAGACACATATCCTGCTAGCGTGTACTTTGTACATGCTCTTTTCCCTTTTCATAGTGCAATCAGACATCCCAGATCATCCTCCTGTCTGATGTCAACCTGTGGCATTTCATGTTCATCATTCAATCCACTAGTGCCATCAATATAAACCAAGTTCTCATAATTTACGTAGGGCATGCTGGATGTTGGGAAAGACCGAGGAGCATCGAACATGGAGGTAGTGGGAGATGGTGGAAGAAGGACCTCCCCAGACTCAGGCGGACTTAACCTATCCCCTGTAGGAATGTAATACATGATGGACTCAGTGTTTAGAAAGTCGGCCTAGGCGGCCGCATATGCGGAGGCGATCCCCCTACCGCATCGAGTATGCTATACTCGGTCAATATGCGGTCATGCGGTATACTCGGTCGAGTAATCTACATATGCGATCGCATATGTAATAGATGTAACTCTTTGCTTCTCCGCCACCTTCTTGACTTCCACATGGGTTGCTCCTCCACCATCTTTTTCTCCTCTGCCAAGGTTTGTTGACCGATCTATTTAGCTCTGAATCTCTTTATTTTTTAGAATCAGCAGCGGCGACTATCTATTTTTTAGATTCTCCAACGACAGCTCTAACTTTTACATTATCTCATAACTGCATGAGTATTGAATAAATTACATGTGTTTATCTTAGATCTTTTTGAGGATAAAATGAATATATATGTCAGATTTGCATAGAATTTTTAACTGCACAGAACAAATTACATATATTTAATTTAAATGTTTGAATTTTTTAATATTTGACTTTGAGTAGACAAATACACCATTTATTAAAATACGAAGGTTCATGGTTGTGTTTACTAATAATGTTACACTTCCAAAAAAAAGTTACCTTCCAATTTGGACAAGGATATCCACTATTTTTTTATCTTCAATCAATTTACAACCTTTTTTACTCTCTCCACCGTTAGCTTAACATCTTTGTCTTTAGGAAATGGATGACCTTTGAAAATGCTTTGGTTGGTATCACATTGTACAAAAAAGTCTTCACTTCATATTTCTTTCATGTTATATATTTTAAACATAAATATCTAATATTTGAAATTATTATTATATTTTTAATTATTTTTAATTAAAATAATAGAATCCGCATAATCCACATATACTTCCGCATATACTTCCGCCTACCCGCTTACTCGCTCCAGACCGCCTGATTGAATGAATACCGCATATCGACTTTCTGAACTTTGGATGGACTAAAAAATTTAACATCAATACTAATATAATATTTTCGTTGGAGGGGATCAAAGCATCTGTAACCCTTCTGAGTGCGAGAAGAGAATAACCCATGAACATACATTTGACAACTCGAGGTGCAAGCTTGTCACGATCAGGGGACATAAGATGCACAAATGCATCGCATCCAAAAACTCATGGGGTACGAGAAAACATCTCTTTCTTAGGAAACAGAAGGGAGAAAGGAGCCTTTTTGCGAAGAATAGTAGAAGGTATGCGATATACCAGATATAATGTAGTCATGACAACATCTCTCCCAAAAGAGTGAGGAGCTCGACTCTGAATAAGAAGAGTTTTAGTGATATCTAACAGATGACGGTGCTTGCATCCAGCAACACCATTCTGCACTGATATATAAGGGTCAGGAGTCTGATGCACAAAATCCCACATGAACTGAAAAACTGAGCTAAAATAGTTGTACAAAATTCCAAAGCATTATCTGATTGAACATATTTTATTGAAGTTGAGAAAATGTTGGATATTTCATGAACAAAGTTTTGAAGCATAGTGCTAGCATCAGATTTATTCTTAAATAAGGCCTACGACAACCTGGAGAAATCATCAACCACAAGATAGTATTTGTGTCTCTGGTGATTAGGGACACGAATAGGACCCAAAATGTCAAAAATGAACAAGTTCAAATAGACTCTGACTACTACAACTAAGACGACTTGGAAAATTGGACCAGCGATGTTTCTAAGTAGACATGCCTCACAATGAAACTCGGACTTGACAGAAACCCCTGGAATGCGACGACATATCTTCGACAACAGAAGGTGACCAAATCGCATATGTCAGGTGTATGGTGATTATGAACCTCCTGAAAGCGAACCAACACCAACATATGAAGTTTGGATCAGTCGGTAAAGGCCTCCATACTCACAACCACATCCAATCACCATGTCGTGAGTATATCGTGAAAAACAAGGAAAGTGAGGTCAAATATGACACAACAATGTAGGTCTTTTGTAATCTAACTTATAGATAATAAATTCATTAAGAAATCTGTTCATCAAAAATATTCTGTAATCGCAATGAGGGAGCTAGGAGAACCTCCCCTTGACCTGTAATGGGGGAATGCCTCCCGTCAACAATCACTACAAACCTACCATTCTGAACATGATTGTATCTACTGAACTCCACACAAGTGGTGTGAGGTACCAGAATCCATTATCCATTTTGAAATATCTGGCATGGACTGACTAGTATATGCGTAAGTAGTACATGTGGCACTCGTGGATGCAGAAGCAGCAAAGTCTGATGAACCAGAAGAAGAGCTCTGGGAAGCGTTTGCAGGTGGCACAATATCTCGAAGACACACAACAAACTCATCAAAGCGATGATATGTAGAGCCTTCTGTGGTAGTAGCCGGCAGAGCCTGCTCAGCAACTCGTGCAGATGGTGCAAAACCCGTGCTTGGAATAACACGTATCCTCAGAATGACCCGATTGATGACAGTAAATGCAGGGTTGGCGTGACCTCTGAGATCCACACCCATGGGAGCCACCTCTCCCTCTGAATGGATAAGAACTACCTCTCCCATGGGAGGCAGCCATAACGGATGAAGTATGAGCAATAGGGGTTGTGGAGATGTTGAGTCGACTCAGCCTCTGATATGCCTCTTCCATGGGAGGTATAGTAAAATCTGTAAGCAGTGTTGTCAAAAGCGAGCCAGATGCTCTCCTAGGCGCTAAGGCGAGGCGAGGCCATGTCGCCTCGTTTGGAGTCAGGCGAAGCGATTTGGTGCAGGCGCGACAGAAGCGAGCGCCTTGATGGAAAGCGCGAGGCGCTCGGGCGAGCGCCTGATAAAATTTTGATCTTTTTAGGGTCTAATCGGATACCTCTTGGAGATCCGATTAGATTTTACAAAAACCCTCAAACCATTCGCCTTACAAACCCTAACTTGCATCCTATTTCGTAATACTCCCACACCTACAACCTCTTGTGATCTCCATCGCCCTAATCATTACCATTAGCTCCTCTTATTTGTGGTTGCTCCTCCACCACAATTTCTGTGTTTCACCTCCTATCGCGCAGAGGCATCATCAGATTCAACACCATCAACCTAATAATTTCGGGTTAGGTTTCCGCCGCCTCCTTTTATCTGATTTCTGCACGAATATTATTTATGTAGCAATCCCGAATACGGATGGATTTGAAAATCTATATAAAAAATTCGTTTCGGGATGGGGACGCTGTCCCCTGCAACCCCTGCAAGGGGGGGCGCACATGCTCCCCACTAGCCCCCCCAGGCTCGCTGACCGGGCAACGAGACCCCAGTGCTGGTAGGATATGGTGGCACGGGTGGGGCTATACGGCTGGGTTCACCCACTAAATAACATGTGAAGATCTCAGTTATAACAAATATATGGCATGCTTACATATATTTATTATAGTATCTATGCAAATGTTTATATTAGAAACTTAGAATGTTAATTGTGCAAATATGTTCATATGTGTTAGGAATGGCTACGGGAAGTGGACGTGACATGGTTGAAGAAAGAACTAACAAGAAAGATATTGTGTGGAGGTACAAATAATGCAGAGGAAGATTTTGTCTTTGAAAATGATATATTGACATGGTGAGATGTAGCAAGAGCATCTGGGATTGCAGAGGCACAAACATATACGCGACAACGTACAAAGCATGGATCACCTATTACGGGATCTTCTTCAAGACGAGTTGTTGCTTCACAAGACAATGAAGAAGAAGAAATGGAAGAGATTGAGGGAAGTGAAGGTGGAGATGAAGACGATGCTGGTGACATCAATTTGGTGATGATGAAGACGAAGAACTTACGGATCCGTAGACATTTCAATTTTTAGTTATATGTTTGAATGATGAAGATGAAGACAATGCTTTTGTTTGTGTAATTTGAACGTTTAAACAGTTTCTAGAAGTGTTTGAAGTTTTATTTTTTCTAATATATGTTTGAATGATATTCATTGCATGCTAGTGTTATACTTGTGGTATATTTTTATTTGGAATAAGTAATATAAATAATTTAATGTGTACATATATTATATATACATATAATATTTCTTTAGTGCCTCGATTGTCTCGGGCAAGCACCTAGGAGAGCGCCTAGCGCCTCACGCCTTTGACAACACTGTCTGTAAGTATCTGCAAATGAGATGCATCATATTCTGAGTCAAGGGATACCAGAATCACCCGGTCATCACTGAATCACGGTACACCTTCAACTGTTCAAGCGTGGCTGTCAATGGTATGTAGCCATGTATCCTCTCAAACGTACCTTTGAGAGAGGTATACACCGTTTGTAGAGGTTGATCATTCTGTTTGGTCGTGAACATGTCGTTTTGAAGCTGCAAAATCTTTGACTCATTCCTCGCTTGAGAATACGTAGTATCGAGGATGTCCCACATAGCCTTCACAGTCGGCTGGCTCAGTATGTCATTGACTATCTCCACGAACAAGGTTTCAGATAGCCATACTCGAGCATAAACATCATCCGCATCCCATAAGGCATAGATTCCCATCTTTTCCTCTGGCTTATCCTGTATAATGATGTTTTTCTTTTCATGACTCTGCATCAAAGTCATGAATTCCATTGCCCATAACTTGTAATTCGTGCCATCCATCTTGACAATGGGTGCGTGACCTTTGAAAGCACTCGTGGATGTAACATCACTACGATTTTTTGCTTGACGAGAACATGACGAGATCGTAGACAGAGGATACAATTGTGTCTACACTTACATTAGGGAGATGGTTATGGGCGTAGACTCAATCCACAACCATTTTCTTTCTATGCAGGTGAGAGATGTGACCGCAATAGTCTGATTTTACTGTTTCAGAGCAAAATCAAATCGTGTAGTGTGTCAACCCCACACAAATTGATGAATTAGACCCACCTCGATGCCCTTAGGCAACCACTACAAGCAGCAACACCCCTTTTGTTGATCGACGACACGTTGGAGGGAAAGGGGAGGAGTGGCGGCATCGAGATGGTTGAGAGAAGGGCATGAATGACACCAAGATAGAGGATAGAGAGGCGGCGATGACACCAAGGCCTTAAATGTCGGTTTCGGTCACTATTTCAGTGACCAGTTGAAACGAAATTTCTATCGAAATTCGTCGAAATTTCAATCATTTCGATCATTTTTGTACTAGGACCCCCAATATTTCGATCATTTTGGCCATTTCGGCCGAATTTCGGTAACCTGTTGAAATCGAAATTCGATAGAAATTCGGTCGAATTTCATCGAAATTTGAGGCCATGGGCGGCACGAAGATAAAGGTAGAGGGAGAAGAGGGTGGCAGGTGGTGTAGGGCTAGGGTTTCAGTGATCCGATTTAGGACCACCTCTCTGATACCATGTTGGTAGAAAAGAGTAACTTATTATTCTATGGTGCCCTATGGCTCTCTTATATAGAGTTGAAAGGCCATGTGAAAATTACATAAAGAGGACAAATAAAATACGGAATGATAAATAAATACATGAACATAAAATTCTCAACAACAAAAAACTGTGTATTTTTATATCATTTATTGAGTTAAAGAATATTAGAAATATTAATTTTAGAAAAAAAGAGAGTTTTCAAGTACTTTCCCCAACTTTCGACCATTTCACCAAAATTCCACCAAAATTCTCTTTCCAGGCTTTTACCGAAATGAAAACGAAATCCAACATTTAAGGCCTTGATAGGAAACAATCTTGCCACATCCGGAGAGAACTTTTCTAGGTGCCAGAACCCTAGGGCCTCCTTGGAAGCCAACCGAAATGACTTCTGCCACACGATCTCTCCCCCATCAACAATAGGAGGAATCGGGTTAGAAAGAAGCTTATCAGAAGCCGAGTCAACTAGTGCATCGTTCCTCATCCCTCTAAAGGGGCCACTCCTAGAATTCGACCAGCCAAGGAAAAAATTTCAAATACTTGGATCCTTCGCCCTGTCCGCAATCTATGAGGGCGATGGATTTACTGTTGCAACATCCGCCGCATGGTTTGATGTCCTCCAGATCTTTGAGTCAGCCCCGACATCCCCCACCTCATTATCTGCTTCGCGTCAACCATAAGCCACAATGACACCACATGTACTCCAACACATCTCTACGTGCGGAAGGAACTCGACATTGGGCCTTTAAACAGCCACACTCCTACACCTGCTCCATCATGCAACCCATCTCTGAGAATTTCAACCATCACTCTAACCTGCAACCTTTAAACAATAACCACACTCTTACACCTTTTCCAACGTGCAACCCATCTTTGAGAATTTCAACCATCACTCCAACCTACTCGAGGCCCTGATGCAACGTTTCCAAGTTTCTGCATCTGAGCAGAACTACAGAAATCCACCACTTCCATGTCTCAACACATCTCACAAATCCGTCCATAAATCATGGACGATACTACTTGATAGATTTCGGGTAAATCTCCACTTTATCAGCAATTAGCTCTTCGACACACCCATGTATGAGAGACTGTGAAGGCAAAGAGTTTCTCCCTCTATCCAAACCATGTCGATGTGCATACCCTCCGTACGAGCCTAGTCGATCTGCACACACTATTGTAGCAGCTCCTCTACAGGACCTTCACCAAGGACACCATCAATAAGATAGTCCAGTCTCAGAATTGAGCAGTGTATTCAATAGATCCTCGAACTCTTTAGATTTGGGATCACTCATGGGCTACGCTTAACCCACTTGCCCTGTTTCGAGCAATCATGTCGGAGATGATTGGAGGCCTCACAATGGAAGCACATGGCTGCCTTCGAACAGCAGGACCACGACATGTGGTCCAGACTACCACACCATAAGCACCATGCCTTCGAACAACAGGATCACGACATGTAGTCTAGACTACCACACATAAGCACACACAACTTTTTTGGGTTTTCTGACGGCACAAGATGTTGGTGGCATGTTCCAACATCACACCATTCACCGTGCTCTAGTATGTCCTCTTCCACGGAAACCTCACCCCCCGTCAACCTCCATGTCGCCATCTATGTCAAACTTAATCTCCTTCTCATGGAGAAGATGCCCTGTCTCTGTCACGGTGGCCGTTGCTACCCCCTTCTCTCTCCTTCTCTAGAGTCGAACCCTCATCTATTCGCTCTCGCTCTCTCCCCTTTTTCTCTCTCTTGCACTTGCTCTCACTCATGGTCTCACTCTATATCCCCCCCTTTTCTCTCGTTCTCGCTCTATATCCCTCCTTTTTCTTTTTTCCCTTCACAAACTATCTTTTTTAGGAAAGATTTAAACGTTGATTTTCTTCGTAAATTGAATTCTAATGACTCTATTAAGCCTTGACATCTATAATATACTTCTATATGTTTACCTCTCTTCTACTTCACACATTCAAGCATATACATCAAAGAGAAGGTTTTGCATGCCGATATATATTGAGAGATACTATTACTTTGTCCAAGCATTTTGTTATTCTCTAACCCTTGATTGTTATGGTATTTGCTCTCTAATTCTCTGCAACTTGTTAGAGAAACACTTCTTCGCAATCAACCCTAATTGTATTCGACTCTTGATCTGTCATTTCGATCATCATGGATTTGTGTGTTCTAACTTCTATTGTTATTCTGTATTTGTGTTCGGATTAATATATTGCATAACATATACAATCTATTGGCTTATTAAATGATGGATATCTGATATCTATCTCTATTTTATTCACTTGTACGATCGTACATAAACTTGATGTGTAATCCAAGGTATGTGAAGACTTTGATGCGTGATCCAAAGTACTTTTACGAATTGTATGTAAACTTTGCGTGTGATCCAAGTTGTGGAAAGCCTTTAGTATGTGAATAAAAAAACTTGTAATCACTTGGTTCATGATTTTTACCTAGAGCAATTTCCACTTTAACATAACTGTCCAAGTGGTAATTGGTTTTTGGTGATTGATCATCCATGGTGATCTGGGACGAAAGGCTATGCAAGCTACATAGGATATCTTATATTCAAGCAAAAGCGATGGAGATAAACTAGATCACGAAGAAGCACTTTTCGGATTGATGGAAATCGATGATGAGTTAACGTCTTAAGATTTCACTTTTGATGAAATTTTAGATGCTTTTGATGAATTGCATGGATTAACAAAAAAGGGTTCAAAAGAGAAACTATTTCTCTAGAAGCAAAAGCCAAACTTTAGAAAAAGAGCATGAATGTGATATGAAAGAACTCAAGGAAAATAGACGTGCTCTAGAGAATAACATAGGACAACTAAAGACAAACCGAAATTGTAGTGAATGACTTTGTCAATTTTGCTAAAGTAAAGAATGTTCTAGATAAATTAGTAGGTATATCTTATCAATGAAAAGTAAGCTTCATCCGACCAAATGCATAAAAATGACATTGCTAGGCTTGCAAAATGATGCAATCAGGAAGAGAGCATCGATATCAATGAAACCTACTCACTGTCTCTAAGATTGAGTCAATCAGAATGCCTTTGGCATTTGCTATCTTATCAAGGTTTCATGCTATTCCAAATGGATGCAAAAAATGCATTTTAAATCGCATCACAGAGGAAGAAATTTATGTTAATCAGCCACCAGGTTTTGAAAATCCTAAGAGTCATTATCATGTCTACAAGCTTAGGAAATCACTTTTTAGACTTAAGCAAGCACCTAGAGCCCAGTGTGATAGGTTTAAAGACTTTTTAATTCACTTATTTTTTCAAGTCGATAAAGTAAACTACACTTTGTTTACTTAGAGAAAAGGTTCCGATTTCTTATTTGCCGATTGAAACTTCTTTTGTCATCCAAGTGAACGAATGTTTTTCTTTTTCACAACCACAATATGTTGCAGTATTGGATAATAGTTAAATGCTATATCTTAAATTGGAACGTATAAATGGTCGAATCCACCTGTTCCCATTCCATGAAAAATAGGGGTTTTATCACTTGTGCCCCTTTGAGATATTACAATATCAGTTATGCCCATTTCTTTTTTGGAATATCAGTAGTGCCCTTACCTTCTTCAAGTTTTATCATATGTGCCCCTCAAGTTAGTTGATGTCCAATTCCATCTCAAATGGACGTTAACTTTTGGACACAATGGTACTTTATAGCTGGTAAGAAGGGCAGATTGGTCATTTTCTTAAAATCCTTCTCTTCATCCTCCCCTCCTCCCCCTTCGACGACAACCTCCGATCCCAGCTCCTCCCCTCCAGACCCTCCTCCTCTGACCACTTCCTCCCCAGCCCCGCCCCCTCCAGCCCCTTCTCCTACGCCCCTCCAACCCTCCCCCTAGCCCTGCCCCTCCAACCCCCCCTCCCCCCAACCCATCCTCCTCCTCAGCCCTGTCCCTCAAGCTAATAGTTTGAAGAGTTACTTGACTTGAAAGGTGAGGCTGAAGGGATTGTGGAAGCCGCGCTTGGGGAGGCGACGACAGAGATGGGTCTGGCCGCCTTCGAAGCTGAACTTCATGGTGCTACGGGCCTTCTGGCCCTTGTGGCCACTCCCGCTGGTCTTGCCGAGGCCCAACCTGATGACGTGCCTCTTGTGCTTTTGTTGCTTCCACCGCCCATGGATGTCCTACATGTCATTCGGCATCAAGAGCCATGCGCTCGAGAATGCCTTTGGGGAGGAGACGGTCACACAGAGGAGAGAGAGGAAGATGGTGTTTTGGGACAAGAGAGGTGAGCGGATGCTGATGTGAGAAGCGTGCGACGAGTCCTCGAGGAGATGTTGGCGTTCACAAGAATCACCACCTGGAGAGGAGAGGAGATTTTTTTGACTATTATGCATGCCCCACTTAACCATACCATGCTTTGAATAAATCATGGTTATTTCAATTCTTTGTTGTATAGATAGATATTATTATGTTATGTACTTGTTTGTTATTTCTTTGTTTTCTCTGGACTACTTTCTACTTTACCCTTAAGGTCTCTCCCTATATAAGAGAGCCTAGGGTTTCTCTGAATAATTAATCTCAGTTTTTCTCCCAACATGATATCAGAGCCCAAGCCCTAGGGCTCTCTCCCCACCCGCCGCCCTCTCTCCTCTTCCTCATCTCGCTTCCGCCGCTGGCTCCCCCCCCCCCGGCGGCTCCCACACCCGCCGCCAACCCCCGGTGGAACCCAGCCCCGCCGCCAAACCCCCCGGCTGCCCCCTATTCCTGCCGTCACCCCCCAGGCGGTCCCCTACTCTCGCCGCCAGCCCCCAGGTGGCCCTCTACTCCCGCCGCCAGCCCTCAGGAGGCTCCCTAGTCCCGTCGCCATCACCACCCGGCGGCAGTAGCCGAGCTTCCGGCGTGCCCTAGCCGATCCTCGGCGATCCCCGGCGTGCCCGTACTCGTCTCTTCCTCCGGATAGATGGATTTGAGTGCGTAACATCTACATACACACTCGAATCCTACGCAGTTTGTGTAGACATCTATCACTTTGTCTACATACCCCTAGTTCTTCTCCAGCGGCAATATGTCAGAGTCGAAGGTTGATATGCCCTCCATAGGCGCATTCAAAGGTCCTGTGCCAATAGTCAAGATGGACGGGTCGAATTACGAGCTCTGGGCATTGCAGTTTATGAGCCTCATGAAGTCGAATGGTAAGAAGCATATTCTTACCGAGGATGAGCCAGCAGAGAAGACAGGGATATATGCCTCGTGGGAGGATGATGACGCCTATGCAAAGGTCTGGTTGTCAGGTACATTGACGATGGAGATTGCCAACGATGTCCTCCATCAGCCCACTGTCAAGGCGATGTGGGATATCCTAGCTGCTACATATTCACAGGTGCGAAATGAAACCAAGATGTTACAGCTTCAGCATGGCATATTCACGATGAAGCAGAGCGACAGACCTCTTCACTCCTTATACACATCCCTGAGGGGGATGTTTGAGAAGTTATACATTACTATCCCACTCACAGTGACTCCTGAACATCAGAAGACGTTTCGGAATGCCACCATGGTGGGCGTCCTACTTGCGGCCCTTAATCCTGAATATGACACCGCTCATTCTCAGATCTTAGCCGATGCAGTTATTCCTCCTGTGGAGGATGTTTACAGGAGACTCGGTCGCATTACAGTTTCTTCCAGTTCTTCTACTCCACCCCCATCGACGATGGCAGTTTCGCGTGAGAGAGGTGACCCGTCTTCAGGTCGTGGACGTGGACCACAGGGAAGAGGTGGTCGCTTTAGTCAGCCATATTCCTATTGTCACCGCACAGGACACTCGGAGGAGACATGCTATTCTAAGCATGGGTTCCCAGCATCGGCACGTATTGCAGAGCACTCCCAGTCCCAATTGGCATCTACTGCAGATAACCGTTTTAAGGAACTTGTGGCACGTCTCCGCGATATTATGCCACAATCATCTGGTGAACCTTCAGATGTTGCTGCTACAGCCTCCGCCAGTTCATCTGCTGCTGCTAGTACCTCAGGTAAATCTACTGCATTTACACCGTCTCATGATACCTCTGATTGGATTATAGATTCGGGTGCCACACATCATCGCTGCCGAGATCGAGACATACTTGAGTCATACAGGGACATTCCTCACGGCTGCTCAATGCAGATCGCAGATGGTACTCATTCCCCCCTTGTTGGGCAGGGGGAGGTCTTCCTATCCTCTACTATGCATCTACAGAACGTCCTACATGCTCCTGAGTTCTCGATGAATCTGTTATCTATTAGTCAGATTACGAAGGATTTGCATTGTCGTGCTATATTTGACCCATCTTCTCTTATTTTTCAGGACATACTAACGGGAGGGGTGATTGGCTGTGGCTCTGAGCAGAATGGTCTATATCGGCTGGTTGGGAATTCCTATGCCGGCGTCTCCTCTCATTCTGCCGGACCAGTTTCTCCGTACATCTGGCATCTACGTTTTGGTCACCTCCCGCTCCAGAAAATGCGCCATCTTCTATCTCAGATCTCTCCCAATTCGTCCTTTCGCTGTGAAGCATGTCAGTTGGGAAAACATCATCGGTCGAGCTTTCCTAGTCGTCAGAGTCGGAGCAGTAGCTCCCCATTCGAGTTGTTTCATATAGCTATATGGGGTTCAAGTCGTGTACCCGATCATCAGGGGCACAGATTTTATCTAGTGGTAGTGGATGATTTTTCTCGTGTATCTTGGGTCTTTCTTTTAAAGAATAAATTTGAAGCAGGAGATGTGATCAAGAATTTAATTAATGAAGTGCAAAATGTTTTCTCTTCTACTGTCAAATATTTTCGTACAGATAATGCCCTAGAATTTTGCACACGGTCACTTTCTCAATTTCTTTCATCAAAGAGCATTATTCACTAATCCACTTGTGCGTACACATCTCAGCAGAATGGAGTGGCGGAAAGAAAGCATCGCCATCTCCTTGACATTACTCGAACCCTATTGATTCAGAGTTGTGCTCCTATTTCTTTCAGGGGGGATGCTGTATGTTCTTACCGCGTGTTATCTGGTCAATCGTATGCCATCCTCTGTCCTTGATGAGAAAATACCTCTCTCTATCATTTTTCCTGACAAGGAATTATTCTCACTGACTCCACGTGTCTTTGGTACTGTGGCATTTTTTCATCTTCTGTCTCCTGGACTTGACAAACTCTCTCCTAGAGCGGTTTAGTGTGTCTTTGTTGGTTATTCTCGGACTCAGAAGGGCTATCGGTGTTATGATCCTATAAACAAGAAATACTTCGTTAGTGCTGATGTCACATTCTTTGAGTCTGTTATGTATTTTTCTCTTGCAGGTGACAGACTGGTACCATCTACTACCAATGATGATGTCTATGTTCCTCCACCACCTACTTGGAGTTCACCTGAGTCTCCTCCTGTTCCTGCCCCTACATCAACTTCACCACCACCACCTCCACCTCCACCTCTTCCACGACCTCCCATTCCACCTCTACCAAAATTCTATACGCGTCGGTCAGGTCCTGCTCAGGCTACACGTCAACCACCCATCACACCTCAGGTATGTTCAGATGGCATTACTACTGACGGGTCAGATATGGTACATGTGCAGGATTCTTCATTGCAGGAGGAAACTAGACCATCCAGTACAGCAGAAGATGATCTTGATATTTCTATTGCTATCCGGAAGCAGAAGCGGCTGTGTGCCTCTTATCCCCTTGCTTCACAGGTGTCGTTTCACCATCTCATTGGCGACTTTTAGAGATTTGCTGCAGCCTTGTCTTCCGTGGATATACCACGGACCTACCAGGAAGCTATGAAGATTGATTGCTGGAGATTGGCTATGGAAGATGAGATGCGTGCATTGCAGTCTCGTGGCACATGGTCTTTGGTTCTTGCTCCTCCTGATGCATCTATTGTGAGCTGTAAGTGGGTCTTCACAGTTAAATATCATGCAGATGACAGTCTGGATCGGTACAAAGCACGTTTGGTCGCGCGTGGTTTTACACAAACCTATGGCGTGGACTATATGGACACTTTCTCTCCAGTGGCTCGACATTCTACCCTTCGCATTCTCTTATCTGTGGCCGTGGTCCGTGACTGGAGTATATCTCAACTGGATATCAAGAATGCCTTCTTGTATGGGGATCTGGAGGAGGAAGTCTACATGCAGCAGCCACCAGGGTTTACTGCTGAGGGGGAGAAGCATATGGTGTGTAGACTTCACAAGGCAATTTATGGCCTCAAACAGAGTCCAAGAGCGTGGTTCCAGAAGCTTTCTAATCTTATTGAGCAACATGGATTCAAGAGGTCAAATGCAAACCACTCATTGTTTGTTCAGAAGTCATCGGCAGGTACGGTTGTTATCATGGTCTATGTTGATGATATTCTGGTTACAGGAGATGATATTCAGGGCATAGAAAGGGCGAAGACGTTCCTATACCGTCAGTTCGTTACGAAGGATCTTGGAACCCTAAGATATTTTCTGGGGTTGGAATTTGCCAGGAATGCACAGGGTTTGGTGATGACCCAACGGAAGTACATTACAGACTTCTTGATTGAAACAGGCATGGATGGATGCAAACCATCAAGTATTCCCATGGATCCAAGCATGAAGTTGTACGATGGTGATACTGCTGAAGTGGATAAAATAAGATATAGAGAAATGGTGGGTAAGCTCCTTTATATTACCATAACTCGACCTGATATTGCCTTTGCAGTAAGCATGGTAAGTCAATTTATGGAGCAGCCAAGACAAGTTCATATGAATGCTATACACATGATACTGAGGTATCTGAAGTCTTCTCCAGGTTCAGGGTTGCTGTTTCGGAAGGGCACAGATTTGTCTATCTCAGCATGTGCAGACGTCGATTATGCAGGATGCCCTAAGGATCGAAAATCAACCTCAGGATTCGCAGTATTTGTTGGAAGCTATCTGGTTTCTTGGAAAAGCAAGAAACAAACTGTTGTGGCAAGGTCCGGTGCCGAATCCGAATATAGGGCTATGGCGCAAGCAAGCACGGAGATGATGTGGGTTCGATCTGTACTAGAGGATCTACATGTAGCCGTACCTCTACCCATGCAGCTTCAGTGTGACAATCATGCAGCCTTGTTCATTGCCAACAATCCAGCTTTTCATGAAAGAACCAAGCATATAGAAGTTGACTGTCATTACACTAGAGACTTGATCCATAGAGGATTGATATCTACAACTCACGTGAGCTCAGGAGATCAGACTGCAGATGTATTCACCAAGCTGTTGCTCAGAGGACCTTCTCAGAGATGTTCATCCAAGCTGAGCATGATAGACATCTATGCTCCACCTTGAGGGGGAGTGTAGAGATAGATATTATTATGTTATGTACCTGTTTGTTATTTCTTTGTTTTCTCTGGACTACTTTATACTTTACCCTTAAGGTCTCTCCCTATATAAGAGAGCCTAGGGTTTCTCTGAATAATTAATCTCAGTTTTTCTCCCAACATTTGCAGTGTTCACGAAAGCGGCCTGTGCGGCCGCATATGCGTATGCGGTGCCCTCAATGCACCGCTTTCATGAAGCCCCTCATTATGCGCCCTGTGCGCTTATGCGGGCTGCATATGCGGGATGTGCGGTCGCATATGCGGTCTGTGCGTCTGCATACACATTTATTTATTTATTTATTATTTTTTTAATTTGTGACATGTTTTTATTGTTATTTGTGCTATGTTTTCCTTGCTTTTGCATGTATGCCAACCAAGCATTCCATGACCATTTAAATCCAGTCAAAGTAGTTGTACTGCGAGATTGGAGTAAACACGCAAGGAAGAAAAGGAATAATGTACTAATAATTTAACAAACTAATTTAGTCAACTAATAGTTATTATGAATGCAATATATTATATGTAAAGTTTGGTACTTCTGATGGAGGATCAGTTATAAATATACCGATAGAGATAAATGACATTACATTCAACAATAGAGGCATTTTGTGTGCTAACTTTTCTATTTTGTTGATTGTTGTCAATTATTTTGTGTGCTAACCGTTCTATTGAAGTATTGATATTTGATTGATAGAGATTGTTTTTGAACTCTATATGAAAGTTATTTTTCTTAGATCTTCTGTTGGACCACAATTATACACAAATTTAGTTCTGTTGTAGTCACTTTTGTATATATTTATTAATTTTTAAATAAAAAATTAGTAAACCGCGCAGAACCGCATATGCCCCGCATATGCCCCCGCATACCGCTTAAGTGCTATTCAGTGACCTGTCCGAACGCATACGCATACCGCTTTCCTGAACCTTGATTCTTTGATGGTCAATTTGACGGAAGGGAACAAATGATATAACGGAGCAAGAAGTCAGTGGTACAATTGATATTCCAAAAAAGGAAGGGTCATAACTGATATTGCAATATCTCAGAGGGGCACAAATGATAAAAACCCTGAAAAATATCGTCAAAAGAGCACACACCATTATAAAGTTGAGGATCCCTCAGTCTTTGATCGCATGGTAGTGCTAAATTCATGTAAATCGGTATTGACAAAATTTTATCATTAATCCGACAATGTCATATAGCCGATTCTACTTAGTGGTGGGAAAAATGAGGTATGAAGTACACCTATCCTTGTGGTTATAGCCATCAAACCAAAATTTTCATTATTATTGAATTGCGGATTTAATCAACCACGTTTATTGACCAAATTTCTTCCACGGAACACAATGCATTAGTCAATTCAGCCATAATTGCTTCTTTCTCTTTGTAGATGCATGTTTTCTCTAGTCTTCTTATGCTCCACATGTTAAAAGTTGCTTTTGAGGTGGGTAACTAGGGCAATGCTCTTTTCCTTTTTTCTGGTTAATTATTACTCTGTAGCTGATCTCTTTCATCTCTTGAAGAGAAGGTCTCTTTCATGAGAACTCCCTGCAAACTTCCAGCAGTAGCTATCCATTATCAACATTATGGTCTTCGCTTTAAACCACACTTAGTACTAAGTACAATGCTCTTTCAAACTATGCCAAATTGCAGAACATTTTTGGTAGTTTTGAAAGACAATCAATAATGTTTCGATTGGAAATTTGTACAAAATGAAATGGCATGGAAGACAAATAGCATAATAATTGACAACGTGAATAGATGAGAACTAGAATCCACCTATTGATGGGAAGACATGGTGAGAAGAGGGGCAAAAACCAGGCCGCTTCTATATTTTGCAATCAATAATTTTCTATAAAGCCATTCGAATTCCATCACAACGTATCAAGCATATGCCTTGGGGTCTCCCCCCAATACCTGTTAAAGGCCTCTTCACTTGGAAGGAAAATAAGCCGTTTATTAATATTGCGCTTTTTTCTACATTCCATGTACAAGAGGGCCTATTTGCGACCTTGACATTTACAGTAAGAACAAGAGGTGTTATTCTCAAATGTGCAATGTAAATAAGTTTGAACTTAAGATATTTTTACTAGGCCTTAAGCAGGTATTTGATCAGTCAGCTCACAATGGATAGGCAATGTATATTCTAGATGATTACTGATATTTGTACTCCAGACTATAAACAGCCTTCAAATGTAACAAGACTTCTCATCCCTTTTATGTTTTTTTTGGTGTATATACTTCATTCAGTTGTGAATAGGATGTTATTTTACATTTTTATATGTGTATTGTGTATTTGGTTCGAGAAACTCCTCGAGGTTTTTCTGACATCGCTCTTTCAAATGAAGGCTGTTTTAAGTAGAAATGTCTTTTTGTATGATATATAAACTTTCTTATGTTGAACTTTTTTCTCCTTAGTAGATCTGGATTTTGTTATCTGATCTTGGTATATCAAATAAAGTACTTCATGAATGCTTCGTAATGAAGCTCGGGTATCATAAATAATATCAGATGCTAGATCTTTCATAATAGTTGAAAGAGCTATTGCAAAGTGGATCCATGCCTACAAGATTACTGGGAAGATAATTATAGTGTGTTGCAACAGGAGGATGTAACACCTCAAACATAGTAATAGCACATGGAAAACTCACAAATTGTGAGTGGTTGTACCCACGACGTTTCTTTCATGTTTATGAACCTTTAGGTTATTTAACATCATCTTCCTGCACAAAGTCAAGGTTAGGTTGGTTGTTCAACTGTGCATTGACTACTATTTATTTCCATCCAATTCACCAGTTTTTGCGTTGTAGAATCTGGTTGGAAAGCTTTTAAACCAACCAACTAGAAGTTGAAATGTCTTAAATAATAGCACACAGATATTGTTATCTGGTTATTTTCCAGGTGTAGACTGAGTGATGTCTTATCCAGTTATGTGATCGTGCAACCATCTATTTTTGAGTCACAATCCCATTGTCAGTATTTTTTATATACTATATTCTTGTTGAATTAAAAGTCAAATCCTTCCCATGGTTTTTGCACCGAGTTATCACTTCAATCTTCTGCCTGTATCGCACACATTACTATTCCTTTAGGGTTGGCAACAATAGTGCTGTTCTTACTTTCAAAGCAAATGATGTTAAACAACCAAGTAACTTCATGGTATTAGTAACTAAAAAGGAAGTATCTGGAAAATTTGCCGAGCTTGGTATCTTGGAGAATATCTTGCCGTAGACCTTACAATGGAGTTCTGAAACAGTGGCAATTGGATTGTGTAGCAGCTCGCTCAAGGAATTGACTAACAAATAAGAGGAGTGGATTGTTTTACAAATGATCACATCAGATTTAAGTTCGCCAACCATATTGTAATGTCATGACATGTTCATTGGCAGAGTCAGAAATCAATGTTACAAGGTCTATTGGACACCAAATGCTATCGCGAACATATTGTATGGTATGGAAGGGGGGAGCTGCTGTCCCCTACATGTGATCTCTACCTGCAACCAGTAAAAAAAAAGGTCAGCCATGCAGTGTCTAGCTCTGTGTTCAAAGCATTTTACAAATTCGACGGTTTGCTTGCTGATAGGAAGAATATTGTCCCAATGACTTTTCCTTGTAGAGTAGGAGTATGAGGTCTGAAATAATAAATGCGGGGTTCCTTTTTTTTGTTTATCACCCATGAACTGAAGAGAAAAATTGAACTGGTTATGGATCATGCATTGCAAAAGCACTCAGTAGATATGGTAGTATAAAAAAAGCTAGGATCTTGTTTGAATGTTTTTAGCAAGAAATTCCATTGCCAGAGATGAATCTGATAGGTGCATTGATTCTGATATTCCTGTGGTGCATCTCTGAGGGGGGTCTAAAAGGTAGCCAAGTCTCTGGTACCTGTGCAACTACTTCGGAGGTGATGGAAAATTTCTTAGAAAGAAGGGATCTTAAAAATAATATATTTTGGTTTCGGAGAATATTGATGAATAATTTTACAAGGTTTGTGTGGATGGAATCAATCTTGAAGGATATGTATGCTGGATGTGCAACATGTTTGAAGTTTCATGCTGATATTTACGAATCATTTTCAGAATATTGATTGCGTGAAGATTTGACTTTGATTATTTAGCAGTTTGCTTTGGTTTTGAAATGGATAGTAAAACATATAAATGGTGGGTAACCTGGGCAGTTGTTTTTGTAGTTGCAACAATACATACTGAAGATACAATTGGTGTTAGTAAGAAAACTTGAATGCCAAAAGGAAGTCCCAAGGGTTTTTTGACATAGCAGGTTAAATACTATTTGATATAATACAATATAATGTGGTTGAAATAAGATGACATGGAGGTCATAAAGCTTGATTCCTGGCAAATAAGTGGTAATTGCAGGATTTATCAGGGAATACAAAAAAAGAGCATCAGGTATTAAGGCAGGCACAATAAAATTTTTATTACCGACATTGTTATAGGGAGAAAATTGTGGCCTTTTAAGATACTGGCATAAGATGTCTATTTTTAGACAGTATATGCTAATTTATTACATGGATGATTGGGTTCGCTTGGCGACTCGAGCAGGAAGTAATCTCCTATAATACTTGATTTGTGTAAGGTTTTTTATCGAGACCGTTCCATTCCACTCAAATATCCGAACTCCCTTCCTAATTTACCACTGCTCACATCCTTAATATTACTTAATGCTTACCTTGTACTCGGCAGGTATTTGCATTTTCAAAAAGTTGTACGTTTTCTTTCTGAAAAAAGTGGTACAAGTAGCTAGATATATATATTTTATTTAGCCATTTTCTGCAAGACTCATCACAAACACTTGATAAAATATGTACATTTTCATCTTTTACACCTTAACGTAGAATCTAATAGTTTTAGGTGTTTAACATAGAATCTAATAGTAATTTAAAGTTTTTAAAACACTCTTTTACCATACATGACTGGTTTCAAATCAAGTGTTATCAAATTTGTCCAGAAAAAAGTTACTCTCAACTAAAAACGTTCAATTATTCGTCGTTAACGATGTTAAATCGTACCTTATTTTGCTGCTCATGTCTATTATTTCAAGGCAGATTCCACAGGTCATACCAAGGAAACAGAATCCTTCGGAACCCTTTCCTTTTGGTGGGTTCTTAAATTGCAGCAAAACCCATTCTTATCAACTCTATCCTTCCAAGCGTTTCATTTGGAGATAGGATTAGTTTCGAGGATAATTTTTATTCTGAGAGTTAGCTTGCAGGACTTCAAGATAACCAATGTCTGTTTATATTGGTTTTTTATTCTTTCGTCTTTGTATTCTTGAAGGGGATATTTATATTCTCATGTATGTTTGACTAATATTAAATGGTTATGGGTATTCAAAATTTGCATCCCATGAATATGAAGATATCATATTTTATACATTAACAACTGTCAATACGCTTATGGATGTTGAAAACTAAATGGATATGTACATGGATGTTCGTTTTTATTTTCTATATTATATATAAATATGTACATGTTTATTGATTGCTAAGATGCTTATTTTATTTATCTATACTATAAACAGAAGCATAATCTTTTTAATAATGTTAAAGAATCAAGCTCCAGCAAGAAGTTCCCCTCTTATTTTGCCATGTAGTCTGACCATCCACTGTTCTTAATTCCTTAAAGCCCATTCCTTTCGTTGCAATTTATAATAACCAGTGTTTGTATGCTCTATATTATAGTAAGTATACTTATAAAGTCAAATATTTTAGGTATTAAACGAGTTACGGATGATTAAGATTGGTGGATAATGCAGTTTTTTCAGATATTGTCCAAGCTCTTCACCGGGCCTCAATTCGCGTATGGCCTCACATGGATTTATATCTAGATTATGAATATTTGTTTTTTATGTATTCATTATCATTTTAAATAAAAGAATGATCTTATGATAATATCTACATGTGTATATGTATATGTATTTGACTGTTTCATTTCAACTTTTATTAGACTTATGGAAAGGATGTGACAATAGATTATTACTGGATAGATGTTTCATGCTGCTAATTACGGGACACTCCAATCAAGACCCCCCAAAATATCTCACATGTACTTTAAAGTTCAAACTGCGTAAAACTTGTAGTGTGCCACTTGCGAAACAAACAACATGGGTACTTGCTAGGGATGCAAATAGATAAAAGATGCATTCATATTCGAATCGACCACCATATCTATTTTAATATATTTTGATTTCCCTTGACATATTCATTTTAACATGGATATAGATATGGACATCACTTTGATATTTGCAAATATTCGTATTTGTATATCCATCACCATATTTGATAGTTGATAAGAAATAATTGCATTTAGTATATTTATATCATGTGTAAGCCATCCACTACATGTATATTTAAACGAATTATAGAATATTTGCGATATTTGATCGATATTCATATTTATTTTAAGGACATAATATATTTTGCACATCCAAATCCATATTAAAAAAAGATATAGTAAGATATAATAATATAATTTTCATATCCAAATCCATAAAAAAAAGATATTGTTACATATATTCACATCCATATTCGATCATTTGCATCCCTATTACCAGCTGCTGATACTGTTGTACATGCACTCCAAAATGCATTGGATCCACGCGAGAGAACAAGGAAAATCACATCCTAGATGGCGGAAATATATTTTTTAAGCGATAGATTTTTTGTCTAAAGAATGTTTTATTATTTTTTGTCAATAGATTTTTTATTTAAAGAATATTTTTAGGAAGTCTATAAATAATCTTTATTATACAAATTCCTTGTTAGTAATACAAGGATAACTATGGCATTTGTTGCAGATTTTTAGAATCAAAGATAATCTTGGGATGAATTGTATTTGTTATAAATTTAACACGGGGAGATATAACAATACAACACTAAATTATTTATTATTATAGTCATATTTTGTTTATTTAAATGAGAAAGGTGATTTTTATTCAAGGGATTTTTACCCGGCAGACCCTATAAACTTTTCCAATTACCGCCACGACCTTTGAAACATCGTAATTCCTCCCCTGACCTCGTAAACTTGCTCCGTCTTACCCAACAAACCCTGCCGTCAATTTTAACTGTATTTGAGTTAAATACTTGAGTTAGTCTTGAGTTAACCTAACCAATTTGCCATCCAACGGCTAGGATTAGCCAAAATAAAAAAAATAGGAAAGAAAATTCTGCCAGGGCCGAAGCAGCAGCTGCAGGAGGCTCCATCGCGCGGGGGGGCAAAGCAGTAGCGGTGACCGGGGGGGGGAAGGGGGCGAAGCAGCGGCTGGGCGAAGCAGCAGCGGCGGCGTATGTGTCTGTGGGGGGGAAGGGGGGCTGTACTCCATCGCGTGCGGGAGGGGAGGGGAGGGGGCGGGTTCGGCTGCTTGGACCAGGAGGGGGATGCGGGAGGGTGATGCGCCGGGTGCAGGGGGGTCGAGCGGGAGGGGGAGGGGGTGCGGGAGGCCGCGAGCTGGGGTGGTGCAGCGGGCTCCGGGGGGGGGGGGGGGGGCTGGACTCCATCGCGCGGGGGTGGGGGGAGGACGCGCGCGGGAGGGGGGGGGTGGCTGGACTCCATCGCGCGGGGGTGTGGGGAGGACGCGCGCGAGAGGGGAGGGGGGGGCGTCCGCTGCTCGGAGCAGGAGGGGGCTGCGGGAGGCTGCTGCGCCGGGTGCGGGGGGGTCGAGCGGGAGGGGGAGGGAAGGGGGGTGCGGGAGGCCGCGAGCTGTGGTGGGTGCAGGGGGCTCCGAGTAGGGGGTGCTCTGCTGCGGCTGCGGGAGGGCTCGAAGCGGCAGGGCTGTGGGTAGGGGGGGTGGCTGCTCGGAGCATGAGGGTGATGCGCCGGAAGGGGGCTGCTGCGGCTGCGGGAGGGCTCGGAGCGGGAGGGTGCTGCGGGAGGCTGCTCGGAGCGGCAAGGTTGCGCGGGCGTCGACGATGGAGGTCAACCAGATGGTTGGTGCTGGGCAGTGGGGAGATGGATGAAGGTGAGAGGGAGTGGTAGATATCGTAAATTCGATAAATAAAATAGGCATAATATTAAAGAGTGTAACGGAATTCGGTTACTTTTAACGGGTAAATAGATGGAGGTTAACCACAGGGTTTATATGGTAAGGGTTAGCAAGTTTAAAGGGTCGAGGGAGGAATATCGATGTTTCAAAGGTCGTGGCGGTAATTGGCAAAGTTTACAGGGCCTGCCGGGTAAAAATCCCTTTATTCTAAACGATTTAAATCTTTTTTTCTTCGTTTTTTAGAGTTCATTCTAAACTGAATTCAAAATAAAGACAAGCTTCTCTACGAAGCAAATTGATGTTAGAATTACTTGATTGGAACAAAATCAATAAGTCATGTAGGGAAAAAGCAAAATAATTGGTCATTCGAAACTCGCATGTATACCGAGTTTCAGATTTAGGGCAAGATGGATCAAAATTTTGGTGGCATATCGCCACATCTTGATATCTTGCCGGAGATGAGGAATATTCCATTTAAAAATACCCTCTTGGATGAAATAAGATGGAAATTTCCATCAATTTGAGTGCAATTCATGTCATTCTACTATTGTGCAGTCACTCGGGCTACTTCTTCACCAACGTCATTTTCTTCCTTATTCTTGAGGTAAACTCAAATCTTCTTTAATTTGTTAATGTAGGAGTGGATTTTTTAGGATTTTTTGTTCCTCTCATGTTGCTATTGCATATTGTGGTGTTTTTGTGGGTAGATTTTGAATATTTTCCGAGATTTATTGGATACAAATTTGAGGCCTTTGTATTTCCATGTGGAACCATGATGAGTTTTGAAAGTATAAACTTGAATCTCATGTTAAACATGTAGAAAAAAAGATTTGAAAAGTTTTGTGAAGTATATGGAAATTGTGGAATAATGATGAGTTTTCAAAGGAGAATCTTGGATCTTAAGTTTAAAACTTAGAAAACAAGATTTTAAAAATTGTAATTAAAATTTAGTAATCGATTAATTCCAAAAAATCAAACTTTAGATCTATGCATTATTTACATGTTTTGCATCTCTTACGTGGGTTTTCTCGAATTGGTCCCCTCATCTCTATATCTAAGATGTTTTTACTTACAAATCGCAATATAGAAATATATATACAATTCTAAACCAAGTATACGTGACTTTATGAATATTAAGTTTTAGAAAAACTCGAAATATATTATATCCGAAAACTAAAATTAAAAATAAGTAGAAACCAATTAATTGTTCTCATTGTTTAGCTCATGTATGCTTGTTCTGCAATTTCCTTGCGGATTTCGATGGTCATCGTCATAGCCTCATATTCCGGATCAAGATTTGATAGTTCTAAAGATTAGAGAAATTTCTGTAGGAACATTAGTTGGAGGTATGTCACCACTCTTGATGGCAACAAAGCCAAACCACAAGACAACTTATGTGGGAAGAGGTTGGGAGGAAGGGGGATTACGAGGATGAAGCAACATCTTGTTGGCAACAACAAGATTGTTGCTAAGTGCACGTGCTATCCAAAAAATGTGAGGGACATGGTGAAGGCTATCTTGGATGGGAAGAAGGACAAGGACGCATAGAGGGCAAGGAGGGATGAACAATTCAAGGAGTTAACGTTTGAGAAAGAGTTCAACATCCTCTCTGATTCATACGATGACAACTTTATCTACCCCACTGATATTCAGACTACAATGAAGAGGATGACAAACAAGAGAGCAACAAAGTAATATATGAGGAGCGAGTTCTAGAGGAGAGAATTCAATGGTGCATGTGGTGACTTATTTGGTGCTGGTGGTCATGGGAGTGGTTCTGGAGATGCATTAGTACCACTACCCACCAAACAACACAAGGAAAAGGGACTGGAACCTTGCTTGATGAGGAGCGGGTCCATGTAATACAAGCCAATCAAGGATCCGAGGCAGAAGATGGTGAAGTGCGTGTTCACCAATGCACGAGAGAGAGTGATCATGGTCATGAACACACTCTTTTTGGGGAAAGAATTTCGATGAATGTTTCTAGTGGACCAATTTTGCAACATGCCATCGACGAGATTGTCGCATTAGGAACATGAGTGAAGGCTCCCACATCCTACGATATAATGAACGAGTATCTAGGGATGGAGAAGGAGGAGATGAACGAGTACATCGTTGAGCTGAGGAGGAGATACCCAGAGTATAGGGTGATGCTGATGTGCGATGGGTGGATGAGCTACACGAGGAAGCATATCATCAAATTCCTCATTTACTGCGATGAGAAGATGATTTTTTAAAATCCGTTGATGCATCCGATCATGTGAAGGACCACAAGTATCTGTTAAAGTCGATGAATGACATCATCAAGGATGTTGCAAAGGAGAACATTGTCTAGATCTTCACGGATAATAGTAGCAACTTCTAGAAAGTAGGGGAAACAATGATGAATTCTAGCAGCTACGACATGTTTTGGACGTCATGTACTACACATTGTATTTATTTGTTTCTGAGGGACTTCACTAAGAGGAAGCTTGTCTCAAAGGTGGTAGACCAAAAGCAGATGATCACCACCTTCACTTACAATCATTCCAAAGTGTTGGCTTTGATGAGATGGATGTGCAATGTTGCACTGGTGAGGCCTAGCATTACACTCTTTGTAATCAATTTTATAGTGTTGCAAAGCCTTAAACAAAACAAGATAAGATTGGAAATCATGTATTGCCAAGGTGAATGGTTCGAGATACCTGAAGCTTGGACGGAAGAAGGGACGAAAGTAGAGACATTGATCAATGATCTCCACTTCTGGGATAATGAGACCTAGGTTACGAAGATAGTGGTTTCGATTGTGTCTGCATTGCAAATCGTGGACGTCAACAAAAAACTGACCATGGGAGTGATCTACGATGCAATGCGCTGCATGACAGAGAAGGTTAGAGAAGCAGTTGGGAAAGGATACAAAGCATGGTTGGACATTATGACGAATGTTAGTCCAAGATGCTCTCACATCCTCTTCACACAGATGGTATGTAATAAATATATTATTTAATTTTGATAGCACTTATGATGGATTAAAATCTGAGAATTATGCATGCTTGTGTCCAACTTATTATTTCAATCTCAAGTACCAGTACATGAACAATCTTGGTAGAAATGCAAACCTTCTAGCAACTCTCCAAATTGTGGTGGAGAAGCTCGTCAATGCACGAATGATGTAATTTGAAATCTAGACTCTAGAGTGGGCTTACGTTTCTAAGTAGTCTAACAAAATATTCATTGGAAGTGTTATGTGACAATTTATGAATTCAAACAATGTGCAGGTCAAGTACTTTTGGGATGCTTTGGGGTCCTTCGATAGAATTACCGAGGTTAGTGGACATGGTAATACTCTTTCTGGTAATGACAAATAAGTCAACTAATTTTGTTGTGACGTATTACTACTATTTACTATTATTGATTTATCTCCTTTGGATTTTCCGCAGCGGAATGATGGTTGTTGTACATGATTGAAGCTCCCAACCTACAAGCGATGGTAGTGAAAGTATTGTCTCAAACTACATCTGCTGGTGGTTGTGAGAGGAAATGGAGTACATTCAACCTGATCCATTCGAATAGACGAAACATGTTGGGAGAATAGAAGCTCCATGATCTTGTTTACGTGCACTACAACTTGAGGCTAAAGATGAAACATGCAAAGTAAGGCCATGACAAAGAGGATTACACAGACCCATCGATCTTGTATATATTTTCAAAATGCATGACGACGATGCAGAAGATGTTCTCCAGAGGTGGATGGATTCCAATAACGCTCCAGTGCTTAATCAACCGGGAGGAAGACCGAATCAGATTATAAGCTAGCAAATGGGAGCAAATGTTGGTGACTATATGGCTAGATCCGGGCGGATGGCATACCATCTTGGAGGATTGGAGGCTGAGGTTGATGCAGTTGTTGATGACATTCTCTCTACTAGTTTGAAATCTAAATCCAAATAAAAATTAAAGGGTGTTAGTGGAGATGATGATGCTGATGATGTTGGCGGTAGTGGAGGATCTGGTGAGGGGGGAATATGCTCAGGGGAGTCAGCAGGGGCTGGTCGTAGACGACATGATAAAAAATTCGATGAAGGGCTCCACGCAAGGTGTGAATATATGGAGCGACAAACGAATGCACATGGAAGATTTGTCCCAAGTCTGAGTCCGTGACCTATGGATTACGAAGCATACAACCATGGACATCATCCTAAGGACATCTATATGGATGATTTGATATCATCTGTAGGTCCCTTGAGCTGCATGAATATTGATATCTAATATCGTGGAGCAAGACCAAGTCTCCTGGGCGGATATGGATCATCACTCGGTGAGAGATCATTTAGCGTCTTCCCAGAATACTTTCTTGCTTCTCCTCCTGGACCTCCTCCTACTCCTCCTCCTCAGGAGCATACACCTCCATCATATGGTTACAACGGGTATGGATACAATAGCTACAGGGGTGAAAGCCATCAAGGTAACCAGCCCAAGCAGAGCCATGACAACTATTTTAGTGATGACAGTTATGGTATCCTCTTCGGCTACTACATGGCCATGCCTCTTCCTCCTCTATAGAGATTGTCTCCTACTCCATCATCATCATCTCGAGGATCTCAAGCTAGTACTTCACGACATCGTCGTGCCCCTCATGATACCCAAACTAGTGTTGCTTATCCTCATCCTGGGATACTTATAGGCATCGATGACCATCAATACTTGCAGTATGTGACAGATTACAAGGCCATGTGCTCGTACGTGACGTGGGAGAACTACTACGAGTTCAATTTGAGTATGCGATGCACTACGAGAGACAACAGGGAGGGGGCGATATGGATCCACCACGGAGCCCTTGGCTCTAAACAGAACTCATGACCATGTAATATCTTTTATTGCATTAATATTAATGTACATCATGTCATTTATTTTTGTGAAGTAGATGCATTTTACTTGTTGTAGCTCTGTTATTAACAATGATATGTTCGATATGATCGATTGTGTGATATAAGGGTCATAAATGACTGATATGTGTGATATATGTGTATTTGTTATTTATTTATTACTTATATTTGAAGAACTTGAATGAACTCTAGTTCTAATATCTATCAGTTAAAATCAATATTAACATGCTATGACCTATATGTGTGATATAAGGGGTGATAATTATGTATTTGTAAGTTATTTATTGTTTTAATATTTTGAATGATCTTAATTTGCAAAAAAAATAAAAAAATGGATTTTTGAGTCATTTCCGAGATTTCCACCGAAATTTCTCAAACTTTCGGTGAAAATTCCCTTTCCAGGTTGACCGAAACGAAAATGATATTTTAAACGTTAGTGGAGAGGATACAATGCAACATATTAGAGCAAGGTTCTATTTTAAAGGACGCAACAAACATGTGCACATTCTTCAGAAGACATGAATCAACGGCTACAGAGAATTGTTGAAATCAGGAATATCCAGAATCCAATAAAGGAAATTCACGAGTCTAGATTGGGGCTTTTACATGCTTCAGAAGAGTTGAACAGTTCTAATTTGGAGGGTTTAAATTTTATTTTTTATATTATTCAAGGGGAACAATAGAAAATCCAATGGTAAAATTCACATTAATGGACACATCTTTCTCCACATAACCCTTCAACGAGAAGAATGACTTCACCTTATGATAATCGACATTTTGTGGAGGTCGTGTTAATCCACAAGGCGGATCAATAGTCGTTGAGAGGACCTCACACGAAACCCCAATTAATTAACAATTAACCCACAACAAATAATCAAGAAATGAAATAAAGGTGTGGAGTTAAAATTTATTATAACTCTACAAGGATGTGTATAGGTGCAAGTATGTAGAGGTCGAACATAGGGAGCAAACGGCTAGATTGGGGCAATGAAGCACAAAGATGACTGCGAAAGTATTTGTCTATGATGTTTAATGTGGGTTTTTAATTTATAATTAATTATTTTATTTTATTTTTAATGTTTATATTTTTGTATTTTGATTTTTAATTTTCAATTTTTATATTATTATATTTTATATTTATTTTTCTTAAATATATATATAAAGCTATATATAGAGTATATATACAATATACGCTATAATGGATATAACAGTTGATAAAAGTAATAAAAAATAATAAAATAAAATAATATTGGGTTTTAGATAATTTTTCACTATTTTTGGGATATTTTTTATAAATTTTTGCTAATTTTTATAGTAAAAAATATCCTAAAACAAGGAATAATTAAATACCCGAAATTAAAATGGAGATTAAAAATAGGAAACAGAATCAAAATTTCTCCAAATTAATTTTTAAATAAAGATAATAATATAAATAAAATTATGAAAAAGAAAACATAATTCAGTATTTTTAAGAATTTTATAATTTTTTATAGAGGTTTTTGGGATTTTCCCATTTCTTGAGTTTTCTATTATATTTTTTAGTAATTTTTGGTCTAAAGGTTAAAAATACATAAATACACAAAATATATTTTTTTAGGAATTTTTCAAAGCGGTTTTAAATTTTTTTATGTATTTTCTATTGCAAATAGGGACAGAAGTGACATTTTTTGATTTTTAATAAATATTAAAAAGCTTTAAAATGTAAAATAAAAATATGTACATGAATGTAGATGCAATCAGAAAGCAACAATTATTTTTTGAGATTTTTTCGAGTTAAATAGATATATGAAATGAATAGATTCAACAAAGAGAAACTACACTACTAGCAAGGGTATAAATGTAAATAACAACAAGTCCAGGGACCCAAGTGCAAATTTCACAAAAACTTTATAACTGAATTTAAATTACATGACTCAAATGAAATATGCAAAGCCCTAAGGTCTATCTCGTAAAATAGCCAAGCTTACGTGCCGAAATACGTGAGCCTCGCTGGCAAGGACCCAAACGTAAGTATCAAAAACTCAGGGGTTGTTATGCAATATTCTTAAAAATATAAAAACTGAATAAAAGAGTTTTGGGACTAAACATCAATAGACAAAAGCCCAGGGGTCCCGCTGCAAAATCGCCACCTCACGTGATGCGTCATGTGAGGTGATGTGGCTTGGATCGACTTGCAATTGTCAAATGTTTGGGGGCCTTTTGCAAAATTAAAAAATAAACTATGATGCGGATGAAAGTTTATGCATTGAATATTAAATACAAAATACATCAGGGTTAAATTGTAAAATACCCAAGTAAGGTGCGAATCTAATGGTCTGGGTGTGCCACTTAAGCCACATGTCGACGCAGGGAGGCCCGATACCGGTTTGTGCGATGATGGCCACGATTAGATCAGGCGTGAGGATCAGACGGTGCTGTGTTGCTCAATCGGATGGTGGCTGGACGAAGGGCGACGGAATAACAGGGAAGCCGGCCGGCCAATGCGAGCTCCCTCCGGCCAATCTGCTCCCCTCCGACGTGCAATGAAGCTCCAAAAGGGCCGAGTATCTTCCTGTGATGGTCCTCTATTCACCGAGGACGCCGAAACGGACGGAGAAGCACTGGAGCTCACCCAAGAGGGTGGAGGAGCAGGCACGCCCCAGGTGCCTCCGGCGTGACACAAAATCACCCCAGGTGAGCGTGGTGTACTCTGTTCCTGCAATAAAAGGTGATGGAGTCGAGGGCAAATTGCCTCGACCCGTAGCGGGGCGATTGGGGGCGTAGGTTGCGAAAAGGAGGTTCGTCGGAGCGAGTTCTGGAGAACTATGAACGAGGGTGAAACAAGCGCTAAATGCAAGAATAAAAGGGCGAAAACTAATCTAGGGTTTTATCTAAGCTAGAAATACAAGAATAAATGGGAGGAAAATAACCTTCTTGGTTGCAGCCAAGGAAGAAAAACCTCGACGGCGGTTGGCTGGAGATGTGGTGGAGACCGGCCACTCGACGTCGCAGGTGCGCTCCTCTAGCTGCTGGAGGGGACATGTCACATCCCCGGTCCTGAACAAGGTGAGAGAAGGCTTTAGGTCGGTCAAAATGGGGTTCAAAAATCGGAGGGAAGATGAAGGGGGCTTATGTACAAAGGTTTGGGGCGGCTCAAAGAACGAGGGAAATCTCACGATACAGTGATCCAATCCTCGATACAAAACATGGATGTGTCGAGGAGAAAAGGTCGTGAAGGGAGTTAGGTAGATTGGTGAAAGGAATGACCTCAAAAAATCCGAGAAGAAGAGAAAAAAACGAGGTCTGACAAGAGGCAAACCTCAGTCAGAGAGTTGACCGAGGTCAACAAACGGGAGAAGCTAGTTGGTCCACGTGGACTAACCAGAAAGATCCCTGGAGAAAAATATTTAGAAATTCGATTAAAAATAATAAATTATTTTATTGATTTTAGGTTATAAAATGATAAATATTTGTTATTTTCTGAATTATTGTATTATGATTTTTATTTATTTATTTGGGTTTTAAATTTACAAGTTACTTTTTAGGGGCTACATATAAGTATATTCATCTATGTATTTAAGTATTTTATTTTTATTTTGTATATTTAATTTTGTTAATTTTTTTTATTATTTTATAGACTTAAATATATTTTTATTTTATTTTTTCTGATATATTGTATACAATTAAATAAATAGATCTATTATCTATATAGGTATTCTACCTATGTATTTTATATGATATTTTATTTTAATGCTTTCTATATATTTGTATTCTAGTTTTAATACGTATATATATTATAAATAATATTTACAAAAATATAAAAATACAAAATTATAAAAATAATGAATAATAAATAAAATGAATATTTTAATCGGTAAACTATACAATAGGGGTCCAAAACCCAACTTTCACACCATAACTCCAAAAAATATGAAACCACTTTTATTAAATAGCTTATTAAAAGTTATATAAAATTTAAGATGATTTTGATATATTTTGAGTTTTTATTCGAGAGATATGGGTCTGGGAAGTTGGGATTTTGGAAACTTATTTAGAGTATAACTTTCTCTGTATATTATTTTTGTATGAAATCAATTTTGTATTTTTCTATATTTTATTATCTACAACTTTCATGTGCAAAGTTTCTTTATTTGAAGTATAAAAAGTGGAACTAAAAATATGTCCCAAAAATGAATTAAATAAATGAGGATTTTGATTGTATTTTGGCCCTTATCTCTCCCTACTTTATTCCTTGTCGACCTAGTCATCGAGATGCCTAGATCTCGGGGTTTAGGGTCATAAAATATTTTAAATAATTTATTCTTTTTCTTTTCTTTTCTTTATTCTATAATTTTGGTATTAAAAATCGTATTTTATACATTATTTTGCACAATGATGCGTGAATGCTAAAATGCCTAAATTAAGGGTATTTACATGCATTTACTAGGGTTTTTAAGGCCAAAATGATAGAATAAATATGATGAAACGAAGATTCATCATCCCCTTATAATTGCCTTTGCTACTCCCTGGCAAACACTTATGCAATAAGTGCAGAAAAGAAAAGGCAAAGAAAATAAAAAGAAAGAAATTGGATCTAGTTTAATTATTAAACTTGTCTTCACAAAATCAAAGTTTGGATCTTAAGTCGAACCTTTGAAATTTTAGTGTGGGCGGA
The DNA here is from genome assembly GCA_037367405.1 of Ottelia alismoides. NCBI lineage: Eukaryota > Viridiplantae > Streptophyta > Magnoliopsida > Alismatales > Hydrocharitaceae > Ottelia > Ottelia alismoides. Next base: position 771,887 of record JAZKJV010011305.1, read on the forward strand.
ACCTTAGTAGGAATGGGATTTGAAGTCCCACAGCCTTCGAGAATCCCAAAATTCTGCTCAAGTCCCCTCAATAGCCAGTCAGAATACTTCAACTTATACGCAAACCCTTATGACTATGAATGTGACTCGTACAGTGTAAGTGATAGTTGCTCTCCCTAACTGAAATGGCAAAGAATCTGACTTCTCCAACATGACAACACAATGATTCCCCAATCCAGTAACTCCTTCCTCAAGGGGCGAGGTATTCCCTTCTAAGTTCAATTGACAACCAGCTCAAGAGGAGGGGGTGAAGAGAAGAATGGACAATAGCCATTGTAGCTACCTATCCTAGGATGCAAGACTAATGTAATCAAGTCATCCAGCTGCAGGCTCTCATGATTTAACTTTGAAGCTCAAGCTTTCTTATTGACTATACAAATATATACACTCCGACAGGCATTTTATTTTCAATCCGGCCTGTCCACTTTTTTGGAGTTTTTTTTGCTTTGCTCTTTTTTTTTGAAATGCTATATACAACAACATTTACATAAGAAGTTTTTCCTCCTGAGCTAGTAGACTATCCCTCTTTGAAGCTTTATTGCAACCCACACTCTACTGCCTTCAAAATTCATCATCACTGGACGGGTTGGGGTGCAGTTCCCTCCCTATAGGAGGACAAATGTTTCCACTTGTGTGCGTCTCATACCGACAAATCCAATCCCCTCGCCACTCCAACTGAGTTGAGCCAAGTGAAAGGTGCAGGTGTCCAAGTTAGGTCATTATCGACAAGAGCCATGTGTGTGTTCTGAAATACTCTACTTAGGCAGTCAAGAATCCATTGAACCAAGTCTTGTGATCCTCGAAGAGTTAAGTCAACTAGACCTGAAGTATCTCAATTCCAGTTCCTAATAAGGTTCTTGTTATTAGGTAGATTTAAGGTCCAACCAAGCTCCGATATTCGGATTTTACTTAGACTCGTCCAATTATCAAGCTCAATCCGAAAAATGCGAATGCTATGCAAATGCTATGCAAAAAACAGAAATATTTTTGTGATGAAATTTTCAAAGTTTTGAACTTTTATGGAAAAAGATGATGCATATGCATTTTTTGTTTTTCAGAAAGGTTTTTCAAATGTTTTTGGGATTTTTGAAAACAAAAGATTTTTGATAAAAACTAGGTACAAATATTTACACGGAGATGCATCTTATATTTACAAGAATTAGATTTTAAGAATTTACAAGTGGTAAGTAGTCATTTTTTAACTATGTATATATACAATTTAATAAAGAATTTTAAGGTGATGTATATATTCCTCAAACTTATTTGAAAAAGGTTTTTCAAACAATTTTTGAAAACTATAGTCCAAAAAAATTTTTACAAACATGTACACACATTTGAAAATCATTTTACAAAGGTTTTTCAAACAGTATATATATATATATTTCAAACAGTTTTGCAACCATTTTCAAAACATTTGCAAATTATTTTTCGAACACTTTTTATTTCACACAAAGAAAATAAATTTTACAAATAAAACGATTTTACAAAGGTTGAAAATATTGAATAAAATGTTTTCCAAATAGTTTTCAAAATATTTTTCAGAAAGATTTTCAAACTATTTTTCAAACATTTTACAAAAAATATTTCACCCGATTTATAATCAGTAAATACAAAAATAATTTGAGGAATAATAAACATCTTTTTATTAAGTTATTTTTAATGAATTTTAATAAGAATATTTAGCCATAATTATTAATAAAAATACGGAAGTACAAATTATGGCTAAAGTATATATGCAGTATATACGACCCCCTATACTTAGCTTGAGCCATGTCCTCATAGATCAGAGAGAAAGATAGAAGACATAAGTCGTACTGAGTATAGAAAAGACTAAAGAATAAATGAATAAGAAAGGAATGAACGAATGAGAAGTTGACCATCACCCCATACTTAGGATCAAATAGTCCTAAGTATAGCAGACTATACACAAAGTAGGGAGGGTCAAGGGTGGGGATAAACAGATCGTACTCAGGCTGTCTTCCCCTATACTTAGGGTAAGATATCCCTAAGTATAGACAAGAAGAGGATACAATGGAGAGGATCAAAGAATGAAAGAAATCGGGTTGCACACTCCCATATACTTAGGACAAAGTACGTCCTAAGTATATAAGACTGACAAAAAGGGGCGACACCTTTTCGGAAGAAAAAGAAAATAGAAAAGGAAAAGATGAAAAGAAGAAAAGAGATGTGAAGATGGAAAAAGATAGAAAAGGATGTACACATCATTCCCCCTATACTTAGGGTAAAAGAAGCCCTAAGTATAGGCAATAACAAGAGTAATGAAATAGAACGAAGAATGAACACTCGGCTCATCCACTCCCCCATACTTGGGACGAAGTACGTAATAAGAAAGGCACCCACGAGAATGGGGTGGATGAGAAATAAGGAAGATAGACAGAGATAAACGAGAGCGGATATACAACAGAGTGGATGTACAGAGATCAAGAAGGTCGAAAGCGAACCTTCTTGCGGGCCAGCTGAGGAATAGATATGGCAAGATGGAGGTCGATATCGGGGTCCACAATGGACGGAAGCCGATCAGGATGGACCTGGTGAAGATCCTCAGCAGTCGCAGAGTGAGAAGACACAGGCGGGTCAGTGGAAGTAGTGTGGCTAGGTCTGGCCTTGGGTATCTCGCTGATATAGAAGTGAAAAGGGACGAACTCATCATCATCGTAAGAAGTAAAGTCAAGATTGTCCTGCGAGGTCTCTCCTAGGTCAAAACCAAAAGGAACGAACTCATCAATGGAAGTAGTCGAATCATGTTCATCCTCTACAGTCTAAACCGGATCATCATTCTCATCAAAAGGCCCGAATTCCTGGATAAAAGCAAAAAGATCAAATTCGGCCTTTTCAGTCTCATTTGAATCTAAGTGAACAGGAACGGATTCATCAGTGAAAGTAGTCAAGTCATGTATGTCCAGTCTATTCTCTGAATCTGCCCTCCACTCTAGGGTATCAATCGTGTAAATCCCGTAGATGCCATCAACACATCGCCAAACACCAGAAGAAGTAACTCCGAGGTCCATGCTTTCCGAGTCTTCTTCCATGGGGAGGGATTCTCGGGTCTCGGTGGAATCCAGCATACAACAAACATCTCTGATCATCTCGTCAAGGTCATGGTCCTCAGGTCAGCTAAGATAGTTGAAGTCACATCAAGTGCAGGTCTTTGATCGGCAGTGGGTGTAGTAATGACCACCTCGCTCTCGTCAACGGGATGGAAGTGAATCTCTCCTGATCCATAATCAATAACGACCCTCGCAGAGGCGAAGAATGGTCGTCCGGGGATGATTGGAGAGCGCTCCCCTGTGGAGGTCTCCATGGGCAATATGACAAAATCAACAGTGTACTTCATGCCCTGAATCAAAATGATGGCGTTTTCAAGGATACTCTTCGGCCTCTTGATAGATCCATCAACGAATTGAACTATCATACTGGTTTTCTTTAGAGGCACTAAGAGAAGAGATTGAACCAACGAGAAGGGTATGATGGTAATCGAAGCACCGTCGTCGAGGAGAGTGTGATCACATGTATGGTCAGAGATGGTGCAGCTAATGAAAGGTGCAACAGTGTTCTTCTTCTTAGGAATGGGACTGTGTGTGATGGCATGGGCAGTGGCCATGGTCAAGATATGACGCTCAGATCTGCTCATCTGCTTTCTCTTCTTATGATGAGGAGCATATAATTGGGTCATGGCCTGGCGAAGTGGGTCCTAGATGATCTTGATGAATCTCGTATTCATCATGCTAAAATGCACTTCTTAATCCCCTAGCTTAAATAATCCAATAAAAATAACCAATAATTCCTCATTATTATGATGTATTATATTGTGTATAATTAACCTATAATTATTGTATTTAATAATATTATTTACTTTGTAATTATTTCCTCTTCAAAAACCCATACAAATTAGGTTAATAATTGTCTATAACTTCCCTAACCCTTAAAAGAACTAAAATATACAAAAAAATATCAAAACCAAAAATAGGTGTTTATAACCCTTTAAAAATAGCCCCCAAAAAATAATTTTCATACAAATAACCTTTTTTGGTTTTTTGTCCAACATAAAACTTGTAGATTTCGTCGAGATCTACAACTTTCATGTTTTGACTTTTTCTTAAGTTCGCCTTTAACTATTTATTTCTTATTTTTCTTTATTTTTATTTCTTTTATTTTTCTGGTGCCGCCACGTGGCATCCTCTGGGACGTCCACGTGGCCTGCTTCTCGCCTCGCCACCCAGCGTTCCTCCTGGTTGTCTGATCTTCCTTGGCCCGCCTCAATCACGAGCGTCCGCTCCCTCCTTATTACCAGCCATCAGATCGCCCTTGAGATTCCATCTCATCCTCCCGCTCCCGCCTTTCCCTCAATCGTTGGATGGTTGTGCCATCCAAGGGCTAATCTCTCGCCACGTTGCTCCTTCACCTCAGCCACTCGATCACCTCAGCATCTGACGCCAAGTCATCCATTCACCCTCAATCGTGGATGACATCCTAAGTCTCATCTGAACCACTCGCCTCCGCCCATTCCTTGCCACATGATTAATCTAATCGATCAAACCTCAGCCTTCCATTCGTGCCCTTATCATAGTCATTGGATCGCTAGATCCAACAGCTGGAGCTCATCTTCCTCCTCCAGTCAGAAGCCTTCCCCCATCTGTTACACCACACGTACCCCCATTCCCCTTTCCATTTTTGCACCGTCATCACTACTCCTCTCTGTCCCCTCAACGGTCCCGCATGTAGCCCTATCCTCTGCCTTCCTCGCGAGGCCACCTTCACTATGCCCCCTTCACTCCTGGCCATCAAACCACTCGTTACAATAGTGTTGACCTCTACCTGTAACGTTCCTCTGCCACCTATAAAACCCTACATTCTGCCCTCAGTCACCTTAATCCACCAATATAAGGTCCTCCTCCCTAGCTTCCCCTGCCCACCGCTGACAGCGAAGGGCGATTTCGTCGAAGCGACGACGGTCGCGAGCACCCAGGTAAGATCCATGGTCTTCTGACCATGTTGCGACGATTCGCTGCCGCTGAGCTCCGAGGACACGGCTGGCCTCGCCGGGTGACGATCCGAGGCTCATCTGAGCCTCATCACAAGCCTTCTTCTATCGGATTCCCCTCTCCGACGAGGTAACCTCCTCCCCCACTTTTTCCTCTATTTTTCCTAATTTTTCCAACTCAACCACTCAATTTCACCCCCATCAGACCATCCCCTGAACTCCGCCAGACCACCGTCATCCACGTTGACCCCCTCGCGCAACACTTTCCCTTCTCCATAGCCCTTACCACTCCGACCCACCTTCTTCTCGATCTTGCCAGAGAAGAAGCCTCCTGACCACCGTTCCAATCACACCCACTGCCTCCACTCGCCTCATTTCACCTCACACACATCACACGCACGCTTTGGCTATCATTTAAACTTTTGTAGGACTTCAATGGTCGGACTCTGCAATGCCTCGCCGGTCTCAAGCTTCAACTCTGACAACCTTCCTCCGTCGTGCTGCTCCAGACGAAGATGAAGCTCCGCCTTGTCTCCAGGATCTTCGTCGGCCCTCCAGCAAGCTCCCTCGATCTTCAGATGATCCCTTGGAGCGTGAGAATCTAGATGGAGGTCGCTGGAGCACAACCTCCTTCGGCGACCTAAGACAGAAGAATGAGATACATATACCGTCCGATCGTTTCGATCAGACGACCCTTGTGACGCCACGTGGCGGGCCAGAGCCTCCTACCGACCCTCCAGGCTCGGGTCCACCGAACCTCACACCAAGACACCCACAAACGCCATGTGGCCCGAGCCTGCGATGACTCCCGAGCCTAGCCCCCTCATGTGCAACGCCTGTGAGGGCTTAGGTAAATTGCAGAGAAGACCCTGGAGTTTTTATAATTGCATATTGGTCCCCAGACGAGTGCCTCATGTGCGCACCTAGGTATTTTACAAGGATACCCTCACTGTTTTCAAGAATTACAAGTTAGTCCCTGCACGCAATGGGATATTTACAGATGACCCATCTGGTTTTTGTATATTACAAATAGGTCCCTCCAGGGACCTATTTGTCATTAATTATCCATTTATTTCTTGCATTTTTATTACATTTATGCTCTTGCATTGTTTTCTATATAACTTGAGCATCGTAAGTCCAATTTACTTGATTTTAATGTCATTTTGTTCCTTATTTCATTGTATATCTTATGGCATATTTAATTTTCTCATCTGACACCATATGAAATGTAATGAAGTTTTAATGTTTTATAGTGTCAGCTGCTCTATCTGCCTCTGCCATAAATAATAGTTTGCTCGTAATGTTATGTACAAAAATGACTATGATTTCAAACCATAATCCATTGCTCAATTTAATGATATTTCTAGGGCATATTTGTAGTAGTCATTTGCTTGCATAACCCTTGTATTTAATCATTCATTTTTCTCATGCATCAACTTATACTTGCATGAAAAATCAACTAAAAATACTTGCACCATTTTAGTTGTATTTTATCACACTTCTGCATCTGCATAAAGCCCTGAAAATGATGATTTAATCACACATGGATCTAGTTGACCAAAATTCAATGAATATATTAAAGTAGCTTGTGTCCCTGTGTTCGACCTTGGTAGACTTTCCAAGTATAAATTTTCTACAACATTCAAAGATTGTAGTTTTTGATTAACCGTTTTTCGCCTCTTATACTACAACTACCGATTAATAAAGAGGCAAATTTCACGTTCATCAAATGGTATCTTGCATTTGATGAACATGAAATTTGCCTCTTTATTAATCGGTAGTTGTAGTATATGAGGCAAAAAAACGGTCGATCAAAAACCACGATCTTTGAATATTATGGAAAATTTATACTTGGCAAGTCTACCAAGGTCGAACACATGGACACGAGGTACTTTAATATATTCATCGAATTTTGGTCAACTAGATGCTTGTGCGAATAAATCCTCATTTTCAGGTCTTCATGCAAGTGCAGATGTGTTAATAAAATACAACTAAAATGGTGCGTCTATTTTAATTGATTTTTCATGCAAATATAAGGTGATGCATGAGAAAAAATAATGATTAAATGAAAGGGTTATGCATGCAAGCGACTACTACAAATATGCCCTAGAAATATCACTAAATTAAGCAACAGATTACTGTTTGAAATCAGAGTCATTTTGAGCATAACATTACGAGCAAACTATTATTTATGGTAGAGGCAAATAGAGCGGCTGACACTATAAAACATTAAAACTTCATCACATTTCATATGTTGTCAGATGAAAAAATTAAACATGTCATAAGATAGATGATGAAATAAGGAACAAAATGACACTGAAATCAAGTAAATTGGACATACGATGCTCAAGTTATGAAGAAAAAAATGCAGGGGCATAAATGTAATAAAAATGCAAGAAATTAATGGATAATTAATTACAAGTAGGTCCCTGGAGGGACCTATTTGCAATATGCTAAAACTGATTGGGGTCCTCAGTAAATATCCCATTATACGTAGGGACCAACTTCTAATTCTTGAAACCAGCGAGGGTATCCCTGCAAAATACCCAAGCATGCACATGAGGCATGCGCTTGGGGACCAATATGCAATTATCAAACTTTGAAACGTATCGGGAGCATTGCATAACCCAAAGGGCATGCGCCTGATAGCATAGGTATCAAAGGGGCATGTGAATGTAGTTTTCTCATCCTCAGGAGCAATAGTTACTTGGTTGTAGCCCGAGAACCCATCTAAGAAGCATAAGAATTCCTTTCCCGCTATTCTTTCTAAGACCTGATCAATAAATGGTAGGGAAAAACGATCCTTCTTTGTCGTGGCACTCAAGCATCTGTAATCCACACAAACATGCCACGACGTGAGTACTTGTGTCAAAATCTCCTCTCCATCCTTGTTGGTGGTCGTCTGAATTTCCGACTTTTTCAGGACAACATGGATAGGTGCCACCTACTTGGAATCGGAGATGGGATAAATAAAACCCACGTTACACAATTTCTCAATTTCTTTCTTCATGACCTATCGTAAATTTGGATTCAACCCGTGCTGGAATTCAGGAGAGGCTTTGGCTTCATTCTCAAGGTAGATGATGCGAACACAGAGTGGGATTTATCTCGTGAAGATAGGAGATGCTCCAGCCTATTGCCTTACGATTTTTCTTTAGGATATCTGGGAAGCGAGATTCCTATTTCTCAGTCAATCACGATATGATGATGAGCAGAAATTTCTTCTCTTGTCCGGCAAGGAAGGCATATTTTAGTGTTATGGGTAATGGTTTGAGCTCAGGTAAAGTGTGGTCATCGAGAAAATCTGGTTCAATCAACTCTAGCTCTGGGCTGATAGTGGCTGGATCTGTCTTTGAAGTATCTGCCACCAACTGATTCAACTATGGAGTCAGATTGTCAAACATATCCAAGCAATCGACAAAAGCCACGTATGACTCATCACCCTCATCTTTTGATTGTTCTAGAGGGGAAAGGATTGACAAGCCCAGTTGGGCCTCTATGTCATCAAAGATGTTGGGGGATGCACTTTCTGTACGATCTGCGTCTTATTGTTTGCAAAGGATCTCGCAAACTGTCTCATGTACAAGATTCTCTCCAAAGGAGAGGGACTCATCGGTGATGACTGGGTTCTGTCTCCATGGCCCAACAATGTATACATGAACACAATCCGCTTCTGACGAAGTGTACTCGGTGCTAGATTCGGAATCTGGCCTCTGCTACCTTGTCTGCTTCATCTCTAGTTCCTCATCTCCGCATGGAGTTTGATACTGAATTTTCCCGACCTTATAGTCAAATAAGGACCCTGCTATCCTCAGGTCGGGCCTTCTAAGAATGATATGGGAATATCTCCAGTTTCGAGGGGTCTCCATATTAAGGATTGAAAAGTCCACCATGTAATCCCATCCCTCTACATTAATGATAATGTTTCTCAATTCTCCCTGGACCTCTTACTACATTTGTCAACAAACTAAAGAAAGACTATTAATTTCCTAAGATGTCCTACATTTAGCCTCTCCTAAAGGGTTGTTGGAATCAGGTTAATTTAGGATCCATTATCCAAGAGAGTGCGTGCAAATGCAGTGTCATCGACATGACTCACCACATAATGAGAACCCATGTCCCTTCATTTCCTTGGAAACACATTCTTAATGGCACAAGTAGTGGCTACTGATAGAACACGCTTCTCAACATGGCTTCTTGTTTTCCTGATAACCCTTGTAGTTGTGCATCTAGCCTTAAGGCACTTTGGAATGCATGTGTCATATCCACATAATTATCAAAGGGGATTGTGACCTTGATGTATTTGTTGCAAAACTCTGCCATCTCAGGGTCATCTTTTTGGATTTTTTGGATTTCTTATTTCCACCCTTAAGAGCATGGAGGAAAGGAATTATTGAAGACAACTCAGATACTGAAACTGAAATATTTTCATTCAAACGGGAAACTGAGTTCTGTACAGGAATAGGACTCTAATTCTGCGTGGAAAGAAATTCATGAAAAGAAACATGGGGAGCGTCCTCCTCTAATGGAGGTGCAAGCACCTCACCAGGCTCGCTTTATTCACCACTGGTGCTCCTCTTCGTCTTTTTGTTCTTCTGATTTTTTGATATTTTGGAGATTTCGAATCCCTTTTATTCTACTGAGGGTGATGGTGCTGGTGGTTGTGGTGCTGCTCCTCTGCCTCCAAGTTCTCCTTAGGGAGAGACTTGGTGACGTCCTCCTCATATTCCTGTGCTTGATCAGGTATGATCACGATCCTTCCGCTCCTAAGGGACATATGATTCACATTATCATATGAAAGGATCTCATGTTTAGATAGGGAATAATCTGAATACTATACATGATCTCATGGTCGCTGCTGTCCCTGATTCAGGCTATTGGGATTGGCCTGAACCTGGGCGTGTATTGGAGTCCTTGGTGCCATCTGCTGATCCTGGTGGCGTGAGACACGATTCGGATCCGTCCTTATGTCATGGTAATCATTCTACATCTGTTGAACCCTGTCGGTCAAAGACTGAATGGCCAAGGTGAGGAATCCCAGATCACTCGTGGGTGGGGTAAGTTGCCGACTGGAGGATGGGTGATTCTATTGCCTATACTGACCCTGCTGGCCCTACTGATAGTGTTGCTGGGGGTGGGACTGTGAGGTGTAAGGTGGTGGGAGGCCCTGCTGTCTGGAGTGGAACATGCGCTGGTGCTTGTGCTGGTATCCTTGTCCTGGCCGAGACTGTACAAAACACTGCATGGGGATGAAGTTGGTGTCCTGGTAAGCTAGGGAGGGTTGGTGTGGCTGAACACTCCCCATCCCCGAATGTCTGCCAATGGGGTCATGGCTGTATGACATCCCGTTGATCTCAAACATATGCGGAGGCTCCTCATAAACTGACTCCACGTGTGGGGGTGCGTGTTGATCTTGCTGAGTGTACTACTTCTCCTCAACCCAGCTTCTCTGAGGCCTCTGTTCCTGCTCCTGTACGAGGTGAACTCGATGTACAGGTGCAGGTGGTGTATAAGGGGCAGGTAATCATATCTTGGCTACCTTCTCAGATAATTCCTCCACTTTTTTCGGCAATCTTGAACGCGCCTCAAGGTCTGTGACCCTCTTTGTGTATCTGTTCTACCATGGTAAGCGTATCAACTATTATCCCCATGCTAGGGATGAGGTCATTTGCCAGATCTGCTACAGTCCTCCTAGGTGTCTAATGGGATAGGCTTGAGGGAGACACCTGATAGGCCCTGGTGGCCTGAGATATGTCTGTTTTTGCTATCTGCTCTAGGATCTTCCATACGACATCTTCATTCTTATTCAGATAGCTACCTCCACAGGTTGCACTCACTACCCCTTGCATTTCAGGGGGTCATGCCACAGAACAAGGTCTAGACTAAGATCGCCTTGGTAATGTCATGGCAAGGGTGTTTCTGTGTTAAATCATTAAATCTATCCCAGGCGTCATGAAATGGCTCGTAGGGGCCCTGCAAGAAACTAGCGATCTTTGTCCTCATATGGTTAGTCCTACTAAGTGGGTAGAACTTTTTCAAAAATAGGTATTTGAATTGAAACCAGCTCGCACATCTAACCCCGAGATTCTTCAGCTAATGGGCAACCTTATCTCCTAGGCAAACTGGGTAGACTTCAGCTTGATGTAATATTGTCCAACCCTAGGATGGCTAAGGTTGTTACACACCAACTCGAAGTCTCTCAAGAAGGCATATGGTTCTTCTGTTGCATTCCCATTAAACTTCGGTAGCAACCAAAGGAAATGGGACTTCAGCTCAAATGCCTCTGGTGGAACCTCAGGTACGAGCCAACTATGTACCTCATTCTCTACTGGGTTATAGGAATCTACCATCGGTCTGTCTATACCAGGCACCTCAATCACTTATCCCATCCTAGCCATAAGATCTGCATTCAGCTGCTCAGCTCTAGCTAAATGAGCAACGACTTGCTGCATGGGGTCATCTCTGTGCTCCTCTTCCTCAGGGATTCCCTTAGAAGGCTTCTTGGTCTTGGGTTCATCTTCTTCACCTTCAGAATAAAAAGGGTTGGTATTAATAGAGTTGAAAGAATTAGATCTAGAAGCATCTAGGAGAGGGTCTTCCTCAATGTGGTGAGAGAGGAGAGGATTGGTCTGGGTCTGATCACCCTCAAGAAGAAAGAAGGACTTATTGATTGTGGTCTCATGGGAAGAGTCTCCATGAAATAATAGGGGATGGGGGCAAGAGTGACCCCTATCCCGTGAGGACGGTCGGGTTGGGGTGGTCAGCGAGAGGCTTGCGAAGTCCGAGCGAACATCACCCAAATCCTCCATTCTAGATGTCAAGCGGTTCGAGAGATCACGAGTAATGAATTCAAGAGAGAGATGGCAAAGGAACAAGTGTGGTCTTTGATGATGATCTTGATACAAGCACACAATACAAACACAATATAAAGTTTAATTTCACCAATTGTACATGGTGAGGGCCTTAAAGGTTTGACCAAATAATTTGGTCAATTTTATTTGGTGACAAATGCAAGAATTGAAAGAGTTAACGAGATGTTAGGTGCCTATATTTTCCTTACAGACTGGTCTGATTCTTACGACTAGTTGCAAGAATTGAAAGAGTGACCAGTATGGGAGTAAGTACGGACCGTAAAAATACGACTACCTGTTACTTGAGTATGGTGCCTTACACGGTATCCTCTAAACCACCCACTTTGCTAAGGAAATTCAGGCCGTTAACCAGCTACCCGTAGATCCTCACTGAGAAGTAGTTAATAATTTTTGTAGAACTAGCAGTCTATATGAAAATCCTGGCTTGACTCCGTCATAGTGTCATCCCTCTCTCACTTGCAAGTAAATGAAAACAATGAGGGGGTTATTTTTCCCAAAATAATTTTTAGTTTTTAATGCAATTTTTTTGGTCAAAATTGTATTAACAATCTCGATTTTAAGTTTTATTTTCACTGAGTTAAATCTACCACACAAGGAACACCTACTGTCTAGTCCCGATTTCCTTTAATCTTAAGTTATAAAACCAATATGAAGGGAGTCAAGAAAATCCAATGCAATCGAATAAATTAATGATGCATGCACATTTCAGAAGACTTATAGTGATCCTCGTGCTCTACATGCGAGATGCAATACGGGATTGAAATTTTTATTCTAAATGAATACAAACGAGAAAACCATTCCTAGACAGGTAGTTCTCTTAGTGAGTGATGCACAATTTAATTTGGACTAATAGATATGCGGTCTAAGCGTGTCTCGTTAAGTGTGATGTGTGATCCTAGATTTTACGAGCACAAATAGATAAAAAGCTCTACGAGTCGCGTGCACAATCCTAACCTATGAGCGACTCAAGTCGAGACCCCACCCTCACCAGAGAGTGAAATAGGTCTCGACACACCATAAAATTATGTCCAAGTTCATGTACACACGCGAGATCTCAAACGGAATCCGCTATAAATATGCAATTATTATAAATTAAAATAAATGCAGAAAAATCCTAGACTCACTACTCGACTTAATCTTAAATTTATGCCTTCCTTCAATTATCTTATTACAAGCAAAGCTGACCTCTGAAGCTCCTAAGATGCTCGTCCACCTAAGCAGCCGCTCCATCAAGTCAGATCCCTCGCACAAAAACAAGATGGAGGTCGTAGATATAGACACACAATAAATAAAGCAAACATAAAAATACAAAAAAATAAATAGAGAAATAACTACAAGAAAACCCAGGGGTCAGGCTACCCGACGATGGAAAACCTAATTTCTAGATTTTTGTAAAATATAACCTAAGTTGTGCCTCCCTGGCAACAGTGTCATTCGAAAAGCTTGGATTTACCCTTATTAATTATGCGAAATTAACGTTTGAATTTTCATTGCAGTCGGGAAATTTCGTATTAATAAAAAACCACTAAATTAGTTATTTGTCCAATTAAAGCGAGCATTCATATTTTTACTTGGGCAAGCCCAAGGTCAAACTCAGAGAGACCATTGTCTCCTTAGTTTGATTTATAGTTGATCTAGAATCATGTTTTCATTGAGGCATTTTTTTGTGTTTTAAATGCAAATTAATGAGTGAAATGTAATTTTAGCAAAGTTCGTGGACTAAAATACAATTTATGATCAAATTCAGTTAAAAAATCCTCATACTCGGCCAGCATGTAAAATATGATGAAATTATGCTACTATATTTTTTTGGAATTTTTGGATTCAATATAAATTAATGATGAATGAAATATGCAGAATAGGTGTTTTCGAGTTAATTAATTTTAATAAATAGCAAACCTAATTATTTTCAGGAAATAAAATTATTCTATATGTTCTAATGGTGTTCTATCCAGGAAAAAAATATAAACCCTAAAAATGATGAGTTTTCAGTCTAATTAGAAACCAATTAGTGAAATCACCAAATGATTTATTCAGAGACAACCATGCATGCAAATAATGTGATTTTTAGGTACATTGTAGAGAACAACTAATTCTATCTAATGTATTTTTTTAGTTTTTTAGATCAACGAATAATTAAATATCAATTTCGGAGCATAAAAATTAGTAAATTATGCTAGTTTTCACCAAATTAATTATAATAAATAATCCACTGATCACAGAAATATAAATAAATGCTCAATAAACAGAAAATACGTTGCTCTACAACATGCTATTTTTGGAATAAAAATATGATGCAAAAAAGATGTCAACTTACAACTTTAATGCATGAGTCTAAATGCAATTACACGAACAAAATAAAATGAAATAAACATGCATATGGATATAAGTGCAGTTACCAATAATTGCACATGTATTTGTGCAATTTTTCATATGGTGACTTCTGCTCACGTGCTTGGTTATAACTGGAGGGGACTCGGGACGAATCTTCAGATGTCCCAGGGGTGGAATGCAATTTCTTCAGAGAGGGCACGCCTCTCACATGCTTCGGCTGGATATTGGGTGCTCTTCTTCTTCGTGATTTCCAAGGGGAGACAGTTGGTGACAACCTGGGACGATGGTCGTGATTTGGAGTGGGCTAAGGGCTGCTTGTGGCATGTGTGATTGAAGGCAGAGCAGCACGAGGCGTGGTAGGAGCTGATGACCGATCGACAATGAAGGAGGGAACCCGATTGACACACGACCGGCTAGGGCAGTGGTGCTTCGGCAATGCGTGTACGATGGAGGTGGCTGCCATGGACGCAAAGCTTCTCCGATCGGTTGAAGGAGATGTTCTATGCAGGGTATTTGGGGATCGGTCGGCCGAAGGAGAAAGCTCGGCCAGTTGACACACGACCGGTCGAGCAACAGGGGGCAATGAGGGCGAGTGTTGACGCTGACGCTTCTCCTGAGGCAAGATGCTTCAGGTGGTGTGCTCGTGCGCAACGAGTGGGGAAGAACATCGGTGAAGGGCGGATGAAGGCGAGCTGCTGCGGGTGTTTGACTAGCTGGAGGTCAAGCCCCCAACTGGTTGTGTGTGCACGTAAGTGAGGAGGGTAGCCACTATGGCTGTTGTTGGATGGGTACCCGATGAATGAAGGTGGGTGTGGAGGTGACGGAGAAGAGGGAATGGGTGAGGAAAGAAGAGAGGAAGAAGAAGTGAGGAGAGAGAGGATGTGAGATGGAGAGGAAGAAACAGGGGAAGTCCCCCTATGAACAGGGGAACTCACTCTATTTCTTTAGCTAGAGTAAATGTCCAATAAATTTGTTCTAGAAAATTCATAAAAAAAATCAATAAAAATCACCATTACATCGTAATGGGTGATTTATCCGTGAAAGTGCAAATGTTCTTGCAACTTGGAGCATGGATGAAGATGGATAGAGGAGAGAGGAAGTATTGCTAGAGAGAAGAGAGTAACATAAAGGGGAAGAGAGATAGAAAATACATGGGATGTCTTCGCCTTGGAAGGTGGAGTGGCTGGTAGTTTCCGCTCCTGGTTGTCAACTCTAGTGACGTTCGGCAATGCATCACGAAGCTCGAGCAGCCCGTCGAATCGGAGCTGCAACAAGGCTCACGAGAGCCTTGGATCATGCCAGTGGGGCATGGTCATCGCTCATGACTTCGTCGCTGTCATCGATGGGAGATCGGAGCTAGGTGGCTCGCTCGATAATGTCAGATGATTTGCGATAGAAGGTGGTCAGGCTCTTTTATGGGTGTGATTTCCAAACGAGATGGGAGTGGGCGCATGACGTGGGCTGCAGTTGGTAGCGGGGAGTGGATGAGGCCATAGGCAGATGTGGAGGGAGGACTGGATCAGGAGAAGATAAGTGGGAGAACAAGAGAGAGGGGAGGTGTGGTTACGCGGGAGAGAAGGAAGGAGGAGGTTGCATGGAATAGCTGGGGGAGAGAGAGAGAGGGGATGGCGGAAGACGTGAGGGAGATGGCACAAGTTGCATGGTCTGCATGGGAGAAGAGAGGGAGCACAAGAAGGGAGAGAGAGAGAGAGAGAGAAAGACAGAGGGGTGAGGGGTAGAGAGAGGTGGTCACGTGGCGTGAAAGGGTGTGGCCACATGGCACACATAATAAAAATTAAAGTAAATAATAATAAAAACAATAAATATAAATAATTATAAAAATATAATAAATAAATAAAATAAGATAATATAATCAAATTAAAATAAATAAAAACAATAATAAATGAATAAATAAAATAAATAAGTAAATAATAATGTAATAAAATAAATGATTAAAAGAAAAATGGGGATGACACGTGGTGGCACTAGGAGTTGCACGTCTGGCTCCGAAAAATTCAAAAATAAATCAAAATTAAAAAGAAATAACAAAAGGGATCAAATCAAAATATGGTCAACACAAAAGTTGCTCGTCTCGACAAGATCTACAACTTTCATGAATGAATGAAAATCAAAATAAATTAATATGTACAAAGTGTATTTTTAGGTGGTATCTTATAGGTATAAAATACCGTATTTTTATCTTTTGCAAATATTTTGTCATTTTTAAATAAGGTAAAAATTGAAGCAAATTCGATAAAATAGAATAAAAATAATTACACATTAATCTATTTTTGGATTTTAATAATTAAGAAAATAAAGAAATAAAATAAAGTAAAATGGGGAAGACTTTTGGACTCTTAATGAACACTCAAACCCATTTATTTTCTTTGATTTCCGATTCAATTTTGAATCAGATTTTTATATTTTTTATTAAAAATTTCATCAAAGAAAATAAATGAAAAAGAATGAAATTAAAAAGACCTAGTTATGTACATAAAATAATTAGTAAAAAATAAACAAAATACGTAATGTATAAAAAGGGGCCTAAAATCCAGCTTTAACATATGAACTCTGATTTTTATGAAATTGGTCTTGTTTTAAAGCTCTTTGAATGTATATAACTTTAAAAGTGAATAGACCTAAATCAGACTCTATATGAGAGAGATATGCACGTTTTTTTTCTGTCTGTCTGAGAATTAGGTTTTAGTTTTTTGTCATCATTTCAAGTTAATATTTTTTTATATTTTTCTTTTATTCTTTGTTAGTAACATGTACACAATGGAGTTGGTTTTATTGGATTAGGAGCTAGTATAAAATAGATACAAATAGGTAAAGTTAGCTATTATACAGGTGAATATGTACACGAAATTTCATGCTTCTTATTTATGCAAATATGGATGCAAAATAAATGGAGGTATGCAGCTTCTTACTCGGGAACAACACTCTATTTTCGACTTTTAGAGTGATGAATCTTCATCAATGACAACGACAGTATTGATATATCCAAGTTGTCTTCTGAATCCATCTTTCGAGTCAACAGTCAACGCCAAAAGCCTTTTCTTGATCATGACTTGTTGACCGTTAATGTTGCCCATATCCATTTTGTTTGAGATGTTCATTTATCCGTTTTGTTTAACACTCCATGCCTCGTCATATGATTTTTGCTATTCTTAGGATGCACTTTATCCTATGTATAGGGAGGTGTTGAACTTGTGTTGTTCATATATCTGTTCACCCTATTACCTTGATTTTGTTGCTTATATTCAGGGACATCTGATCCTAAGTATAGAGAATGTAATATTTAATTTCCTTCCTTTGATTATTCACTCACCTGTACCCCAACTATTGATATTCTTTTCTATACTCAGGGATATTTTACCCTAAGTAGCGGGGGGGACAAGTCGAGTCGTTAATTTCATGTACATTCTCTTCC
Source organism: Ottelia alismoides (assembly GCA_037367405.1). Classification (NCBI taxonomy): domain Eukaryota; kingdom Viridiplantae; phylum Streptophyta; class Magnoliopsida; order Alismatales; family Hydrocharitaceae; genus Ottelia; species Ottelia alismoides. The sequence goes on from JAZKJV010011305.1 coordinate 789,567, forward strand.
TTGGTTTTTCCCTTTTGTACAGTCTTCTATACTTAGGATTATTTGATCCTAAGTATAGGGGGATCACTAACTTTTGTAAATTTTTTGTTTTATAAAACTTTTTATAAAAAGGTTTGTAAAAACCTTTGTAAAAATTATTTTTGTACAAATGTTTGTAAAATATTTATAAAAATATTTTGTTTGTAAAATGTTTGTAAATTATTTTGTGTATCAAAATTATGTATATGGTATAAATGTTTGTAAAATATGTGAAAGCAAAATGTTTGCAAAAACATTTTTGAAAAATTGTTTGTGAAGTGATTTGTATTTTTTTGTAACACTAGTTTTGAAAAGGATTTTGAAAACATTTTGAATTTTTTTAAATGGTTTGTAAAAAATATTTTGTCACATGGGCTATAAATTATGGGTATATCAAGGAGTTGTATATATGTGTAAATAAAACCTGTACTTATCAATAAACTTTGTGTATAAATTCTTGTGTATAAAATCCCTTTATAGAATTCTTATAGATAAAATCCACTTGTAAAAATTGTATATGAAACTTGTAAATGAAACCCTTGTAACTATGCATATATTCTTCTAAATATTTGTAAAAACCTTCTTTCTTTTCTTTCTTATTAAAAATACCATAAAAATTTGCAAAAATTCTTTGAAAAACTTTTTAAAAAGATTTTTATCTTTTCCTTTCTTTTCAAATGTTTTGTAAATATTTCCTTGTATATGGATATACATTTTTCTGAATGGCATTGTCATTTAAACTAGTCTGGAATAAAATTGAAGAATGGAGCTTGGTTAAGACCTTAATCTACTTAATTTCAGAGGAACCTTATAGGAGTTGGAGTTGAGACTTTTCAAGTCCTAGCGACGTAATTCTTTGAATCTAAAAGACTATGTCCACATACCATCTTGATTGGTCTAAGTAGAACACTTAACAACACACACATGATTCTTCTAGACAATGGCCTTAACTTGGACAAGCACTCTACACGTAGCTCTTCATGGAGGAGGTGATGAGGGGGCAAAATCCTTTCGCTTGGGGTAGCACATGGGTGTGTAACAACTAGTGAGAGCAGAGCATTTGTCTTCCTCTAGTGAGGGAAGCGCATCTCAACCTGGTCTAGTGGCATTGAGATCTAACTATAGGATGTTGTAGGTTGAAATAATGCTTCAAAAGAGGGATAGTCTACTGGCTCAAGAAGAAAAACTCCTTATGTACATGCTGCACCTTGTAGATATGTTGTGTGTGTGTGTATATGCCATAAAAAATGTAAAAACTCCAAAAAAGAGGCCATGCCTGATTGAAAATAAAATGCATGCCGAAGTGTATATAGTTAAATAAGAAAAGCTTATGTGATACATTGTCTCATCTCAGGGAAGCTTGTAGCTGGAGGCGTGGCTACACTGGTCAAGCTCCAAGGGAAACATGGCTACACTGGACACAGTCCATTTTATTCTTTCCCTGCTTCTCGAGCCGGTTGCACTTGAACTTAAAAGGGAATACCCCGCTCCTTGAGGAAAGAGTTGTTAGATCGAGGGACTAGAGTTACCTTGTTGAGGGAGGCTGTTTCTTTGCCATTTCTGAGGTGTGGAGCTATATATCACTTACACAGTACAAGTAAAGATTCATAGCCGTAAGAGTTTGTGTATGTGGACTTGTTCTGACCTGGTTGTTGAGGCAACTTGAATAGGAGTCTTGTGGAACATAGAGTCTGTTAGGTTTTAATAAGTCCATTTCCCAAAAAGGTTCCGCCAAACTAATAATCCAAAGGCCTGACCGAGCTCCATACTCTAAATTTATGAAGATAAGTTTAACAATCAATATTGTTCTAAATCCTTTGCTTTTTCTTTTCTTTATTTCTTTTTCACTTCTTTTTTCAAATAAGTGTTTGCTAGGGGACTAACAAAGGTAAAGTACATGGGAATGATGAATCCATGATTCACATCCTTTATTCCTTTCAAATTCCCTATACAAAATATCTATAAATATGTATCAAATACAATAAATTAGCGTTGTGCATACATTTGTTAATATCATGGACTTAACATTCTTTTTGACCAAAATAAAAGAATAAAGAAGAAAAGAAAAAGAATAAAATAAGATTTTATTTATACAATAAATGCAGACTGACCCGAACCCTGAGAGAAGGACAAATATTGGCCTGATCGACAAGGAATAAAGTAGGGAGAGATAGGACCCTTATTCACAGTGTATTCAACAGTACACATCATGTAAATATCCTTTACCTCTTTTTTATTTCTAAATGAAATAATATCAAAATAATTCATTTTCCTTCATAAATTTGTAAATAAAAGTGTAAATAAAAATAATAAAAATAAGTGCAAAATAAGAATGTGTACAAACATACAACACTTATACTTGTATACATTTATTTATTTATTTTTTTATATATTTTGTATTTTTGACACTTGTCTCTATTTCTCTTGATTATATAAAATTGAAATAAAACTCATAGAACACAAATTAAATTAAAAATAAAACCCCCTTTTCGTTTTGAAAATTGCCAAACATGTATATATTGTACATAAGACCTATTTGTTAATACCTATAATTAATATGTAAAAATCAAATAAAAATGTTTTTATATACTTTGACTATTTTGTAAATAAATAAAATATAAAATTAATGTATTTTTGTAAAATTAATAAAATTAAAATACATGTATATAATATATAGGTATATTATACCTGTACATAATACTATATATTGTATATACCGTATATATTTATTATTAAAAATATTTTAAAAAACATTGAGAAATAGTTTATAAAATAACAAACATTTTTTATGTTTATAACTTTTTATTTTAAATTCATCTACTATTTTTTTAATTTTCTTTAATTTTGCAAACCCCTGAATTCTGATTGATCGACAAGGGTCCGCTTACCAGGGTTAAACCCCCCTTCTCCAGGTCTAATTCAGGCCAGCCCTCATCGGACTTCATCTCTCCCAATTATTGCGCCTAGATCCGATCACTTCCCACTCGAATTACGAACCCTTATATTCCCTGCAGATTCGTGATCCTCGTAGATCCCTAAACATGTATGTATCTCCCTAGGGTTTCGCACCTTCACTCGATCTTTCTAGACCCTGGAGGACCCTATAAATCATCTTCACTGACCTCCACAGTGAGGCGGCTCGTCCCTCGTACGTTCTTTCATCTACTAGAATCTCAAGGATAGTGACAGGGTCCTTGAGAAGCCTCTGGGAGCTCGGATTGGGGCCTTATAGGTCGCAGCTCATCTCATGGCCGGAGCTCCACCGCAACTAGCCTCTGATGAAGGGGATTGAGCCGAGGTCGTGTCATTCTACAAGGCGGATCGACAGTCGCTGAGGTGACCTCAAGCAGAATCCCAATCGATCAACAATTAACCCACAATCAGAATAAAGCAATTAAATCTCAAAAATTTATTATAACTCTATATGTAAATATGTATAGGTGTAAGCACAAGTAGAGGTTGAACTGTGGGAGCAAACGGTTTGGAGCAACATAAATTCACAAAATTATTCAATTCTTATCTTATCCATGTTATTGTTTTTGTGGGGTTTTAATTTTATATTTTTTTATTTTATTTTTTTGGTTTTATATTTTTGTATTTGATTTTTGATTTTTTATTTTATTTTTGTATTTTTGTATTTTATTTTTTCATTTATATTATATAGCATGCCATATATAAGGCTATATATGTTAAACATAGTCATATAATTATATATAGTAGTAAATATATATTTAAAATATAGAATACAAATTATTTTTATGTTTTTTATTTTTTTAATCTTTTTGAATTTTCTGGATTTTTTAATTATTTTTTATGTAATTTTTTATACTGTCAAAAATATCCCAATAGTGGGGTTAATACATAATTCGAAAATAATTTGGGTTTTTAAAAAATAGTAAATAGGTCTCAAAATTACCCAAATTAATTTTAATATGTAAATAGTAATATATAAATAATTATAAAATAGGAAAACATATTTTTGGTATTCTTTGAAGAGTTTTTATATTTTTTTAGGATTTTGGAGCTTCTTGAATTTTTTATATTTTCCTTTCTATTTTTAGGAGGTTTTTGTTTTCTGGACTCAATAAACATCAAAATATAACATATATATTTGTAATTTTTGAAAAAGTTTTTCTATTTTTTTTATTTTCTTGGTATTTTATAAATTAAACAATGAATAAATGTTCATTTTTTAATTTTTAATAATGTGATAAATGCACAAATTTTCCAAATAAATAGATAGCGTGAATCTACATGGTAGGGGCATCTACCCTAATTTTTGTGGAATTTTAGGAGCAAGCTAGGTATATAAAATAAACAGAGAAAATACACACAATAATATGTCCTGGAAAGGGCATCGATGCAATTAAAATAAATGACAGGGTCAACAGTGCAAATATGCCAACCTATAAAAACATTTATTTAATATTTTAGAACCTTTCTAAAATATACAAACTGCCAAGAGCAAAAGTGCAAAATTCACAACACATCACGTGGGACAACACGTGACTCGGTTAGAAAGGACCTCTATGTAATATCCAATTAATACAGAGGGTTCCATGCAAAAATCCCATTTATTTATAACGTTACATTTATTTTACAGAACTAAATTATAAATACAAAAAATGCAAGGGGCTAAAGGTGCAATTTACCCCTTAAGGCGCTGGATCGGATGGCTGATGTTCTTGACTTATCCGCGTGGCGCCTCCACGTTTGCCGATGATGCTTCACCGATGGATGCGTGAGATTAGATCGCGGATCACGATCTGACGGTCGATGATGCCTCCATCCAACGGTTGATCTTCAATCTGGGCCTCCCTCTTCATCCAACGGTGGGGACGATGGCTGGAAGAACATGGAAGAATGCTCGCAAGGCGAGTTTCTTTCGGTGATATATCTTATGGATGTATCTTATGGATTAATTACATATGTCCCTGTGAGTGATCTGTCACATGTAGCGCATGTATCTTATGGATTAATTACATTCATGCCCTCGTATTTTTAATGCTTGTTATTGTAAGGCCTCTGGAACTTAAATAATTATGATCAGGTCCTTGCTTTAGTATTTTAATTTCTTGCTCTTTTATTGGTTGTAATAAATATTAATTTGGCCCTAAAGATTTCACAAAAATTCTCTTTAGCTCTTGTTATTGTGATGTTTGCGTGGTAATTTTGATTTGCTGAATTTCTTATTTTTTTTCTATTAATAAAAATTAAAAAACCCTAAAAAGTTTCATGTTTAGAGTAGAAAATTCACAAAAATTCGAAAAATGTCTTAAAAATTCTAAAAAAAATAGGGTAGCTTTATTTTGAGTTGTTTTAATTTCTGTCCATTTTTACATTATTTGCTTTTATAAAAACCAAAAAATTTGGAAAACTCTAAATAAGAATCATATAAAATCTATTAAAAAATCCAAAAAATGTGATTTCAGCTTATGTTTGTAGATATTTCATCTAGTTTTTATTAAAATTAATTTTCAGGAGTTTTGAGCTTATTTCCTATTTTTAAGTTAAAGAATATTCCTGACTGTGTACTATTTGCTTGTGTTTGTAGTCTTTGATTTATTAGAGAACTTTATAAAAACTTAAAAACGCTTGAAAAATTAACAAAAATAGTATAAAATACGTAAAACAAATTTTTTTGGGGATTTTTGAGTATTTTCTAAATTTGGAAAATCCAAAAAGAGCTCGTATCACCTTTTTATTCATTGTTTTCATTTTCCTTATTTCCAAAAATTAAAAATTTGCAAAATTACCACTAAAAAATAAAAAAACCTTAGAATCTTCATTATTTGATTACTTAGGTTTAATTGTGCTCTTTTTATTCAACCTTGATCGCTATACCTGGTTAATAAAAGTAGTTATACTGCTTGCTTAATTTGTTCGATTTCTTTGGTGGTTAAATAATTTTCTCCATTTTCAACTCGGTTGATTTGGCTGATAACGACACATTAATTAATCAACTTAACATGAGTTAGAAAGGTCACATTTCACTCCTCCATACTCAAAAATGTCACAGAAAATCACTAGTTGCATTGACATCTCATCTCTGTATCCATTTGTTCCTCCCACCCTCTGACAGATTGGGTACGATCATGCAAAATCAATGGCATCTCTAAACAAGGTCGGGTAGTAAAATCCACATTGGAGTACCTTGTATGTGGTACTCTTCTCTGAATGATGTCCTCCAACCTCAAGTGAATGACAATACATGAGGACACTCTCTATTCCTCCTGAGGAATACACCTCCTCCATACACATTCCATCCCTTCAAAAAAAGGAACTGGTCCTTCTAGTGGTATTTCCTTGAATCTGACTTCAGTCGGTCAATACTGCTCCTAGTCCAATCATGAGGAATCTGCTTAGAGACAATGTAGTTCACCATGTTGGCATACCACGGGAGTTAGCTAATAATGTTAATTGACTCGTCTGGGAAGGTCTCTCTAAACTGCTCAGTATCAGGAGAATCTTTCTGCTCAATACAAGAAAGGTGATCAGCCACAACATTCTTCAATTCAGGTTTATCCTTAATCTCCAAATCAAACTCCTGAAGTAGCAAAATCCACCTAAGAAGACATGCCTTCACATCCTTCTTCTCCATTAAGTACCTGATTGTTGTGCGATAAGTGAAAATCACCACCTTAGAGCTCGAAACATAAGACCTGGACTTCTTAAGGGCCCATATTACAACGAGTATCTCCTTTTCAGTCACGGTGTATTTTTTATGCAGGGTCCAAAACTTTGCTCGTGTAATGGATCGCACACAGAAACCCTTCTCTCCCCTATCCTAACACAACTCCTATGGTAAAATCTGAAACATCAGTCATGATCTCAAAGGGAAGAGACCAATCAGCATCTTGTAGGATCGACGAGTCATAAATCTTCCTTTCCAAGATCTCAAAGGCCTCCATACACTTGTGATTCACAATGAACTCTAGTCTTCTCCTAAGAGCTCAGTCAGTGGACGAACAATCTTTGAAAAATCCCAAATGATCTCCTATAGAATCCAATAAGTCCTAAGAAAGACCTCAATGACTTTACGTTGGTTGCTAGATCAAGTTTCTTGACTGCATCCACCTTGGCATAGTCAACCTCCATTCCTTTTTTTAAGATGACATGCTCCAACACGATGCCCTCTGTTATCATAAAATGGCTTTTCTCCCAAGAGAGTACTAGATTCACCTCCTTTCATCTCTTGAGGACTTGGTCCGAGTGTGCTAAACATGTATCAAACGAATCATCAAGGATCGAGAAGTCATCCATGAAGACCTCCAGAAAACCTCTCACCATCTTAGCAAATATGACGATCATGCACCATTGAAATGTGCACAGGACATTGTAGAATCCGAATGGCATGCACATGAATGCGTAACTGCCAAATGGACATGTGAATGTGGTCTTTTTATTATCCTTAGGGGTGATGGCTACTTGATTATATCCCGAGTACCCGTAAAGAAACAGAAGAACGCTTTCCCTATGAGTCACTCCAAAATCTGATCAATGAATGACAAGGGAAAGTGGTTTTCTTGGTCGCGACATTTAGGCACATGTAATCAACACAAATGTTCCACGATATGGGTACTCGTGTCGCGATCTCTACCCCCTCCTCATTAGTGACCATCTGAATTCCCGACTTCTTGGGGATAACATGAAGTGGGGCCACCCACTTGGAGTTAGAAATAAGGTATATAAAATCATGCTTTGTACCATTTCTTAATTTCTTTCTTTACTACTTCCCCAAGATAATGGTTCATTATCCTATGAAACTCACAGGAAGGTCTGACAGTATCCTCAACAAAAATATGTTGTGAGCAGAGAGCAGGATTAGTATCCACAAGATCCGACACTGTCCAGCCTATAGCTTTGCGATTTTTCTCTAAGACATCTAAGAGCCTAGACTCTTATTATAAGGCCAGGTCGGAACTAATGATGACAGGAAATCTCTCTTTGGGTCCCGCAAGAAAGGCGTATTTCAGTGTAGGAGGGAGTGGTTTCAGCTATGGCAGAGTTGTATCATTGATCAAGTCTGGTTGAATCACCTCTTAGCTGGTTCTGTGATGCATGAAAGTGGGTCCAACTATATGATACTCGCCACCAACTCTGATGTATAAGGACTCAGATCACCAAAGAGACACGACAGTTCGAACAAAGTCATGTTTGAATCGTTATCTATGTCCCTTGACCGTTCCGATGGAATCGACAAATCTGAAGGGATCTCTGAGTCTTCAAGGGAATAGGGGGATGCATCTCTCAAGACATAAGGCAACACCTAACAAACTACATCGTGCACCAATTATTCTCCAGATGAGAGGGTATTGCTCTTCCCTGCTGAGGTGTGTCACCAAATCCCAACTATGCTGATCATCTTGCAACCTGACTCTGAAGATGAGTACTCTGTTCTGGTTTCTGAGTCAGATCGCTGCCACTTCGTCTACTTCATCTCTAAGTTCACTTCTCCTGGAGAACGGAACTTCATCATTCTTGTCTAATAATCAAATGCTGCACCGACGGTCCTAAGGAATGGTCATCCAAGAATGATCTGAGACTCTCTCCAGTAATTGGGGATCTCCATGTCAAGGACCGCAAAGTCCATCTTATAGTCTTTCCCCTCAATCGAGATAACTACATTCTTCACTTCTCCCTTAGGTTTCTTTATTGACTTGTCTATGAATTGGAGTGAGGCTTGTGATTTTCGAAGTGGTCCCAACTCTAATTTCTCATAAAATGCTAAGGGGAGAAGGTTGATTGAAGAACCATTATCTAGGAGAGTGCGTACAAACACAATGTCATCGATATAACTTTCCACATAGTGAGCATCCATGTCTCTTTTCTTCCTTGGTAATTGCTGATTCTTGAGACAATAGGTAGTGGTCATTGTTAAGACATGAGTCTTCACATATTGGTCTGGTTTCTTCTTGCTAACTCTAATAGGTGTACATCACATCTTAAGTAATTCTGAAATGCTGGATTGTTAGCCACATACTCCTCTAATGGCACCTTAACCATGATGTTTTCCTTACAAAATCGTGTCGTTTCAGGGTCATACTTGTAAATCTTTTTCATGTTGCGCTTTCCTGCCGTAAGAGCATGTGGGAAAGGTATTGAAGATAAGGAAACATACATAGAATAATCTAAATCATAAACAGAATCATCTTTTTTGGCATTAACAGAAATGGAATTCTTCATACATGAATCTTTATGATACAACTTGGAATTCAAATCTAAGCTGTCTATTACAGGTTGGGGGATAGTTGTTGAAGGTATATCCTCCACAACTGAGGGTACAAGGCTCTCTGTAGACTCCAAAGTATCTCCATGTTGATGTTGTTGTACTCGTGTCCTCTTCCTCCTCTTTGTCCCCTGAGTGGATATCCCCATCCTTTGCTGAAGGGGCTGCTGCAAGTGATGCCTCTGCTCCTTAACCTCCGAAGTCTCCTCAGGTTGAAATCTAGAGGCGACCCTCTCCATTTCCCTTGCCCGGTCATGCATGACCATGATCCTTCCTCTCTTGAGTGACATATTTTTTTAATATCGTCACACAAAATAATCTCATGCTCAAATCTAAAAGTGTATGAATAGTATACCTGACCAAGCTACTGCTGCAACTGAGACCTGTTCGGGCTATTGGGTTTAACCTGAACCTGGGTAGGAATGTAGGCAGATGGGGCCGACTGCTCGTCTTACCATTGGGACATGCGGTTGATATCCATCTACATGTCCTGAATTTCGTTCCGGTAGGAACGAAGCTCCTCGAGAATATGAAATTTTGTAGGACCCGACGAAGATGGATGTTGTTGTAATGAAGAATATCACACGTACTAGCGCTGATGGTCGTGATACTACTGCTACTATTGTGGTTGGGGATGATGCTTGTACGACAGGCCATGATGGCCAGCATGGTATGTCTGCTGACGACTACAATGTTGTTGATGCCTCTACTGCTGGGGATGCAACTGTCTAGGGCTAGACTGTGTAGGATGAGCTGTCGAGGTGAATGCATTGTTGGAGAATGTTGGGGGACGCTGGTAAGACAGTCGGTCTCCCGTACTTCCGTGCCTAGCAGGGTCTTGAGTGTACCATACACCGTTTACCCAACCTCCCACACTTCGGGAGGCTCCTCCATCACTAGTTCGACTGATGGTGGTTGCTACTAGTAATATTGGGTGTAGGACCGGTCCTCTACCCAAGATGGGGTGGCCCTGACATCAGTTGCTCTTGTGCATGGTGTACATGGAAAACCGGAGCATCAGACACAGTCGTGGAAGGTATCTTAATCTTGGATACCTTCTCAGATAACTCCTCCATCTGCTTCGGAATCTTAGAAAGACTACTGTCAAGCCCATTCATCCTTTTATTCAATCCTATCGACTATGGTCAGCTTGTCGGCAATGATTCCCATGTTAGGAATCAAGTCCTCCAAGAGATCAACCACATCCTTCGTTCCCCCTTTGGATAAGAATGAAATTGGGGACTCTGCATACGTCTTGTTGGTGGGATGTGAGCGGTTTATCTCAACCATCTTCTCGAATATCTTCCAAACAGTATCCGTTCCTAATGACGTATATGATGAATCTCGTATTCATCATGCTAAAAGCTCTCTATTAAAACCCCTGTCTTAACTAATCCAATAAAATCACCTTTAAATCTTTGATTTTATCTTGTACTATATTGTGTATAATTAACCTATAATTATTTGTATTTAATTTCCCTTATTTTCTTGTAATTATTTTATCACTCAAAAACCCCTAAAAATTAGGTAGATAACTTGTCTATAAATCACTGACCCTTAAAAGGATAAAAAAATACAAAAAGATCTCAAAACCACAAACTTGGTATTTTTATCCCCTTAAAAATACCCCCAAAAATAGCTTTTGTACAAATGACCTCTTTTGGCTTTTTGACCAACATGAAAGTTGTAGATCTCATCGAGACGAGCAACTTTCATGTTTTGACTTTTTTTTAAATTCGGCCTCTAGCTATTTCTTTTCTAATTTTCTTTGTTTTTATTTTTGAATTAATCTGATTGGGCCACGTGGCGCCCTCTGGGCCGCCCACGTGGCCCGCTCCTCTTCACGCCACCCGGCGCCCCTCCTGGGCCGTTGGATCATTCCAACCCCGCCTTCATCTGAGCCGTCCGCCTCCGCTTCATTCCCAGACCGTCGGATCAAGCCCCTGATAAGATCTCGGCCACACACTCCCGCCCAAACCTTAGCCATTTGATCTCATTCCCTATCCTACGGCTTCCCTTGCGCCACGTCACCCCTGCACCTTCCACTGTTAGATCTCCTCCATCAATCAATCCTGACCGTTCCCTCGCGCCTTAACTTCAGCCGTGCGATCGGATCCTTGGATCTGATCACAGCCCCCTACTCGCCCTCCTATCCCAGCCGTTGGATCATGGCATCCAACGGCTCCACCATCATCTCCTTCCTCCGGCCGGGTCTCTCTCCAGACGTTACGACACGCGGGCCCATCGCCCCCTTCCATTTCTAGCCGACGCCTCAACCACCACCCCCTCGACGTAACGTCACCAATCCCTTCCCCGTTCGTCCTCCATCCTTGCGCCACCATCAGCACCCCTCTACCGTTACCACATCTCCATTAAAAACCTCGCTCAAAAACGCTTCGCCAGCACCGTAACCCCCGACCACCTCTGCCTATAAATCGCCATCTCCGCCACCGCTGCACCTGGTCCACCATTATTGGCTCTATCCTTAGCCTCCTCCGCCCCTCCGGTGACAGCGGAGGGGCGGAATGTCGAAGCCACGATAGGATATTGTCGGTGTCGACCCGCGGCGGTGCTCCGCCGCGTTATGGTGATCTCCGATCACCAACCGAGCACCGGGGATCGGCCGCCCCCGTCGTGTGATGATCCCTGAGCTCATCGGAGCTCAATCCCAGGCCAGTCCTCCGCTAACTCCTCGCTCCAGCGAGAGGATTTTTAATCTTTGTTTTTCTTGATTTTCTCGAATTTAATCGCAAAAACCTACGATCACCTCCATCTCCGTTTGACCATCGCCTGAGCTTTACCCAACCACCAGCATCCCCGCGCACCCTTCTCCTTCCTCCAGAAACCCCTAGCACCCCGACTCCACTCCTCCGTCCCCACGGCGGAGGACTCGCCTGAGCCACCACATTCTCCACCTTCGCCGGCTCCCATCCCACTCCACTCACTTAGCACATCACTCGCACGAGCTTCAGCTTTGACTAACAAGTGCAGGAACCCTCAGTGGCCGAAGTTCGCGTCGGAGCTTCTTCGAGCTTCGATCCTCCGACGAAGCTCCACCGATTGCCCACGCCAACCAGCTCCGGAGCATCACCGCAGCACCAGCTTCTTCGCGAGGTCCGCATCTTGCTTCTCCGATAATCGGGGGACCTCGCGGAGCTCGGCGGAGCCCCAGGGAGCTCACTGGAGCCCCGCCTCCTCCAGTGGGCCGCGGCGGAAGAAGATGTACAGATGTCGTTCGATCTCCATGATCGAACAGATATGATGAAGACGTGTGGCACACGAGCCTACTGTCCACGCCTACAGGCTCGGGCGGACCAGACCTCGCCCCGAACCTCCAGTTGATGCCACGTAGTCCCAAAGTTGTGCCGCCTCCCGAGCGTGGTTCCTCACGTGCACCGCACGTGAGGGCTTAGGCAAATTATAAGAAAGACCCTGTGGTTTATGGTAATTGCATACAGGTCCCCAGGCACGTGCCTCACGTGCGTGCCTGGGTATTTTACAGGGAAGCCCTCTAGGTTTTGAAGAATTGCAAAAAGGTCCCTGCGCACAAATGGGAAAATTGCAAAGGACCCCAGGCGGTTTTCTTTATTTGCATTTAGGTCCCTCTAGGGACCTAAATGCAATATTTATCCCTTTATTTTATTGCATTTTTATTACCATTATGCCCTTGTACTGTTTTTAGCATAACTTGAGCATCATAGGTCCAAATTGCATGATTTTAGTGTCGTTTTGCTCCTTGTTTCGTCCTCTGCATTCTAGCATGCTTACTTGTTTCATTTGACAATGTTTTAATTTAAGTGATTTTTTACGTGAAGAATGGAACCATGCTCTACTTGTCTTGCTTGATTTGATGACCGATTTTTAATGATGTGTTCAAATTGACCCTAATTTCATTCTATATTCTGATGCTCATAATATTAGGGTATAATTGTAGTCTTTAATCTGTAAATAATTTCTCTTGCATATTCATCCATGCATCACTTTATAACCTGCATAAAAACAAAATAAGAAAAAAATGCATACATCCTAGCATCGCCTTGTATTTTGCATAATTTTCATGTGGACCTAAAATTGAGATTAAATCACTCCGTGCTTCATGAATCAAAATTCAATAGCTGAATTAGGCAGTCGTGTCCATGTGTTCGACCTTGGTAGACTTGCCAAGCATAAATATTCCACAGCATTCAAAGTCTGTGGTTTTTGCTGAACCAAATTCGCCTCCTATGCTACGATATAACTCCACAATATTTTAGAGGCAAATTTGACGTTCATCAAATGGCGTCGTTGCCGGGGATACGGCTTTGCTTAATTTTTTGATTTTGATTTTTTTTATTTATTTCAAAAATTTTCAGGTCCCCATTTCATGCATCATTTCTTTGCATATCATTTGCTGATTTAATGTCTCCAGGTTGTCTAACGTCTATCTTTTGTGGCAGGACCCATGGTGATCGAGGACGCTTGATCCTCATGGAGGCGTGAAGTCGAGAACTTCCGCTGAAGAGTCCGCAGAAGAACATGTGAAGGATTTGGGAGATTGTAGCAGTCAAAGTTGCATAAAAAATAGATAACTTGCATCTGCATATTTATTTTCAGTCTGGCATATTGTACACACAAAAAAAATCCCCCCCCCCCACACACACCTACACTGCACATGCACATACTCACCCCCACCCTCCCCCTGTATATTTCACTCTCTCTCTCTCTATCTCTCTCTCTCTCTCTGTGTATCTATTTTTCACGAACCCCTCCCCCTCACCCTTGTATCACAGAACCCCCCCTCCCCTAATGCAGACCTTACTTAGGCTATTTGTAGCCTAAGTATAGGGGGGACCTGCCTGCTCTTCCATCCCTCGTCCCGTCTTCTTGTACTTAGGCCAATTTTGGCCTAAGTATAGGGGGACCCTCCTCCTCAGTTCCGTTGTATCACCCTGTACTTGAACCGAGCCTTGGCTTTATGGCACTTGTGCTATGAGGACATAGCAAATTTTAAGTATAGGGGGGTATACCGTATATTATTGTATATTACTTTAGCCTTAGTTCGCGGTTTTTAAAACTTTTTAAAATTTTATTTTTCGGGCTGGGTTTTGGTAACTAGTGAACTGAGTAAAAACCTGTAAAAATTAAAAATTGAGGGTTTAATTTTTGTAAATATTCCTGTATTAAAAAAAAATTGAAAAACTGAAAATCTTCCTTGTGAGGTTGACTCTGACTACTAGGTTTAGTAGGCATTTTCAGTGAGGGAACCTCGATCTCTCTTAGCAGAGTGGGTGGTTAGAGGACATCGCATACGGCCCCGTCCTCAAGTAACACGGGCCTCGACCCGTACTTACACCCATACTGGCTGAAAGTGTATACTTTTATTTGAGACTGGGCCAGTCATTGTCTCTCCGAGGAATAAAAAAATTAAAAATTAAAAATTAAAACCCATAAAATTTTGCAAAAGATAAAAATCACACAAAAATTCACTAACCCAAGGAGTTGGTGTATTCCTGACACATTCACACTCACGCAAGGCTTGAGGATTTTAAGGACACTGGATCTCTAGGATCTTGAGAGTCTGAGATAACATGCCTTAGTCATTAAGGTTTTTCATGACTTAAATATCCACACTCCTCTGGTTTAAAAGATTTGAGTGCTATATTGCACTCTTCATCTCTACCTTCAAGAAAATATGATCAGCACAGTCACTTCCACAACTGCATGATTGATGAGATATCACTTGAGGAACTAGGACCAGAGAATTGAGTTTAGACCCGATCTAATGATATTCGAGGATGGGATAAAGTTAATGAAGGCTTCAGAAAACCTGAGTGTCAGCAAAACCCTAGCCAGTATGTGAACAAGATTCATATGCTATCTCTTTGATATTTACCTAAAAGTGCCAGGGTGTGATGAAACTTAAAGGAATTTGTTGATCAGTGTGCGCCAATTTCTTGGTAAAAGCAGTGGAGCTAGCTAATAAAAGAAATGAAATGTCAAAGAAAAGCTCTAAATCCAAAGTCAAATTCCAAATGAGCTTCCACCAATGGAGAGCGCTCCCAAACATTTTCAAAGTGTCCACTTGGACCAAGTGCTAAATAGGACCAAGGAGTCGGGTTGACACCACAAAAAGAGCCCTGCATCGTAAGCGATACAAGTCTGGGTGTCAAATGTATCTTAGATACTCAGAAAAGACACACCCCGGTGTATTCCCAGAAAAACAAGTGCAGACGACTCCAACTCTCTTGACGGACACATTGATCAACAAAATAATAATAATATACATGTGTTGAGTAAAAGGCACTCGAGAGGCCCCTTGTTCCAATGTGAGGGTGAGAAAATTAGACACAATCCCAGTACCTCCATCATCTGGCCGTCCATCAACATTTCAAAGTCTGACAAACTAATGAGATGGTGGACTGAAGCAAGAACATACTTATTCCCTAGTATTGAGGATTAGGTCTAGAGGAGAATCTTTGGGACTGGAACTTTGGGTGATGCATCGACTCGGCTCTCATGAAATGCAGTACACTAAATGTCATATCCTTATACTATATGTACAAAAAGAGAGTCTGATAATCAGAGAAGTTGGATTCCTTCTGACTAAGGCTTGGATAAACCCAAAATTTTAGGATCACTTAGGTCAAGGGTCTTCGAAAGATAAAGCCTTGAATTTTTCACGCGCACTGTCAGGAATTATTCCAACTCCTTCATTCTTTAGATGCTCGAGGACGAGCATGGTTTAAGTATAGGAGTATGATGAATCTCGTATTCATTATGCTAAAAACTCTCTATTAAAATCCCTGTCTTAATTAATTCAATAAAATCACCTTTAATTCTTTGATTTTATCTTGTACTATATTGTGTATAATTAACCTATAATTATTTGTATTTAATTTCCCTTATTTTTCTTGTAATTATTTTATCACTCAAAAACCCCTGAAAATTAGGTAGATAACTTGTCTATAAATCACTGACCCTTAAAAAGATAAAAAAATACAAAAAGATCTCAAAACCACAAACTTGGTATTTTTATCCCCTTAAAAATACCCCCAAAAATAGCTTTTGTACAAATGACCTCTTTTGGCTTTTTGACTAACATGAAAGTTGTAGATCTCACGAGACGAGCAACTTTCATGTTTTGACTTTTTTCAAATTCGGCCTCTAGCTATTTCTTTTCTAATTTTCTTTGTTTTTATTTTTGAATTAATCTGATTGGGCCACGTGGCGCCCTCTGGGCCGCCCACGTGGCCCGCTCCTCTTCACGCCACCCGGCGCCCCTCCTGGGCCGTTAGATCATTCCAACCCCGCCTTCATCTGAGCCGTCCGCCTCCGCTTCATCCCCAGACCGTCGGATCAAGCCCCTGATAAGATCTCGGCCACACACTCCCGCCCAAACCTCAGCCATTTGATCTCATTCCCTATCCTACGGCTTCCCTTGCGCCACGTCGCCCCTGCACCTTCCACCGTTAGATCTCCTCCATCAATCAATCCTGACCGTTCCCTCGCGCCTTAACTTCAGCCGTGCGATCAGATCCTTGGATCTGATCACAGCCCCCACTCGCCCTCCTATCCCAGCCGTTGGATCATGGGATCCAACGGCTCCACCATCATCTCTTTCCTCCGGCCGGGTCTCTCTCCAGACGTTACGACACGCGAGCCCATCGCCCCCTTCCATTTCTAGCCGACGCCTCAACCACCACCCCCTCGACGTAACGTCACCAATCCCTTCCCCATTCGTCCGCCATCCTCGCGCCACCATCAGCACCCCTCTACCGTTACCACATCTCCATTAAAACCTCGCTCAAAAACGCTTCGCCAACACCGTAACCCCCGACCACCTCCGCTTATAAATCACCATCTCCGCCATCGCTGCACCTGGTCCACCATTACTGGCTCTATCCTTAGCCTCCTCCGCCCCTCCGGTGACAGCGGAGGGGCGGAATGTCGAAGCCACGATAGGATATTATCGGTGTCGACCCGCGGCGGTGCTCCGCCGCGTTATGGTGATCTCCGATCACCAACCGAGCACCGGGGATCGGCCGCCCCCATCGTGTGATGATCCCTGAGCTCATCGGAGCTCAATCCCAGGCCAGTCCTCCGCTAACGCCTCGCTCCGGCGAGGAGATTTTTAATCTTTGTTTTTCTTGATTTTCTCGAATTTAATCCGCTTCCTACGATCACCTCCATCTCCGTTTGACCGTCGCCTGAGCTTCACCCAACCACCAGCATCCTCGCGCACCCTTCTCCTTCCTCCAGAACCCCCTAGCACCCCGACTCCACTCCTCCGTCCCTACGGTGGAGGACTCGCCTGAGCCACCACGTTCTCCACCTTCGCCGGCTCCCATCCCACTCCACTCACTTAGCACATCACTCGCACGAGCTTCAGCTTTGACTAACAAGTGCAGGAACCCTCAGTGGCCGAAGTTCGCGTCGGAGCTTCTTCGAGCTTCGATCCTCCGGCGAAGCTCCACCGATTGCCCACGCCAACCAGCTCCGGAGCATCGCCGTAGCACCAGCTTCTTCGCGAGGTCCCCATCTTGCTTCTCCGATAATTGGGGGACCTCGTGGAGCTCGGCGGAGCCCCAGGGAGCTCACCGGAGCCCCGCCTCCTCCGGTGGGCCGCGGCGGAAGAAGATGTACAGATGTCGTTCGATCTCCATGATCGAACGGGTATGATGAAGACGCGTGGCACCCGAGCCTACTGTCCACGCCTACAGGCTCGGGCGGACCAGACCTCGCCCCGAACCTCCAGTTGATGCCACGTAGTCCCAAAGCTGTGCCGCCTCCCGAGCCTGGTTCCTCACGTGCACCGCACGTGAGGGCTTAGGCAAATTGCAAGAAAGACCCTATGGTTTATGGTAATTGCATACAGGTCCCCAGGCACGTGCCTCACGTGCGTGCCTGGGTATTTTACAGGGAAGCCCTCCAGGTTTTGAAGAATTGCAAAAAGGTCCCTGCGCACAAATGGGAAAATTGCAAAGGACCCCAGGCGGTTTTCTTTATTTGCATTTAGGTCCCTCCAGGGACCTAAATGCAATATTTATCCCTTTATTTTATTGCATTTTTATTACCATTATGCCCTTGCACTGTTTCTAGCATAACTTAAGCATCATAGGTCCAAATTGCATGATTTTAGTGTCGTTTTGATCCTTGTTTCGTCCTCTACATTCTAGCATGCTTACTTGTTTCATTTGACACTGTTTTAATTTAAGTGATTTTTTATGTGAAGAATGGAACCATGCTCTACTTGTCTTGCTTGATTTGATGACCGATTTTTAATGATGTGTTCAAATTGACCCTAATTTCATTCTATATTCTGATGCTCATAATATTAGGGTATAATTGTAGTCTTTAATCTGTAAATAATTTCTCTTGCATATTCATCCATGCATCACTTTATAACCTGCATAAAAACAAAATAAGAAAAAAATGCATACATCCTAGCATCGCCTTGTATTCATGGAAGGACATATCGATATCGATATCGTTTCGATATCGTGTCGATATCGATATATCGGCAATATATCGCCGATATATCGCTATATCTAGGAATCTTTCTGAAGAAAATGCCTGAAATCGGATATATCGATATATCGATTTCGATATCGGTCCCATGTCGATATCGATATATCGGCGATATATCGCCGATATATCGGGATACGGCCTTCCATGCTTGTATTTTGCATAATTTGCATGTGGACCTGAAATTGAGATTAAATCACTCCGTGCTTCATGAATCAAAATTTAATAGCTGAATTAGGCAGTCGTGTCCCTGTGTTCGACCTTGGTAGACTTGCCAAGCATAAATATTCCACAGCATTCAAAGTCTGTGGTTTTTGCTGAACCAAATTCGTCTCCTATGCTACGACATAACTCCACAATATTTTAGAGGCAAATTTGACGTTCATCAGTATAGCTGCCTCCACAGGTAGCTCTCACCAAACCCCGCACCTCAAGGTTGAGACCATTGAAAAGCAATTGGACCATAATGATATCTTCCATACCAAGACACATACACTTTTTCAATGTCCTTGAATCTTTCCAAAGTATCACGGAATGACTCATTGGGTAGATGGGAAAAACTCGTGATGTGTGTCCTCATCTGATTAGTTATACTCAAATGGTAGAACTTATCTAAGAATAGGTCCTTGAACTGGTTGTAGTTGGTCACCACGACACCTAGTTTTTTCAACCAGTAGTCTGCCTTAGCTCCCAAAGCAAATGGTAGGGTCGTGAGCCTAATATAATCTTGGCTAACCCTATGGTGCCTAAGGTTAGCGCAAATGAGCTCAAAATCCCTTAAGAATGTGTAAGGTTCCTCATTGACATTCCCATTAAAGTGTGGCACCAACTTTAGGAACTGCAGCTTCAACTCATATTCAACCTCTTGCTCTGCAAGACTCAGGAAATTTTGCACTCTTTAATGTCCCGAGTTGCAGGTCGCATCCATGGCTGCATCAACCCCTACCCAATTGTCCTATCCGAGCTTTGAATAAGGCATTCTGTTGCTCAGATGCAACGTATCTAGCAAGTATCGTCTGCATGGGGTCCTCTCGTTGCTCCTCATCATCATTCTGTCTCTTTGGAGGCATCTTGAATGAATCTTCTTTTAAACGTCCATCAATAAATGGGTTTGAATTAGAAGAGGGTGTTGAACTCAATCAACCTCACCGAGTCGCATGTCTTCCTCGGCGAGTAGGGAAGAGAGGAAGGAATTGATCAGTATGTGACCATCCCCAAAGTGAATGAACCCGAACTCAAGAGGGTCATGAGTCCAGGGAGGTCCATGAAAAAAGGGACCTCGAAAGACGTACTCTTTAGAAAGTTCATTGATAGGTTCGCGGAGTCTGAAAAAAATCCCCCCACTAGTCATCTTCAATGTCAAAGAAAAGGAACGTAAATGAACACGAGTAGCAAGGAGAGTCTATGCACTATGGGGCACATAAATGTGCTGAGAAAACTCACACAATCCAAACACAATGTAGACCCTTTGAATTCACCAACTTCGCACGTGAAGGCCATTAAGATTCAACCGAATTATCTTGTCAATTTTAGTTGGTGGTAATACAATCTTTTAGTCTATTACACACATAGTGTCACCTTATACCCAGCGGTGCTCTTGTACGCTTCCAATCAATGGAGTGATTTTCCCAGGCTGCCGGGTTTCAATATCACACCCCAAAGGAGACACACAAGATTACATAATCGAAACATACACTAGGTCGAAGGCGAGCCCTTGCAGCTCCCAAGTCCGCGAGAGTCAAATTTGGAGACTTAGGGGTAAGTCCAGAGATTTGGGCTCTAACCTTAATGTGTGCATCCTCACCTATTTTGTTTAGGGGTAAGTAGATGTGTACAATGAGGGTTTTATGCACCGTAAGACAAGTGTTCATTTATTTCAAGTTATTTTTGATCAACTTGCTCAATTCCATACCAATTTTAGAGTGTGGTTATCAATTGATATTAATGTGAGCACAAAAAACATGCCTACCGTTCAATCCTTTTCCCTTTAAGACATGGGTGATAAAACCAAGAGAGGAATCAGAAAATAGAATGCAAGCGAGAAAACTATGATGTATGCTCAAAAGAAGTTTTATTCACAACGATCCCAACACTCTCCACGTGATGCAAGCGGAATTTATAAATTTACACTAAAGGCATGGAAGTCAATGAAAAGTCGCACCTAAACATGATACTATTAGCAGGGAAGAAAAAAATTTCGATTTGGCTAACTCGTACATGTTTGGGTGCGCCTAGTTAATGAATCTTTAGTGATGATGAACTTGTTTGATGAAATATAACCTAAATTACGAAGGGCACAAACGTATTTGAATTACGCTATCGTGTGCCTATCCTAATCTCGTGATCAAGTCGAAAACCACTCCTGACACAACCATAACAATAATAAAGAATAACAGAGTACATGTTTCTAATTACAACCGCGAGCTCTCAAACAAGAGACTTTGTAAATAATGCAGTTACCTAAATTATTAATCTTGCTCTTTTTATCAGCAACCGCACAACCATGACTTAGGTGTTATCAATTTCAAGCAGCAGGCTCTAACTCGAAGAAGAACACATCTCCCGTTGGAGACCCATTGATCAGAACACAACAGAAGTAGTAACCCTCCCCATCGACCATCCGTGACCCATTGGGGAACAACAACACAACAATTTTCTCTTGACAAGCCGTAAAGGAGCTTTCCATCATCTACATCGAGCAGCTCCTTGCAGTGGCTTCCTTCGATAGAAGGACGTGGGAGGGAGAGGCGATCACAACAGCTGCAGTGAGATGGGGGTGGAGGAAGATGACTGGGGGTGGGGGTTGTGGGTTTTTTTTTTGTTTTATTAATAGTTGTTGGATAGAACTTATATAACTATATAATAATTGGTAGGACGATCTTTGACATCTTTCCCGCACCGCACACGCTGAGCCCACTCTGGCTCAGCCACACCACCCGAGGTGCGATCCCCCCGAGAAGCAAGCTATTACAGCGAGCAGCTGGAGCAGTAGGGAGCCGAGGAGCAAAGCAGTAGATAAGATAGAAGAAGGGGCCAGGCTCCCGGTAGAGCAGAGGAGACAGTTAGGATAACGAACTTGAAACGCGGAGCCCGAGCGGCCGGCGAGCGAGTGGTCAGTGGCAAATAGCGCCCGGGGGGATGGAATTCCTCTCTGCGGCTGGCACTCGAGGAACCACGGGGCACTCCATACAGAGCAAGCGACGTCGTCAGGGATGAGGCGCCCGCGCAAGGACCTCAATTCTCCTCCGGAGGTCGAACCAAGGACCTATGGAAGTCGGGTCCCCCCGTCCCCATGGCAAGGCAACAGTGTCCTGAGGGAGGAGATGAGAGGCCTTATAGTAGCACGCACGGACCTCTATTTCTTTTTAGGTCATGCGAAGGGGGCCAGTCCGACGATCTCTTTGTTATTCTACAAAGACGACGATCCGCTCCCCCCACTAGATAAGCTCTCTCTTCTTCCTTCCAAAGAACAAAGCGGTGAACGAAGGGAAGAATCAAGTTTTCACATCACAGGAATGGAGGCAGGTATTCGACTTAAACTAGAAAAAAGAAAGGTGAACGAAAAACCAAAGGTCGTCCCATTTGCTCACATACTCCTGGGAAGACATAACGAAAGAGTCAAATAAATCAAAAAAGTGGAATTCGGATCTCCTACGTCCCTCCCTGGGGATCTTAGATTAACTCAATGGTCTGGTGGAGTTAATGGGTTAAATTAACCGATGGTTATGGGTGTGAGACGAAGTGACTATTCGGAATTTATCATGTAACTATGGATTATTGAGGGGTATGTACGTAAATATGAAACTATTCAAGGTTATGAGTATACATATCGCTTATTTTTAATATTTTATTTTTCTTGAAAAATAATAGATAAATTAGTTTTTTATTTTATAGGTTAACATATAAATTTACAAAGAAAGCACGAATTTAACAAAGAGAGAATGAACTTTACAAAGAGAATGTGAATACTATAATTTGGTTCATTTTACCGAACACCATGCAATGTCTTCAAAGAGAGTTTGTATTTTGCATAAAATTATTGAAGCGTACCGCATTTTCAACATTATTGGTTGAAAACGTAAAAGATAAATGATATTTTGTTAATCCATTTTTTTACAAAGAACCCAACCGAACAAAGATATAAGCATGTTACATTAAGATGCTATATTTTACAAGGGGGCTAGTAGATTTTACAAATTTTATGTCTTTGTTTAATAATTTACATAATTGATATTATACTTTACTTATTGATTCATTGATTTTACAAGTATGTTTTTATTTTCTACATATTTCCCTTTCTAAAAATATACTCCATTTTCCCATATATATATATGTATATATATATATATATATATATATATATATATATATATAGGGTTGGGGAAGCTGCACCAGCGGGTGTAGCTAACTAGCTGCACCCGGCCATTTTTTCATTGGTTTTTTTATGTTTTTGAAATGAAACCTAGTGGGATTTAAATCACCATATATCACCATGATATCATACCAATTTCAACTAAATTCGACATTTCTATCATCTCCATCAAGGCTATGATATTTTAACGGTTTCAGAATTATTGAAATTGACCATATCTAGATGGGCATGCTAGGAGTGTTTGTTTTGCATGAAATTTGAAACACATATTCTTGTCAATAAACTAAGTAAATCTCCATAAGTTTTTTTCAAAAAAAAAATAAAAAACCAATAAGAAAAATGGCCGGGTGTAGCTAGTTAGCTGCACCCGCCGGTGCATACTCCCTTTTCCCTATATGTATATGTGTGTGTGTGTGCGCGCGCGCGTGTGTGTGTGTGTGTGTGTGCATGTATACATACATACAAACATACATATATTTGTGTACACATATACGGTGCACATATATGTGTGTGTGCGCGCGCGCGCACTTGCCTGAGTGTGTAGGCATGTGCACGCGTGTGTGGATACATCTACAAGTATATAACATTGATATAGTAGCAAATTTGACGCAAACATAACAATATATTTTTGTAGATTAAAGTTAGTATAAGGAATACTTAGATGAAACAAGTATGCAAAGTATATCATAATAGTTGTATCACAGACAATTCCAAATAAATTTACAATTGTTAAAACGGTATATAGATTCCGAAACATATATTCGTAGACATCAGTGTATTGTCTATATCAATATCCATTTAAAATGCATACATATACGGATGCCAATGTGTCCCTGTGTGAGTGTGGAAACAGATCAGATACATATATGCATCTATGCCATTTGTAGATTATAGTTAGAATAAGAGCTATCCAGATGTGACAAATTAAATATATTTGTTTCATAAAACTTATATCAAATATAATCACAAATAAATTATAACTAGATTTGCATATTAAAATGAACATCATGAATACTTATTCGAATATAGATGTATAACTATATTAAATTACTCAGATACGAAAATATTATCAATATATAAACACTAAAATATCGGTTATGAATGTATTTATATTTGGCAGCATAAATAACTACCAGATTAAACTTATAAAATCAGTTTTTTTTCTAATTTTATATTACAATTGAAAAAGAATATTGTTTTCAATCTAAGTATAGATAAATTTAATCAAATATCAAACATACGAAAAACATTAAGTTTAAGCATAACAATTCTAATCTGTTGCTAACAAATTTCAATGGAAAAGTTGACTTCGTTACTTTGTTTCAAGCTATCAAACATACGAAATAACGTGTCGCTTGTTAAAAGTTTCATTCCCAACGTGAATCGAACCAAGGTTTAAAAAATCAAATCGAACCGGCCGATCGGACTGGTCGGTCCGGGAACTTGGTTCAGCCGATTTTGTGTAATTAATTTTGAAAAAAAGAAAATATAAAAACCAAGTCCGACCATGGTCGGACTGGTTAACCCAGATTAACCCAGTTTTAATGGTTTGATAAATTTTCAAAAAAGATAAGGTTTAAATAATGAAATAATAAAGTTTTTATCACTTGTACCCTTTTTAACTTCTACGGTAAGTTATGTCCCTTTCCTTTTTAGAATATAAGTTGTGCCACTACTTTCTTATAGTAATTTTCTAGAAGCAACTATAAATAAATCATTAGAATATTATATTCATATATAATGCTAGAAAATGTGACTAACTTTTTATAAATTTTTACTTGAAACAAACATCATATAAATACATATGACTATTTCATTGATATATAAATACATATACATATGCTAGAAAATGTGACTAACTTTGAAAGATTTGACATTTTAGATGATTATTTCATTGATATATAAATACATACGTACATATATGTATCTGATTTTTTTTATTGGTTCAAAAAATCGATTCAACCGCCCAGATCAATAAATTAAGACCGGTCTGATTGCTTCCGAGTCGATAGGAATAATGACATCATGCTGACATCATCACCAATCCAACTGATTTGAACCTATGGTCCGATGGTCCGACCCGATTGGACCAAACCAAAAACTGACCGATTCAATGTCTAATCCGATTTTTAAAACCTTGAATCTAACAGTAGAATGGAAAAGTCACTATTTTTCGTTCATTTTTTAATTCCACTTTTGACTTGATTCTTTTCCGGTGTGATTCCACTCCTATCAAACAAAGAGGGCATGTCAAGGCAATTATTCCTTATTATTCCACAATCAAATCAGGAAAATGTGCATAAGCACAAGTTAGAGATGCAAACTCAAATAAGAGAAGATTATTTATAAATCTAAGAATAACATCAGCCAGCCACCGAAAAGAAAGAACAATAAACCAATCAAACCACAGCAAAAACCAGTAAAACAGACCACATCCTACATAAAATCTCTGAACTACTTCGTATTCCTCGATCTGCTCTACTAGATTCTCAACACTACTACTTTTCAACAGGGCCTTACCCAATAAAGATGATCACATACAAAATAAAACAACAAATGAAGACTGAAGAGTCAATAAGTTCTTACCTACTTCAGATCACAATAAACTTCGTTACTTTTTCTAGTTTCTTTTCTATTCAAGATAGTTTTCTAGCATGCTAATTCCTATTCCCCTCGCATAATTCTATTCACCAGTTTCTTAACTCATTAGCCTTTTTGACTCACTGTCATTTTCAATAAATGTTTCCATATAGATAAGCTGGAGGGAATTTCACCTTGGAAAGATACGGCGTAAGCACAAATCGAAAGTTGTTTGCTTATAAGATTACCCCCGATAATCGGACAGCAAATTGACACATACTTTCATTATCATCACTTTAGTTGACCCACAAATCGATTTAATTATCTGCTGGATGAACAGGTGTGCCCTCATCTTAAAGGACCGGTTCTCAACCTAGAAGCTCTCTCAAGAAGATGGATGCTCAACTTCGGAATAACATGCCTACACCATTTCTCTTCTCTACCCGTATTCTAGAACTCAACCAGATTGTGGTTGATGAGATATTGTTAGAGTATTTGGTTGTGCGCCCATTGAGTTGTAACAGGGTAAATGGATCCTGGAGAAGATCCATTTACCCCATCTAGTGTTTAGTCCCACATCGTCCAGCGGTGGGACTTGGAGGCTCTGGAGAGGCTATATAAATAGCCCCAAACCTCCTGTATCCATTGAGAAAAGCAATAGAAAAACACACCCCTTTGAGGGCTTCTCCCGTGGTTTCATCCCGCTCCTCACAGAGTAGGGTTCCACGTAAAATCATGGTGTTCCATGTCTATCTTTCTTGTTCTTTATGCTCTGTTTTATCATTCCGCTTCCGCTTCCGATTCTCTAACCGATATCACTATCCTTCATGACCCACGAGGCAAAGAACCTCGACATCCATTTCAACAAGAGGATGCCAGTGCATTACGAGGAAAGAATGCTCTGAACATCTTACCTTTTATATCGTATCTCCAACACCCTCCATCAAACAACCATCACTTTCTTGTAATCAAGAAAGTAGCACCACCAAAACCTCCAATGTGTAAATGATCATTAGTCTCCTATTATAAGTCAGAACCAGCATTTCGGTTTTGAATTCTTGAAAAACAAATACTCTTATCACTAAATATTCCCAAAGCTCTTAATCATCACCACATCTCGCTAACGAGATATTAGATGGACCACACAAAATAATCCATCACATGATCTGATAAAATCGAACAATCTGCATACGACTATTCAGTCCATAACTAGCAAGCATGATAGCATACAGCAACAATCAGATATCCAGTATATATTGCTATGGACAACCAAGAGTTCTTGAAAATATCATCTGAAACTGAAGCAAAGCATACATGGCAAACCTTAAACCATGGAGGAGGGGGGGGGGGGGGGGGGGAGGGGGGTTAACCTCAAACTAACATGTTCTGGAACCTTCTTTTTCAATCTTTGAAATTAATAAGGAATAACAAATACCATATATCATCTAAACTTTGCATTATGCTGATGAACTTAGTGATCCTGAAAGTCCACTGGATTTACATTTCATCTTCTTCTTCCCCCATCTCGTCTTTCTTCCTCTCCTCTTGCTCTGACTCATCTTCATGTACTCAAATTTTGAAAAATACGGCACTAAAGAGAGGAAGTTCAACTCTAGCAAAATCAATTAGATGGAGCTGATTTCTCATTCCAATTGAAAGATACGGAACTAGCAGTAATGAGATATTATCTTCTCCAGCTAAATGGCTACATGATCCATGTTCCCATACCCGAATTAAGAATTTAAGATATCTATAATTACGGCTTCAAAAGCTAACTGACTACCCAAATCATTAAAGGGTTGTTCTTACCTATAAAAATCAACAAGGCAAAGAACCTACCCTCTAATAGTTTAAGCTTCAAATGTACTTTGAGGATCAATGTTTGCATATAGTTGCAGGATTAACCATGATCTACAAAGGAAAAAACACAGTGGTAATTTCAAGTCAGGCCATATCTAGGCTTGGAAGGCTAATACATACAACAAGTGGCCCTGTTATTGTTTGTCTGACATGACTAATCAAGTAAGCTAATTGACCTTGAAAGTTTGGTAATATATTTGCAAATAAGGACTCGTTGAACTAAATGGTCTATAAAGTCGCATAAACCTTTTTCTAACTTATGACATTTACTCATTTGTCAGATGACTTGGAACATTTTTTTAGTTAATGTTCAATGCACTTGGAAAAAGATAGCATGGCTAACTAATATAGAATTGTAGTTTAGATTGACTTCTGCACTCTGCAGCACAGCTAAATAAACTACCATCAATTCATAGTGCCAGAGTTTACAAAAAAATATAAAAAATTCAAACTTTGATATGCAGGGTATATTTTGTGTTGCAACGTGATTTATGCAGCTGCATGCACAACAAGCACGTGCAGTTACGTATCCAGAAAGCACATCAAGTAAATATAGATGGAAAACCACACTAAAATCTACTTACAGTGAAAACAGCGTGAACCGACAAAGTAAATGGAGAGAATTAAGTTACATAAGTAAATAAGCAAAACATAATCAGAAGTAGAAGATCCCGTAAACGTTAAAAGTCAACATCTCAATTTTACTGCAAC
The DNA here is from genome assembly GCA_037367405.1 of Ottelia alismoides. Lineage (NCBI taxonomy): Eukaryota > Viridiplantae > Streptophyta > Magnoliopsida > Alismatales > Hydrocharitaceae > Ottelia > Ottelia alismoides. The sequence continues at coordinate 817,841 of JAZKJV010011305.1, forward strand.
TAACCTAAAAATCCACGTCCTAGGACAGCACTTCATCTAAATCTCTAAACTTTAAGGGCCTTAGCATGGTGACCTATATGTTCTTCAATGAAAGATGCAATGAAGAAGTATGAGTGGTCATAACCAGGCTGCATTCGTAGAAGGACGGGAACATTTGCACCTTTACAGGCCTCTATGAAGTTCTGGGGTAATAATTGATCATGCAAGAATTTATCATCGCTTCCCTAAAACAACAGAATAAGACATTTCAATGTGATGTGGGAATCATATGTTAGAATAAAAATGTTAGGAGACAATACATGGAAGGAAGTTGACAAAAAGACAAAGATAAGCATTTTATAAGAATCTTCAACACAGCTAAATGCATAAGTATACTATATCTAGCAAATATGCAGGAGACCCGTACTTGATCAATGAGAATAGTAGTGGAAATATTGTTGCATGCCTTGACAAGGTATGTGGCATCGTACTCCTGCATTTAGACAAATGTTAGCAGACCTTGTTCTCTCCAATTTTCAAACAGATTTGAGCATTGTAAATGCAAGAAAAAATGAACAGAAGATGCTCCTGATACATATGTGAAATTAGGATGTTACAACCACAATCATTTTGCATTTTCATTATCTCAATGCTTAAATAGGACTCAAATAAAAGAATCTCCTAGCTGATACTTGCCTCCCACTCGGATTTGTTGTTGCCCAGGTAGTTTGAGAAAGCTTTCTGACCCCAAGGGCAGTTTGAAGGATTAGAAATTGGTGCAAAGGCAGATACCGACTGAAAAAAATACAAATATTAAGATGCGCTGATATTGGCATCTGAATTCATCAACAAAATCACAATATTACTTACCTTGTACTTGTCAAGGTTCTTCAAGAATATTATCAATGCCCCATGGCCACCCATCGAGTGGCCAAAAATAGACGCTCGAGATGTATCAAGTAATTCAAAGTTCTTGTTCACAAGTTCAGGCAATTCTTTAACAACATAGTCATACATGCGCCAATTTTTCCATTTTGCTTGTGTAGCATTCAAATAAAACCCAGCACCTTATTACCAAACAACCAGATAAAAAGGTTAATACCAACATCTTGCCAGATTCAAACCCAATCAATTTCCTAAAAGCCACCTTTTCTTCTAAATAAGGGACATCTTACAAATTGACAATGTAGGGTTGCATATAATAGACCCCGAAGTGATCCATTCTTTCCCTAACCTGTTCATGGTGACCGTGCAATTTCACAAGAGAAGAGAATGAAAAAGCTCAAATCCTTTTATTCTTTCAATTCAAATAATCATTCACATTGGACCCTTTAAATTAGCAACACGGGTCTAAAATACGAAATCTATAATTCATAATTGGATTTCAGGGAGATCCAATTATACATATGATTACTTATAAAATTCCTAGCAGTTATAATGCTCAGCTTGTTATATGACAAGCCATTAAGCAGGAGCAGGCAAACTGCTAAGGTATTGGTCATAATGCAGTTGACAGACAAGCTAAAAAGAAAGACACCAAAAAGTAGCTTGAAAAACCAATGATTATTATTATTTAAATAGTAAATGTTGAGACAAGACTACACAGTCTACACCTAAACTAGTTGAATTGTAAGCAATTCCTCATTGAGGATTTGACGAGTTTTAGATAGGACATCTACTGTTGACTAGACCTACCTCACGAGAGAAAATCACGAAAATAAGTTTCTCTACTGTTTCACCCTTTTATGAAAAAAAATAACGAATAGTGTAAAAATCAGCAGACCTCATTCTGCAGTTAACCACTGTAAACTGTATGCACCCACAAAATCAAAACCAGAACTACACCTTTCCTACGTCAAGATTAATTGTATGAACTCATTGCCTTCAAAACAATTTAAAAAGGGTAGCCCTGGATCTAAATAAGCTGAATCATTTTAATAGACGTCTTCCACTACTTATAATTTATTTCTCTTTCTTAGAAGTTTCTTCTCCCAACTACTTGTGCATCAAATGCTCTTTTCTGCATGTCAAGCGGTCATATACCCATGCCCAACCCACTTTATATAGATTTTCCTAGTTTTTAATTCTATAAGCACCATACCAACCTTTTATTTAATTACATTATTGCAGATGTCATTAATTTTTGTGTGGTAACACATCCATTGAAGCATCTTCATCTGGTTACAGACATCCTCAGTTCACGTTTTGCTCAAATGTTGTAATCCAATGTTGTTGTCTAAAAGAATCTCAAGGAGTAATGATTTAGGAGACGATGGAGAGGAGGTTGAGCAATCAAGTCCGAGAATATCGCTAGAGTTAAGCCAAAACTCTACTTGGAGGCGTGGTTAGGGATTGCTGTCACCAGTGCTTATCGGAGTAGCACATTGCGGGGTTTCACAGTTGACAAATTAGCTTGTCACAGGGTCACAATCATCACGACAACACACTAATGGAGTCGGAATGCAGGTGAATTGAGTGGGTACCTAAATGGAGCCATATGATATGACCCCCCACTAAGGTGGTGTCCCGTGGGTAGGGGATGAGGTGTAAGGCAGGGATTATAAATATCGACATGATAATTCGAGAACAGACCTCAACAACATTGTACATAAAACATCCAATACGATAGTACTATCCAAGTATACACATCTGCAAACTCTATCTAAAACAATGTCAAGTCGCACGAATTCAAATCCCCAGACGTATCGTGACTGATTAAAATTAAAATCATCACCATTTATGATAAAAAAATAAAAATATATATAGATGTTGGTGAATCAGAACAGAACTTGTAGGCAGCATTGACCCCAAGAATAAAAGTTGTCATAGGTTTTTACCAACACCAAAATCCCAGCTGTCTGCCTCTCCTTCGATGTTCAGCCCTCCTGCAAAATGGCTGTAATTGATGACTAGATTCGCATAAGATGCAATGAAAACATAAAAATAGCAGCAAAAAAGTAAAATTAAAAGAACAGTACTCATAATTGTAGAAGGTTGATAAAAATGACAAAGTAGACTTGTTTGGTCAGAATTACCGTCTCCCTGATGGCATGTACCCTGCAACGGGCCATATTTTTTTTATTGTAAGGAGGGTGATCCCCCATTGGGGGGTAACCGCCGAAAGTGTTTCATTAAAAATAGATTAGAGTACATTACCGTGAGATCCAGAAATTGTAAAGCGCATTACAATGCGAAGCTACATTCTCATAATAAAACCTCTGGTTGTTGAAGATCAAATCGTTACGTACAAGCCAAATTGCCCATAGAACTGCAAATGGCTTTGATAATCATCGGTTGAGTTGGTGTCGATCGCTCGTATTGATCTCCAGAACTCCGTTGCCCCCTCGCTTTCAACCCAAGGTATCCCCACCTCCCTCCAGACCCGTTCTGACATCGGGCACTTGAAAAGCAAGTGTTCAGAGTCCTCCATCCCCTCGCACCTGTCGCACTGTGTGTCTGCCAACCCTAACAATCTCCCCCTCCTTGCTTTATCACATAAGCGGCTTCTCAGGCACCAAAGAAATATTTTGGCCTTACAAGGGATCTTTGACGCCCAAACTATTTTCATGTCCTGACAAAAATCACCATCATGCTCATTGTTGTAAAAATCCCCCGACTGGACCGACTAGTAGGTCCGACTAGTCTAGTCAGTAGGGTGGCCGACCGAGTACCAACTAATTCCGACTAGGCACACTAGTCGATCAATTTGTGCTTGGAGATACCATATTTTTATATGTTTTTTTCTTTTTTTATAAGCAAACTTATTATAATATGCTTAGTTTTTTATTTAAATTCAATTACTTTTTTATTTTATTATGATAGTATAAAAATATACAAAATCTATGTAAATATATGAAAAAATGAGTTATATATTTAAAATAATCATAAAATTCAAAGACGGTTAAAGTCCGACTGAATCTGATTAGTCGTCCGACTGTCGATTAATCTTTAGTCAGTGACCCGACCGACCGAGTACCGACTACCGGCTTTTTCAACCTTGATCATGCTCCTCCGCCCTCCATCTCAACTCCTTGTAAACTTTCTTTACTGAGAACTTCGTGTCCTCCCACTCAAAGTGGTCTCTATCCATCGAGAAGTCCTCGGGTGGGGGGAGATTAGCCTTCATCCTGAGATAATCCTCCATGCATTGGTCGGAGAGATCCGCCATAAGCGGAAACGACCACGAGCCAGCATCTTCCATCTGCGATAACCTACCCTTCTTCGATGCCGCCAAAGCAAACATGCGAGGAAATCTGGCTTCCAACGTGCCCTCCCCAGTCCAATCGTCTCGCCAAAATCTGAACAGGTGTCCATACCCCACCTTAGGTCGTAGCCTAGAGGCCAACAACGGCAATACTTCACGGATACCGACGCATAGCGGTGATTCAAAACATATTCTTCCTGCCACAAGTTCGCCGTTAACCCCATAAATCTTCCTTACGAGGCTGGTTGCCAGCGAATTCTGCGGACCCCAGATGCGAATCACCCATTTCGCGATGAGCGCTTTGTTCATGCAATCCACATCTTAAACCCCTGGCCCACCGTCGTTGCGCCCTCTCGTAACCTCATCCTACCTAACCATGTGCATCCCAAACCCATGCTACTTCCCGTCCGACCAGAAGAATCTCCTCGTCAAGGTTTCAATCTTCCTTCCAACCCCCACCGGCATCAGTCTAGTAGAGTAGAAGAAGATAGGTATTGCCGAGAGCACATGCTTCAATAGAACCAACTTTCCCCCTCTGGACAATGTGACTGCCTTCCACCCTGCCAACCTCTGCTCCTACCTCTGCACCAACTCCTCCCAATCCGCTTTGTTCAGTTTCCCAGCAACAAGCGGCAGTCCCAGATAGGGGATGGGAAGGCCCCCCAGTGGGCAATCTATCATCCCTGAAACATTGGAACAATCTGTTTCTGTCATCCCAAAAGTAATGACCGCCGACTTGCGCTTGTTGATCTCAAGGCCAGAAAGACTGCCAAAAATCTCTACTAGCTGGACCACATTAGAATTCCGACCTTCTATGCCTCCCAAGAAAAGGTGTCATCCGCATACTATAAAAGGGGGATAGAGATGTCCTCCTTACGGAAGGAACCCCTCACACCACCCAGTCTCAATCACCTGTCTGAAGAGGACCCCCAAAGCATCGGCAACAAGAATGAATAATATTGGTGCCGGGGACATCCATGCCTCACACCCCATTGCGGTTGGAAGAAGCCCCCCCCCCTCGGGTTTCCCGTTCACTAGGATAGAATAAGAGGAGGTAGTGACACATCTCTTCATCCTGTCAATCCACGCATCGGGGAACCCTCTCCTTCGTAAGGAAACCCACAGAAACCTCCAATCGACACAATCGTAAGCCTTTGCGTAGTCCACCTTCCATAAGCCCTTTTCTTCTTCGATCGTTCCGGTCAAGGCAGATCTCCGAGGCCATCACTAAACCACCTGTCATCTGGCTGCCAGGAATGAACGTAGATTAACCTTGAATCACCACCGAGTCCAGAACCCCCTTGAGTCTGCTAGCCAGGGTCTTCACCACTATGAGATAGAATGCGTTGGAGAGCACAATCGGCCTGAAATCGTCCACCCTTACGGGGGTGTCCTTCTTTGACAGAAGGAACAACATCGACCAGTTAATCTTCTCAAATCCTCTGTTTCATTCCATGAATTCATTAAGCACCTCCAACACCTCCTCCTTCAAGAGATCCCAGAACTCGCGGTAGAATAACATCGGGAAGCCATCCGGACCAAGAGCACCATCCGCATTCAAATCCCAAACCGCTCTCCTCACCTCTTCTACCGAAAAAGGCACCATTAAGCCCTCTACTTGCGCGCCCGACAATGTTTCCACCCCTCTTCCCAACCACCCCCAGCCACTCCCTCTTTTTCCTCTGAGTCGCCTCAACGAAGTGAGCCCGCAAGGCTCCCCCAATAGCCACCTCCCGCGAAACCCGAAGCCCACCGACCTCAAACTCATGTAAGTAGTTTCTTCTCCGCCGTCCTGAGGCCATCATATGGAAAAATCTCATGTTAGCGTCCCCCTCTTTTAGCCACTTCTGTCTAGATCTTTGCCGCCACTCCACCTCTTCTTTTCTGTCTTCCATCATTAGTTCTTCCAGGAATCCCTGCCTTTCCGTGATTCTTCCTGAAGAAGCCACCTTTCGTCGTCCAAACCGTCCAACCTAGCAACCTCTTTTTGTACCTCCGCCCTCCTAGTCCTCCGCCTCGCCTTCACCTCCCTCATGAATGAAATTAGGAAGGACCTCAATGACAAAAGCTTAGCCACCAATCTCGAGACCGTCGAGCCCTCTGTTGCGTAGCCTCTCCATTGTTCCGCCACTATCTCCTTGAAGCCCTCCTCTAAAAGCCAGCTTCGCTCGAAACGGAAGAAGAACCTGTTTCTCCTCTCCTCTCCAGACGACCATAAAATCGACGTATGGTCCGAGTGCGCCCGCGGAATAGCCCACGCTCTCGAAAGGGGAAACATCTCCACAGCATCCAGTGATAACAGAATATGTCCAGTCTAGAGCGCGACCTCACGTTGCGCCAGGTGAAAGCGCAACTAGCAGCATCGATGATCGAAAGGTAAAACAACGATCTGGACTCCTCCAGAAGGTCAAAAGCATACTTCTTCCAACCTGACAACAACCCTCCCGAAGCGCCATGTGCCTTCATATCTGCGAAATCAAAAAGTCCGCCACCGTCCGACCCCCTTCTAGGTGCATCGACGCCACTGGAACGTTTAGTTTCTTGAAGGAGGAACACATCTGTTCTAGCTTCAAAAATAAGATTTCTCACCGCAATTTGCTTCTCCGGCCAACCCAGCCCCCTGACGTTCCAAGATAGGATCTTTATTGACATACAACCTGCATCGACTCCTTAGGGGGGATCAGGCCCAAGCGTTCGGCCACTACGCTGTCCAAGACACGGTATCGATTCGGAAGAACCAGCAAGGCCTCGGTGGCAGGCGACGAGAAGTGCATACCCTCCTCCCGCTCCGCCACCACAAGCATCTCTGCTCTCCTCCGCTTCCTCTCTCCCCAGTGGGTAACCTTTCTCGCATAATACGACCCATATCTCCTCTATGTTTCCTCTAAACACGAGAGAACCCCACCTCCACCTGGTTCAGTTACCACTATGCGTCCTTCCTTATGGACCTCTAGCTGCAGCGACTTAGTCTCGAGAGACTCCAGACGAGCTCCTAGAAGCTCTGTACCAACCACCGGTTCCCTATCCCCCGATCCGCCCTCCGCTTTCAGCGACGTGCCCTTGCCCTGCCCCTTGAAAACCTCCTGCATCTCCAGCACATCCCCTCCATGCGACTTCCCCCACCCCTTGCCTCCAAAGAGCTCTCACCCCCCCCCCCCCGACTCAATTTGGGCCCTCCCCTCAAATCCCCTAACGGATGTTTCAGGCATGTCCCGGTCTCGTCGCCCGTCACTACGACACTTCGCAGATGCGCCGGGATACACCGAGTGCAAAGTAGGCCTCTCGACCCAAACCGGATCAGTTGGACGCCGCTCTCGGACCCCCACCACAGTCTCCGAGTCAGGTCGGGATGCCGGGGTTGGAATCCGAACCGCTGAAGGGTTTGTATAGGTAGACGGACTTAGGGTTTCGGAACGGTCTAGCAGACTCAACTCCACGTCAGCCGCCAATACCCCTCCCACCGCTACCGAAGGAATATTCAGATAAGCACCCGCCCCACATCTCGAGATTGAATAAGGCGAGCAGCAGCGAAGGCGCCGAATCGAATTCCGCATGGGAGTCGAGGAGCTGTTTCCGTGGATTTCGACGTTCCACCTCTCGAGCATTGACGGCGTAGCCCCATAGGACCGCCAGCCGCTCCAAAGGAACTCCCACCGAAGGCATCCCCTCCGATGACTCGCCCGGACGACGCCCCTGACCAGCTTGATCCGCCATTGTGAGCTCTATGTGCGCAAGTCTCCCAACGACATGAAGCTTCTTCCAACCAAGACGTTCCTGGGCCAGGCTCTTCACCTTGAGGATAGGGTCGGGCGGCTCTCCCGAGCGACACCCTGATGTTTCAAATGCTACTATTTCCACCACGCCTCCCAGCAGCTCCCGAAGATTCGATAACCCCCACGCAACAAGTAGGACCCCTTTCACACGGACTCGGTCCAAAGGCTTCGGCTTCAAAAGGCCATCATCGGTGACCCTTGGCCTGCACCAGCGTAGTAATGTCCAACCCTCTCTCGTCCACCGCAGTAGTTCCCGAGCTTCCACCTTAGCTGGTCCCCTTGCCAAAACTCGCCATGGGGTGAGTTGTACGACATCTCCCCAGAATTATGCCGCCATGACTAGGCCCACATTCGATGTTCCCTGAATAAACGTTTCTTCCGAGCTTCCTCCCGCCCCCACTAACATGCCTGCGCCCCACTAGCTCGAACCTTGCGAGGTCTTCCGAGATGATGGACATGAACTGCTCCTGTAAGAAAAACAATGGCACCAGAAGCAGCGGATAGGCTCGCGGCACTGATGAGCCCAGTGCGCCAACGAGCCACAACGGTAGCATCTCTCCCGAACGAGTTGGAGAACGGTTGGCAAGGAGTCTCGCGCACCTTTGCATTCTTACGACCGGCCCTCCTATTGCGGACCTCCACCCACCCCCCATCCGATGAACCCTCGCCACGATTCTCCCCTTGCATGTCGCCATTGCAAGACAACATTCTAACACAATAGCATATGGATGTCACGGGCCATAATTTATTTACAAACTATATTATTGTATTTCCATCTGATGAATTAACTATTAAATACATGATTATTGTCTTAATGTAACAACGAGTTGGATATCATGGCCTAAGCAAAGGAGGGAACATCCATAACGGATGGCATCCACATAATAAGAAATTTACTAAAAATGGATTGCACCCAAAATGGTGCCCACAAAGTGTAACAACCACGGTTACGGGAACCAAGACTCAAATAGAACTTCGATGCATTAGCCTTCTCAACTTAAAGTCACTCCTTACAGAAAGATAAGACCAATACAGACGACCGAAGAGCCCAACCCAAATAACAGGGTTGCTCACGAAAAGGTCTAAACTGAGCAGCATACAAAGATGTTCAAAAGTTCATCAAAGAAGAGACGTCAAGCCAACCAGTGATATCTCTTGTCAAGTCCTAGCTTGATCGCATGAAAAGAATAGATGTATCTCCTCAGGACTAGCATCACATAAATGGCTAAAAGTAGCGGAATATATGGAGAACTTTGCAATGTATGCCTTCATCGTAAATGCCCCGCTTTAAAAGTCAAAGGAAAATCTTAATCGTTAAGGATGTTTAAAGATCCAAATCAGGCCTACAATCACTCAGAAAATCACCTAGATCGAACATGATGAGGGGAGATAAGGCCATGCATGTCTTATTGATCGAGAAGTCACCATCATTCCTCCCTACTGAGGGCTTCTCAACAGACCCAAGCTCTTCGAAAAGTCTCAGAAAAAGGGGGAAGGAAGAAGGCATGGTCACAAATAAAAAATTATTTTGGGCGTGCACCTTAGCGGTGAACGCTGTTTTTGCTTAAAAAAGATCTGAAAACTACAACAACAACAAAGCCTTTTCCGCATTAAGTAGGGGTCGTCTATATAGATTCTTTGCCTCCATTCAAATCTATCTTGGGCCAATCTCGTGCTTAGATCCAAAAACTAAAATCATGCACCATCTGGTGAAAAAACCAAAATGAAAAGTGGGAAACCACGCTCGTGGCCTTCTTTCTATGAAAAGAGTAGAGTGGGATGAGAAGAGTCTAGAAAGAAATTTTTCTAAATAAGACCAAACTTCACATTAATGAACCTCGACTCCAACTTGATTCTTGTGTACGCTCAAATCAATACTTGCCACCAAAGCTAAAAGCCTCAGGAACCGGTCACCCAAAGATCCACAATCAGAACAGTCATTGGTTTAAAATCCCAATGAGGAATCATTGCCTAAATCATGATGCATACTAGCTGAAATCTTTTTTTTAAAGTAAAAAAAGGGGGAAACAAGCATTGGTGTCCACCCCAAAGTATTATTAAACTGGTTTTTTTAAGAAAACATGTTACATGAGCCAGGAGGCCTGGGACCCAAGCAAGCGCTTATAATGGAAGCATACATTCTCACGGTAAAAACGAAGACCCGAAAAAAGAACATCATTACGGCCAACCAAATAGCCCATAACACCGCTACCGGGGAAAGGACCTCTTCTCTACATCGACTACGCGCCCCCAAAAAGGAAGACCAGAAGGAGTCGAAAGAATTGGTGCAAATCCATTGCAGATCTGCCTCGGACTAGACAGGCGAGGAAACAGAGCAACGAAAGAAAAGGTGCTCCAAAGTCTCAATCTCATTGCCACACAGAGGACATATCTGAAACCACCGCGAACAGTTTAGCACAGCGATCCCTAGTCATAATGAGCTTTCGTCTGAAAAGCCACAAGAAGCCAATCCTTTCTGGAAGCCGAAGAGACCAAATTAGCCTGCAATCCCGGATCAGACCGTTAAAAGGAGAAGGGTGTGGTCTACAGATGACGCCATAAGCCTTTCTAACCGAGAACGACATGTCCTCCCACTCCCAATGATCTCGCCCAGAGGATGGCCTGTCCACCTACCCAAGCGAGTCAAGAAGACAGAGGAATCCCTCGAGGCGCTGATCAGAAAAAGAGGTTCTGAAAGACGGCATCCAATTACCACTATCCCAGCAATCCACAACACGCGCATCAGTATTAGCAACCAAAGCAAACAAGCGAGGAAAACATCTACGAATTGGGCCCCCTCGTCCAATCATCCGTCCAAAAGCCAAACGTGACGCCATTCCCTACAACCGACCAGAAAAGGTCATGGAAGCGAGACAACGCCTTAAGAATCCCTTTCCAGAACGCAGATTGATTCGGACCCTACCGCAGCAAGCCTGGACAGTAAAAGAAACATCATATAGGAAGCGGATCAGGTTACAACACAAACCCTCATCCTCACCCCAAATCCTACCCACCCACTTGAGTAAAAGGCCTCGTCGAGGGTCTCCAGGCTCTTGATCCCAACTCTCACTCTTCTTAGGCAAAGTAACGGTCTCCCATTCAACTAAGTGAATACCTTGCCCCTCCTGACCAGACCTACTCCATAGAACCTGCGCATCAATCGCTCCATGCGCCTCCTCACACCCACCGGCAGGAGTCTAGAGGAAAAGAAGAACACCGGAATCGCAGAAAGAACCCCCTTAATCAGCACAGACGTCCTCCACGCGACAAGAGGGAAGTCCTCCAACACTCAACTTCCTTTCCAATTTCTCCACCACTGGTAACCAGTCCGAAAACTTGACTCTGCCAGCCGTGAGAGGAAGCCCAAGACAGTGGGTTGGAAGTGAACCACAAGTTGTGCCCAACTCTGTGCTGCAAGAAAGCGCCTCCTCAGACATGCCAAATTAAACTACAGTGGACTTGTCATAATTCAATCCGAGTCCGAACATATCCACAAAGATCACCATAGTGAGAGCCATGCCGCATGCCTCTTCTTTATCTCCCTCAATAAACAGGATCGTGTCATCCGCATATTAAAGTAGGGGAATACATATCTCCCCGCACCTGTATCCTGACAAAACTCCACCACTCTGGACCCGATCGACCATACAAGCAAGAACATTCGCTGCAAGAACAAAAAGCATTGGGGCAAGTGGGCACCCCTGCCTGACCCCTCTTTGTGGCTGGAAAAAACCTCCCTCGGGATGGCCATTAACTAGGATCGAGAGCGATGTCGTGGTGATGCAGCGTTTCATCCAAGAGATCCATATGTCTGGAAAGCCCCTCCTGTACAGAGCCGACCACAAAATGCCAATCCAAAGTATCATATGCCTCGAAAAAGTCTACTTTCTAATGCATAACCCTACTTTCCACTGCGTTTCCAATTCAAGATAATCTCAGAAGCCAACACTAAACTGTCCCCAATTTGAGGGTCAGGGATGAACGCCGACTGCACCGGTGAGACAAGGTAGCCAAGGACTCTGTTGAGACGTACCGCGAACACCTTCGCTACTATGAGGTGTATGGCATTCGAGAGAGCATCGGCCTGTAGTCATCTATCCTCTCCGTCGAACTTGTCTTGGGAAGAAGAAACAATCAGAGCCTTGTTAAGCTTTTCGAAACCCGCATTGCACCAGCAAAACTCTTCCACAACCTCCAAAACTTCTCCCACCCATCAGGTCCCAGAATTCTTTATAGAAGAATATCAGGAAGCCGTCTGGACCCGGCGGCCCCCTCCGTGTTCAGGCTCCACACAGTTGCCTTGATCTCCCCTAAGGTAACATGTACTGTCAAGCTATCCGCACACTGTTTGAAAGAGACAAGATGCCCCAAGGCCACTCCATCTCCATGGTCTGGAAGAAGTCCGCCTCGAAAAATCATGAAAATGAGCAGTTGCCGCACTATCTCCATCAATTCTGTTGCCATTGACAATCATAGACCGGAAAGTATTGGTCCTACGTCTTCCACTAGCCACCCTATGGAAGAAAGTTGTGTTTGCATCGCCCTCCTTTAGCTACGAAAGCTGTTATCTATGTTCCACTCTGTTATATGCTTCCCATCTTCTTCCACAATCAGTCTTTGGGCGGATGCCCTTTGCCTCAATTCCTCGACATCTAGCTGCATGCTATCCTCCATTCTGTCAAGTCTCTGGACCTCCAGCTCCACAAACATCCTCCAAGCTCTCCTGGTCTCTCTGCTCTCCTGCTTATATGGCACATAGTTTCTGACGCAAACCTTTCAACTTTTCTGCAAACCTTGATGCTGCCGAACCATACACTATCAGAGAAGTCCAGTGAGAGCTCACCAGCTCTCTGAAAGAATCCTCCAAAAGCCATTGTGTGTGGCTTGTTGGGGGAGACTTTATGTCTCGTTGTTCTCTTCTGACCATCTTTGCTTACGGGGTGGCTAGGATCAGGGCTCGTCTGATTTTGCTGATATAATTGATGACTTGGAGCTTGATGTTTAGACGCTGCAGATACAAAGTACACTTGGCGAAGCTCGGGGTCCGCTCCCGCATCGACTGGTTTCTCGCTCATTGAACATTCGCGGAAATGTTTCATCTGTCTTTTGTCTCTTGCAGATCTCGCACTAGATCGGATCATACACCACTGATATGGGACTCCGACGACCCTTTTTCGGCGAGGGGCTTTCAGATTTGAGCGTGCCTCGCTGCATGGATAGCTGCCCACAGTTCATGCCGCAGCGTCAACTGACAAGGGCCATACACTGACGAGAAAGCAAAGAGAGCCGAAGTATCAGAGCACTCCAAAAGAACCGTAATGACTGAGACCCTCCACCTCCGACCGAAACCGAAAAGATGAATCTTTCCAAGCTACAATCTGGCCTCCCGAGCTCTCTGAAGCATCAATTGCCCGAAAAACTGGAAAGAGCACCCACTCCAAAAGAGTCCCAAACACCTACATAGCAGGAATCAAGCTTAGTTGTTTCTTGAAGAACTACATCATAACCCCACTCCACAAATCTCCCACCCAAAGCCCTTCTTTTTTCAGGGTCGCCAGACCTCTAACATTCCAAGAGAGGACCTTCATTTAGGCCCAACTTGCGCACCCACAATCATCACAGCTCCTACTAGCACTGCCACCTGAGCCTTGCGCTCAGAAGTTATCTGCACCTCCCCATTTGGTAACGTATGCTTCCGCCTTCTCCTATATCTTTTCGCAATTCCTTTTCCACTAACCGAACAAGATAGGCTTCCTTCTCCTACTGAAGAATTTCCAGTCTTCGCATCCACTCCGGTAGGGAAAGTAGCATGTTGCGTATCTGTAGCTTCCGCTCGAGCACGAACCTAACCGTGTGGAGCCAAGGTTGAAGAGAGGACGCCCATAGGAGGGGGCCAGCAGAAGGACGCGTTGCCCGAAGAGGCTAGATCCCCAGTCGAGCTTTCCAACAGGAAAGGCCCTGGGGATCGCTTCGAAGATATCGGACGGAGGACACTAGAAGTAGCTCGCAAGTGATTCAACTCCAGCAGAAAAGTCTCATCGCCATGGCACACTCCAGAAGGAATCCCGGAAATGCCCTTTAAAGTCAAAACCGGATCAAAATGAAGATATTCGGAGCCTCTAAACTGAAATCCGGATACCCGGATTCGAGCTCGGATCAAGCTAGCCTTTCTGCCAACCTGATACTCAAAAGACCACGACCCGTCGGGCCATTGGAAAAGACCATCCAACTCCCCCATTCCCAGAAGCCTCCATCACCGCTTCAACATTCCCGAAGCGTGGTCCAGAAGTGATAAGGCCTCCAGGAAATGAAAGGTCCGATGTTTCCGCCTCTCCCGAGAAGTCGCCTCGATTTTTGGGATTTTCAAAACCTCGTCCTGCTGACGTAAATTTGATGCGACATAGGCGGACCACGTGGACTACTCCGCAAGTCGCGATGTCGGCGGCAGTGACAAGAATCGAACTGAAATATCGAATGCGGCACAACCAACTTTCGGCACGATCTCCGATGGATACCCCAAAATCTTCTCGACAGTCCAGCAGCACGAGGGTAACAATCGGGTCCGATCCTGGTAGGTAGCCATCCGCCAGCACCTTCCTCACGAACCTGATCGGCCTGAGAGCCACGCCCAGAGCCTCGACACTTCGAGATAGGAAGGGAACTCCTCTCAGCTGGGCCACCCGCCTGGTGAGCGGAACATCTCCCCATCCGCAAAGCACGAAAGTCGCCAAAGGACATCGCTCTTGCCCTTCGGGTTCATCAGCCTGACCATCTAGGCGTTCATCAGCCCCTGCACACGGGATTTTTTGGGTCCCAGTGCCACGACGTTTCCCACAAAGTTCTTTCCGAAGAGTAGCACGACTCCTGCTCGAATCGATTTAACAGACAAAGAGTCCTTTTCCCACGTTCATATCAACAATCGAACCTTCAGCTCCGTATTAACTTTTCCAACCACTGCATTCGCGAAGAAACAACCCGGCCTTACTACTCCATTGTTCACGACCGCTCTTCCGTCATGTAGAACACTTGATTCTTGCTCCTGTGTTATACTTGACCCCACGACCACAGAGGGACATGACGCCCGACGGTGTCCGGTCTTCCGGCAGTTAAAACAACGTGGCGGTTGCGAACATCCTGACGCAACGTGTCCCAGCATGCCACAGCGGAAGCATTTACGGCCGCTTTTGCGATGAGATACCGAAATTCAACCTTTGCACTCCTCCTTTTAGTGGATTTCCGTACCATCACAACGGCGCCAAGCGCGAAGCCCTCCCGCGATCCTCCAGAGCATCGACTCTCGTTGATGCTGCTCCCTTCCCCTCTCCCTATCTCTCATTCCTCTTAAAGGTCCAAAACTTCAGAGTCGGCACTTCTTCGTTGAGGTGGTGGTTTGGGCTTCTCTGGTACCTATTGTAGGGGAAGAAGGGGAGTTCAAGCTACTAGCCGACATCTTGATAGGAGCATGGCACGGAGCATGGAAAGAAATAGAACCCGACCACGTGCAGAGTGGTGAAAAGACGTGAAAAGAACCCATATATACTTCTTACCAGTCTCGATAGAAGATCATCCGCATTCCCCCAGAGTCTAGAGGAACACTTTGCAGAGAGAGCCTTGCTCGTGACATTAACCTTCACCACCCCAAGACCCCCCTCATCCATGGGTCACATAACAGAGTTCCAACCAACTAAGGTAATGCCATGTTATCCCTTCTGACTACATACCATTTTTTCCTAAAAAAATCCCTTCTGGAGTAGACCGTAAAAAACCTCATCATTAATGCCTTTAAACGGTGACACAAGCAACCAGAAGCACTCTAGTGGAAATGGAGAACATGGAAATTATTAAGAGGGTCGCCTTTAACAGCATCAAAGGACCACCACAAAACAAGCAAAAAGAATCCAATCCACCAAAAGCAACCAATTCACTTGCCTAAAATGCCCACAGGTTAATGCAAGCCCCAAGTACGATAACAACAGGCTCCCACGAGTTGTATCCAGCATCCGCCCACACACAACCAATTACATATACAAGCCGACAATGCATCATGGCCTCAAATTTCAGCGAAATTCAGTCGAATTTCTGTCGAATATCGATATCCAGTCGAAATCGAAATTCGACCGAAATGACCGAAACGACCGAAATATGGGGGTCCCAGTACAAAAAATGACCGAAATGACCGAAATTTCGGTCGAAATTCCATCGAAATTCTGTTTTGGTCGATACCGAAATGGTGACCGAAACCGACATTTAGGGCCTTGCAATGCATGGTTAACACAAAGGCCTAGAAATTCCCTAAAAATATCAAGGACCATGGAAACCCATTTAGCCTCAATAGCATGAATTTAAAAATGCGATGGGGGTCAGTGCGATTTTCTGTTCTCGAGATGAGTAAGCCTTAAGGCAGTCGAGTCATAAGCCTTAATGATGCAAATCAAAGATCGTGAGAGACAATCTGGAGAGAATGACATGAAGAAAAGGAACACGCTGATAGCATGAGTTTTAGGTAGAGAAATGTGAAGATGTGTGGGAGAGGAAGGAAGAAGAGTTAGTGTGAAGAAAACTCCAATATTTTAATACATCTCTGTGGAAGAAAAAGCGAGTTTTTTTTTTGAAAGCCATAAAAAGGGGGAGACACTCGACGGTGTTCGCCCCAAATATTATTTAAAAAACGAAAACAAAAAAAGTAGATAAACAAGTGACACGAGCAAAAAAAACAGTTACAGTTCCCACTCCTCCACAAATCTCACGACATGAATCCCCACGTTTTCTTTGTAGAAGCGTTGCCCCGAGAAGAGCGAAGCATTCCTTCCCAGCCAAACGGCCCACAGAATGGCGACTAGATAGATTAGCTCCCTCTGCACCCTGCCCTTATTAGCCACCATCGAGCCGCAGATAGACGCCAGATCAACAACGCAAACCCAAGGTAATCTGGCCCCCTCCCAAATCTGGATCACCTTGGGGCATTTAAAGAAAAGATGTTCCACGGTCTCAATCGCCTCCTCGCACAGAAGGCACCTATCATAGGTAATACCCAGAAGTGTAGCACACATGTCCCTCGTCATCAGCCTTTGCCTACGAAGCAGCCACAAGAAGAAACCAATTCGCTCGGGGAGCTTGAGAGCCCAGAAGAACGCACAATCACGAATCATTACCTCCGATCAAGATGGCAGAGGCCTGCATATTGCCCCAAAGGCCTTCTTGATAGCATCCATCCCCAATGGTCCCTCCCCACCGTTGGGCGCCCCACATCCTTGATAGCATCCAGCAACGCGAGGAAGTCCTCAAATCTCTGGTCGGAGAAACTAGATGAAAAAGTCGGAAACCAATTTCCATCCGACCAGCAAGACGCCACCACCACATTTTTATCATCCGCAAGAGCAAACAAGCGCGGGAAACACGCGCAAAAGGGTCCCCCCTCCCCGTCCAGTCATCGGACCAAAAAGCGAAGGAGTCGCCATCGCCAAGGATCGGTCTAAATAGAGAGATATGCTTCGAGAAAACATCCACCACCCCCCTCCAGAACAGGGTGGGAGAGTCCATGCGAGCACCCGGTCTCGGTGGTGCCCCCCCGACATCGTAGATCTTGCGTAGCACGGAAGAACAAAAGTCCTCCCCAGGACCCCAGATTCTGCTTGCCCACTTAAGAAGCAAGGCCTCATTCATTTGATCCAGACGCTTCACCCCCAGCCCCCCTGCATTCTTGTGGAGCGTAATTTCTTTCCATCCAACAAGGTGAATGCCCCTCGTTTCCTCCCCATGCTTGCCCCATAAGAACCTACGCATACGCTTCTCAAGTCGATCACGGATTCCCTTCGGCAAATGGCGGTTGGATAGGAAATAAACAGGGATGGAGGACAGAACCGCCTTTAGGAGGACCAAACACCCCCCCCCCCGATAGAACGGCCGATTTCCATCCCGCCAACCTCGCCTCCACCTTCTCCACGACTCTGAGCCAATCTCGCACCCTCGTTCTTCCCATCGTCAATGGCACCCCCAGATAGTCCATCGGCAACGAGCTGCAGTCCGACCCTAGTGCCCGCGCACAAGCACCAGCCTCATCCATAGAAAGGCCGAGAGGGATGACCTTCGACTTATCAGCATTCTTGAACAAACCGGAAAGCTCACTGAAGATATCCAGGGCCATGGCCATGCCACTAGCCTCTGCTGCTCCCCCCTCGATGAAGAAGATTGTATCATCGGCACACTGTAATAGCGGGATCAGCGACCCGCGTCTCTCGTACCCATTTGAGAGTCCGCAATTAACCACACGAAGAGCAATGTGCGTCAAGACGTCCGCGATGAGGACAAATAAAAGAGGAGCAAGGGGCACCCCTAACACACGCCCCGACGAGGTTGGAACGAGCCGCCCTCCGGGCGACCATTCACCACGACTGAAAGAGAAGACGTTGTCAAACAACGTCTCATCCAAGTGATCCACCTTTCCGGAAACCCCCTCCTCCTCAGAACAGACCACAGGAACTTCCAGTCAAGGCTATCATAAGCCTTTGTAAAGTCTACCTTCTACAACACACCGCGCGTATCCCTTCTCCTCCAGTCGGCAATGATCTCCAAGGCGAGAGTGAGGCAATCCGAGATCTGACTACCCGGAATAAATGCAGATTGCAACGGCGAAATAATGCTATCAAGAACATGGCTCAGCCTAATTACGAATACCTTTGCGACAATCGGATAAAGTGCATTAGAAACTGCAATTGGACGAATGTCCCCAATACTTTCTGTCGTCGAACATTTAGGAAGCAAAATGATCAAAGACCGGTTAATCCTTTCGAAGCCCGTATTGCCCATACAGAATTCAGAAATGACCTCCAGAACCTCAGAGCTGACCAAATCCCAAAAGTCTTTATAGAAAGCCACCGGGAAGCCATCCAAGCCCGGAGCCCCATCTCCATTCAAATCCCAGACTGCAGCCTTAATCTCCTCCAAGAATACATGCTGAGTGAGCATATCACAAAAAGAGGGCGTCAAGGGCGTGGTCCCGAGACCCAACCATTTCCATATTCTCGGTAAAGTCATTGAAGATATGCCCTTAAAGTGCTTGACAATAGCTTTCCCCATTTCTTTGTTCCCCTCCACGCGCACCCCATCTATCGTAACCGAACGCAGTGCATTAGAGCGTTGTCTCCCACTAGCAACGCGATGAAAGAATGAGGTATTAGCGTCCCCCTCCTGAAGCCACGCATTTCTCGACCTCTTCCTCCATTCAGTGGCCCGCTTACGATCCTCAGACGCAATTAGCTTCTGAGCAGCAGAACGAGTAGCCAATTCGTCCACCGAGAGCTCCCTACCATCTTCCAGTGCATCCATCCTCCGAACCACCTCCTCAACCTCCGACCTCGCAGCGCACCTGGCAGCTCTAGACTCCCTCTTGAACGCACATAGTCTTATACGTAGGGAGGTAAGATTCCGAACAAAGCGAGACGCAGCCGAGCCTGAAACATTCACGTTGGACCAATGAGAGGCCACCACCTCCCAAAATTTATTCTCCAGTAGCCAACATTTCTCATATCTAAAGAACCCCCTCTGCGCAGGGGCATCACCGGAGTCCCAAACAATTGGCGTGTGATCGGAAAGGGTCCGAGGCCTGGCCCCCACAAAGGATAACGTGAAAGAATCAAGGAGCTCAGGCGATGCCAGAAAACGATCGATGTGGGAGCATAAACTGGAACTCCTCCATGTGTAGGCGACATCCCCCGCATCCATAACCTCAAGGCCTAGAGAATCAATAGTGTCAGCAAAATCGACCGAGCCTGGGTCCTGACCCCCCTGTACCCTGGCCTGTCCGGCGTTCGGAGAGTGGCATTGAAGTCCCCCTCTATGAGCTAAGGGACATCTTTGAAAGTCCTACGCGCCTCGTGAAGATCCTCCCAAACCTCTCTACACATCACATGACAGCAGAGACCGTAAACACAAGAGACAGCCAACGGCGTAGAGGAATACGTACATACCAGGAGGACCGAAAGGACGTGTCTCCCGCGAAGAATCGAGTTGAAAGCCAGAGCCGAAGACCTCCATGCCACCAGCATCCCACCGGAAGTGCCCACCGCATCCAGCACTCTGAACTGGTCAATGCCTCCCGCACCAAAAGACCTCCACAGATCTTCCGTGAAGGATTGAAGCTTCGTTTCTTGCAGCAAAACCACGTCGCAGCCCCATTCCAAGAATCTCGAACCCAGGGTCCTCCGTTTACTCGAGTCCTCGAGCCCCCGAACGTTCCATGAAAGAATTTTCATTTGGGACCTTGTTGCTTGTTGCCTTGAATAAGGACCACCCCGGCGGCCTCCGAAATGGAAATCTTTAAGGTCGAGCAAGGCGGTGGCTCAGAGCGCGAAGACCTGGATCTATTCCTACGCCTGTATCTCTTGCTTGCTCTCCTGTCAGCAATCCCCTCAGAGGATTGATCATCGCCCATGACAAGGCTCGGCATCACGGGAGTATTAGCGGAGAGAACACCAATGCAAGGGTATTCCACAACAGCGGTCACAGTCGGAAGAGCATCACCGGAGCCCTGAGCGGATTGGGTCAACACCCTCCCCTCCGACATCAAGGGGTTGCTCCCGCAGCGCGAAGACCTTGGAGGAGTACCATGGGGCGAAGCCCAGGACCCACCAAGAGGGAGGGAAAAAGCCCGCGAGGAAGACTGGGCCATGCAGGGCGATGGAGCAAAGGGGGGCCACTGTTAATGAGAAGAACCGATTAAAAACCGAGTCCGAGAAACCCTTCATATCCGAATATAAACTAACAGGAGGGACCGGATCCGCATTAAGGTCCGAGCGCGCCAACTGGTTACCTGGATCTGCTCCCAGTGACAAAGAGTAAGGCGGCGCCGAATAGACAGTTATCCCCCTTCCCATATCAGAAGACAAAGAGAATTTCTTGGAAGCAAGGCACAACACCCGAGAAGAACCAACCAAAGGTCGCGTCGGATCATCCTCGCGCATCGATCCAACCAAGGCGCCCCTTGGAAACCCAACCGTCAACTCGGGAGGCGAAGCGACGTCGGCCCTCCTCGGAACCTCCGGCGACGGCGGAGGCTCAACGATCTGCAACTCGATTATGAAAGTGAAGCAGCCAACCTCCATCGCCGCGAAAGAACTCCTGCCGTCTAGACTATCCAAGAAACCATTGTTGCACTTCATCAACACAACCGTGCCCTCCACCGGCAAGCCGAGTTTCAACCCATCTTCAAGCACCGCTAAGACCGTTCCCCATCGGCTGAGGGCCCTCCGCAAGCATGGAACCGTCCTGGATAGGAAAGGAACGCCTCCGACCTTTGCAACACAAACCTCCACCTCCTCGCACGCACCATCCGCAAAGCGTAAAGGTCGCCAACAGACCTCTCCCACATCGTCGTTTTGAAGCACGCGATCCCTCTGCACTGTGGAGAGCCCACGAACACAGCATCTCCGAGCATCAAGCGCCACCACATCGCCCGCGAACCGCGACCAAAGGAAACCGCAGAGGTGAGACTTCACAGTCTCCACCGAGATGGTACCTCGCACCGCGAAACCGATCACCGCATGCATGTCGGATCCCCGAACGTCTCCCTTTACCGCCTCAGCGGCCTTCGAACCACCCCCCCCCCCTTCACCACAGGTTGAGGTCCACTCACAACTCGAGCTCCACTCGCAACCACCTCGGCGAAACTACGACCCTCTTGGCGAACAAACTACTTAGAAGACAGGCTCTGCACGTGTTGATGATCCGAGCCATGCATAAGACCCTTTTCTGCATGAGACCGAGAGGCAAACCTGCACATAGCTTGGCGGTGTCCAGTCCTCCCGCATGAAAAGCACCTCGGCGGAGTAGGACAGAACGATGCAACGTGTCCCCTATTCCCACACCGGAAACACCTCCTCTCCGGCTTCCTGTGAGATACATGCACCCATTCCCCACCATGAACGTAGCTTGGCGGTGTCGAGTTGTTTATTATTGTTGAGATATTAGTTATCTTTTTATTATTTTATGTATTTCATTTTCTTTCAGTATATATCACGCAATCTGTCCAATCATGATTCTCCTCTATATACGAGAACCCTAGGGCCTCATAAATAAACTCATTCTTTTCCTGAAATCCGATGCGAACAATCAGTCGAAGGAGCGGAGCGCGAGCGCACTCACTCTAACGGCGTACCTTTCGCATGATGGGTCAGCGAGGAAATGGGGTCTGCACATGGTATCGGAGCAACGGTACTAAACCGGAGTTCTCGTACCCCGTACCCTAACCCCATCTGCCATCCCTCCTCCCTCTCTCCACTCTGTGCACCACGGGCGAGTTGTTGCCCTGCAGAACACTACGAAGGTCCTAATGGTGGTGTCGTTGGTTGCAGTGTCGTTGTCAGCCCCCTCTGAAGGCTCTTGTGCTGCCAGTAGCTCCCCTCCTCCCCAAGGCTCCATCACCGTTGCACAACCCTCTTAGGGGATCTATCACCGCCATCCGGGCCCCTGATTAACTCCCTTGTTGTTGCTCAGGCCCCTGGTGGGCTTGCCTCTCCATCACAACCCACTGTCAAGTCGTCATGAACCCCTTTAGCGCATTTTCGTGTTCTATAATCCTTTTTCGTCTGCTTTTGATCGGAAAAGGGTGATTTCAGACCTTTAAAACATGTCTCAAGCCCTTGCACGGATTTCAAATTGGAGAGGATGGTTGTATGAGTCTACACGCACAACCAATCATCTATATAATCGTGTAGAATCGCTCGGAATGGTCTACTACCCCAGTCGATTTCTGTTTCAGACCCTTTTCTTCATAATGCCAGAGAGCAAGGGTGATGTATTCTCTTCATCTGGTACCTCCAAGGGCCCAGCTCACATCGTATAGATGGATGGGACCAACTATGAGTTGTTGTCCATGTTGTTCTTAACCCTCATGTAGGGCAATAACAACGAGGACATTCTGAAACATCAGAAGCTGATGGATAAGACTGGAGAGAATGCTTCGTGGAAGCAATATGATGTCTATGCACATATTTGGCTCTCTAGGACTCTTGTCACGGAGATTGCTAATGATATCGTGAATCAACCCGCAGCTAAGGCGATGTGGGATATCCTGGCAGCCACATATGGCCAAGCGAAGAATGAGGCTAAGATTCTTCAGTTGTAGTTTAACATCAACATGACCAAGCAGATGGTTGTCCTCCGCATATTTTCTACTCTTCGCTTCATGGCATGCTCAAGAAGCTTCCCAGATTCATGCCAGTGACCACATCTACTGAGTAGCAGATGACGTACAGGAACTCCATGATGGTTGGAGTTTTCTTGGCTACTCTAGACACTTGAGTACAAGGCAGCACACAGCTTCTTACCAATGCAGTTATACCTCACATGAAGGGAGCATACAGTCGTCTCAACAAGATCATTGTCCCACCACTTGCCACGATACAGACCTCCTCAGCGATAATCTCATCTAGCGACAGGCGAGGTTCAACTCAGTTCAGAGGACATGGTCCAAGTGGCAAAGGAGGCGGACGTCAGCGTGGTCCATGCACCTATTGCCGTAGTCCTGGTCATTCAGAGGATACATGCTATCAGAAGCATAAATATCCCGCTTCTGCTCGTGTAGTCGACCAATCATAGCCTCCTGACAATTCGACCCCTTTTATAGATTCACGACTAGATGACATTGTCTCCCGTCTGAGGGAGATAATGACTCATGTTCCCAGCACCACTACGTGTTCCCCAGATGTTGCATCCTTTACTAGAGGATCTCTGAGCTCCTCAGGTATAGTCTATGCTTTTACCATTTGTATCGGGGCAGATATGACAAAGTGGATCATGGACTCTGGTGCTTCCCACCATCTGTAAGGAGACAGATCACAGTTCAGTTCATACAAACATGTACCCCCTGGCATATCGATCGTCATTGCGAACGGAGCTCACTTACATCTTACAAGACATAGGAATATTTATTTGACGCCATCCATGCGCCTAAAGACTGTGCTACATGCACCAGATTTTGAGATGAATTTACTTTCTATTAGTCATATCACTAAGGATGCGTTTGGTTCGTGGGTTATCCAGGGGTGGATAATCCAGTTTTGTGTTTGTGTGTTTGGTTGGTGGGTTAAGGGTTGGTAGGGTTTGTGTGATGTGATTGTATTGGAATTTGAAAAAGTTGGTAGTTATTATGGTATGATTGTATTGAAATTTGAAAAAGTGGGTGTTTGTTGTGATGTGATTGTATTGAAGTTTGGAATAGTGAGTAGAAGTTGAGTATTTTATGATTTTTAGATGATATGATGGTATAATATATATTTTTTTGGTTGGAAAGAGAGTGGGCCCCACTAGTGGGTTGGGAATATGGGTTTTGGGGGGTAACCCACCCAAAGTGGGGGTAACCCCCCAACCAAACGCACCCAAGGATATGCATTGTCCTGCCACTTTTGACAACTCTTCTCCTATACTTCAAGACATACTCATGGGCATGGTGATTGGATGTGGACATGAGCACAGGAGGCTCTACAGACTTGTCCAATCTCCATATGTTGGTGCCTAAACCGTTCCTACTAGATCAGTCTCACTATACATGTGGCATCTTCGATCTGGTCACCTTCCTTTGTAGAAGTTATGTCATGTCCTCCAACAGATCTCCATGTGTTCTACCTTCCAGTGCAAGGCATGCCAGCTTGGGATCCCAGACGTGTTCTTGATCACCTGGGTCGCAAGTTTTATCATGTAGTTGTAGATGATTTTTCGAGACTATTTTGGGTCTTTCTTTTGAAACACAAGTTTGAAGTCGGGTCTGTCATTAAATCTTTCATTATTGAAATAAAGAATATTTTCTCTGCTATTGTTAAGTTTATTTGCTCTGACAATGCCTTAGAGCTCTGCACATTACAACTTTCTGAGTTCTTCAGGTTTCTTGGCATCATACACCAGACCTTGTGCTTAATCTTCTCAACGGAACGGTATTGCCGAACACAAACACTATCACTTACTTGATGTAACCAGGATACTTTTGATCTAGAGTCGTGTCTTTGCAGGGTGATGCAGTTCACTCTGCTTGTTACTTGGTAAATCGTATGTCATCTTTTGTTTTAGGATAGAGTTCCTTTTTCGATTGCGTTTCCCAAGAGGAACATGTTCTCCCTTATACCCCAAGTGTTTGGCTCTGTCGCCTTTGTTCATCACTGAATCCTGGTTGTGATAAGCTCTTCCGTAAAACTATCAAGTGTGTCATTGTAGGCTACTCTCGTATCCAAACGGGATATCATTGCTTTGACCATGTTAAACGGAAGTACTATGTCAGTGCTAATGATACCTTTTTTGAGTCTATTATGTATTTCTCTCCTATAGGTGACAGGTTGACTTCGTCTGACTCTTGATATAACGTATATGGGCCTCCTCCTATGACACCACCACCTCCACCACCACCACTTGCTTATGTGGCTCCTCCACCACCACCTAGTACATTGGCCCACTTGTTGCCACGTTTCTATGTTTGCAGGCCTCCCATGGTTCCCCCTGCTCATGGTCCTTCCTCATCATCCAGCATGCCCTAAGGTTGTACCGAGCACATTGTTTCTACTGATGGCATTAGTGATTTATCCATGCAGCAAGCTACTTTACCAGAGGAGCAAGTGCCCTCTCAGGAGGCTAGTTTACAAGTTGAGGAGGCAGGTGACATGATGTGCTTATTGCTCTATGGAAGCGGAGACGTACATGTGCTACTTATCCTCCTATAATCCATGTTTCTTTAAGGTGACTCTCATAGGTTTCAAAAAGTTTGTCGTGGGGCTGTCAACCGTGGAGATATCACGGACATACCATGAGGCGATACAGGAGTGTCAGTGGTGTCTTGTCATTGAAGAGAAGATGGTCGTGCTACAGTTATGTGGCACGTGGAGTATTGTTACAGCTCCTAAAGGAGCATCCGTCGTGGGATGTAAGTGGGTGTTCATGGAGAAGCGTCGAATCGATGGTAACATGGATCACTATAAGGTGAGGCTTGTAGCTCGCGAGTTCACCCAGACATATAAGGTGAACTATCATGACACTTTCTCTCTAGTGGCTGACCATATTCTTGATCTGATGTGGAGACAGTGTATGTTTGGTATACCTTTCATGACTTGTTTAGAAATAACTTCATTGGGCGATTGGAGTATTACAGGAGGGACTGTAACAAATCCGAGTATTTGGAGTTATGAAGGTGTGGAAGGGGCATATATTGTGTTTACTAGTTTGTGCTTTTTGGCAGCTATCTGGCATTGGGTGTATTGGGACCTAAAAATATTATGCGATGAACGTAGAAGATAGCCCTCTTTGGATTTGCCAAAAATCTTTGGAATTCATTTATTTCTCTCACTATGAATACTTCTCTCTGTTGCAATGACATGGCTTGCCCCTAGATTAGCTTGATATGAAGAATGTGTTTCTGTATGGTGACTTGTAGGAGGAAGTCTACATGCAGCAGCCATCAGGGTCTGCTGCGACGGGAGAGTGTCATATGGTGTGTAGACTTTATAGGGTTATCTATGGCCTTAAGTAGAGTCCAAGAGCATGATTTCAGAAACGCTCGAACTTGATAGAGTGACAAGGGTTCATGAGATTGACTACAGATCATTCATTGTTCGTTCAGAGAACTCAGAGAGGTATAGTTGCTATATTGGTTTACGTTGATAATATCATGTTACAGGAGATGATGTGCATGGCATTCGTGCAGTTAAAGATTTCCTTGGTTAGCAGTTTGTAACCAAGGACCTTGACGATCTAAGTTACTTCATTGGACTTGAGTTCGCTACGAACCAGCAAAGTCTTGTTATGACCCAGAAGAAGTACCTTACATATCATCTCTCTAAGATAGGTATGACAGATTGCAGACCTGCCACTACTACCATGGATCCAAGCATAAACTTGTATGATGATGACACGGAGGAGGTGGACACGAGGATATACATAGAGCTTGTTGGGAAATCCTATATGTGATAATAGCCAGGCTAGATATATCCTTTGCAATGAGCGGAGTGAACCAGTTCATGGAGCAGCCTAGACATACACATATGGATGTAGTCCATATAACTCTGGGGCATCTGAAGACCTCTCCGACACTGGTCTTTTATTTAGCAGAGGAACATCACTTGCAGTTACAGCATGCGCATATGCATATTACGCAGGATGTCCCAAGGACAAAAAGTCTACCTCTGGTTTTGTTATATCCATAGGGAGCTCTTTGGTGTCATAGAAGAGAAAGAAGCGGATTGTGGTCACCAGATCGAGTGCAGTGCCCGATTATAGAGCCATGGCACAATGGAGTACAGAGATGATGCGGGTCTGATCCGTTCTGATTGACCTTGTTAATGATATACCTCTTCCCATGCATCTCCAATGCGATAACCGGACTTCTCTTTTGAATCATTGTCAACAATACATCTGTTACATCTCCACACTTGGTTTTCTGGTCTGATTCCGCAGTTTTGGCCTGATTTCATAGCCTTTTGCCTGATTTTGGTCTGAAAAGCGGCAAAATTAAACCGTTTTGATCCCTTTACACCAACAATTGATTAGGGTTGGTTGTGGTATGAATCTATGCCCACACCAGCCCTTTTCATGTTTGTATAGATGCTTTACGATCTGTCAAAGGTCTCAGTTATTTGTCCACGATGTCAGAAAGTAGAGTTGATATACCCTGGAGAATAGTTCCTAAGAGGATTGTAGAGATATATTTATGTTACGTTATTTATTTCATGTACCTCGTACTGTTTCTTAATTCTCTTTACTTATGAATGTCTTATGTAATTTACCCATAGGCTAGTCTCCTATATAAGAGAGCATAGGATTCAAGGAATAAACAACTTTTACATTTTTCCCAACAAGGATATTCACATCGCCTTAATGTGGGTTGATTCAAGATATCATTGGCTATCTATAAAAAATAGAGACAGTACCTGATAGCCATATCTTGGCATACGCATCATCTGCCTTCCATGAGGCATGGGTTCCAGTTTTGTCCACCGGCTCATCATGTGTCAGGATATACTTCTTACCATGGTTCTGCAGTAGATTCATGAACTGCATCGCCCACAACTCGTAGTTTGTGCCATCCATCTTGACAATAGGTGAATGAGTCAAAGACATTGCAACTTCAGCATGATATCTTCACAATCAAATATAGTGATCGTCCGCTTCATGCCATGTACACATCTTTAAGAGGTATGTTTAAGCAACTCCATAGCTACATACCTCTGGCGTCTCATCAGAGCTGCATAAGGTTTGTAGAGATTATGTCATGACAAGGGTGTTTTTGGTTGCTCTTAACCCAAAATATGACTCAGCTCGCTCTCAACCTCTCACAGACGCTACTATACCGTCTATAGAAGAAGCGTGTCGCAGGCTGAGCAGACTAAGTATCTCCTCTGCCGCGTCTTCTTAGACATCGTCGGCTATAGCAGTTTCCCGTGGTAGAGGCAGATCGTCTCCATTCAGACGAGATACACGCCCACGTCAACAATGTTCATACTGTCACTGATCAAGTCACTTAGAGAACACGTGTTACTCCAGCATACTTTCCACCATCAGCATGTGTTGTTGAGCAGGTTCAGACCACTCATGATCTCTCCGATCAGCATTATGATGACTTCGTTGCCCGTTTGAGAAAGATTATGCTACCAGTCTTGGGATCTTCTAGTATTGGTCCATCAGACATTGTTGCTTCTGCCTCTACTAGTACGTCAGGTATTACACATGCATTTACTGGTCGCACTAGACCAGATCCCTCAGAATGGAAAATGGACCTGGAGTGTTTCATCATCTATGTGAAGATTGCTTACAATTTCGTACGTATAGTCCAGCACAGCCAAGTAGATCAGTGATTATTGATGATATGAGTTCTGACTGCCAGCTCACTAAGACAAGATAGACTCTACTCACCGATCTCAAGAATATATATTGGCGGTGGTCTTTGTGATTAATTGACCAGTTACACGGCCCCACTTCGAAGTGAGGATGTAGAGGACTATGAGGAAAGAAGAGTCATGAATGTCATCCTCTTTGACATCAACCCGCGAACTCAAAGCAAATCTTTCCCTTCGCTCTAATCGCCTTAACTATCTGATTACTCCCCTATTATCGGATAGGGGGAGGTTCATTTGACTCCCTCCATGCATCTAAAGAACGTTCTTCATGCTCCTGCCTTTTCAATGAATTTACTATCTATAAGTCATATTACAAAAGATTTACATTGTGCTATATTTTACCCTAGTTCCCTTATTTTTCAGGATATACTCACGGGCAAGGTGATTGGATGTGGTCGCGAGCATGGAGAGATGGTTTTGGTTCGGCCCGTAGTCACAGGTTGACCCGGTCTCCTTGTGTTGGTGCCACATCTCTTTCTACTGATTCTATTTCTCCATATACATGGCATCTCAGATTTGATCATCTTCTGCTGCAAGTTCGATTTCCAGTGTGAACCATGTCAACTTGGAAAGTGTCATTGATCCAGCTTTCCAGGTCATCCATGTCGTAGGAGTCAGAGCCTTTTTGAGTTGTTTCACCTTGATATGTGGGGTCCGAGTCGTGTTCCCAATCATCAAGGACATTGGTATTATTTAGTGTGTGTGGATGATTTTTCTCATCTATCATGGGTATTTTGTTAAAGAATAAGTTTAATGATAATATGTTGATTCAGAACTTTGTCATTGAAATAAAGAATATTTTTTCTGTGTCTATCAAATATATTCATTTTGATAATGCTCTCGAGTTCTATACTACACAATTGTCTCATTTTTTTAGCTCACGTGGCATTATCCATCAGACTTCCTAAACGTAAACACCGTCATCTTTTGGATATCACCAGGACTCTCCTCATATAGAGTCGGTCTCCTCATTCGTTCTAGGGTAAGCTGTGATGACAACATGTTATCTTATCAATCGGATGCCCTCCTCTACCATTTTGGGTGAAAAGGCACCCTTCTCCCTTGCTTTTCTTAAGGACCTTTGCTCTCTTATGCCGCGAGTTTTTGGTTGTGTGGCCTTTGTCTACCTCTTACATCCTGATCGTGACAAGCTCGCTCCTCGAGCTGTCAAATGTATGTTATTGGGTACTCTTGCACTCAAAAGGGTTATCGTTATTTTGATCTTGTCAAAGGAAAATACTATGTCAATGTTGATGTTACTTTCTTTGAGTCTATCATATACTATTATCCTACAGGTGACAGATTGAGTCCCTCTAAGTCTGAGGATACGGTTGTTCTTCCACCTCCACCTACACATGTCCCTAAGCATGTACTCCATGCTCCAACGCTTTCTCCAACATCTAGCATGTCTCAGGTAAATTCTGAAAATTTGGTTTCAATTAATGGTACTAGTGGTGTGCATGATGAACAGGGACATTCACAGGATGAGCCAGAATCATCACAGCAGGATGATCTGGGGTGGTACATTGCCTTGCAAAAAGGCAAACGTTCATGTGTGTGCTACCCCCTCGTTGGGCATGTGTCTCTCGAGCGACTTTCGCCAGATTTCAGGTAATTTAATGTGGGATTATCTGCCATCAAAATCCCACGTACATATCAGGAGGCTCTCAAAGTGAGCCAAGGGTACCTAGACATGGAGAAAGAGATGACCGCTTTATAGTCACGTGGCACGTAAAGCATTGTTACAGCTCCTACATATGTGTTAGTTGTGGGATGCAAGTGGGTATTCAATGTGAAGCATCGAGCGGATGGTAACATTGATCACTACAAGGCAAGGCTTGTAGCTCGTGAGTTCACCCAGACCTATGGGGTGGAGTATCAGGATATCTTCTCTCCTATGGCTTGGCATTCTACACCACGGATTCTTCTCTCTATTGCAGTCACACGGGACTGGCCTCTATATCAGCTCGATGTGATGAATGGATTCCTCTATGGTGACCTACAGGAAGAAGTCTACATGCAGCAGTCACATGGGTTCGTTGTTGAGGGGGAGTGTCAGAAGGTGTACATACTTCATAAGGCAATCTATGACCTTAAGCATAGTCAAAGAGCATGGTTTCATAATCTCTCGAACATGATAGAGCAATATGAGATCAACTGCAGATCATTCTATGTTTGTTCAAATGTCTCTGAGAGGTATTGTTGTTATACTGGTGTATGTAGATGATATCATCATTATAGGGGATAATGTGCAAGGAATTCAAGCAGCTAAGTCTTTCCTTGGTCAGCAGTTTATAACCAAGAACCTTGACAGTCTACGATACTTCCTTGGACTAGAGTTTACCGATGATCAGCGAGGTCTTGTGATGACCCAGAGGAAATATGTTACATATTTTCTCTCTGAGACAGGTATGATAGATTGTATTTTTTTAAATAAAAAAGAGGGTAAGATCCCAAGAAGGGACTTACTGCAGTTGTGTTATAAATGTAAATATAAGAAGAGGATTGTATGCCAGCCACTACTCCTATGGACCCAAGCATAAAGCTATATGATGATGACAAATTGTATGCCAGGCACTACTCCTATGGACCCAAGCATAAAGCTATACGATGATGACACTGAGGAGGTAGACAAGAGGAGATACATGGAACTCATTGGGAAGCTTCTATATGTGACCATCACCAGGCCAATATCCTTTGCAGTAAGCAAAGTGAGTCAGTTCATGGAGCATCCTAGACAGGCACATGGATGCAATCCATATGATTCTGAGGTATCTGAAGACCTCACCTGGCACTAGTCTCTTATTTAACAGAGGCATATCCCTTGTTGTTACAGCCTATGCAGATGCAGATTATGCGAGATGCCCCAAGGATAAGAAGTCTACCTCTGGCTTCGATGTGTTCATAGGGAACTCCTTATTGAAGAGCAAGAAGCATGCAGTTGTAACCAAATCTAGTACAAAATCAGAATACAAAGCTATGGCACAAGGGAGTACATAGATAATGCGGGTCACCTCCAATGTGATAACCAGGTTGCATTTTTTATTGCCAACAATCCAACCTTCCATCAGAGAATCAAGCATATCAAGGTAGACTGTCACTACACTCGAGACATGAGCCAAAAGGATTTCATTTATGCATCCCATGTTAACTCAAGTGAGCACTGAGCAGACGACAAACATGCTCACTAAGGCTCTAACCCGAGGACCCTTTTAGAAATGTTGTTCCAAGTTAAGCCTGATAGACATCTAGGCTCTAGTTTGGGGGGGATCGTTGAGAGTTTTTATGTTATGTTACTCTTTTTACAGTTTGTTTATTTATCTGTCCTTATTATGTAGCTTACCCATTAGGATTTCTCTCTTCTATATAAGAGAACATTTGGGCTTTACGAATAAACAACGAAGTATTTTCCTCAACAAAAACAGTAGAAATTGGTGGCAATGAAGGTCTCGAAGATCGAAAGGAGGGAGGGGGGGAGAAGGGGATGGTGGAGGTGTTGGTGTTGATGGTGGCACAAGAGGTGGTGGGGAGGAAAGTGGTGGTCGAAACATCTTCACAGTCGTGAACTTTAGAAGGGGAGATACATTATGGGTTTGTCATATGTAGCAGGAGAGTCAAAGGCCCTCATCGCAGTAGGCATGTAGATTGGACACCACCACCATTGTCTTATTGGCGTCATCTTTGCTAGCCCACAGGTCTGGTCGTCCCCAATTGGTTCTCGGTGAGCTTACAAAGCCATTCGCCATAAAGAGAGAGATGAGAGAAGAGCGGAGAGGAGAGGAGAGGAAGAAGGGAAGGTGATGTATGACATATTGCATGTGGTGAAGAAGAAGAAGAGGTAGAGAGAGGAAAGCATATTTTGGTCCGCAAAGAGAACTTAACGATGCATTTAACGGAAAATAGAATGGAATTACCACATTAAAATCAGTTATAAAATCAGGTACCACACTATAACTTTTAAAAGTCCGGTGTCCAGATTGAAATCGAGTGAAAGTTCGAGGACCACATTAAAAGATAGATAAGTGAACTGAAGAAGCAAATCAAGAAACCATCTTATAAGCCGCATGTTCTTGGTGTGCCCATATTTATGAGCTTCATCCTAAAAAATGATAGCATTCAAGTATATCACTTATAAATGACACGTTAGAGTGCTCTGATGGGCATTCACAGGTGCAAGCCATCTTATCTGTGCGATCCAAATGGAACCAGCATGGTTGATCTCAATTCTATCTCTTTGTATAATTTCTCTCAATAACATCACGATCATCTGGGTTTTTAGCATACATAAAATGTTTAAAACTCACAATTTGTATGTCCATAATGCAAGACGCATTCAACTTTACTCATCGCCCACTAGGGAAGATTTTAGGAGACTATCATCGGAAAAGATCTAAACAACATGCTCTATAAACAACAAAAAACAATCAAATCAGACAGCTTGAGTATCTCTATGATTTCGGGCAGTTCCTTTCCCACCGACCCACCCACATCCTTATCATATACCAAAATATTGCCTCATTACAAGCATCACAAAAAGGTCTCTGCTTATGTTTGCTTTTTCCTATGGGATGATACCAATAAAAAGTTGCATACTGCACTTAGCTTAATTACACATGTACCAAAAGGATGAACTTGTCAAAGTAAACGTCAAGTTAATGAAAACCTTTAGTTTCTAACTGCACCATTGTCAGAAATAAAAAACATGAAACACAATCATTATCAAAAGATGACAGAAAGATAGGGAATTACTTGGAGATGTATCGGGGGCAATCAATGCAATCCCTTCTCTGGCAGCTGCACGTTGAGCTCCAGACTTCACAATGAAATTATCATCCGTGCATGTAAGGCCAGACAACCAATATAGAATCTGAAAATAGAAATGACTGTTAAGTGGTTTCCTATTAAAAGCAACTTGGGAGATCTTCATTTAATGATAAGGACGATGTGAAGGAGGCTTTGGACTACTTGGATGATGTGCAAATGAGAGAAATGGGGGATGGAGGGTTATATTAAAAAACAAGGGGGGCTTATACTACCAGGTTTTTGACCAAAGTGGGATTTCGGAGTCCAAGTCTGCTGACTGACAAAAAAATCAACACCATTTCTAGGCCCGTTTTAAAATCCGGAAGAGAGTCAGAAAAGTCAAAACATATTAGAGGATTATCCAGTTCGTGTACTTTGCTTCCGACCCAAGCAGATCACTAAACTAACTTCTACCAAATTCTAGCAAATGGTTGTTTATACTCGGAAAAGAAGAGATGTCCTTTTTCCGAGCATGTGTATGCGGCTCATTTCAGGGGCTGCAAGGCAGCTATTCCCTCCCACTGTTATGTACCTTTTGTCTTGGTTATTCATAAGGCAGATTGCATCAAGATATTCATGTGTCACCGTCAACATGTCTTGCTACAGCAGAGGGCTACTGGCCCTGTGAGTGTATTGCCAACTGAGAACGATAAGGCATGCATTAGGGTTGGCGATGATGATGGAGAGCACATTAGGTCTACGAGTGCAAGGAAGCTAGAGGTAGTTGAGAATTACGTTGGTGTGAAGCTGGCAGGGATGGATCCCATTGTTGATAAATGGATATCATTTCATGAATTGGGGTAGCTAGACAAGAGAAGGGCAGTGGGATTGTTACTTGAAACTTGGAAGGCTAACGTTGTTTATTTGCAGGAAACAACGCTTGAGGTATGAGAGATATTTTTTGTGGCAGGATTTGGGGGTCCCATTTTACCAAATTCAGGGCATTGCCTTGTGAGGGCACATCGGGTGGTTTGGTCGTTGGTTGAAGGGGAGATTCATTGGAGTTGGTGGACTCCGTCTGTAGTACCCAAGTGTTGTCTTTCCTGCAAAAGAAATGCTATCGGATGGTTTATTTGTGTTGATCTCCAATGTGTATGGCCCCCTAGAGCTCCTGCATTGTTGGAAATGTGGGTTGAGCTTAGGCTAGTGCGGGCCCGCTTTCCAAATAATGCTTGGCTTATTGGTGGCGATTTCAACATCACATTGTTGTCTGCTGACCGGCCTTGAAACATGGGTAGAATGGACCCTGGTTCACCCTTATTTTCGGAATTTGTGGGGAAGTTGTTGTTAGAGGGTTTAGATGCCTTGAATTTGAAGTTTACTTGGAGGAGCAATTCTTCTAGAATATGTGAGCCTTATGAAGAGTTTTCCCTTGGAGTCCATGCTAGCATAGCCCCGGTCACAAACATGCCATATACAGGTCTGTTGGGATTCTAGTGATGTCCATCGTCATAGGAAATATCTTCCACTTTGAGTGATCCCGGCGTCTAAAAGAGGGGTTTCATAGGAAGGTTTCGAGTTGTTGGAAGGAGCGGGTTGTGGATGGCCCGACTACGAGGCGGATGGCAATGAATTCGAGGTTTTATGAACTTTTCTTATGAAGTTCGTGGAGAAGAACCGGGAGCTCAGAGGATGACGTAGGGAAAAGACCCAGGTAGAGATTGTTTAGTTGGACCACTTAGAGGATTCCATGGAGTAGTAAGATGAAGAGAACTCCTTATGTCGTGACCGGCGGTGTGTTCTTTTTGAGGACAAGAAGAGAGAACCTAAATGGAGGTAGCGACCCATGCAGAAGTGGTTAAAGAAGGGTGATGCGAGAACTCGCTATTTCCATGCAATCGCAATTGGGTGCAGGCAACATAATCTGAGACATTCCATCGAGTTGATGGTATTAAGTATAAGAGGCATTGCACCATTAGGGAGGCAATTATGAACCGTCACCGTACGCCTAGTAGAAGGCTTGCATGTTGCAGTTGCAGGGTCAGTTGGGAGGGTAGAGATGTCCCAAGTAGATGACTATTAACATTTAAATTTAAGCTCAAATATCACCAAAACTTAATTTAGGGGTAGGCAATAAAGCCATGTAACAACCTCGCTTGGAGTTGGAAAAAGTATCGGTTGGTGATATATCATTAGACTGTAACAATTAGAATGTCTGTCATCCATCCATACATCCCAAACCATCAAGTCTACCATCATATCCATGCATCCCAAACCATCATGTGGTTGAAGATGATTAATAAAAAAAATAACACAAAGATGCTCCATGTGGTGGTTACTCTCGTGTTAAAATGAAATTGAAAGCCTACAACTCATGCGAGCTTTTGACTACTAGTATCTACACACAAATATGCACCTCCCTGTAATACCATTTAGTCATTGCAAGCCTTGCAAGATCTATGTCTAATTGGAAGAATTTTGCATGTAGTTAAGAAGATGAATAATAGATTGATAAAGGATTTTTATCACTTGTGCCTCTCTGAGATATTGTAATATCAATTATGCCCCTCCATTTTTTGGAATATCAGTTGTGCCCCCGACTTCTTGTTGTACTATCACTTGTACCCCTCCATTACTTTAGTTGTCAATTAGTTGAACTTAACCATGGTTTTTTCAAACCATGGTGCAGTTATGAGGGGCATAATTGTCTAATTCCCTCCTCCTTCCTCAACCCCTTCATTTGAACCTTCTCCTCCATCCAAGTAGCTAACCACCTCAAACATACCCTGCTTCCCATACCCTGCGAGCAAAGCATTGTACGTCACAACGTCCCTATCGATCCTGAGCTTCTCCATCTCCTCCATCGTACCTCCCCATCCATCATTGTATTGTATAAAGACAACAAAGTGTTGAAGCACATTTTGTCCATTGGAATCCCCAGTGCCTTCACCTCCTCATGAAGCTTCAACATCTTGATGAGCCTCTCCAGTTTCGACTACCCATCCATCACCATGATGTATGTAACCACATTCATCCATGCTCGTCCTCCCCAGTGCACCGATGACGGCGGTCAGCAACTTGTCCCAAACGATGACGTTGCGCATACGCGGCATCATGAAGTAGAAGCACTACAGGGCCTTGCAGTGGTCATCCTACTCGTTGATCTCACGTATCAGGAAGCTATATTGGTCGGTGTCGGAGAGATCAAGGTCAATCGAAGCTCTGGAGGTCGGTGATACTCTTCTCGTCGAAGCCGGTGTGGTCAAGTTGGGTGAGGCAGTGGAGTGCGGAGGCGAAAGGCAGGCAGGCGACGCCAGTGGAGTAGCGGGGGTGGCCAAGGTTGCACTTGGAAACGACCCGGGCGGAGTCGGAGGGGGAGGGGAGGGAGGGGAGCCTCTGGAAGGGGTTATGGTCATAGCCATGGATGTACGAGTGCTTGTAGAGGTGGTAGAGGGGGCAGTGGATGACCAGGGTTGGCAGAGGACCAGGGGGCAGAGGAGGAGGGGACGCATGGGAGGACTGAGGAGTAGGAGGGTGGAGGCCGAAGAGGAGGAGTCGGAGGAGGAAGAGGAGCGGTGGAGGAGCAGAGGGTGGAGGAGGAGGGAGCGATGGGGGAGGAGAAGGTTGGGGCGGATTAGAAGAAGGGGGAGGGGGAGGAAGACTTTTCTATCCTTTTTTTAATCTAATTCCCCGTGTGTCTCCAAAGTTAATATCCGTTTGCATTGCGGATGGATGGCAACTAACCATAGGGACACAAGTGATCATTGTAGAAGAAATCGAGAGCACAACTGATATTCCAAAAAGGAAGGGGCATAATTGATATTGCAATATCTCAGAGAGACACAACTGATAAAAACCCTTATTTAAATAACTATCTTTAATAGCATGAACAGGGTAAGCTACTTAATAGTTTTTCTATGGCCTTGTATTGATTTACACATAACTTTAACTGGGGATTCCAAAGGTGGATTGAACCTATACATGTGTACAAAATATCCTTTTTTAATTAGTGATATTGTAATTTAAATGTAGATTATAAAGGTTTTCCAATTGTACTACGTGATCTTTTAGCATGGTCACCAAATGTCCTTTGCTTTAAGATATCCAGCTCAGTTATGGTGTCCATTTTCTATCCATTGTAGTTGTTTCATCAACACGACTTGGTTTAAAAATGTTAGATTCCTAGTGACCCAATTTCGCTTTGGATTCTAGAGAAGTTGACTAACAAGCTCCAAAAGTAAAGAGTGTTGCTCGCCAATTGACTACCTATGTAAGTAATTCGCTGGAAATGACTAAAGACTTCTTTTGGCAAGGTCGCATCAATCATCACTTACGAATAGCCGACAATGTGTCATATATTAAATAAGGAAAGTGGATGACAACCAACCATTAAGGCAAGTAATGGACCACTTTGAGTATTTAGGCAAGCAAGACAATCACACAACACATATAAGGTTCAACCCTACTGGACCGCATCCTCCGCGACAAAACATACCTTATTCCTTTTTTAAAAAAATGGGCCATAGGATGCAAACAAATGAGACCTAATCCAAGGGGTTTTATATAACACCCTTACAAGTGGATCACCAAAAAGTAGGTGGATCCACAAATCTAAATGAGAAAAAAACTTGAAAATTGGATGTTGTTTTGGATACAATGCATTGGGTCAAATGGATAGGTTAGGATTCAAGGCATTGCAATAGAGATGATTGCACTGATCCCTTTCATGTGGTCCCATTCAACTACCTTATTCTGGAATTTTTTTTGAAGCCCAAAAAAGGGGGGAGACACTCAACGGTGTTCACCCCAATATATTAAAGAAAAGGAAAGGAAACAAGGTTGTATAAAACAAAAAGAAACTGTACAAAGAGGCAAAACAACCTCCAACAAACCCACAGGAATAGCCGAGACCTAGATGCTGCCCCAGTCCTCCACCAATCTCGCACTGCGATTAAGCACGTTCTCCTTGTAAAAGCGTTGGCTCAAGAAGATGGCCTCATTTCTCCCAAGCCAAATCGACCAAAGCCTCGCCATCGGAATCAATACATCTCTTCTAACTCTATTCCTGTTAAGAAACAACGAGTCACAGAAGGCCACCAAGTCATTCGTTCTCACCCAGTCCACATCCGGTTCCTCCCAAAACCCTCTTACCGTGGGGCACTCGAAGAATAGGTGCTCAAGAGTTTCCACCGCCAAATCTTACAGCACACAGAGATTGGATATATTCGCCAAGAACTTAGAGCAACGGTCTCTTGTCAACAGCCTCCTCCTGCGGAACAGCCATAAGAAGAAGCCAAGGCGCACAGGTAATCTTAGCCCCCAGAAAAACCAGCAATCCCGCACCAAGGTGTCCGAACACACCAGCGGTGGATGAACCAAAGCCCGAGAATCATCTCGCACGGGACTTGCAAGTAGGATGAGTGCTCGGTCATAGTCTTCACCAATAATATATGGTCTGGGACGTAGTTGCTGAGGAAGAACCAGGATGTTACTTGGCTATGGAACGAAGGATCATTCCCACGGCATACATATCCTGACTTATGTATATTGCTTTTCTTTAGCTTTTCCCACTAGCACCTCTGCTTTGCCATCCGACTCACTTGCGGACTTCTGGCCCGTGTTTTATTGCATGTAATGCCGTCCCTCCAGACCCAATGGTCCCGCCCATCGGACAGCCTATCAGCACCACCGAGGACGTCAAGATGGGAAAGAAAGTCATCAAGTCTTTGATCCGAAAAGTTCGCCCCGAAGCGCGGGCACCAACACCCATCCGCCCAGCAAGAGGCGACTGAGGCATCCTTTTCAGCTGCCAGCGCAAACAACCGCGGAAAACGAACATTCAAGGGATCCCCTCCCAACCAATTGTCTTTCCAGAATAAGAACGATTCTCCATTCCCAGCATCGGCTTAAACAGCGCCCGATGCCTCACGAAGACCTCCTGCACACCACGTCAAAAAGGTGTTCGAGCACCAATCATCCCCACCCTCTCCTCCCCTACCCTTCCTGCCCCATGGATCTCCCGCAAAACATCAGTAAAGAAATTTCCACCCTGACCCCAAACCCTACTCACCCACTTGAGAAAGAAAGCATCATTAACAATCTCCAATTGCCTTACACCCAACCCCCCTTCCTGCTCCCCCCAGGTCACCTCATCCCACGCTACAAGGTGAATCCCAACCCCCGACTCACCATTTTTTCCCCACAGAAATCTACGCATACAAGTATCGAGTCTCCTGCGGATCCCAACCGGCAAACGACGATTCGACAAGAAGTATACCGGGATAGAGGAGAGCGCCGATTTGAGAAGAACAAGCCCCCCCCCCGAAAGAAGCGTTGCACGCCAACCAGCCAGACGCGCCTCCACCCTCTCGACGATCGGAAGCCAGTCCCTAACCCTGGCCCTCCCAATCACCAACGGAAGACCAAGGTACCCAATAGGAAGCTCGCCCGGAGGAGATCCCAGAATCCGGCCACACTCGAGCGCCAGCACCTCCGTCATTCCAAAAGGAATAACCTTAGATTTGGTCCCATTCATAAACAGTCCCGACATCTCACTAAATAAATCAAGGGTCATCGCCATGCCAACAAACTCAGGAGCACCTCCCTCAATGAAGCAGATGGTATCATCAGCGAATTGAATCAAGGGCACTGAAAGGTTCCCCTTAGAAAAACCTTTCGAGAGCCCATCATCAATGATCTGGTCAGCCATACGTGCCAGGACATCCGCAGCCACGACAAACAGGAGAGGGGCCAGGGGGCACCCCTGGCGCAACCCCCTTCTAGGCTGGAAGAATCCCCCCTCCAAACGACCATTAACCAAAACAGAGAAAAATACAGTGGTCACACATCGCCGCATCCATGAAATCCAAAGCTCGGGGAAACCACGCCTTCTGAGAACCGACCACAAGAAGCTCCAATCTAGGCTATCATATGCTTTGGCAAAATCAATCTTCCAAAGCACTCCTTGTCTCCCCGAGTTCTTCCAATCGACAACCAATTCGGAAGCCACTGCGATGCAATCAGATATCTGTCTGCCCCGAATAAATGCAGCCTGGATCGGAGAAACAATCGAGTCAAGTACCTGAGCAAGTCTACGAGCCAACACCTTGGCCACAATTAGATATATGGCATTAGATATCGAGATGGGACGGAACTTCCCAATATTCTCCGACGCGGGCGACGTAGGAATCAGCAACAATAAGGCCCTATTAATCCGATCGAAACCCGCATTCCCATTGCAGAACTCGGTAACAACCTCAAAAACATCCTCGCCCACTACCTCCCAGAAATCACGATAGAAAGCCACGGAGAAACCGTCGGGCCCCGGGGACCCATCGTCATTTAACTCCCATACGGCCGCTTTAGTCTCCTCCAAGGATATCGGCCTAGTCAACATCTCGCAGTCCACCTCCGAGACAGTCGGAGCCCCAAGCCCCAGCCACCGCCAGGTCCTCTGGGAGCGCCTCGCCGTGAAGCTCTTGAAGTGCTCCACAATTGCACGCCCCATCTCTCTGTCCCCCACAAACCTCGACCCATCAATGGAGATAGATCGCAAGACATTTCTCCACAATCGCACGCCCTTATTCTGGAAGTTAAAATGAATTGCAAAAGAATACGCATCCACTGTATTACCAAAAAAAGAAAAGGAAAGGCTCATTAACAAACAGATGTTCCAAGGCCTGGTCACATTCATTCCAAATTCCACCGAAAGGGCCTCGCGATTCGATTTGCAAGTATAGAGAAAACGAGTAATGCCGCAATGATCAATTTCAACGTATAGACAACTTAAAGGGTGACAGAGAGATTGCTCCTTATTTGATTGAGCCATTCCTCAATTTGAGGGAATTGATTGTCCATAACTAGACCGATGTAAGCGTTTCCATTGACGACCCTTTCTTATCTTAACATCTAATTTAAGCGAACGTCTTACATATCAATACCAGTTCCGGTGACGAAAATTCGCCCAAGCTGTATGATCACAAATTTCGGTCGGAACTATCCGGGCAACATTTTTCCAAAAATCGATGATGGGATGTGGATCGACAGTTAGAGGTAATCCTCAGGCCATTGGAAAGTGCGATAGTACGGAAGGAGACAGAGTGGTACCGGGATCTTTGCGACGCCGGGAGATGTTGGGGGGAAGTAGATGGTGAAGGTCATGGAGCAGCCCAACGTGGGACTCCAGTGTTTGTACCGCTTGTTGTAACCTCCGAACATCTTGGAGCTGCTTATCATCTCCAGCGATCCCTCCTCCATCTTTGCCTTAGCTCCTTCTTCCTCCCTCTCCTGCTGTTTAGAGGAGATCCAGTGAAGTGGGGGCGAGAAACGATAAGGAGCTTTGTTTTCCTCTCTAATTCCACCGACCTGATTGGTTTGGGTTTTATGAAAACAAAGTTAGGGCAAAACACAGTGTCAAGGATGGGGAATGGAGGAAAATGAGAGGATGGAAAACGTTGTGATTTATATGATAATGTCCATGTTATTTTCAAAAGCTTTACAAAAGTTGACTAAGTAGCAAGTAATCTGATTTTTCTTGGTCTAAGTTAAGGCTTATAGGATTTCTTAAATGCCCAATTTCAATCAAGGGTACGAGCAGAACTGGTATATAACTTAGGAGGCCATGGCCTCTCCTTAATTATTACATTTCACTTACATAATGTTGTTAATTTTTGATATGGCCCCTGCTCAACATTTAAATATAATAGCCGTAATTTCAAAAATCAAAACCAAATGCTTAATGGCTTAGTGGTATTGTTGTGTTCTCTAACAATAGAACTAAGGTTCAACTCCCAACGTTGCACTTTTTCTTGGAAAAATTAGCTCCAGTCACTTGACCTCTCTCCAACCTTTCTTTTATTTAAAATAATTAATTTCATACTTTTTTTGTTAAAAAATATTTCTACTCACTTTTAATATATTAATTTTTTAAATATAAGTTTGATAAAAAAATGAGATTGTAGCTCATTTATCTCTCCCATTATTTCTAATTCTCTTTGTAAATGAAATAAACTTTATTGTTTCTTTTTAAATATGAAAATTTTTTAACTAAAACTATTTAAAAAATCAAAATTGAAAAAAAA
Source organism: Ottelia alismoides (assembly GCA_037367405.1). NCBI lineage: Eukaryota > Viridiplantae > Streptophyta > Magnoliopsida > Alismatales > Hydrocharitaceae > Ottelia > Ottelia alismoides. Next base: position 860,487 of record JAZKJV010011305.1, read on the forward strand.
AACTCTGTACATTATTGAAATTTTCAAATAAAATTGAAATGGTAAGTTTATCAAATTTTAAAAATCACATTTGAAATTTTTAACTCTACTTAAAAAATATCATTTGAAAATACATTTTTTTCATTTTTTACTTATACATGATAGATATATACTTGGACCCTCCTTGATAAAATCTCTGATTCCGCCACTGATCAAGGGTGTTAAACTTGTAAAAAAACTTATGATTATTTTAGTAATCCGATAGATTTGCAAGCAAAACCTCACAATTAGTGTAATTATTATTTTGAAGTATCGTGGCTCGACGATTAAAATTATAAATAGTCATTTCTTAGCAATGGTAAAGAACTAGTTAAAATGATCTAAATTTCGAGTTTAAGAAGGTGCCAAATGGTATTAATAAAAGTGTAGTTACTATCGAATTGGTTAGATACTACATTTTTATTTTCATATAGGATAAAACTTGACCAATAAGAATTCTCGTCCTTTCATATTACGAAGAAGGAAAATTTTTTAGTGTAAAGCAGGTAAAAATAGAGACTTTGAAAGGAAATCATTTGTCCTCATTTCAGCCCGTCGCAAATGGATACTCTCATATGAGATGATTTTGTATCTCTTTTTCATTTTTTTTGTTGACCAAGTAAAAAACTAGCTACATCTAGGGCAAAGTATGCCAAAAATTACAAAAGAGGGTGCTAAACCCCAATACTACGATCCAACAAACCTGGATCGAAACACTAACTAGGATAAAGTTCCAACAAGAAAAAAGCTCAACAAAACAACATCAAAAAGACCATCAAATAAAACATGAGTCTGGGATCTAGTAGAGCCCCAAAGAGCGATTTAGACGTCACAAGAGAAAGCCGCCATTCTTTACTTTCCATGAAAACGAAGATGCATCGATTCCATCTTAGAACATAATCCTGAAAAGTTGAGGGTGTACCAAAACAGAGATCGCTAGTAATCGCATTAACCGCAAGTTTAAACAAATTTATATCAGAAAACTTGTTATCTCAAGGGTAGTTAAAGCATTCCTTCCAGGCCAACCATGAAAATAGCACAACATAACAGTGTAAAAGAAGCAAAAGTCTACATCCTCGAGGTGTCAATCCTAGAGACTGTGGAGAAGATACTATAAACCCACTCCTTTGTCAAGGAGCAAATTCGTGAGAAAGTTTCTGAAAATACTACATTCCCCGAAGAAAATACGTAGTGGATTCTTCCCTGCCATAACATAATTAGCAAATTGATGCTAGATGGAAACTCCTCCACATTAGATTTTCTTGGGTGATCAACTTGTTGAAGCATAGCCAGGCAAAGTAACTAATCTAAGAGCACAATCTATTATTCCAAAGTATTTTATGAAGATATTCTCGAATTACCATGTTCATCACGATTTTTTTAGCAAAGCTTGTTAGATAAATATGCTTTACTGAGGATCTGGAGGGATAAACTATCCACCGACATCATTAACTGCTTGAAAATGGTGAGGAATATGTCACCTTGACCCGATGGGATTGTTAACTTTAGCATAAGAGTTTTGGCCCAATTAAAATGGACCAATTTATTATAGAGCGTCCTATCTATGGAGATGTTTTTATTTCTTGAAAGTTTGAGAGACACAGGGTATAAGGATGGTTAGTATGGTGATTGGATGATCTTGGAGTACCAAAAAAGTAGATCGTGGCCATTTCCAATATCGCACTAAAACCTCGTGGGGAAATTTCACAAGCTTTAAAGGAAGCTTTAACAAGGGAAAATTAATCGTGATATTACTTTCCCAACCATTCAAAATTTTTCTCGATCAAACAATTCTAGTTTATAAGAGATCCCATTCAAATACTATTTTTTCCTTCTTTGCTATTCCAATGTATTCAACCAAATAATTCATCAAAGATATACATACATGTATGCATGCATGCACACATATTGGGAGCCCTTCAAATAAGGTGGGTATTTCTTGAGCTATTTGAAAGCATCAATTTAGTAAAATTATGTAATAATTTTATAAAGTATAAGATGCACGTTGTAAAAAAATGATGATCAGATGTATGTAACTGACATTTCCATCTAATATAATAAAATTCTCATAATTATATCTTGATGTAAAATGTTACGTTAATATTTATTATTAAATCTATGATATAAGAAATTGTAAAATATGCAAAAATCTTAAATTGGTGTTGGCTCTTTTAAACTTGGGAAATACCTACCTCATTTGAACTTTTCTATTTAAAAGCCTAATTTAGGCATCTTTTCGTATATTATACAACTTGTCAAGACATGAATTTAATAATAAATATAAACATCATATGTACATGAGATGGAATTATGGAAATATTATTATATGGATGAAAATGCAAATTACATATGGATGCTACATTTTAGAAAATAGTTTATTGATTTTTTTACAATATACTATTATACTTTACAAATTGTTACAATTTTTACTAAGTTGGTTGTGACTTTTAAATAGCTCAGGAATCACCTCATTTGAAGGACCACACACACGCGTGCACACGCACACATGCATGCGCACGCGCACGCACGCACACACTTTTAAACTACTTTTACAAACATAAGATTAATTTTTACAAAGAAACTTTTCATTCTACTAAATATCACACCGACAATGAATATTAAAAGTAGGTCTTCGTAATTATAAAGAATCATGTAATTGACAAATAGAATGTTTAATTTATAATAAGCATTTTCATTATGCAAACACATAACAAAACATAGTTTGTGGAGAATGTAAATGGAAATAAATAAACGAATGTAAGTATAGACAATCAAAAAATAGTAAATTGATAACATAAAATAAAACTCAAATTTAATGCTAATTACATGACTAAAATACCTATTTTTATAATATTTTCAATGAAACTATCATATTGAGATCCGATGGATTTGATTGGTGGTTCATTATGGAATGGTGAGCTCCAATCTCATTTGAAGGGGCCCCTATATATATTCATAACATAAAACATTCGAACATGTCTTCCTTCATAAGATTTAAAATATTCAAGTGATCAAAGGAGTGCCAATTTTTACTCATCGATTTTTAACATGTGTTACAATTTTAGGGACAGAAGAACTAAAAGCTATGGGCTCTTGATTTTTAGTTACTAGAAAGAAGATACATGAGTGTCTACTATAATACGAAGGACTTGATTAAATTAGACACATTCATGATACTACCATATATTATTGTATTTTGATTTAGAAACTAGAAACTATTTGGCTAAGTGTCGACATGTTAAATGGTAAGAAGGAAGCCAGTGTGTCAAGCTGTATGGTTGACCTTGTATGTTAATTTACTTTTGTTTGCTAGCAATTGGGTGGTGGAAATACCGTTTTTGTATCTATTGCAGGATGCTTGGTATTTGCAACCAAGTGTTCATTTGTTGAACTTTTGTAGCTAATAAGGCTTTTGCCTTGATTGGTGTTGAGGGATCATGTTACATGGACATGTACTTGGATGTCGTTGAGTCTGAGTCTTCCGCCACTCTAAAGCTTTCACCATTTTCTTCATTCGGCGCTTCTCTCGTCTTAACTTGTGTGATCAGTAGTGTGACTTGGATGTTCGGTCTTTAAGCTACATTCTAAGCTGCCATGTGTGGGGCACGCGACTTGGGTATTTAGCCTTTGACTCTTAAATAGTATGACTTCGAACAAAGCATCACCTGGAATACCCACAGTGTGAGAATATGTTATAAGAAGTCAAGATCATTGCTGGACAACTTGAACTTAACTATTCTGGGTGGTTGTCAACGAATCCAATTGAATTTAAATCCAACTAATTCTTATGGCTAGTTTTCCCCGTTAACAACTTGGGTCTAGGTGCAATACATTACAGAAAAGGAGGATGATGAGGCAACATTCATAAAGACACAAGAACATGGATCCATCACCAAGTTATGTATGTCCATGGCATTAATGCTAACTGACCAATCTTATTGGCATTGGATTGGAACCATCTTTAAAAAAATGATGGAAAATATAGAGTATCGGTATGAAAAAGATGGGCTTAAAGAAGATACCTTTGAAAAAAACTAAGATATGCGATTGCAAGCAAGAAAAAACAAGACAAACCGCTAGCTTAGTAGTAGCTGGGGAAGAACTTTATGGTTCCTTTTGCCATTATAACTTATCTGCAATATATAATCTTCAAAAAAAAACATGTCCAAATGAAATATCCAAACCCAAAACAAAAACCAGCAGTTCATACATGCGCAAAATCCTCGCAAAACAAAAATCAACCTACCTAACTCTCAAGCCCCCTCCCCCCAAAATCAAACATCCACAGAAATCTGAAACCACAAGCGTGCAACAATGATTGTTCATTCTAAACTGCAGCAGCCTTTTTCTGTACGAGTTCTTCGATCAGCTCAGCTACATCTTGCACGGTGGCAATATTCTGGGAGCTCTCTTCCTCAACACTTACATCGAAATTCTCCTCAATTGCCATAACAATCTCCACCTGCACAAAACGTTCTTACACTCTCGAACAAACTCTGCGACAACCATACATCGCGCAAGCCATGGATGACAGGAAGACTTACAGTATCGAGGGAATCGGCACCGAGATCTGCGAACTTGGATCCGGCAGTAACTTCCGTGCCCTCAGGCAGTGCCAGTGTCTTCTTGACAATCTCTGCAACCCTTTCCACTGTCTCGGCCTTGGCCTGCATTGTCTTGATCAAGATATGAATGTAGCCACGCTCATGTCAATTCAGCCAGATCTTAATTCTGAACAAGAAAGACGACGGTACCGCGCAAGAAACATGGAGACGAGAGGATCTACGCACGCGGAACACGGTCCTCAGGGCAACTGGAGAGGCCAACTTCAGATTGCATGCACCCTGCAAGTTTGTTTAATTGGAGATTTGGGTTTTAATCAATGATTTTTGCTGGGTTATGATATGTAACACTATATGCGATATAGAAACACCTTCTCAGACATCCTATTGTGAATGAATTACAGTTGCTTAAGGTAGTTGAAGTAATCTTGCCATTGGCTATATGGTTTAAAGGGGACAGTGACAAGAAAGGGATTATGGTAAACTAAATTTGACTTTCATATTGATTGAGAATTAAGAATAATGAAAAAAAAACAGATAAGCTAGCTGATGGAGAGGAATAAAGAAGATAGTTAAACAAATTCGACGGACTACTCTGGAGTAATCCTACGAAAACTACGATTTTATTAGCTCAAGTAGCACAATGCAGCTACGCTGATTTGGCTACCTTCTAATTCCTACTCCTCACGCCATGAAAACTGATTGGACTATGCAACTGATTGAACAGGAGATGTGGAGAGATGGAAGTGAGTACCAGAGTGTTGGGCTTCATGGAAGAAGGCATACTGAGGGCCGCGGCATAGAGGGAAGCCATGGAGCCGAGGAGAGAGTGCTGAGAGTGAAAGTGAGAGAGGATAAGGTTATGACAAAGGGGGAAAGAGAGAGATAGCTGATGGGATTTTAAATGTGGGTTTGTGCGGTCCAGATTTTTGTGGAGGAGATGGGCTTCTCATCCACTTTGTCATCTGCAATCCTACGTGGGATCTCTCCCCTTGCCATTATCCAATTGGAAATTTAAGTCTCCAAAATCCACACAGCCTGCTGATGCCGGGCACGGATCCTCTGCTGTACAGCAGAGTTGCTGGCGTGCAGGCCTAGCAATGATAAAACTTAAGAGACTAAGAGATAATTTCACCGTATCCTATCTTCGCAGCACTCGGTCAAATCTCACAAATCAAACATGTCTCATGAATAGTTCCCTCTTATACCATATCCCTCCATCTTAGTCTCCATTCATTTTGCTACAACCGTGATGACCTTAGGTATCCGTTTGATGGCAAGCCTCTCGGATCACCGTCGAGAGACCAGATCGTCTGCAGTACTGCAGAATCTATAGTAAAATCAGGGGACCGCTCAAGCCGCTCGATCTTGATCGAGTGGTTCACACGAATCTCCATGGTACGGGCCCACAAAAAGTGCGAATTCGTGCGAACATCGAGCAGCTCCGGTGATTTGAGATAGACGGGATGCCCCAAGGCCGCTCTATCTCCATGGTCTGGAAGAAGCCCACCTCGAAAAATCATGAAAATGAGCAGCTATCTCAGCTCCCAGCTCCCTATCTCCATCAATTCTGTTGCCATCGACAATCATGGATCGGAAAGTATTGGTCCTACGTCTTCCACTAGCCACCCTATGGAAAAAAGTTGTGTTCGCATTGCCCTCCTTTAGCCAAGCAAGCTGCGATCTCTGTTTCCACTCCATGATATGCTTCCTATCTTCTTCCACAATTAGTCTTTGGGTGGATGCCCTTTGCTCCAATACCTCGGCATCTAGCTGCCTGTCATCCTCCATTCTATCAAGTCTCTGGACCTCCAGCTCCGCAGGCATCCTCCGAGCTGTCCTAGTCTCTCTGATCTCTTGCTTATACGAAAATAGTTTCTGATGCAAACCTTTTAACTTTTTTGCAAACATTGATGCCGCCGAACCATACACTATCAGAGAAGTCCAGTGAGAGCTCACCGGCTCTCTGAAAGAATCCTCCAAAAGTCAAGCATGCTCAAGTCTGAAAAAATCCCTCGTCAGAAAAGGGTCGTCGGAGTCCCAGATCAGCGGTTTATGATCCGGTCTAGTACAAGATCTGCACAAGACAAAAGACAGAGGAAACATTTCCATGAAGTCCGATGATGCGAGAAACTGGTCGATGCGGGAGCGGGACCCCGAGCTCCGCCAAGTGTACTTTGTATCTGCAGCATCTAAAACCTCAAGCTCCAAGTCATCAATCATATCAGCAAAATCAGACGAGCCCTAATCCTAGTCACCCGTAAGCAAAGACGGTCAGAAAAGAACAACGAGACATTAAGTCTCCCCCAACAAGTCACGCACAATCAGGAAATGCATCCCTTGCTGCACGAATATCTGCCCACAATTCATGTTACTGCGTCAACTGACAAGATCCATACACTGACGAGAAAACAAAGAGAGCCGAAGTATTGGAGCACTCCAAAAGAACCGTAATGACGTGAAAGCCCTTCATCTCCGACCGAAACCGAAAAGATGAATCTTTCCAAGCTACAATCTGGTCTCCCGAGCTCCCTGAAGCATCAATTGCCCGAAAACTTGAAAGAGCACCCGCTCCAAAAGAGTTCCAAATACCAAATCGGGGGAATTAAGCTTAGTTTCTTGAAGAAGAACTACATCACAACCCTACTCCACAAATCTCCCACCCAAATCCCTTCTTTTTTCGGGGTCGCCCAGACCTCTAACATTCCAAGAGAGGACCTTCATTTAGGCACAACTTGTGCATCCACAATCCTTACAGCTCCTGCTAGCACTACCACCCGAGCCTTGTGCTCGGTAATTATCCGCACCTCCCCGTTTGGTAACTTATGCTTCCACCTTCTCCTATATCTTTTCACAGCTCCTTTTCCGCTATCCGAACAAGATAGGCTTCACCCCTAGGAGGGGGCCACAAGAAGGACGTGTCGCCCGAAGAGGCCATGTCCCCAATCGAGCTTTCCAATAAGAGAGGCCCTAGGGATCGCCTCGAAGATATCGGAGGGAGGACACTAGAAGTAGCTCAAAAGTGATTTAACTCCAGCAAAAAGTCTCATCGCCATGGCACACTCCAAAAGGAATCCTGGAATTTCCCTTTAAAGTCGAAACCATATCAAAATGAAGAGATCCGAAGCCTATAAACTAAAGTCTGTATACCCGTATTCATGCCCGGATCAATCTAGCCTTTCAACCAACCTAATACTTAAAAGACCATGACCCGTCGGGCCATTGGAAAAGACCATCCAACTCCGCCATTCTAGAAGCCTCCATCACCGCTTCAACGTTCCCGAAGCACGGTCCAGAAGTGGAAAGGCCTCCAGGAAACGAAAGGTCTGTTGTGTCCGCCTCTGCCTAAGAAGCTGCCTCGATTTTTGGGATTTTCAAAACCTCATCCTGTTGATGTAAATCCGATGCGATTGAGGCAAACCCCATGGATTCCTCCACAAGTCACGACAATGGCGGCGGTGACAAGAACTGAACTGAAATATTGAACGTGGCACGGCCAACTTTCAGCACGATCTCCAGCAGATACCCCAAAACATCTTCTCGACAGTCCATCAGTACGAGGGTGACATTCGGGTCCGATCCTGATAGGCAACCATCAGCCAGCACCTTCCTCACAAACCCGATCGGCCTGAGAACAACATCCAGAGCCCCAACACTTCAGGAAAGGAAGGGAACTCCTCTCAGTTGGGACACCCACCTGGTGAGCAGAACATCTCCCATGTCCACAAAGCGCAGAAGTTGCCAAAGGACATTGCTCTTGCCCTTCGGTTCATCAGCATGACCATCTAAGCGTTCATCAGCCCATGCACACAGCATTTTTTGGGTCTCAGTGCCACAACGTCTCCCACAAAGTTCTTTATGAAGAGTAGCACGACTCCTACCCAAATCGATTTAACAGACACAGAGTCCTTTTCCCACATTCCTATCAACAATCGAATCTTCGGACCACAGAGGGACACGACGCCCGACGATGTCCGATCTTCCGGCAGTTAAAACAACGTGGCGATTGCGAACATCCCGATGCAGTGCGTCACGACCCGCCACAGCGGAAGCATTTACCACCGCTTTTGCGATGAGATACCGAAATCCAACCTTTGCCTTCCTCCTTGTTAGTGGTTGTGCACGTACCATCATGATAGCGCCAAGCGTGAAGCCCTCAAGCGATCCTCCAAAGCGTCAACTCCCGCCGATGTTGCTCCCTTCCACTCTCCCTATCTCTCATTCCTCTTAAAGGTCCAAAACTTTGGAGCCGGCACTTCTTTGCAGAGGCGATGGTCGGATGTGGTGGTTGGGGCTTCTCCAGTACCTATTGTAGGGGAACAAGGGGAGTTCAAGCTACTAGCTGAAATCTTGATAGGAGCTTGGCATAGGGCATGGAAAGAAATAGAACCCGACCACTTGTTGAGCGGTGAAAAGACGTGAAAAGAACCATATATACTTCTTACCAGTCTTGATAGAAGATCATACTCATTCCCCCGGAGTCTGGAGGAACACTTTGCGGAGAAAGCCTTGCTCGTGACATTAACCTTCAACACCCCAAGACCCCCTCATCCATAGGTCACATAGCAGAGTTCCAACTAGACCTGGCCAAAGTCCGGGCCGGGCCGGGCCATGGGCCGGGTCGACCGGGCCGAGGTTTTAAAACTCCTTGTCCAAGGCCCGGCCCGGCCCGGTCCACGGGCCATACTTTAAGGCCCAAGCCCGGCCCAGGTCTGGACCGGGCCGGGCCGGGCCGGCCCATGGGCCGAATGTAAAATATTTTTAATTAATTTTTTAATTAAATTTATGGAGATAATTAAGTTTTTTTAGCATCATCTAATCTTTCTAAATCCAAGTAACCATAATATGTGTTACTTTTTTTTAATTAAAACTTTTGGCATTCAATTTCAGTGCAGTAGCTACACATAAGAAAACATTGGTAAGACAGACACTAACTGGTGGATAATTTCATCAACTCCAGGTATATGGCCCGTATGATTCACTCCAACTGCAGTAACATGTGAGATGTCTACATCTTCAGAAACAAAATTATGCCCCTTTCGTCGCTAACATTATAGCCCTTCTAACTACTCTCAAATGGAAAGGGTACACATCCAAGCAAGGAAAATCTACAAAGAAGTTGAACATATATTATATTAAATGTATCTAAAATATAATTTTTAAACATATATTTTTATATATGCGGGCCGGGCCGGGCCGGGCCGGGTTTTATGACACATGTCCACGGCCCGCCCAATTGACGGGCGGGCCAAAGAGCGGGCCGGGCCGAGCCGACCCATTTCCAAAATCGATTGCCCAAGCCCGGCCCATGAACGGGCTGGGCGGGCTGGGCGGGCGGGCCCTCGGCCCAATGGCCAGGTCTAGTTCCAACCAACTAAAGTAATGCCATGTTATCCTTTCCTGACTACATACCTTTTTCCCTAAAAAAATCCCTTCTGGAGTAGACAATAAAAAACCTCATCATCAATGCCTTTAAACGGTGACACAAGCCAACCAGAAGCACTCTAGTGGAATGGAGAACATGGGAATTATTTAAGAGGGTCGCCTTAGAGAGCATCAAAGGACCACCACAAAACAAACAAGAAGCATTCCAGTCCACCAAAAGCAACCAATCCACAAGTCTAAAATGTCCACAGGTTAATGCAAGCCCCAAATACGATAACGACAGGCTCCCACGAGTTGTAACCAACATCCTCCCACACACAACCAATTACATATACAAGACGACTTTGCATGGTTAACAAAAAGGCCTAGAAATTCCCTAAAAATATCAAGGACCTTGGAAACCCATTTAACCTCAATAGCAAGAATTTAAAATTGTGATGGGGTCCGTGCAATTTTCTGTTCTCGAGATGAGTAAGCCTTGAGTCAATCGAGTCATAAGTCTTAATGATGCAAATTAAAGATCGTGAGAGATAATTTGGAGAGAATGACATGAAGAAAAGGAACACGCTGATAACATGAGGTTTAGGTAGAGAAATGTGAAGATGTGTGGGAGAGGAAGGAAGAAGAGTTAATATGAAGAAAACTCTAATATTTTAATACATCTCCATTGAAGAAAAAGCGAGTTGTTTATTATTGTTGAGATATTAGTTTTTTTTAGAAACGGTGGGATGGACCTCCTTAGAGGACCATCCAAAAAATATATTATAAATAAATAAAATAATAATTACACCTGCCAGGATTCAAGGAGGGCTACGTTATGCCCAAGTACATTTTCAGAATAGAATCTCGACCCCTCCAAAATCACATAGTTTCTACCCAGCCAGAGGCACCAAATTGTTGCACAAATCTTCGATCTCCCATTTACTGAGATCGACCAACTTCTGCATGAGTCCCAGAAGATGTCCTTGTTACTCCAATCTAGACATGTGATTGCTGCATTACTCCAAACTTCCACTGAACCAGGGCATTTAAAGAATAAGTGATCCACATCTTCAGACAATTCACCACACATACTGCATATCTCTGCAGTCCCGAGGAAGAGCCTTGCTCTTCTAGCTGCCGTCAACACCCGCTCCCTCCTCAGTAACTAGAGAAAAACCTTTATCCTAGATGGGATCTTCCAAGACCATATCATTGCAAAGTCTCTCGAGACCACAGTCTCCACATTGGAAGGCTGGGCCACCAAAGCCCCATAAGCCTTTCGCACCGAGAAGAGGACATCTCGCCAACCCCGTGAGTCCCTTCCCTCCGTTGGACAGACCCGGTTGGACAACCGGTCAGACAGACACAGAAAATCGTCAGCTCTCTGATCCGACAGCTCGGCCACAAAGATATGTTCCATGATCCGTTCGCCCACACATCTGCTACACTGATGTCCTTATCTGAAGCCAACACATATAGTCTCGGGTAAAGGTTGCAGAGAGCACCACCATCCGTCCGGTTGTCTCTCCAGAAGCGAAAGCTACGCCCATCACCAAGCAAAGGCCGCAAGTGTCCCGACAAATTCGACAAGGCAGAGCAAATTCCTCTCCAGAACGTAGTTGTCGACCCCCCACCGACCGCGTGGACCGCTAGGTTGGAAGAAACACTGTAGATCGACATGATCAGAGTGGAGCGTAGGTTAGCTCCAGGACCCCAAATCTTTAGTGCCCACTTTGCCAACAACGCCTTATTCATAACCCCCAGCTTCAGAATACCCATGCCACCCTTTGAGATATTAGTTATCTTTTTATTATTCTATGTATTTCCTTTTCTTTCAATCTATATTATGCAATAGTCCCAATCATGATTCTCCTCTATATAAGAGAACCCTAGGGCCTCATAAATAAAGTCATTCTTTTCTCTCCACATGGTAGCGGAGCAACGGTACTAAACAAGAGTTCTCATACCTCGTACCCTAACTCCATTTGTCGTCCTTCCTGCCTCTCTCTCCTATGTGCACCACAAGCGAGTTGCTGCCCTGCGGAACACTGCCGAAGGTCCTAATGGTGGTGTCGTTGGTTGCAGTTTCGTTGTCAGCCCTCTCTGAGGGCTCTTGTGTTGCCAATAGCCCCCCTCCCCCCGTAAGGATCCATCACCGTTGCACAACCATATTAGTGGCTCTATCACTGCTACCCAGGCCCATGATTAACTCCCTTGTTGCCGCTCAGGACCCTAGTGGGCTTGCCTCTCCATCACAGCCCATCGTCAAGTCGTCGTGAACCCCTTTAGCACATTTTCGTGTTTAATGACCCTTTTTCGGTCTGCTTTTTATCGGAAAAGGGTGATTTCAGACCTCTAGAACATGTCTCAAGCCCTTGTACGGAATTCAGATTGAAGAGGATGGTTGTATGAGTCTACATGCACAACTAATCCTCTATATGATCGTGTAAAATAGCTCCGGATGGTCTACTACCCTAGTCGATTTATGTTTCAAACCCTTTTCTTCATCATGACAGAGAACAAGGGTGATGTCTTCTCTTCATCTGGTATCTCCAAGGGCCCAGCTCGCATCATATAGATGGATGGGACCAACTATGAGTTGTTGTCCATGTTGTTCTTAACCCTCATGTAGTGCAATAACAACGAGGACATTCTGAAACAGCAAAAGCTGATGGATAAGACCGGAGAGAATGCTTCATGAAAGCAGGATTATGTGTATGCACATATTTGTCTCTCTAGGACTCTCGTCATGGAAATTGCTAACGATATCGTGAACCAACCCGCAGCTAAGGCGATGTGGGATATCCTGACAGCCACATATGGAAAGAGAAGAATGAGGCTAGGATTCTTCAGTTGCAGTTTAACATCAACATGACTAAGAAAATGGCTGTCCTCTGCATAGTTTCTACTCTTCGCTTTGTGGTATACTCGAGAAGCTTCACAGATTCATGCCAGTGACCGCATCTACTGAGTAGCAGACGGCGTACAGGAACTCCATGATGGTTGGAGCTTTCTTGGCTATTTTAGACACTTGAGTACAAGGCAGCACACACAGCTTCTTGCCAATGCAATTATACCTTACATGGAGGGAGCATACAGTTGTCTCAACAAGATCATTGTCCCACCACTTGCCACCATACAAACCTCCTCAGTGATAGTCGCATCTAGCAATAGGAGAGGTTCAACTCAGTTCAGAGGACATGGTCCCTGTGGCAAAGGAGGTGAACGTCAGCGTGGTCCATGCACCTATTGTCGCCGTCCTAGTCATTCAGAGGATACATTCTATCAAGAGCATAAATATCCCACTTCTGCTCGTGTAGTCGAGCAATCATAGCCTCCTGACAATTCGACCCCTTTTATAGATTCATGACTAGATGACATTGTCTCCCGTCTGAGGGAGATAATGACTCATGTTCCCAACACCACTACATGTTCCCCAGATGTTGCAGCCTTTATTAGAGGATCTCCGAGCTCCTCATGTATAATCTACTTTTACCAGTTGTATCAGGGTAGATATGACAAAGTGGATCATGGACTCTGGTGCTTCCCACCATCTGTGTGGAGACAACACAGTTCAGTTCATACAGACATGTACCCCCTGGAAGATCGGTCGTCATTGCAAATGGAGCTCACTTACATCTTACATGACATAGGGATGTTTATTTAACACCATCCATGCGCTAACAGACTGTGCTACATGCACGTAATTTTGAGATGAATTTACTTTCTATTGGTCATATCACTAAGGATATGCATTGTCCTGCCATTTTTTACACCTCTTCTCCTATACTTCAAGACATACTCATGAGCATGGTGATTGGATGCGGTCATGAGCAGAGGAGGCTCTACAGACTTGTCCAATCTCCATATGTTGGTGCCTAAATTGTTTCTACTAGATCAATCTCACTATACATATGGCATCTTTGATCTGGTTACCTTCCTTTGCAGAAGTTATGTCATGTCCTCCAACATATCTCCATGTGTTCTACCTTCCACTGCAAGGCATGCCAGCTTGGGATCCCAATCGTGTTCCTGATCACCTGGGTCACAAGTTTTATCATATAGTTGTGGATGATTTTTCTAGACTATTTTGGGTTTTTCTTTCGAAACACAAATTTGAAGTCGGGTCTGTCATTAAATCTTTCATTATTGAAATAAAGAATATTTTCTCTGTTATTATTAAGTTTATTTGCTCCGACAATGCCTTAGAGCTCTGCACATTACAACTTTATGAGTTCTTCAGGTTTCTGGGCATCATACACCAGACCTTGTGTGCTTAAACTTCTCAGTGGAACGTATTATCGAACACAAACACTATCACTTACTTGATGTAACCAGGATACTTTAGATCTAGAGTTGTGTCTTTGTAGGATGATGCAGTTCACACTGCTTGCCACTTGATTAACCATATGTCATCTTCTGTTTTAGGAGAGAAAGTTCCTTTTTAGATTGTGTTTCCTAAGAGGAACATGTTCTCCCTTATACCCCGAGTGTTTGCTCTATCACCTTTGTTCATCACTGAATCCTGGTTGTGATAAGCTCTTCTGTAAAACTGTCAAGTGTGTCATTGTGGGCTACTCTCGTATCCAAACGGGGTATCGTTGCTTCGACCATGTTAAACGGAAGTACTATGTAAGTGCTAACGGTGCCTTTTTTGAGTTTGTTATGTATTTCTCTCATATAGGTAACAAGTTGACTTCGTCTGACTCTTGAATGAGGTATATGGGCCTCCTCCTATGACACCACTACCTCCACTACCACCACCTGCTTATGTGGCTCCTCCACCACCACCTAGTACATTGGCCCACTCGTTGCCACATTTCTATGTTTGCAGGCCTCACATGGTTCCCCCTGCTCATGGACCTTCCTCATCATCCAACATGCCCTAGGGTTGTACTGAGCACATTTTTTCTACTGATGGCGTTAGTGATTTTATCCATGCAGCAAGATACTTTACAGGAGGAGCAGGTGCCCTCTTAGGAGGCCAGTTTACAGGTTGAAGAGGCAGGTGATCATGATGTGCTTATTGCTCTACAGATGCAGAGACGTACATGTGCTGCTTATCATCATATAATCCATGTTTCTTTAGGGTAACTCTCATAGGATTTCAAAAGGTTTATCGTGGGGTTGTCAACCGTGGAGATATCACGAACATACCATGAAGCGATACAGGACAGTCACTGGTGTCTTGTCATGGAAGAGAAGATGGTCCCATTACAATTATGTGGCACGTGGAGTATTGTTACAGCTCCTAAAGGAGCATCTGTCATGGGATGTAAGTAAGTATTCATGAAGAAGCGTCGAATTGATGGCAATGTGGATCACTATAAAGCGAGGCTTGTAGCTCACGGGTTCACCCAAACATATAGGGTGGACTATCATGATACTTTCTCTCTAGTGGCTGACCATGTTCTTGATTCGATGTGGAGACGGGGTATGTTTGTTATACCTTTCATGAGTTGTTTAAAAATAACTAATTCATGGGGCAGTTGGAGTATTACATGAGGGACTGTAATAAATCCGAGTATTGTGGAGTTATGAAGGTGTGGCAAGGGCACATATTGTATTTTCTGGTTTGTGCTTTTTGGCAACTATCTGGCATTGGGTGTATTGGGACCTAAAAATATTCTGCGATGAACGTACATGAAAATGTTCTTTGGATTTGCCAAAAATCTTTGGAATCCATTTATTTCTCTCACTACGAATACTTCTCTTTATTGCAATGACATGACTAGCCCCTATATCAGCTTGATATGAATAATGTGTTTCTGTATGGTGACTTGTAGGAGGAACTCTACATGCAGCAGCCATCAGGGTCTACTGCTGCAGGAGAGTGTCATATGGTCTGTAGACTTCATAGGGATATCTATGGCCTTAAGCAGAGTCCAAGAGCATGATTTCAGAAACTCTCGAACTTGATAGAATGATAAGGGTTTATGAGATTGGCTATAGATCATTCATTGTTCGTTCATAGGATTCAGAGTGGTATAGTTGCTATACTAGTTTACGTTGATAATATCATGCTATAGGAGATGATGTGCAGGGAGTTCGTCCAGTTAAAGATTTCCTTGGTCAGTAGTTTGTAACCAAGGACCTTGACGATCTAAGTTACTTCACTGGACTTGAGTTCGCTAGGAATCAGTGAAGTCTTGTTATGACCCAGAAGAAGTACCTTATAGATCATCTCTCTGAGATAGGTATGACAGATTGCAAACCTGCCACTACTCCCATGGACCCAAGCATAAAGTTGTATGATGATGACAGGGAGGAGGTGGACACGAGGAGATACATAGAGCTCGTTGGGAAATCCTATATGTGGCAATATCCAGGCTAGATATATCCTTTGCAATGATCGGAGTGAGCCAGTTTATGGAGCAGCCTAGACATGCACATATGGATGTAGTCGATATAACTCTGGGGTATCGGAAGATCTCTCCTGATACTGGTCTTTTATTTAGCAGAGGAACATCACTTGCAGTTACAACATGTGCATATGCATATTACGCAAGATTTCCCAAGGACAAAAAGTCTACCTCTGATTTTGTTGTATCCATATGGAGCTCTTTGGTCTCATGGAAGAGCAAGAAGGAAATTGTGGTCACCAAATCGAGTGTAGTGCCCGATTATAAAACCATGGCACAATGGAGTACAAAGATGATATTGGTCAGATCCGTTCTAGCTGACCTTGTTATTGATGTGCCTCTTCCCATGCATCTCCAATGCGACAACCGGACTTCTCTTTTGAATCATTATCAACAATACATCTGTTGCATCTCCACACCTGGTTTTCTAGTCTGATTCTGCAATTTTGGCCTGATTTCGTAGCCTTTTTTCCTGATTTTGGTCTAAAAAGCGGCAAAATCAGACCGTTTTGATCTCTTTACACCAACAATTGATTAGGGTTGGTTGTGGTATGAGTCTATGCCCACACCGGCCCTTTTCATGTTTGTATAGATGCTTTACGATCTGTCTAAGGTCCTAGTTATTTGTCTGCGATGTCAGAAAGCAGAGTTGATACACCCTGGAGAATAGTTCTTAGGAGGATGTCTTACATCACCTTTAATGTGGGTTGACTTAGGATATCATTGGCTATCTCAATAGAGACAGTACCAGATAGCCATACCTTGGCATACGCATCATCTGCCTCCCATGAGGCATGGGTTCCAGTCTTGTCCACCAGCTCATCGTGTGTCAAAATATACTTCTTACCATGGTTCTGCAGTAGATTCATGAAGTGCATCACCCACAACTCGTAGTTTGTGCCGTCCATCTTGATAATAGGTGAATGAGTCGAAGACATTGCAATTTCAGCATGATATCTTCACAACCAAATATAGTGATCATCCTCTTCATGCCATGTGCACATCTCTAAGGGGTATGTTTGAGCGACTCCATAGCTACATACCTCTGGCGTCTCATCAGAGCTGCATAAGTTTTGTAGGGATTATGTCATAATAGGGGTGTTTCCAGCTACTCTTAACACAAAATATGACTCATCTCGCTCTCAACTTCTCACAGATTCTACTATACCATCTATGGAGGAAGTGTACCGCAGGCTGAGCAGACTAAGTATCTCCTCTGCCACGTCTTCTAAAACATCGTCGGCTATGGCAGCTTCCCGTGGTAGAGGTGGATCGTCTCCATTTAGACTCTTAGAGGATGAGGTACACGTGGCAGACGAGGTACATGCACATTTCAACCTTGTTCATACTGTCACTGATCAAGTCACTCGAAGAACATGTGTTACTCCAGCATACTTTCCACCATCAGCTCGTGCTGTTGAGCAGGTTCAGCCCGCTCATGATTTCTCTGATCAGCATTATGATGACTCCGTTGCCCATTTGAGAAAGATTATGCAACCAGTCGTTGGATCTTCTAGTATTGGTCCATCAGACATTGTTGCTTCTGCCTCTACAAGTACGCCAGGTATTACACATGCATTTATCGGTCGCACTAGACCATATCCCTCAGAATGGAAAATGGACCTGGAGTGTTTCATCATCTCTGTGGAGATTGCTTACAATTTCGTACCAATAGTCATGCACAGCCAGGTAGATCAATGATTATTGCTGACATGAGTTATGACCGCCAGCTCACTAGGACAAGATAGACTCCACTCACCGATCTCAAGAATATATATTGGCGGTGGTCTTTGTGATTGATTGACCAATTACATGACCCCTCTTTGAAGTGAGGATGTAGAGGACTATGAGGAAAGAAGAGCCATGAACGTCATCCTATTTGACATCAACCCACAAACTCAAAGCAGATTTTTCCCTTCACCCTAATCGCCCTAACTATCTGATTACTCCCCTATTATCTGATAGGGGGAGGTTCATTTGACTCCCTCCATGCATCTAAAGAACATTCTTCATGCTCCTGCCTTTTCAATGAATTTACTATCTATAAGTCATATAACATAAGATTTACATTATATTTTACCCTAGTTCCCTTATTTTTTAGGATATATATACAGGAAGTGTGATTGGATGTGGTCGTGAGCATGGAGGGCTATACAGGTTGACCCAGTCTCCTTGTGTTGGTGCCACTTCTCTTTCTACCGATTCGATTTCTCCATATACATGGCATCTCAGTTTTGATCATCTTTTGCTGCAAGTCCGGATTCCAGTGTGAACAATGTCAACTTGGAAAGTGTCATCGATCTAGCTTCCAAGTCATCAAGGTTGTAGGAGTCAGAGCCTGTTTGAGTTGTTTCACCTTGATATGTGGGGTTCGCTTTACAGTCACGTGGCATGCGAAGCAGGTTGCCAACACAAGGAACACACGGGTGTAGCAGGTTTTATATTTATTGCTAAATAATGTGTAGTTGTTGTATATATAAATGCATGATATTATTGAGTGCTTTGTGGTTTTTCTATAATCTAATCTTTATTATTTTTAAATTTATTTTTATTCTTTTAATTTTTTATTTTTAATTTCTTTTTTATATTTTTCCGATTTTTGATTTCTTTTCTTTTTAATATATAATAAAAGTATATATAACTATAAGTAATAATGTATATAATTTAGGGTATACACGTATAATATATATAATAAATATATAAAATTAGTAAATACAAATCAAAACATTTTTTATTTATTAATGATTTAAAATAATTTTAGGGTATTTATAATAATTAATAATTAATATTAACTATATATAATAATATGTGTGTAATAACAAATAGGGCATTCTTTTATAAATATAGCTATATATAGTCAAAATTTACAAAATAAAAATATTTTTGTGATTTCTAAATATTCTTCTATTTTTATAAATTTTTGGTGATTTTTATTAATTTGTTTTATATATTTTAAAAATCTAAAATATCCCAAATCAGGTAATAATTAAATAAGGTGAACTGTTTTAGAATTAAAAATAATAAATACGTCCAAATTTGTCAAAACTAATTCTTATATGTAGAAAACTTTTTTTGGAGATTTTTGAAATTATTTTATATTTTTTTAGTTTTAGAGAGATTTTTGTTTTTCTTTTATTTTTTATGCCTTTTGGTCTGTATTGATAAATACAAAAATAAATAATATCCAATTTTTGGAATTTTTAAATGGAGTTTTATAATTTTTTGTATTTTTAAGGAAAACAGGGAATAAATGTGCTCTTTTTTATTTTTAATAAATGGAAAAATATGTGAAAATGCTAAAAAATGGTGTGAACACGGATTAAATCAAGCCTTTTCTATAAATTTTCCATAATTTTCGAGCACATGAGTATTTAATCCAAAATAAAATGCATAAAAATAATTACACAGTTTTGGCAAGAGTATAGTGTAATATAAATAA
Organism: Ottelia alismoides; assembly: GCA_037367405.1. NCBI lineage: Eukaryota > Viridiplantae > Streptophyta > Magnoliopsida > Alismatales > Hydrocharitaceae > Ottelia > Ottelia alismoides. Next base: position 880,235 of record JAZKJV010011305.1, read on the forward strand.
AGTTAGGGTTTGCAATGCAAAATACCCAAAGTTTTGAACTGAACTTACAAATTTTTATACTAAAATGAAATAAAAATAACTGCAGGGGTATGTCTACAAAATGGCCGACTCACATGGTGGGCCACATGAGCTGAGCTGACAATGACCTAAAAGCAATATACCATAAGTACAAGGGTTCTCTTGCAAATTTTACACAAACTATAAAGCATCTTTAAATAATTACATGACTAAAAAGAAAATAAAATAGATGTAGGGGTGTGATAACAAGTATCTTACGAGGGTCTAAAATAATATCCTCACAGAGAGTGAAGATAAAATGTCGCTGAGGCGACCACTCACGAGATCCTAGGTTGATCAACAATCAACCCACACAATGTAAAGATAAAACAATGCAAGCAAGTGCGAATCAAAATTTATTATAACCCTACAATAGGTGTAAAGTGGACAAGTAAGGTAGGGCGTCGAACATAGGGAGAACAGGGGATAAACAACAATAATTGAATAAAAAAGACAATAAGTATTTTTGGGTTTTTGAAGATTTTTATATTTTTGTGGGTTTTAAATTTTTAGAATTTTTGTTTTGATAATTTTTTTAGATTTTATATTTTATATTTTTTATTTTCTTTTTAAATTTTCTAATATTTAATTTTTTTATAATAATTACAATACTAATATATGTAAATATAGTTATATATGAGGACGGGTAATTTTATATTTATGGATATAGCTATAAATACTCAAAAATCAATAAATAGCATATTTTATCTTTTTATATTTTTCTTTATTTTTGTTTTTTCTTATATTTTTTAGTAATTCTTTTGTATTTTAATTGAATTAATATGATAAAATAATGACTAGAATAAATTGGTTGAATTGTTTTGGAATTTAAGAATAGTTAAAATCTCAAAATATTCCAAAACTATTTTTACTATATAATAATATGATAGATAAAATTTGGGAACAAAAACAAATATTATTGGATTTTTAGAGATATTTTTATAAGTTTTATAATAAATTTGTAATTTTTATTTTTTTAGTGATTTTCTTTCTCTATTTTAAGAATTTTTGGTCTGTAGTTGCAAAATAGGATATTAAACAAAATATAATTTTTTGGATTTTTTCAAAATATTTTTATATTTAATTGTATTTTTATAGTATAGACTAGATAAAATAGCTTTGTTTTTTATTTTTAGTAATTAGAAAAGTAGGATAAAATTTCATAATAAAATATATGTAATATAATGATATATAAGGAATTTATCCTAATTTTCTACGATTTTTTAGGACACAGGAACTATTTTTTTTTTAAAAAATAAAATCTACAAAAGAAAATACAACCAGACAAGGGCATTTGTGTAAATATTTAAAGTTCAGGTACTATTCTCGAATACATCAGAGAAGTACACGACCAAAAATGCAAATTTCCTAGATAATTCTAATAATATATACTCGAATAGGTATTTTTGCAATTATAACAAAGTTTGGGAGGTGGGAGGACAGATGTAAAATTTCTAGGAAATATTACTCTAATATTCCAAAAATGTGGACTAACATGAAATATAAATTACCTAAGGGCCTAGGTGTGAAATACTCAATCATCTCACATGCACAAGCATGTGAAGTGATGTGGATTGGACCTACATACAAATATGAGAAGTATAGTGAGTGAAATGTAAATTATCCAAAATATTTAATGCTAAAGACGGAAGTTTAAATACTAAAAATAAATTATAAAATGTGGGGGTATATGGCAAAATTACCACCTCAACGTGATCGGACGGTGGATGCCTCACCACTTATCCACGCGACGATGATCTAATGCGGGATCAAACGGTTGGATTAGATGGATATCTAGCGATTGCTGGAAGACCTGGAATGCGCCCTTAATCGAACAGCCACGGAGCCACCTGGATGAACTGAGAAGAATGTTCTCCCAAGTGAGCTTCAATCGACGAGATCTCGCATCTCCGGTGGAGTCCTAGGTAGCTGGAAGTCGCTATACGTTCGTCACACCACTCCATAGTTGATGGACACCTCAAATGGGTCCAGAGCTCATCGAATGAGCCTGGAGAAGCTAATCGCTTAGAGGTGTCCTCATGCCTCGAACACCCCTAGAAGGGTGGTTTTTATCTTTGTTTTCTGCAGGGTTAGTACGCAGGACCAAAAACGAAGCCGTCGATGGCTTCAGGTGGTGGAAATGAGCAAGAAGAGGTGGGGCGGCGTTCTCTGATGATGCGGCAGAGGAGGAGAACAGATCTACTAATCTGAGCAAGATCACAGGGTACGGAGGTGCTTAGCGTATAGAGTAGTGATAGGGCAAGGAAATGAAGGTGGTCAGCAGGCAGAGGAAAGATTGGATCACATAGAGGAGGTTCGCTGGAGCTCAGCTCCGACGAAATACGAATTGGATTTTAATGAAAAAGAAATAAAATTAACCAGAAATAAAACCTAACTTACGCTATTGCTAACCCTAGGAATTTAAAATTCAAGGAAATAGATGCTTAACTGCCCAGAAGGTTGGGAGCGGAGCTCACGGTGGAGTTGTCGATGAGCTCGGATCTGCAACCTAGGGTCTTGTTCCTCCATGCCAAAGATGCCTCAGCCTTCCTTTCAAGGATTTTGAGGGGTTAAGGGAGATCAAGTTTGAATGAGGTCCGATGGAGGGCTTTCGTACAAGGGGATCTTTGATCGAGGTTCGTGATCGACACAACGATCCATTGATCGAGGCGAGATGCTATCATGAAAGACCAATGACCGAGAAACAAAAGTCAAAGAGGAATCGAGTTGAAAGTATGCAATGATCGATGGGGAAATTTTGAGGAACCTGGGGTTACATCAAGTTTGATAGGCCTAGGATGCAAGAGGGGCCAGTTGACCGACGGATCAACCAAGGCCGACCCCTCATTGGGCCACGTAGGCCATTAGGCGATAAAATAGGAAGAAAAGAGTAAAAAAACTAAAACTAAAATAATAAATAATTTAACTAAATAAAACTTGAAACATAAAAATTATTTATTATTTTATGTAGTATTTTAATCGATTTTTATTTATTTTTTTGAGTTAATTTATTAGGTGTTAATTTTTACAAGTGCAAATATAAGTATTTATTTTTACATATTTAATGTGTATTTTATTTTTATTTTGCATTTTGGATTTTTAATTATTTTATACACATATTTTATATATTTATAATTTATTAAACACACTTAAATATATTTTTAATATATTTTTATGAAGTTATGTATACACTTAAATAAATAGGTGTATTTATTATATAGGTATATGTATAAGTAATTCATCTATGTGATTTATTTTATTGTATTTTAAATGGTTTTATTTTATTCTAATTATGTACATATACTATAAATAGTATTTGAAAAATTATAAAATTATAAAATACAAAGAATAAATAAAATGAACATTTTATTCAGGTATAATGTACAATAGGGGTCCAAAACCTAACTTCTGCATCTTAATTCCAAATTAAATAAAACACCATCATTAAATATCTAATAAAAAGTTATATACAATTAAAGTGATTTTGATGCATTTTGAGTTCATATGGAGAAGATATAGATTTGGGAAGTTGGGATTTTGAAATTTTATTTTAAGTGTAGAAGATACAATATGCATTATTTTTGTGTGAAATAAATTTTAAAATTTTCTACGTATTTTTATCTACAACTTTTATGTACAAAGTTTATTGATGTGAAGTATAAATAATAAATAATAAAATATGTCCCAAAAGTCAATTATTTGGCAAAATAACTTAGGATTTTTATTGCGTTTTGTCCTTATCTCCCCCTACTTTATTCGTTGTCGGCCCAGTCATCATGATGCCTAGGTCTCAGGGTTTAGGGTCATTCAATACCTTTGGTATTTCATCTCTTTTTCTTTTCTTATCTTTATTCTTATATTTTGGCTTTAAATATAGTATTTTATATAATATTTATACAATAAATAATAGATGTTATTTTCTACAAAATAATTCTATTTACATGCATTTAGCTCGGGTTTAAAGGCCAAAATGAAAGACTAAAGGTGATGAAATGGAGATTCATCAGGGTGGTGATGCAATTACCCCCAAAATAGCGCGTGTTCGGACAATGCAGATGATTGTACTTGGACACTTGCCGACTCCTCATCGCTTGATAACGCTTCATCAATGGAGTACTAGGATTAGATCTGAGGACGGATCTGACGATGCTGAAGGGGCTCTATCTGATGGATGTTGCTTGCCTGAAGCACGATTCCTGATCTAACGATGGTGAAGGGGCCTGGACGAATACGATTGAAGTCCCTCCTGGGTAAACTTCACTTGGTTGGATCTCCGACGTCCAGCTACCTAGAGAGCTCCCAAGAGGCTCAAAATGGTCCAGGATTGGACCCGCGGCTGCTGAAGGTCTTAACAGAGTCCAAGACCCACTGATGGGGTCATGACGAGACATGGAAGCTGGAGCACCTCAAGACCTTTTTCTTGATGATTTCAAGCCTCAGATGGGCCCTTCAGGATGTGGGACCTACATAAAGAGATTGGGAAGGCTCAGTTGGAGCATCCTGGATATTATTCGTGGAAGGGGTAGATGAAAATGAGAGACTGAGGGTGAGTTCAAGCGAAGGCGGCGGAGAAGACCTCAATACTTCGATCCAGAAGGAATCGAAGGGGACGTGCGACATAGGAAAGTGAAGAAATGAAAGGGGAATATGAGGCATCTATTGGAGAGCCGGCATGGCGTGGGTAAACGGTGGTACAGAGCATCGGAGCTCTAGAGCTCCGATGAACTACTACTAACCTAAATATATACTCAAATAGAAAAGAAATGCAATAACTAAAAGCTAAATTGACTGAGGGGATTAAAAGTTACATAGAAAGTGATTAAAAGCAACTCGACTTGACCTGGGGGTCAAGGAGCAGGAACCTCGCCGAAGAAGCTCTATCGAGGTGGTGGATCATGCCTCCTATGTGATGAGCGTCAAATTTGCCTCTTTAATAATCTAAAATTGTCATAGTATAGGAGGCAAATTCGGTCAGTCAAAAACCACAATCTTTGAATGTTGTGGAGTATTTTTTTACTTGGTAAGTGTACCAAGGTCGAACATAGGGAACATAGATTTTTAGTTGCGTGGTCTTAAATCAAATTAAATAATTATAGTTATGCTCGATTAATTTCTGTATGAGGAAAATATAATACAAATGCAAGAAAAATAAACAGAGAAGATTATGCCCAGGATTTGTGAAGTATTCAATTCAATTCTCAATGGAATCTATTAATTAATTCTCGAAAGATAATCACAAATCGAATGATGCCCAGAAAATTTGTCAACTCCAAGTTACAAGAAAAGAGATTAATCAGTGAATAATCCTGTCAAAAGTTTCATGTAAAATGCTCTCAAAATTAATCATCGATCAGAAAGTTAAATAAATTGATCCTCGATTTGTCCCCTGTAAATATTAAATTTTTGGGAATAATCAACAATAAGCACAAGGGGTTGATCAAATTAAAATACTCAACCGAACTCCTACAAAAGATTTATCAATAATTTCTCAAGCAACACGTGGCATAGGTATGTCAAAATTAGCCTGCATGTGTCAACAAAAGTCTTCAAATAATAATTATCAATAAACCACCTCAGATCTGTTCACAAACTATGCTAAATTGTAGAGCATGAAAATATCTTCAAATTGACATATTATATGCTAAAATCGGAGAAGAAGATATGCTCAATTGAAATGGCAGGGACTAAAATGTAAATAAAATAAAATTTTCCTTGCAAAAAGGCCCCTAGGAGGACTTATCCGTAATTTATAAAAACTTGAGAGGCCCTTTTGTATTACCCACGGCAGGGTTATATATGCAATTTCAAAAACTTGCAGGGGCTCCGATGCAATTTTTCCAACTCGCACGTACTTTACACGTGCGCCCAGGAGGCTCGGGTGACGGGGCTGCTGGCTCGGGTGGCCGAGCCTGTGGTTTGTTCCGGGCCTGAGGTTCGGATCCCGAACTAGAGGCTCGGTGGGGGCACCTCAGGCTTGGGACCGAGGCTAAGATTCGGCTTCAGAGGCGGAGGCTCGGGAGAGTCTGAGTCTCAGACCGGGGCCTAGGCTCGTCTGCTGACGTGGCGGTGCTGGAGCCATCGGATCAAGGGGTTGAGCCCCTGATCCGACGGTGGCTAAAAGGGGGCGCTGGGCGGAGGGCTGCGTGTTGGAGGATGGCGGCCTGAGGAGGTGCGCCAGCGCGCGGAGGCACGAGCGCGGGCGGCGTCGCTCAATGGCGAGGCAACAGTGGGGCCGCTGGGCGGGGGTCTGGCTGCGTGATGTGATGCGCACATGCGGAGGAGGGCGCACCGGAGCGGAGATGGGTTCGGCTGAGGAGGCGAGGGCTGAAGGCGTCGACGATTGGGGAATATCCCTGCGGCGGAGAGGCGAAGGCAGAGGGGCGGGCTGGTGATGGCCGAAGCGGAGGCGATGCGGAGGCGCCGCACGGGCGACAAGGGCGGTGGTGGTGAAGCTGCGACTTGGCCGACACACGGCCAAGATGCTGACGTACGGACGGGCTGAGGTCGTATCACGTACGGTCCTCCGGGATGGCAGAGATATGGAGGAGCGAAGACTTCTCTTCTTCCTGCAAGTGATTAAGGCGTAACAAAGGAAAAAAAGGGGCGGAGCCACGTGCTACAAGGAGGAAAGGCAACCGAGCTCTGGCATGTGCGAGGCCGGAGAGGAGGGAGACTCGGGAGGTCGAATGGAAGATGGAAAGGACTGGGAATGGGTGTGATGTGTCGTAGCAGAGGAAGTCACCTGAAGGAGGGGCTCGCCTGCAGGTCGGAGGTCTTTGACAGGTCTTCACTTTGAGGCTCCGGCGGAGGAAGCTGGAGCTGAGCAGCTACTGCATATTATGCAGATGCCATGACAAGATGCAGGAGCAACTTGGATCACGCCAAAACCTGGGGCTCGGCGAAGTAGTCCTGGAGCTGTCACCTCCGAGAAATGTCCAGGACCGAACTCAAGGGTTGGGAAGAATGCGGATGGGGTTGATGGCTTGTGAGGGGGGAGGTTTTATAGGCGGGGGTCGAGGAACGGCTGCAGTGGAGGCGGTGGACCCTTGTAACGGTCGGAGGTAGTGGAGGAGGCGACGGTTATGAGGAAGGAGGAGGAACGACAGGGGGTGGATGCGACTGGTAACGGCTGGAGGTAGAAGAAGAGGGTCAAGTACGTAGCACATGACCCGGGAAAGGCCTGGAGAGAGAGTGTGAGGCGGGGTGCCACGTGGCACACCCTAGAGCTGTCACGTGGCACCAAAAAAATTTCAGATTTTTGGAGGGGAAAAAGAGATAGAAGATTACCTCGGATCGAAAAATTTCCTTCACGAAAGTTGTTTATCTCGACGAGATCTACAACTTTCATGAAGGACCCATGAGCAAAATAGGTCACCTGTGCGAAGTGGTATTTTTAGCGGTTCTCCATGTATATAGAAAACCGATTTTTTTTGTTTTGTAATTTTTTTTGGTGGTTTTAAAAAGGATAAAAAAATCTAAAAAAATATGATAAAATATAAGAAAATCATTTACACACTAATCTAATTTTTTTGGATTTTTAATAGATAAGAAAATAGGGAAATAAAATAGGAGTAAGAAACACACAACTTTTGTACAGACCGACAACAAACACTTTAACTTGGTCAGCTTCTTTGATCTCAGTTTTGATCTGGATTTGGATTTTTGCGTCGCTTAATACAACTTTCCTCAAAGAACACAAATGATGAAGAAATAAAATTAAAAGAGTTAATTAAGGACCTAAAAACCTAGGTCAAAAACAGCAAGAAGTCAAAATGCGCAAAAGAGGCCCAAAACCCAACTTTCACATATGAACTCCGAATTTTACGAAATTGGTCTTGTTTTGAAGGTATTTGAAAATGGAGTACTTTAAAAGTGAGTAGACCAAAATTGGACACTGTATGTGAGAGATATGCTCATTTTAGTCCGTCAGATGTGAAATTAGACTTTGGGATTATTTGAAAGTTATTGGGGTAGTAATTTTTTTGTATTTTTTATTTAATAAGGTTAGTAATGTCTACACAATGGAGGTACTTTTGGGTCAATCAGAGTTAGGAAGAAGTAACTAGAAATAAGAGAATTAGCGGCTTTTTGGGCTAATTTACACTTGGGATTTTTAATCCAATTTATGAATGATGAAATGCAACTATTATTTACACATGCATGATGGCTAATAATGCTCTATTAATGATTAATTATAAGTGGATGATGGGAGATAGAGCCTAAAAGATCAATTTTAACATGATGAATACGAGTTTCATCATACCCCTATACTCAGACCATGCTCGTCCCCGAGCATGTATGAATGACTTAGTTGAATACATCCCTGACTGTGCATGTGAATTTTCAAGGCTCAATTCATAGAAGACCCTTAATTTGAGCGACCCTAAAATTTTGGGCTCAACCACGCTTTCATCAAAAGGAATCCAACCTCTCTAATTATCAGACTCTCTTTTTTGTACATATAATATAAAGATATGAACTTAAGTGTACGACATTTCATGAGAGTCGAGTCGGGACATCACTCAAAGTTCCAGTCCCAAAGATCCTCCTATAGACCTAATCCTCAACACTAGGGAATAAGTCTATTCTTGCTTCAGTCAACCGTCTCATTAGTTTGTCAGACTTGAAAGTGTAGATGGACGGCCAGATGATGGAGGGCATAGGATTGTGTTTGATTTTCTCTCCCTTACATTGGAACAAGGTGCCTCTCGAGTGCCTTATTACTCAACACAAGTATATTTTTATTTTGTTGATCAATGTGTCCGTCAAGAGAATTTGGAGTCGTCTGCACTTGTTTTTCTGGGAGTACACCGGGGTGTGTCTCTTTTGAGTATCTAAGATACCTTCGACACCCAGACTTGTATCGCTTACGATGCAGGGCCCTTTTATGGTGTCGGCCCGACTCCTTGATCCTAATTAGCGCTTGGTCCAAGTGGACACTTTAAAAATGTTTGGGAGCGCTTGCCATTGGTGGAAGCTCATTTGGAATTTGACTTTGGATGATAGAGCTTTTCTTGACATTTCTATTTCTTTTTTTGTTGGCTAGCTCCACTGCTTTTACCAAAAGTTGGCACACACTGATCAACAATTTTCATTAAGTTTCATCACACCCTAGCACTTAGATCAATATCAAAAGATAGCATATGAATCTTGTTCACATACTGGCGAGGGTTTTGCTGACACTCAGGTTTTCTGCATCCTTCATTAACTTAATCCCATCCTCGCATATCATCAGATCGGGACTAAACTCAAATCTCCAGTCCTAGTCCCTCAAGTGATATCTCAACTCATCTCGTCGATCATGCAGTTGTGAAAGTGATTGTTCTTATCAAATTCTTTTTTAATGTAGAGATAAAGAGTGCAATATAGCGCTCAATCCTTCAAACTAGGGAAGTGTGGATTATTAAGTTCAAAACCCTAATGACTAAGGCAGGCTAACTTAGAATCTCAAGATCTCAGAAATCAAGTGTCCTAAAAAATCCTCAAGCCTTGAGTGATGGTGAATGTGTCAGGAATATATCGACCAAGGAATGCATGAAATGCAAGACCATGAGTGATGAATTTTTTTTAATGCAAAAGTTTTTTTTTGAAAAACATGTAATATACACACTACTTGTACCCATCCCCGATGTTAGATAAAAACGATTAAAGTACGAGCTATGGATAAAGTAGATAAAATATATACAAACACCCCCCCATACTTAGCTTGTGTTATGTCCCCATGGCACAAAGTGAAATGTTGATATAGCTCGTACTAAGTATAGATGGGTCGACTAAAAGAAGAGAAGTGATGTATAAACAATGAAATCGGTCCCTGAGAATCGGGGATCGAGAGCGGGTAGATGGATATACAGAAGAGTGTAGGTTCCAGAGATGTGTGCTATCTTGGCAGATCAAATTTCTCGTCAAAATCTATGCCCTGAGTGAAGGAGATCTGTTCAACTTGTACTAATTTTTCATTGGATTCGACAAAATGTTTAAGCAGCTGACCGTTGACCATAGATGTTTGCGTGCTATCTGCGGTCTCTGAGATCTCAACACTCCCATTATTGTGTATGTCTCTTACAATGAAGGGTCCCGTCCATTTTGATTTCAATTTCCCTTGGAAAATTTTCAATTTTGCATTAAATAGCCAAACTTTCTGCCCTGGGACAAAGATCTTGATTCGAATGTTCTTATCATGACATCTCTTTACCTTGTCCTTATAAATGGTGCTATTTTCATACACATGGTTTCTAATTTCAGATAGTTCATTCAAATCCATCTCTCGATTCTTCTTTCCTTGGTGACAGTTCCAATTAATCTTTTTGATTGCCCATTCTGATTTATGCACGAGTTCTGCGGGCAAATGGCATGGCTTTCCATATACCATTCAAAACGGGGAGGTGCCCAATGGGGTCTTATAAGCCGTCCGGTAAGCCCATAGAACTTGGTCCAGGAGTTGGGACCAGTTCTTCCTGTCAGGGCGAATGAGCTTCTGTAAAATTCCTTTAACCTCCCTGTTTGACACCTCGGCCATGCCATTGGATTGTGGATGGTAAGGAGTAGCGACACGGTGTTCGATGCCGTATTCCTTAGTCAACTTCTTCACCTCCCGGTTGACAAAGTGGCTTCCCCCATCAGATATTAAAACTTTTGGAATTCCAAACCTCGAAATGATATGATCTTTCAAAAACTTGCAAACAGTTTTGCTATCTGCAGCTCGAGTAGGGATAGCCTCCACCCATCTAGATAAATAATCTACTGCGAGAAGTATATATTCAAATCCTTGACTATTAGGGAATGTGCCCATAAAGTCAATGCCCCATACATCGAATACATCACAGATGATCACTGGTTGCATAGGCATGGCATCTTTGGAACCAATGGTTCCTCCCATTCTCTGACAGACGGGGCACGACCTAACAAAATTGTAAGCATCCTTAAACAAGGTCGGCCAGTAAAATCCACATTGCAATATCTTCTCAGCGGTCCTCTTCCCAGAGTGATGTCCTCCCGCCTCCAAGTTGTGGCATAGATTGAGGATACTTTGGTATTACTCTTGAGGAATACATCTTCTCCATATGCCATCCGGTCCTTCAAAGAAAAGGAATGGATCTTCCCAATGATAGTGTCTCGCTTCAGATATGAGTCGATCGATTTTGTTTCTGGGCCAACCTTGAGGAACTTCATTGGTGACGAGATAATTCACCGTGTCTGCATACCAAGGGAGTGAGTCAATAGCAGAAATTGACTCTTATGGGAAGGTTTCACGGATGGATTCAGATTCCGGAATTTTGTTATGTTCAATCTGTGATAAATGATCAGCCACGACATTCTTAACGCCAGATTTGTCCTTAATCTCCAAATCAAATTCTTGAAGCAGTAGAATCCATCTCAGAAGTCGTGCTTTTGCGTCCTTTTTGGCCATTAAATAGCGAATGGAAGAGTGGTCTGTGTAAACTGTCACCTTAGATCCTACAAGTATTGATCGAAAATTTTCCAAGGCAAAAACCACAGCAAGAATTTCTTTTTCGGTCACAGTATAATTTTTCTGAGAAGGGTCTAAAACTTTGCTTGCGTAGTGAATAGCATACGGGATTCCATCTTTTCGTTGTCCTAATACAGTCCCTACAACGAAATCGGATGCGTCTGTCATGATCTCGAAGGGAAGAGACCAGTCGGGAGCTTGTAGGATGGGAGTCTCAATGATCCTTCTCTTGAGTAATTAGAAGGCTTCTAGACACTTATGATCTACCACGAATTCGGTGTCTTTCCCAAGAAGGTCAGTTAGCGGTCGGGCAATTTTTGAAAATCTTTGATAAATCTCCTGTAAAATCCGACATGCCCTAGAAAAGACTGTACTTGTTTCACATTTGTGGGTGGCTCTAGTTTCTTGATCACATCAACTTTGGCAGGGTCAACCTCCATTCCCTTCTTGGAGATGACATGCTCCAATACAATGCCCTCTTTCACCATGAAATGGCTTTTCTCCCAAGAGAGCACCGGATTCACTTCCCTACACTTTTGGAGGACTCGATCCAAGTGCACTAGACAATCATCGAATGAATCACCATGGATCGAGAAGTCATCCATGAAGACCTCTAGGAAATCCCCAACCATGTCGGCAAATATCGCAATCATGCATCGTTGAAAGGTGCCGGGGGCATTGCAGAGCCCAAAAGGCATTCGCTTGAATGCATATGTGCTGAAAGGACATGTAAAGTAGTCTTTTCCTGATCCTCGGGGGCGATGACTACCTGATTGTAGCCCGAGTACCCGTCTAAGAAACAGAAGTATTCTCTCCCTACCAATCTCTCCAGGATTTGATCAATAAAAGGCAGCGGAAAGTGATCCTTCTTCGTTGCAGCATTCGGGCGCATGTAATCCACACAGACACGCCACGACGTAGGTACCCGTGTCGTAATCTCATCTCCCTCCTCATCGGTGATAATCTGAAGCTCCGACTTTTTCGGGACTACATGCAAAGGTGACACCCATTTGGAGTCGGAGATGGGATATATGAACCCAGCTTCACACCATTTTTTGATCTCAATCTTAACCACTTCCCGTAAGTTTGGATTCAATCTTCGTTGGCATTCACGGGAGGGTTTAGCATTATCTTCCAAGTAAATATGGTGTGAGCACATGGCTGGGTTAATCCCTGGAGATCAGACAATCTCCAGCCTATAGCCTTGCGGTTTTTCTCCAAAACATTAAGCAGGCGGATCTCCTGCTCTTCGATCAGATTTGAGCTGATAATGACCGGAAATTGTCCCTTTTCTCCTGCAAGGAAGGCATACTTAAGTGTAGGGGGTAATGGTTTGAGTTCAGGTAAGTCAATGATGTTTCTTGAATCTGGTCCTCTCAGTGATGTTTCTTATTGTGATGTTGACGCTTGTAGTGTATCAATGTTGGCCACCATCGTGGTTGTATCAGGGATCGGATCGCTAATGATGGAATGTGGTGTGGCAATCGCCGCGTCCGATCTGTTTACCTTAATCAAGGATTGTCCATAAGGAGAATGGACTGACAGGTCCAGAGGGGCCTCTGAGTCTCCTGGAGTATAGGTAGATGCATGAATGAGTTGGCAGACTAAATCATCAACAATTTCCTCCTCAGATGAAGTTGATTCTATCGTAGCGGTTGGATTTTGTCTCCAGGGCCCAACTGTTTCTTCTGTAAATTCAGTCTCAGTTACTGATTTTTCAGACTCGGTGCTCGACTCAGTGTCAGGTCTTTGAAACCTAGTTTGCTGCATTTTAAGTTCAACTTTTCCAAACTGGATTCTCCCAGATGTGTAATCAAATATAGCTCCTGTGGTCCTCAGAAAGGGTCGCCCTAGTATCATCTGGGAATCCTTCCAATTTCTAGGGACATCCATGTCAAGTATTGTGAAATCCACTGGGTAGTTTTGTCCCTCTATGTTGATGACAACATTTCGAATCTCTCCCCTAGGTCTCTTTGTTGATGTATCTGCAAATTGAAGTACATCTATAGATTGCTTAAGAGGACCTAGATTTAGATGCTCAAATAGGGTTGTGGGCATGAGATTGATAAATGATCCATTGTCTAATAATGTTCTTGCAAACTTGATTTCTTTGATGTGGCTAGTGACAAAGTGAGCACCCATGTCTCTTTTCTTTCTTGGGAGCTCATTTTTTATAAGACGAGATGTGGCTACTGAGAGTATGTGTTTCTTTGTTCGGCTAGGAGTTTGTTTGCTGGCCCTATTTGGTGTGCATCTCACCTTCAGGTATTTTCGAAAAGCCGAGACTCTTTCTATCATCTCATCTAGGGACAGAGTGACCTTAATATTTTCCTTACAGATGCGGGCCATCTCTTCATCATTTTTTTGGTTTTTTATGTTTTTCTTCTTTCCTGCCGTAAGAGCACGGGGGAAAGGAATGGACTTGGTATGACCAAGAACATTACTTTTATTGAATGAGAAATTTTTTACAGGACTCGGACTAAAAACAGGGAAATTTCTGGGCAGATGTGGCTGGTGTCTTGGTGGCATTTCTCTATCTGACTCAGACTCAGACTCTCCATTATATCCGGGTGGTATGGGTGGGACTTGTTCTTTCTCCTTCTGTCTTCCTTTGTCAATTCCCCCACGGTTGTGTGAATTGGTGGACACTGGGGCTATGTCTTCATGTTCCTTCGCTCGATCAGGCATGGTTACGGTCCTTCCGCTCTTAAGAGAGATATGATAAGAGTTATTATTCGAGGAGGGCTCAAGTTCAGGTACGGAATAGTCAGAGATTAATACCTGATTGTGTCCAAGGCTATTTGGTTTAGCCTGGACTTGGGCTGGAATCACGGTCTGGGGTGCAGTCACCTCATCTCTCCAATGAGAGAGTCGATTTATGTCGATTCTCATATCATGAAGCTCATCCAGCACTCGCTGGAGTTCTGGAGAGATAGCAGAAGAGGAGGAATCTTGGCCCTGCCTGGCCTGAGGTTGCTGATACTGGCCTTGTTGGCTTTGGCGTTGGTTCTGTTGTGGTTGAGGTTGCGGGTTCTGATAACCCGTGCGATATTGCTGCCTCTGCTGTAGTTGAGGCTGGTAGGTGGGATGGGCTTGCGGTGGATGAGGGTTTGGAGTAGAGTTTTGGCCTGAGCGATTGATCGGTTCCGAATTATAACGGACTCCATTTATCTCCATGACCTGTGGAGGTTCCTCAAAATCAGTCTGAGCGGAGGTTTCATCAGTTTGAGAGGACAAGACTTGGTCTCCACCCCAATGGCTATGTTGCCCTACCCCTTGACCTTGAATGTAGTGAATTTGGTGTATGGGTGCGGGGGGGTGCAATCTTTGATACCTTGTCAGCCAATTCCTCCATTTGTTTAGGCAATTTAGCTAATTTCTCCATATCAGATGATTTATGGATCTCATCCACCTTTTTATAAATCTGCTCAACCATAGTTAGCTTATCAGCTATTATTACCATATCAGCATTGTGGTCGGTTGTCTGATTATTCACCATCTTTTTGGACCCGGCTATGTAAGCCCGGCTAGTGGTTTGTGCACAGCTAGATTCAGCAAGTCTTTCGAACACCTTGTAGACGGTGTCCTCGTGGCGCCCCATGTAGCTTCCTCCGCAGGATGCACTAACCAACCCTTGAGTCTCAGGGTTCAGCCCGCTCACAAGACTTTGGACCAGCATCATTTTACTTATCCCGTGTCCTGGGCATTTCTGTACTAAGTCTGTGAATCTTTCCCAGGTTTCATGAAATGGTTCGCTCGGGTGTTGGGTAAAACTCGTGAGCTTGATCCTCATTTGATTAATTCTACTAACTGGGTAGAATTTCTTTAAAACAGAGTCTTGAATGTGGCCCATGTAGTGACTATTTCTCCTAGATTTTTCAGCCAGTAAGCCGCCTTATCAGTCAAGGCGAAGGGGATAGCTCTCAACCTTATGTAGTCCTGGCTAACCCTAGGGTGGCAGAGGTTAGCACAGACTAACTCGAAGTCGCGGAGGAAGATATATGGTTCTTCATGATTATTTCCTCCGAATTTTGGTATCAGTGCAAGGATATGCGGTTTGTGTTCGAACGCATCCTTAGGGGGGACAGGTCTCAACCAATTATAGTCTTCATCTAATTTCGGGAGATACGTATCTTCCATAGCATCCTCGCCTTGTTGCATTATTGTCAACTGTGTCCTAAGTAGTTCATTGGTTTGTTCGACAGTTGTTATCCTGGCCAAGAGTGCCCGAATAGGGTCATTGTCGTTCTCATCATCCCCAGGGTTCTTCTTTGGAGGCATTATGATTCACCTTCAGAAAGGAAGAGTTCAATGTTAAGTGTCGGAATTGAATGAGGTTTTTGCTAAGGATAAGAGATTCTTTAGCGAAGGAGTGAAAAGAACAAGATGCTAAGACAAGGAGGATGGAGAGAGTCCTCACAAAGCAAACACAAGCCAATTTTCAGGTTCACCACTCAACACATATGAAGGCACGTCAGGGTTCAACCGCTTATCTTTTCAATTTTAATTTAATGACAAGACAATCTTGCAAATTAAGCGGAGCTGTTAGGTGTCGAAATATTTCATAAAGACTGTCCTGAGTTCATACAACTAGTTGCACCCACTTTCAGCCAGTATAGGTGTAAGTACGGACCGTTTAAACGGCTACCCGTGTTACTTGAGGACGGTGCCTTCCGCGGTGTCCTCTAAACCACCTACTCTGTTAAGGAAAGTCGGACCGTAAACGGCTACCCGAGACCCTCACTGAAAAGTAGCTAATTGTTTTTAAAATCAGTAGTCTGAATGAAGTATTTCGGTTTTTGGCTCTACCCTAAGGTGTGCGATCTTGTCCTTACACAAACAATGAGTGGGTTTCTCTCCACCAAACAAAAGTTAATTTTAGGTCAGTTTATTTACAGTCACCTTGATTAGCAGTCCCAATTTTAGATTAAGGTTATCACTGTAGTTTATGTGAGCATAGAAATTCATGCCTAACGAGCAGTCCCAATTCCATTAATTCCTAAGTTGTAAAACTCGAGGAGGGAGAATCGAAAAAGCCAATGCAAGCGTAAATCAATGATGCATGCTTAAGAGAAAGACTTACAGTGAATCCTCGCGTTCTTCATGCGGGATGCAAGACAAGGAATTTAAATTTACACTAAATAGTATGCACAGATGGAAAACGCCCTAAATAGATAGTTCTATTAGCGGGAAGAATTGATTGTAATTTTTGGCTAATGTTGAACGATCTACAGTGCGTATAGTTAGTGAATTGTGTGGCCTAAGAATTACGAGCACAATCAAATAATAAACAAGCAAGCGTATATGTGCCTAAGTCCTACGCCACTCAAGTCGGGTCCCAACCACACAGAAAGGGTTGAAACAGACCCGACACGCCACAGAAGTGTTCGGTCTGAATTATTACAAGGGTTCGAAGAGAGGGACCCTGAGAATAATGCAGAAATTTAAATCTATCCTAGCTCTCTCTCACAAAATTAAAATTCAGTCTTCCTCACAGATCGTTGATTTAATTTCAAAATCCAGCTCCCATAAGTCTGCGAAGAGAGAATTTGCGGTTAGTAGCAGAAGTAAGAGAGAGATGCAAAAATAAAATGCAGAAGAGAAAAAACACACTAAAATTAATCTTACAAAAATTAATCACAAAAAAATGAATTAAAACCCCAAAAATTCACCGTTCCCCGGCAACGGCGCCATTTGATGAGCGTCAAATTTGCCTCTTTAATAATCTAAAATTGTCGTAGTATAGGAGGCAAATTTGGTCAGTCAAAACCACAATCTTTGAATGTTGTGGAGTATTTTTTTACTTGGTAAGTGTACCAAGGTCGAACACAGGGAACAGATATTTTTAGTTGCGTGGTCTTAAATCAAATTAAATAATTAAATTTATGCTCGATTAATTTCTGTATGAGGAAAATATCATACAAATGCAAGAAAAATAAACAAAGAAGATTATGCCCAGGATTTGTGAAGTATTCAATTCAATTCTCAATGAAATCTATTAATTAATTCTCGAAAGATAATCACAAATTGAATGATGCCCAGAAAATTTGTCAACTCCAAGTTACAAGAAAAGAGATTAATCAGTGAATAATCCTGTCAAAAGTTTCATGTAAATTGCTCTCAAAATTAATCATCGATCACAAAGTTAAATAAATTGATCCTCGATTTGTCCCCTGTAAATATTAAATTTTTGGGAATAATCAACAATAAGCACAAGGGGTTGATCAAATTAAAATACTCAACCGAACTCCTACAAAAGATTTATCAATAATTTCTCAAGCAATACGTGGCATAGGTATGTCAAAATTAGCCTACATGTGTCAACAGAAGTCTTCAAATAATAATTATAAAAAACCACCTCAGATCTGTTCACAAACTATGCTAAATTGTAGAGCATGAAAATATCTTCAAATTGACATATCATATGCTAAAATCAGAGTTCGTATGAAGAAGATATGCTCAATTGAAATGACAGGGACTAAAATGTAAATAAAATAAAATTTTCCTTGCAAAAAAGTCCATGGGAGGACTTATCTGTAATTAATAAAAACTTGAGAGGCCCTTCTGTAATTTACCCACGGCATGGGTATATATGCAATTTCAGAAACTTGCAGGGGCTCCGATGCAATTTTTCCAACTCACACGTGCTTTGCACGTGCGCCCAGGAGGCTCGGGTGACGGGGCTGCTGGCTTGGGTGGTAGAGCCTGCGGTTTGTTCCGGGCCCGAGGTTCGGATCCCGAATCAGAGGCTCGGTGGGGGCACCTCAGGCTTGGGACCGAGGCTGAGATTCGGCTTTAGAGGCGGAGGCTCGGGAGAGTCTGAGCCTCATGTCAGGGCCTAGGCTCGTCTGCTGATGTGGCGGTGCTGGAGCCGTCGGATCAAGGGGTTGAGCCCCTGATCCGACAGTGGCTAAAAGGGGGCGCTAGGCGGAGGGCTGCGCGTTGGAGGACGGCGGCCTGAGGAGGTGCGCCAGCGCGGAGGCGCGAGCACGGGCGGTGCCTCTCAACGGCGAGGCGGCAGTGGGGGCACTGGGCGGACGTCTGGCTATGCGATGTGATGCGCACACGCGAAGGAGGGCGCACCGGAGCGGAGATGGGTTCGGCTGATGAGGCGAGGGATGAAGGCGTCGGCGATTGGGGAAGATCCCTGCGGCAGAGAGGCGAAGGCAGAGGGACGGGCTGGTGATGGCCGAAGCGGAGGCGACGCGGAGGCGCCGCGCGGGCGACGGGGGCGGTGGTGGTGAAGCTGCGACTTGGCCGACACACGACCAAGATGCTGACGTACGGACGGACTGAGGTCATATCACGTACGGTCCTCCGGGATGGCGGAGATATGAAGGAGCAAAGACTTCTCTTATTCCTGCAAGTGATTAAGGCGAAACAAAGGAAAAAAAAGGGGTGGAGCCATGAGCTACAAGGAGGAAAGGCAACTGAGCTCCGGCATGTGCGAGGCCGGAGAGGAGGGAGACTCGGGAGGTCGAATGGAAGATGGAAAGGACTGGGAATGGGTGCGATGTGTCGTAGCAGAGGAAGTCACCTGAAGGAGGGGCTCGCCTGCAGGTCGGAGGTCTTTGACATGTCTTCACTTTGAGGCTCCGGCGGAGGAAGCTGGAGCTGAGCAGCTACTGCATATTATGCAGATGCCACGACAAGATGCAGGAGCAACTTGGATCACGCCAAAACCTGGGGCTCGGCGAAGTAGTCCTGGAGCTGTCACCTCCGAGGAATGTCCAGGACCGAACTCAAGGGTTGGGAAGAATGGCGGATGGGGCTGATGGCTTGCGAGGGGGGAGGTTTTATAGGCGAGGGTCGAGGAACGGCTGCAGCGGAGGCGGTGGATCCTTGTAACGGTCGGAGGTAGTGGAGGAGGCGGCGGTTATGAGGAAGGAGGAGGAACGGTAGGGGGTGGATGCGCCTGGTAAAGACTGGAGGTAGAAGAAGAGAGTCACGTGCGTAGCACGTGACCCGGGAAAGGCCTGGAGAGAGAGTGTGAGGCGGGGTGCCACGTGGTATGCCCTGGAGCAGCCACATGGCACCAAAAAAATTTCAGATTTTTGGAGGGGAAAAAGAGATAGAAGATGACCTCGCATCAAAAAATTTCCTTCACGAAAGTTGTTCGTCTCGACGAGATCTACAACTTTCATGAAGGACCATGAGCAAAATAGGTCACCTGTGTGAAGTGGTATTTTTGGCGGTTCTCCATGTATATTAAAAACCGATTTTTTTTTGTTTTGTAATTTTTGGTGGTTTTAAAAAGGATAAAAAATCTAGAAAAATAAGATAAAATATAAGAAAATTATTTACACATTAATCTAATTTTTTTGGATTTTAATAGATAAGAAAATAGGGAAATAAAATAGGAGTAAGAAACACACAACTTTTGTATAGACCGACAACAGACACTTGAACTTGGTCAGCTTCTTTGATCTCAGTTTTGATCTGGATTTGGATTTTTGCGTCGCTTAATACAACTTTCATCAAAGAACACAAATGATGAAGAAACAAAATTAAAAGAGTTAATTAAGGACCTAAAAACCTAGGTCAAAAACAGCAAAAAGTCAAAATGCGCAAAAGAGACCCCTAACCCAACTTTCACATATGAACTCCAAATTTTACGAAATTGGTCTTGTTTTGAAGGTATTTGAAAATGGAGTACTTTAAAAGTGAGTAGACCAAAATCGAACACTGTATGTGAGAGATATGCTCATTTTAGTCCGTCAGATGTGAAATTAGACTTTGGGATTATTTGACACTTATTGGGGTTAGTAATTTTTTTGTATTTTTTATTTAATAAGGTTAGTAATATCTACACAATGGAGGTAGTTTTGGGTCAATCAAAGTTAGGAAGAATTAACTAGAAATAAGAGAAGTTAGCAGCTTTTTGGGCTAATTTACACTTGGGATTTTTAATGCAATTTATGAATGATGAAATGCAGATATTATTTACACAAGCATGATGGCTAATAATGCTCTATTAATGATTAATTACAAGTGGATGATGGAGGACAGAGCCTAAAAGATCAATTTTAACATGATGAATACGAGTTTCATCACTTTGATCAGTCGTGCTACAAATTAGTGCGGAGCATCGCTGTCACATTGCTCAACGCATTAAGATAGGGATCCAAGGGTTAGAATGGTAGGAAATGGATTAAAATGCAAAATGGGGACAGAGTAGGTGCTTATGTACAAGAGGCTGGAGTGAGGATTTCGCCTCAGGTTTGCGGGTGGATCGAGATAGCTCGGCCCTAGGCGAGGGGTCGGTGTGAAAGAGGGATGGTGTGACAAGAGTTTTCATGAAGGAGTCACAAAGCCTGCAGCGACATATCATGCGGAAAAAATCGAGGAAGTGGAGTGGTTCAATCGCCTTATAGGGCTAAAGCCGAGGTCCGAGGAGTTGACCTAGGGTCAACGGCAGACGGGCCCCTATTGCTCCAACTGGACCGGTAGAAGACAAAACATCATAAGAACAATAAATAAATAAAAATAAAATAGTAAATAAATTAATTAAATTAAAATTAAAATATAAAAAAAATGTTTATTATTTATTTAGTATTATATTATGATTTTTATTTATTTTTCAAGTTAATCTATTATGTGTTAATTTTTATTTATACAAATATAGGTATATTTACTAATATATAGTATATTTTTTTATTTTATATTTTAATTTTATTTTTTTGAGCTATTTGGGATTGACGTCCGAATCAAAGAAGAAATCGATTTTTGCGCATCATCCACGTTAGAACTACACTTATTTTATATATTTATAATTTATTTAAATACACATAAATATTTTTTTTGTACTTTTCTGAAGTTATTTCTATACTCAAATAAATATGTATATATAATATATAGGCATATTACAAACATATTCATATATGTATTATAGTACACTATTTATTTATTTGTATTTTTAATGGATTTATTTTATTTTAATGATGTATATGTATTATTAATAAGAGGGGCGATCCTATGAGATGAGATTTTGTGAGATGGTGAGATGGGACATTCTGGACCACAAGTTGTTGTATTCTCTCTCCTGCCTTTCTCTCTCCTGGTTGGAACTAGTGGTCCAGAATGCCCCATCTCACCATCTCACCAAAATCCCATCTCATAGGATCACCCCTCTTATTAATAATACTTATAAAATTATAAAAAAAAATAAAATAATGAAAATATATAATAACAAATATTTATTTTATATATGTATATTGCACAATGAGGGCCCAAATCTAAATTTTGCATCTTAACTCCAAATTGAATGAAATCATCCTAATTAAATAGATAATTTAATTTTATAAACAATAAAGGTGAGTTTGGTGAATTTTGAGTTCATATGGAGAAGATACAGGTCTGAGAAGTTGTCCTTGTGGCTTTTTATTCTAAGTGTCGAGGGCACACTATTTTGAGTGAAATAAATTTTATTTTTTTCTTTGGATGTTTATCTACATGTTTTACATCCAAAATTTATTGATTTGAGGTATAAATAATAGAGAATAAAATAGGTCCCAAAGTGAATTTATTGGGGAAGTAAAAATTAGAGTTTTGAGTTATTTTTGCCCCAATCTCCCTATTTTATTCCTTGTTGATCCAATCATCGTGATGCCTAGGTCTCGAAGTTTAGGTTATTCAATATTCTTGGTATTTCATTTGTTTTGTTTTATTTTCTTTATTCTTTTATTTTGGATTTAAATACAATATTTTAAACAATATTTGTAGGGTAAATAATGAAGTTTATTTTATACAAATTAATGCTATATACATGCATTTCATTAGGTTTTAAAGGTCAAATTGAAAGAATAAAGGTGATAAAATGGAGATTCATCAATATCTGAATACAATATTTAATATTATCTCATATATTAGTTAATATAATATAATAAATGTACGCCACAACTCGGTGTGCATATTCCCATCCCCTGTGAAATCTCTAAATTACTGCCAAATGGCAACACAATCAAATTGTCAATCCAAAATTCCAAAACAATTCATTGCTTAATATTATTATTATTATATTATAATATAATATGATATATTAGTGATATTAAGAAACTTCTGTCGTTTGAGGTTGGGCATGAATGAAAGTTACAAAACCATGTCCCCTTTACAAGAGGTACATCTTTTATTACTGAACACCATGAATTGTTGAGTTATATATCGTACCATATCCCTATCTAATTTAGATGTATATTTTGATTGATTAAATAGTTTTTATCATTATGCAATTTATTTATATTTCATTGTCAATTTTTTAAACAATATAGACTTTAATAACAATTCAAATTGCACTGATATGTTGGTCTTTATTCTATATGTATTCGGATCTAGTGTTTATGGGATCCATTTTCGGATTCACTCACTCTTTATTTGATCTGTATTTTAATTCGCTCTTTATTTGATCCGTAATCGGGTTCGCTATTTATTCGATCTGTATTTGGATTCAATACATATCCGATTTGAATTCGATCATGTAGATTTCATGATATGGTTACGTTAATACATATTAGAATCATATTCGTATCCGTATTCATATTCGATAGAGATGAAGCGAATATGGATATACAGATAGGCATAATCGATCTGTATCTGATCCCTTTTCATTCCTATGTGCAACACATTTTAGGAAGCGGTGCACTATCACGTGTTATTTTTTCTCTATATCCACAATTGTTAGGGTCTTAGCTTTAGAAGTTAGGAAACACCCCCTAACGACATCTTATGACTCTTGAGTGACGTATGTAGGTAGGGGTAGAATACATTAGTTCAATACAAACTCCAAAGGCTAATCATCATCCTCTGGTGGTCTGGGATCAGATGTGTCAAATGAGGGATAACGATGGGGGGCATATCATTAATTTAACATGCTTTAATACCTCAATGAACATGAAATCCATCATCAAGATCCAAGAATGTGCTTCTCCTTTTTTTATTGGACCTCGTAAAAGCCTCTTGCCACAAGGGGAAGGCAATCATTCTTCACATCAACACCACGTGGTCTGATTCAAATTGTTGGCATGCTATCAAAGTTGGGTCAAAATATCAGTGAGGCTAGTCATAAAAAGTTTACTTCCGGGGATCAAACCCTCCTATTGACCAACAAAACCAATAGCGCAATATTGATTCTAGAACCTCCCAAATTACCGAGCTCACTGTTATAAAAAAAAGATGATTCTAGAACCTATACGATTAGGGATGAAAACGGATCGGATACATATCGAATATGCCTATTTCTATACATATTCGCTTCATATCTATCGAATACGAATACGGATAATGATATGACTCGGATATGCATTAAGGAAACCATATCATTAAAAATACCGATCCGAATCGGATATTCATCGGATCCGAATACGGATCGAATAAAGAGCTAATCCAAATATGAATCGAATAAAGAGTGAAATCCAAATATGGATCTAATAAACATGGAATCCGAATACGGATAGAATAAAGATTACATACGAGTACGAATTGATTTTTTATCAAAGTTCATAATGATTTTAAAAAATAATTATGAAAAATAAGTTGTATCATGACAAAAGGGAGCATCAAGGTTAATTGCGTTTTGTCCGGAAGCAAAAGGAGACATGGTTTCATAACTTTTGTTCCTGCCCATCCCCAAACAAACGGAAGTTTATTAATATCATTAATATATCGTATTTTATAATGTATAATACTAAAATAATAACACGGGGTTGTGGCTTATAAATACTAACTAATATATAAAATAATATTAAATATTATATTCGTATATCCTTGTAAATGCTGATTCTTTTTTTAAAACTTTCCAGCCCATAATACCTTCGATTTCTCCAATTAAGAGCTGTGATTTATTTCTAAAATTTAATAGCATTAGTATCCCATTAATTGGCCTTTTTGGAGGCATAAAATCCCAAAGGATTCCCCGTACCCGTCACTTGTTTTCGAGAGAGAGAAGGAGAGAGTAAGGGTTAGAGAGAGAGAGAGAGAGATCTCACCGAGAATTGTTCTCATCGCAGAGAACGTCGACGTCGTCCTGGTGGGGGAGAACGACGATTCGGGAGAAAGGAGAAGGCGTGACAATCTGGTAGATACAATCCGTCGGACTCGAGGTATGTGTCGATCCCTTAGGAATACTATACGATGAATCTATATATGCCTCCCGTCATTAAGTGTGATAAATAATTACTTAGTTACACAAAATACAATCTCAGAAATGTATGATCGGCTTAGGTCTTGTTTGTATGAACAAAGATCAAATCCGGAATATGATTTATAGATGTACGTTTTGTTTAGATTTTCTTATAAATAATGATCATCTACTTGTATGTGTTGAACACATAGGAATAATACGTAAGATTTGAATTATTTGAAATCAATGGTATGCGAATACCTACCACGTTTCATTTGAAACAAAGTAGTATGAAAATAGAAAATGTATATCACATTCAAATCATTTTTTCATACCATACTTTTGGTAAGAAGCAATCTCATTGTGGTGACAGGGATGTTATGCTATCCGAAATCCTTATTCTTAAATTTGTACTGTGCGTCCGTGATTCACGAATTAATTTGTCGTAGTTTGCGAAAACAAGAAATATATATGGGGTGGTTTGGAGACCATACCAATTATTCTCTAGAATCTACTCTATTTATGGTTTATCATTGGTTTGTTATTGCAAGAAAAGAAGTATTATTACTCATTAGAAAAGTAACTAAATGGTTTTTTTATGAAAGTAGAAAAATGAGAATATTATGTCAGACGTACTTATCATAACACATTATCGTCTTTTTTTAAAAGGTATTGACCTGAGATTTTTTTGATTATATTAGTAGCAATATATTTTGTGCCTAAACAAAATTATTTTATCTTGGTGTTAAGTGCGAATTAGGGGTTTCACTAGCGGTGTCGGTGTTGGTATTGGATGAACAATGACAGCAGTACTACATTGTATTTACTATAAATATTGGTTGCTCATCACATTTAAGTTCGCCGTAATTTCGCATGAATTATTGAGTAACGATCTGTAAAATAGGAAATTAGTCAAAGAGCTGGCATTTTGAGGTGAATTATTCGTCAAAAAGTCACTAAAGCCAAATAAATGTCAAAATTTTTATAGCTTACATAAGAATCCGTAGATTATTATTAGTTATTGATTTTGTGCTACTTGTTTGGGTTCTGTTATACACGTAATTTAATTTTGGATACTAAATAGCCGCAATCAAGATAATTATAAAGCTTGCAAAGTATTGGAGGGATAATGATAATGATCTTTGCAAATCTCGTTAAACAGGTGGTATTAGTTTATATCTCTATAAGTTGTAATATGTGTGCGTTGTGCTGACATAGTAATTGTATTACTTATGTAATTAAAAGTTCAAAGTAGTGGTACAGATTCAAATCAAGAAGAAGTAGGGTCTATTAGTGAATGATAAGAAAGTATGTATATATTGATTGCATGGAAAAGGGAATGCTAACTGTTTATCAAAATAAATAATGACATGATAACGATAGGCGGAGATAGGTGCTACACCTAATGGTGGGAGCCACCTCTAGAGTCCAATTATCGCAGGCCCAAGGGGCAACGCCGTATGGGGCGTACGGTTCAAGGAACCATCTGAGGCAAAAGATAAGTCCTCTACAGTTGTAGCTACACTGTCAAGTATGTTATGTTCATGGACCGCTTGTGCCAACGGTAAAGCCACCAAAGCCACCAAAGCCATTAAGGATTAACAATTAAGACCACTTTAACCACTAAACAAACCAATGATATGTGTACAGTTCCTAAATTTGCTAAGGCACATGTTGTGTGCAACTATGGCCAAGTAATGGCATTATGCAAGTGTTATGATTGTTCTGGGGCATATATGCAATTATGAAAAATTCTGAGGGTATAAGTGAAAATTATGAAAATGTTAAGGCGTATATGCAAATATGGCAAACTTTAAGAGTATATATAAAATTATGGCTTTAATGGATGGATCCGGAAGGAATTCCTATTGTATGCATGTTTACTTGAATTATGAGTCTCATAGTGATGATATATGGGAACATGTACATATTATCTGCGGTAAGATAATAGCGTGAATTGTATCATTGTTTTGTTATGATATTACATGTAACAGATTATGTTATAATGGTTTAAAGTAGCATATGGAGACTTGTTTGCCACGCTAGCCGACTTGACCCCAACTCGGCACATACTGAGCGTTAGCTCATAACATGTGTTGTATTTTTTCAGGAGAACACGGGCTGTGATATAATTTCCAGTTCAAGGAGAGATATTGTCACGTGAAGTTGAACCGGTACGGACTATTGATGGATTGTTATGAAGGGATGTCATTATGCCCACTGGAACATTGTTGTGCTATTTTATTTCGTAGTTCTTTTCCAATTCCCTTGTTGAAGTGTAATAATGGAACTCTATACAGTAATGGACTTATTTGAGAATGATTATTTTCTCTGCTCATTGAATACCATGCAAGTGATCGGTAACGGTTCGGTCATGCGGCCTAATATTGCATGCTTCCGCCGGTCGTCAGGACCCGTTCCGTTACAAATGGTATCAGAGCTAGAGTTCCTCTGGGTATAAGATATCCATCCACATTTTATAATGATATAGATCTAGACATTTAGAGTGAATTAGCCTCACACAGTAACTCATTGATGCTGTTGGATTTGATTCAGATGGCCCCTCGTCGTGCAATCGAAGCCAACAGAGACCGCGAGTCGTCGACGAGTCAGGAGACTATTGTAGACATGCAGAGGCAGATGCTAGAGCTAATGGCATTGATGGCTCAGCAGCAGCAGACCCGCCCATCAAGCTCTGGTGGACTTACTTTAAAAACATTCCTCCAGCATGATCCACCGACCTTCAAAAGTGAGCATGAGCCGGAGAAAGCCGAACACTGGCTGAGGGAAATGGAGATGGATTTTGAAGCGACTGAGTGCCCGGAAGTAAAGAAAGTTGTTTTTGGGACTTTTCGTCTGCGAGATAGCGCTAAGAAGTGGTGGACTTCCTGCAAGGGAATTCACTTTTCGGAGACTCCGATCGTCAGCTGGAGTGACTTTGTGGAGCGTTTTTCTGAGCGTTACATCCCTGAACACGCTAGGGATGCTAAACGCCAGGAGTTCATAGATCTTCGCCAGGGTAGTATGACGGTCCAGGAGTATGCTGTAAGGTTTCAAGAACTGGAAAAATATGGCAAGGGCATCTATGCAAATGAAAAGCAGCGAGCGAGGAAGTTCGTGAAAGGCTTGAACGGCGATTTGAGCCTTAGAGTACTCACTAGGGGTCCCACGACCCTATCTGATGCCGTTGCAGCAAGTGTAGAAATTGATGCAGGGTATCGGAGGACGCAGCAAGTGAACCATCGAAAGCGCCCTCACAAGCCAAGCTACAATGACAAAAAGCGTCACAGTGCAACAAATGTCAAGAAGATAAAAACTGATGAGGCTCCAACCAACAGGAAACATATATTGGATGTATGTCCGCATTGTGACAGAAGACATCCGGGCGAATGCTACAAATTGACAGGAGCTTGCTTGAGGTGTGGAGAAAAGGGTCATTTCATTAAAGACTGCAAGAAAGAGTTCAAGGATCAGAGGAAACCATTCGAACAAAAGAAGAAGATACCAGGAAGGGTATTTGCCCTTACACATGAGGACGCTGAGAATGCTTACACCACCGTGGAAGGTACCCTTCTCATCGCAAGTCATTTATGCCATGTTCTTTTTGATTCCGGAGCCACGCATTCATTTATTTCAAGTAGTTTTGCAAGAAAAATGAACTTTGAAGCTATTGAGCTTCCATATACACTTACTGTCTCTTCACCAATGGGTGATATAAGATCAACGGGTATGTACTTAAAGGACATACCAGTCATGATAGGAGAAGACTCCCTTACTGCTAATTTGATCCTACTGCCCATCACAACCTATGATGTCATCTTAGGCATGGATTGGTTATGGGAAAATTATGCTGCAGTTTATTGTAGAGAGAAGAAGGTGGTCCTGAGCAGACCAAATCATAAGGAGATAGTCGTCCGAGGCACTAATAAGAGCGGACGATTGGTTATCTCTTTCTGCAAGCAAGCCAGCTACTAGCCGAAGGTTGCACCGCATACCTAGCTAGTATAATTAGCATTGAATCGTCGCAGGCACGTCTCGAAGATTTAGATGTGGTCCGAGATTTTACCGATGTATTTCCAGACGATCTTCCTGGACTACCTCCTCATAGAGAGGTGGATTTCTCAATTGATATTATTCCGAGGACGGCACCGATATCTAAAGCTCCATACAGAATGGCCCCTGCAGAACTCGAGGAGCTAAAGAAGCAGCTACAAGAGCAACTGGATAAGGGATTTTTACGTCCCAGTGTTTCCCCATGGGGAGCATCTGTTCTCTTTGTGAAAAAGAAAGATGGATCTCTCAGACTCTGCATTTATTATCGAGGTCTGAACAAAGTAACGGTAAAGAACAAGTACCCGCTACCTCGCATCGACGATTTATTTGATCATTTGCAAGGAGCAACAGTTTTCTCAAAAATTTATTTACGTACGGGTTACCATCAACTCCGTATAAAAGATGAGGACATATCAAAGTCTGCTTTCATGACAAGGTACGTCCATTATGAATTCTTGGTCATGCAGTTTGGCCTTACTAACGCACCTGCAACCTTTATGGAACTAATGAATAGGGTATTTCGAGAATACCTTGACAAGTTCGTCATCGTATTTGTAGATGACATTTTGATATATTCATCTGATCCGGAGCAGCAACGAGTGCACCTGCAGATTGTGGTTGAAACCCTCCGGCAACACCAGCTTTACGCAAAATTCTCTAAGTGTGACTTTTGGCTGAATAAAGTTGCATTCCTTGGTCATGTAGTATCCAAGGATGGCATTGAGGTAGATCCAGCTAAGGTAAAAGCTGTGATGAGTTGGAGTCAGCCTAGAAATATTTCTGAGATCCGTAGCTTCCTCGGCTTGGCCGGGTACTATCGGCGATTCATTCAGAATTTTTCAAGGATCTCGCTAACGTTAACGAAGCTCACCCGAAATGATGTGAAGTTTGTTTGGTTTGAGGAGTGTGAACAAAGTTTTCAGGAATTAAAGCAGAAACTGACTACAGCTCCGATCTTGGCTTTACCATCAGGCAGTGGAGGCTTTGTGGTGTATACAGATGCATCAGGCACGGGACTCGGGTGTGTCCTTATGCAGAATGAGAAAGTCATTGCATATGCCTCACGGCAATTAAAACCGCAAGAGAGAAACTACCCTACTCATGATTTGGAGTTAGCAGCTGTAGTTTTTGCTCTTAAAATTTGGCGTCATCACCTTTATGGTGAACAGTTTGAGGTGCTCAGTGATCACAAGAGCCTCAAATATATTTTCTCTCAGAAGGAACTTAATTTGAGGCAGCGACGCTGGCTGGAGTTCCTAAAAGACTACGACTTTTCTATTAATTATCATCCTGGAAAAGCAAACGTCGTTGCTGATGCATTAAGTCGAAAGTGGGAAGGCAAGCTATCTAGCTTGAAACTTCATTGGAAGATGATGAAGGATTTTGAAGACTGGAAGCCTTTCTTAAGTGAAGAGAGGAAGATATCTTTTGCAGGCCTTAGAATCCAACCTGAGGTAATTGGGAAGATCACGACAGCACAGAAAACTGATATTAATCTTCCTAAAATGATAGAGGCATCTAAAAAAGAAGGTTTTGATTTTACCATTGGAATCGATGAAGTTATAAGGTACCGAAACAAATTATGGGTTCCCAATGATGTCGAATTGAGGCAGGAGATTCTTGACGAAGCCCACAGGTCGATGTACACCATCCACCCAGGTACGACAAAAAATGTACAAGGATTTGCAATGAAATTTCTGGTGGCCGAAGATGAAGAATGACATCGCAGTTTTTGTTTTTAAATGCTCGGTATGTCAGCAGATTAAGACTGAACATCAGAGACCAGCAGGCCCTGTTCAGCCCTTAGAGATACCTGAATGGAAGTGGGAGCATATAACGATGGACTTTGTTACAGGTCTACCCAAGATCAAGAAACATCGTTATGACATCATATGGGTGATTGTTGATCGATTGACCAAGTCAGCGCACTTTTTACCTATCCGTTTGGATTAATCGACAGATAGTCTAGCTGAATTGTACGTGAATGAAATCGTCAGATTACATGGCGTTCCTACATCAATCGTATCAGATCGGGACACGAGATTCACGTCTCGTTTGTGGAAAAGTTTTCAAGATGCTATGGGAACTCAATTGAAGTTCAACACTTCATTCCACCCGCAGATTGATGGTCAATCAGAAAGGACCATCCAGACACTGGAAGATATGTTGAGAGCTTGTGCTCTAGATTTGCAGGCAGCTGGGATAGACATCTTCCATTAGTAGAGTTTGCTTATAATAACAATTATCATTCGAGCATCAAGATTGCTCCCTATGAGGCATTGTATGGGAGACCTTGCAGATCACCCTCATGTTGGAGTGATGTTGGTGAGAAGCATATTTTGGGACCGGAACTAATCTAGATCAACAAGCAAGGTGTTGAGCTAATCAAGAAGAGATTGTTGGCAGCTCAAAGTAGGCAGAAGTCTTATGCAGATCGTCATAGAAGGGAGTTGAGTTTTGCAGTTGGAGATCACGTGTTAATAAAGATTTCCCCAACCAAGGGTGTATTGCGATTCAACAAGAAAGAGAAATTTACTCCTCGATACATATGACCTTTTGAGATTCTACAACAAATCGTAGAGGTGGCGTATCGTGATGCACTACCACCTCAATATTCAAAGCTACATGATGTTTTTCACGTGTCTATGCTAAGGAAGTACACTCCTGATTCTTCGCACATTATCGAGAATGAAGTTCTTGATATTCATCCTAATCTCACCTTCGAGGAGAAACCTGTTCGCATAGTCGATCGTAGAGACCATCAGCTTCGTCGACGTATGGTTCCGATGGTCAAGGTCCTCTGGCATCATCACCAGAAAGAGAAAGCCACCTGAGAGCTGGAGAGCGAAATGCGGAAGAAGCATCCGCAGCTTTTCGGTATGATCCTTTACTAAGAAATTTCGAGGACGAAACTTTTTAAGGAGGGTAGATTGTAACGACTGATTCTTTCTTTAAAACTTTCCATCCCATAATACATTCTATTTCTCCAATTAAGAGCTGTGATTTATTTCTAAAATTTAATAGCATTAGTATCCCATTAATTGGCCTTTTTGGAGCATAAAATCCCAAGGGATTCCCCCTACCCGTCACTTGTTTTCGAGAGAAAGAAGGAGAGAGTAAGGGTTAGAGAGAGAGAGAGAGAGATCTCACCGAGAATTATTCTCGTCGCAGAGAACGTTGACGTCGTCTTGGTGGGGGAGAATGACGATTCGGGAGAAAGGAGAAGGTGTGACAATCTGGTAGATACAATCCGTCGGACTCGAGGTATGTGTCGATCCCTTAGGAATACTATACGATGAATCTATATATGCCTCACGTCATTAAGTGTGAAAAATAATTACTTAGTTACACAAAATACAATCTCAGAAATGTATGATCGGCTTAGGTCTTGTTTGTATGAACAAAGATCAAATCCGGAATATGATTTATAGATGTACGTTTTGTTTAGATTTTCTTATAAATAATGATCATCTACTTGTATGTGTTGAACACATAGAAATAATACGTAAGATTTGAATTATTTGAAATCAATGGTATGCGAATACCTACCACGTTTCATTTGAAACAAAGTAGTATGAAAACAGAAAATGTATATCATATTCAAATCAATTTTTCATACCATACTTTTGGTGAGAAGCAATCTCATTGTGGTGACAGGGATGTTATGCTATCCGAAATCCTTATTCTTAAATTTATACTGTGCGCCTGCGATTCACGATTAATTTGTCGTAGTTTGCAAAAACAAGAAATATATATGGGTGGATTGGAGACCATACCAATTATTCTCTAGAATCTACTCTATTTATGGTTTATCATTGGTTTGTTATTGCAAGAACGAAGTATGATTACTCATTAGAAAAGTAACTAAATGTTTTTTTATGAAAGTAGAAAAATGAGAATATTATGTCAGACGTACTTATCATAACACATTATCGTCTTTTTTAAAAGGTATTGACCTGAGATTTTTTTAATTATATTAGTAGCAATATATTTTGTGCCTAAACAAATTTATTTTATCTTGGTGTTAAGTGCGAATAAGGGGTTTCACTAGCGGTGTCGGTGTTGGTATTATATGAACAATGACAGCAATACTGCATTGTATTTACTATAAATATCGGTTGCTCATCACATTTAAGTTCGCCGTAATTTCGCATGAATTATTGAGTAACGATCTGTAAAATAGGAAATTAGTCAAAGAGCTGGCATTTTGAGGTGAATTATTCGTCAAAAAGTCACTAAAGCCAAATAAATGTCAAAATTTTTATAGCTTACATAAGAATCCGTAGATTATTATTAGTTATTGATTTTGTGCTACTTGTTTAGGTTCTGTTATACACGTAATTTAATTTTGGATACTAAATAGCCGCAATCAAGATAATTATAAAGCTTGCAAAGTATTGGAGGGATAATGATAATGATCTTTGCAAATCTCGTTATACAGGTGGTATTAGTTTATATCTCTATAAGTTGTAATATGTGTGCGTTGTGCTGACATAGTAATTGTATTACTTATGTAATTAAAAGTTCAAAGTAGTGGTACCGATTCAAATCAAGAAGAAGTAGGGTCTGTTAGTGAATGATAAGAAAGTATGTATATACCGATTGCATGGAAAAGGGAATGCTAACTGTTTATCAAAATAAATAATGGCATGGATAGGCGGAGTTAAGTGCTACACCTAATGGTGGGAGCCACCTATAGAGTCCAATTATCGCAGGCTCAAGGGGCAACGCCGTATGGGGCGTACGGTTCAAGGAACCGTCTGAGGCAAAAGATAAGTCCTCTACAGTTGTAGCTACACTGTCAAGTATGCCATGTTCATGGACCGCTTGTGCCAGCGGTAAAGCCACCAAAGCCACCAAAGCCATTAAGGATTAACAATTAAGACCACTTTAACCACTAAACAAACCAATGATATGTGTACAGTTTCTGAATTTGCTAAGGTACATGTTGTGTGCAACTATGGCCAAGTAATGGTATTATGCAAGTGTTATGATTGTTCTGGGGCATATATGCAATTATGAAAAATTCTGAGGGTATAAGTGAAATTATGAAAATGTTAAGGCGTATATGCAAATATGGCAAACTTTAAGAGTATATGTGAAATTATGGCTTTAATGGATGGATCCGGAAGGAATTCTCATTGTATGCATGTTTACTTGAATTATGAGTCTCATAGTGATGATATATGGGAACATGTACATATTATCTGCGGTAAGATAATAGTGTGAATTGTATCGTTGTTTTGTTATGATATTACATGTAATAGATTATGTTATAATGGTTTAAAGTAGCATAGGGAGACTTGTTTGCCACGCTAGCTGGCTTGACCCCAACTCGGCACATACTGAGCGTTAGATCATAACATGTGTTGTATTTTTTCAGGAGAACACGGGTTGTGATATAATTTCCAGTTCAAGGAGAGCTATTGTCACGTGAAGTTGAATCGGTACGGACTATGGATGGATTGTTATGAAGGGATGTCATTATGCCCACTGGAACATTGTTGTGCTATTTTATTTCGTAGAGATCTTCCAATTCCCTTGTTGAAGTGTAATAATGGAACTCTATACAGTAATGGACTTATTTGAGAATGATTATTTTCTCTGCTCATTGAATACCATGCAAGTGATCGGTAACGGTTCGGTCATGCGGCCTAATATTGCATGCTTCCGCCGGTCGTCAGGACCTGTTCCGTTACAATCCTGGTCCGGATATATATTCAAGCCATTACCATATCCATATCCGTATCCGAAAAATTTTTACAACCCATATCCATGTTCGACCCATATTCGATTAATATTCGGATACATGTATCTTAATCCGGTAATTTTTCGAATAAGGTAATCATATCTGTTTTCATCCCTATGTACGATCGTGCCACTTGAAAAGGGAAGGCTGAGATTCAACTCGCTAATGCTGTAAATTGTAAGGTTGACCTAAATCGAGGAGGAGATAGACGATAAACTATAATTGCAAACATAGATTTCTCGATGCGACAAAAGAGGGGACTCGGATCCTAGGTAAACAGAAGTGTTGGAATAGTTCTTTTGTTGTGATTTTGATTCCAAAATCCTAATCTTATAGATTGAATCTTGGGCTAACATTCTATATATCTTCTAAATTTCATTCAAATTCAAGCTTATTTGGTATTTTATCTTAATGGTTAAAAGTTCGTGTGTTTTTTAAATAGAATTTAAGTTGCTTAGATATATCGAATTTTTATCATTAGGATAAAATAACAAATAAGCTTGGATTTGAGCAAAATTCGAAAGATATGTAAAACATTAATAAAAAATTCAACCGATAAAGTTAGATTTTGGAATCAAACTCACAAAAAATAAACGATTACAACATTTCTGCTTAACTCTCGTTAGAGCAGAGGGTCCGAGTCCAGCTGTTGAATATACAGATATGAACTATGTTTAGACATATTGGGCTTACCTCTAACTTTAACAAAAAAAATTTGGTCAAAACCTTCTTCCATTCTTCCTTTGGATAATACTTCTTACCAAGCTAATTATCCAGTTACTCTTAACATTAGCCACGTGAAAAGATGTTGCCTTTACATGAATGACTGTGACTTTCTTTCTCATCTGCTACAAAGTTTCTTTTTTACCTTAGATGTTTTCCTCGTTCTAACATGGTCATCTGCGTTAAATGCTATAACTCTTTCTTTAGCATCAAGAAGGCACTGCATCATGTTACTCGTATTGGAATATGAAATCAAGGATGACATGTGTCTAGTAGCTGACATGGAAGGAGTGGTTCGGAAGAACCAACCAAAAGTTTAGGTACATCACAGTAAACTGAAGCTTGATATATTTTCTACCCTAATATAGTTGTCGTATACATTGGGAGGACTACAGAAGCGAAGGGAAATTTTTGCATTTCCCCCGCTCTGCATGCAGGAAACGAAGCTCCAAATTCGAAGACAAAATCCAAAAATAGTAAAAACCTAAATAGCACCATGTACCTTGACCAAACAACTCCCAACAAAACACAGAGCACACAACACACATATATAGGGTAAAATGGGGCTGCCCGCATGGGGGAGCTAACTTGGCTCCTCCGCCTTATTTTGTCCGTTTTTTTTATTTTTTTTTGAAAATTTCTTCCTTGGATTTTCATCAATATATCCCTATATTATGTCATTAAAATTTTGTGCGAAACAAATACTCGTACGGCCTCCATCCAGACGAGTCGTTTTTAGCAACTCTGTTACCGTTCAAAAAAGACTGTCTGGATATAGGTCATAGGAGTCTCTGTTTCGCACGAAATTTTAATGACATAATATAGGGATATAGTGATGAAATTCCATGGAAGAAATTTTCATCCTTATATCCCTACAATATGTCATTCGAATTTCGTCAGAAACAAAGACTCTTACGACCTCCATCAAGATAGTGTTGATTTAAAAAATAATGCGACCGTTAAAAAATGACTGTCTGGATGGATGACGTAGGAGTCTCTGTTTCTGACAAAATTCAATGGCATATAAGAGGGGTATATGGATGAATATACATGGTGATATTTAAAAAAATAATAAAAAAACACCGAAAATGGCACGGGGACAACCTTGGGGCAACCCCATTAATCTCTCTCTCTCTCTCTCTCTATATATATATATATATATGTGTGTGTGTGTGTGTGTGTGTGTGTGTGATTTAATGGGGCTGCCCCCTTTGGGGGCAGCCACGTCCCCTATTTTGATATTTTTTTTGAAAAATATCACTATGTATATTCATCCATATATCCCTCCTATATGCCATTCGAATTTCATCAGAAACAAAAACTCCTACGTCCTCCATCGAGATAGCGTCGATTTAAAAAATCATATGACCGCTAAAAAATGACTGTCTGGATGGAGGCCGTAGGAGTCTCTGTTTCTGATAAAATTAGAATGACATATATGAGGGATATAGGGATGAATATACAATGTGATATTTTAAAAAAATAAAAAAACACCGAAAATGACGCGGGGGCAACCAACAAGGGGCAACCCCATTAATCTCTCTATCTCTTGTATATATATAGGGTAAAATGGGGCTGCCCCCATGGAGGGAGCTAACTTGTCTCCCCCACGTCATTTCGCCTTTTTTATTTTTTTTTGAAAAATTCTTCCGTGGATTTTCATCAATATATATCTTCTTATGTCATTCAAATTTCACGCGAAACAAAGATTCTTACAACCTCTATCCAGAAGGGTCGTTTTTAGCAATTCTATTACCGTTAAAAAATGACTGTCTGGATGGAGGCCATAGGAGTCTCTGTTTCGCACGAAATTTAAATACCATAATATAGGGATATAGTGATGAATATTCACAGAAGAAATTTTCAAAAAATAAAAAAATAAAAAAAACAGGCGAAATGGCACGGGGGGAACCAAGTTAGCCCACCAGGGGGCAGCACCATTTAAGCCATATATATATTATATATATATATAGGAGATATTTCCAATGAGGTGCACCTTTCCTGGGTGCATGAAAAGCCCGCCATCCTAACCATCCGTAGTCAATCTGATGGTTATCATTAAAGGCTCGTTATCTATATTTTTAAAATGTCGAAAAACCCATTATGGTCATTTTGGTATATTCTATATTTAGAATGCAACAAAATATCTCCTTAATTATCTCACATCTCTCTCTCTCTCCTGTCTCTCTCTCTCGACGACGACTCTCTCTCTCCTGTCTCTCTCTCGACGACGGCATGTGGGAGGAGGCTGCTCCGACGTCCTCCATCGCCTCCCCAACAGATCACGTTCACCTACGTCGTGAAGATCATCGATGACGGCATGTGGGAGGAGGCTGGTCGATTCCACAGGTTCAAACGTCGGTGATCGTGCTGGTGGATGTGAAGGTAAGTGGGGAGGGGAGGAGAAGGTTGAAGGAGTGCGTGAATGGAGGTGTGTGGGCGGAGGAGGATGTGCATGGAGGAGGTGGGTCGTGGAGGAGAAGGGCGGAGGAGGTGCGGGTAGAGAGGATGCTGGAGATGGAGGGCGTGCCCAGGTTTTTACAATATAATGACCTATTTTGCAATCTCGAGTTTTTTTTTACAATCCCAGATCGTATTTTACAATAGCATATCATCTTTTTACAAATTTCAGACTGTTTTTTTACATTTATAAGCGTGGAGGAGGTGGATCATGGAGGAGACGGTTGAAGGAATGCGTGAATGGAGGTGTGTGGGCGGAGGAGGACGTGCATGGAGGAGGTGGGTCATGGAGGAGAAGGGCGGAGGAGGTGCGGGTAGAGAGGATGCTGGAGATGGAGGGCATGCCCAGGTTTTTATAATATAATGACCTATTTTGCAATCTCGAGTGTTTTTTTACAATCCAGATCGTATTTTTACAATATAAATGACCTATTTTGCAATCTGAGACTGTTTTGCAATCTCGAGTTTTTTTTACAATCTCAGATCGTATTTTACAATTGCATATCATTTTTTTTACTAACTGTGATCTTATTATACAATGTAGGATGCAAAATTACAACAGGGATTCGAATTTTACAAAGATGCTTGGCATTTGTGAAAAAACACACATAATAGGATCTGATGGATTTACAATCTTCATACAGATTTTACAAAACGTCCATGATCTTTTACAATAGTGTTATCAAAATTACAATTATTATAATATTAATATTACTAATTGTGATTTTATTTTACAATGCAGGATGCAGTTTTACAATATCAAGCGGAATTTTACAAAGAAACCTGCTATTCTACATTGCGTGAAAATGCTACCATGTTGGCGAAAATTCAGCAACTAAAAGGCAACAAAAAATACCAAATCAGACACGCTAAAAATGGAAAAATATAAAGACGAAATAAATTCCAAATTTGAAATTAAATTCAAATTTAAAACGGAAATGTATGGACTAAAATACCCTTTTGGATGAAGAACCGCTAGATCGAGATCTAACGGATCTCGTGATGGGCTTTCCATACACCCAGGAAAGGTGCACCTCATTGGAAGGGCCCTATATATATATATATATATATATATATATATATATATATATATATATATATCTAATGAGCCATGTGCCCATTAGCGTGTTCGTGAGCGCTCATTCTGGGCCATAGACATGTATTAGTCATAACTATATTTCTAATTATAGGCTACCACGTATTTAACAATGAATATATTTCCAATTATACAGTGTCCTTAAAAAAGAGATGATGGTTTTGGAAAGAAAAGATTCAAATAAATGATTTCGTGTGGATTATTAAGATCCAAACGAGGGGATAGTAACAAATATACTCTGGTCAAGTAAATGTTTGTTATGAGATCAGTAATATCAAGACAATGATCAGTAATTTACATCCAAATAGTTACCTTGTGCAGAATTTAGTAATACATATACAATGGTCAAGTAAATGTATGTTGCCAGATCAGTAATAACATAACAAATGATTAGTAATATCATTGTGTATGTAATGCGTATTGCATTCATTTCTGTAATATTTTTTCCTTTTTCGTCAACAAAGCATTCTATTTATTTCACTAATTCGTTTTTCCTTATGTGCATGTATTTAATAACTTCTTTTCCAAAGTACTATTTCCATATTAATCGTATAGAAGGCGAATATGTTAATGATTATATGTTACTTTCTTACCTGATCAATGTCCATGACTTACTAACCATTTATTTTATTATTACGGATCTCATAGTAGCCATTACTTGAGAATTGTATAAATATGACTGAACATGTGATATAAGATATAGATATATACATTACTGAACACATAATAAAAATTTACTTGAGAACTGTATATATATTACTTGAGTATTGTCTCTAAATTACCGAATTCTGTTCAAAGTAATAATACATATGGAAATTACTGACAATTCGTTATGTTTTTACTAACTTTACAACAAGCACTTACTTGACCAGTGTATACATATTACTGAATTCTGTAGCATATAATAAAATGAATGTAAATTACTAACCATTGTTTGGATATTACCGATCTCGTAACAACCATTTACTTGACTATTATATATATTACTGACCTGAATATTTGGATCTCGATTTTCTGCTAGAAATCATTGATTCGAACATTTTCTTTCCAAAATGATCTTCCTTTTTTTAAAAACACGATATAATTGGAATACCATTTATTGTAAATCGCTTTGCATTTTAATATCCTTTCAAAAATGATATCCTTCGAAATAGGTAACCATATAATTAGTAATACACGTGTGTGACCTACAAATGGTGCTAACTGAAACGCTAATGGGCCCTGTGCACATTGGATAAAAATCCTATATATATATATGAGAAAAGGGAGGTTGTTCTGTGTAACAACCAAGTTGGCTGTTACACGGAGCAATTTCCTCCCATTTTTTTTATTTTTTTTAATTTTTTTCATGTATATTCATCTATATATCCATCCTACATGTCATTCAAATTTCATGAAAAACAGAGACTCCTAAACATTCCATCTAGAACAAGTAATTTTAACGGTCTGAATTTTGTTGTAATCGACCTGTTCTAGATGGAGGGCTTCAGAATCTCTGTTTCTCACAAAATTTGAATGACATGTAGGAGACATGTATAGATGAATATATATGAAAAAAATTTTGAAAAAAAATAAAAAATAGGGAAAACTGCTCCGTGTAACAGCCAACTTGGCTATTACACAGAACAACCTCCCCGGCCTCTCTCTCTCTATACATACATACATACATACATACATACATACATACATATGGGTTAAATGGGGCTGCCCCGCTCCCCCCGCTCCATTTTTCTCAGTTTTTTTTGAAAATTTCTTTCGTAGAATTTCATCACTATATCGTATATTATGTTATAAAAATTTCATGTGAAATAAAGACTCATACAGCCTCCATCCAGACAATCATTTTTAACGGTAACAGAATTGCTAAAATCGACCCCGTCTGGATGGAGGCCGTAGGAATCTCTATTTCGTACGAAATTTTAATGGCATAATATAGGGATATATTGATTAAAAATCCACGGGAGAAATTTTCAAAAAAAAATAAAAAAAATAGGCGAAATGATGCGGGGGTGCCAAGTTAGATCCCCCCATGAGGGCAACCCCATTTTACCCTATATATATCGAAGAGAGGGGGGGCTTTATCCAGTGAGTCCCTTGCCCATTTGAGTTGTGGTGAGCACCAAACATGGGCTCGCCACGTGTATTTCCATTGAAAGATTGCCTATTTCGAAGGAGTACGGTTTTGGAAGGATATTAATATGTTTGAGCCTTTTATATTTCCAATTATCCGAAGTCCTTAAAAAAAAAGGAAGACGTTTTTGGAAATATAAATTGAAATCATTATTTTGTGCCGAAGAAATAGTCATTGTACAATTGATCAGTAATGTACATATTGTACTCAGTAATTATGTGTTGCGAGATCAGTAATACTGAAACAATTGTCAGTAATTTACATCTATAATAATACATTGTACAGAAATCAATAATTCATTCATGTTACTCAAGTAATACATATTCATTTCTTAAGTAATTATTATTGTGAGATCAGTAATTAAGTATGTAAATTACTAATGTTCATACAATAAGTACTGATTACAAATGTCCATTTACTTAACTCATTTTGATTATTACCAATGTTATAGTTACTAAATACTTTGAGTGTTACTGACGCACCTCTTATTTACTTATATAGTCTTTTTAATTACTTATAATGCATATGAAAATAAGTGATCATTTGTTATGGTTTTACTAATTTCACAACAACTGCTTACTTGTCCAGTGTATATATATTATTGAATTTTGAACCACATAATAAAATGAATGTAAACTACTGATCGTTGTTTGGTTATTATTAATCTCGCAACAACCATTTACTGGACTATTGTATATATATATTAATGATTCCATTTGTTTGTTTGTTGTTACTTGACTTTATATCATTCTTACTGAATCTGATTTGAAGACAACACTCTGAATATAATTGATTCAGTAAGAATGGGGTCGTTTTGATTTCTCGTGCGAAACGATCATAATATGTTAGTGTAATTAAAAATTCAACTTAATTCAAAACTTTTATCCCCTCCATCAAGACTGTCAAATTTTAACGGTCTCAGAATTGCTGAAATTGAGCTCCTTCAGATGGAGGGCACACGAGTCTCTATTTCTGATGAAATTAGAATGACATGTTAGGGGGATATAGTGATGAATATACATATTTTTATTTTCCAAAAAAAATAAAAAAATTAGGGAAAAATGGAGGTGGGAGTAGCCAATTGGCTACACCCAGGGTGTAGCCTCATTTAACCCTATGTATATAGGGGATTTATCCAATGAGCCATGTGCCTATTCGAGATGAGATGAGCTCACTCATAATTTAATATTTTTTTATCATTTTGAGTTCAATGCTTATTTATTTACCGTTGTTATATCATATTCTTACTACTAATAACTATTTTCATATAAAGAAAATCTTAGATTCACAGAAAATGGTCTTTAGTAAGAATAAAAAAGACACTAGTAATACGAATAATAATACAATCATTTTTACAAATTTAAGTTCCTTCTTCTGAAAATAGTTACCAGTAGTAAGAATATGATATAACACTTGTAAATAAATAACTATTAAGCTCAAAATGATAGGAAATAATGGTAAAAAATGCGTATGCTCATCTCATCTCAAATGACTTAGGGCTCATTGGATTATTTTCTATATATATATATATTTATATAAGAAGTAGCTTAGCCAGTAGATCATTTGAGCTGCATGGGTTTGGAACTGTTAGACTAGAAATCGATCCGAGTTCAAGGGTAACAGAATACATGATGCCATTGCTTTGATGTTTGATGTTGGCATAGATCAATCCACGAAGGAGCCACGGATCTCCGAGTTTGATCCTTTTAAATATATCCGGCTGGCGGCATGGTCGTGTGATTGATCGGACTGAAAAGTTATCTTGTCGATGGAAAACATTAGAGAAAAGAACATGCCTCGTTCGGGGACCCTTGGTCTTATTTTGTTTGGCAATACAACCAAAACGCTTGCCAATTCGTCTTCCTCTTTTGTCCATCATAAAGAAATTTTATTCTCTAATTAACGGTAATTAAAAGGTACACTAATGCAATTTTAATGTCCAACTAATGTGATTTTCAAATCCCAACAATCTCCCACTGGACATTAATAATGACCATATAATGTGCGTACTTTATGAGTTCAAAATTATTGCCATCAATCAAGATATAACTGAACAATCTTGTCCATTAGTTACGATAACATGAGATCAAGGAGGTATTCATCGTATTGAACACGATTAAGTCCATCAATGGTCACCAATATTAACACAACTAAATGACATTGATCAATGCCAAATAAATAAATAAATTTAGATCTATATCCAAAGTTGCATTCATAATGAATGGTTCTTAATAGAGACCCTTTAGTGAGAGAACGTGGAATGAACATCAAATACTTTATTCTGCGCAGAAATTATTGAACTTCAAATGTTTCAGAACTGTAAGGGGCTGAGCAAACAATACAAACTCCCACTAGAAGTGCATATCTTTATTTGATACAACACCCATACGAATCATATAGTCATGAAATATATTGGGTGCCACTGCTTTGGTTAGCGGATCCGCCACCATGGAATTTGTCCCAATATGCTCTATGGAAATATGTCCACTTTGTACTCTCTCTTTCACAACCAAAAACTTTATGTCAATATGCTTTGACTTGGTTGAGCTTCCGTTGCTGTTGGAATTAAGCACTGCTGAATTGTTGTCACAAAATAACTGCAATGGTCTCTGAATGATGCTTACAATACGCATCCTATTGACAAAATTCTTCAGTCATATTCCAGGATTCGATGTCTCATAACATGCTATGAATTCAGCCGCCATAGTGAAGGATTCGACAATTGTTTGTTTAGCACTCTTCCATGATATGGCTCCTCCAGTCATAAAGAATACATAGCCCGAAATGGATCTTCTACTATCTTGGCATCCATCAAAATCAGAGTCGAAATATCCAATGATCTCCAGTATATCTGACCTTTGATATGTAAGTCTGTAGTCTTTTGTTCTCTGAAGATATCTCATGGAATGTTTGGCAGCTCTCCAATGATCTATACTTGGATTCGCCATGTATCTACCTAGCATGCCCACAATAAATTGTAGATCCGGATGTGTGCACACTTGTGCATACATAAGACTCCCAATTGCATATGCATAAGGGATCTTACCCATTTCCTGAATTTCAAGGTCATTCTTAGGGCATTGATTGAGATGAATTTTTTCCTTTAGCGACTGGGGTATCAATTGGTTTGCAAAACTACATGCCAAATCTTTGAAGCACCTTATGGATATAGTTCTCTTGTGACAATTCAAGTACACCTTGAGTTCGATCTCGGTGTATCTGGATTCCTAATACAAAAGAAGCATCTCCAAGATCTTTCATTTCAAAATTATTTGAAAGAAATTTATTTGTTTCATGCAATAAATTCAGATCATTACTAGCAAGCAGTATGTCATACACATACAAAATCAAGAAAATGTGTTTACTCTCACAAAACTTGTGATATACACAATCATCCATTGGATTAGTCTCAAAACAGAATGAGATTATTACTTGATGGAATTTGTGATACCATTGACGGGATGCTTGCTTCAGTCCATAGATGGATTTCTTTAACTTGCAAACCATATTTTTTGAATCTTCCTGAACAAAGTTTTCTGGTTGAACCATATAGATCACCTCCTCAACGTCTCCATTGAGAAAGGTGGTCTTAACATCCATCTGATGAAGCTCAAGATCAAAGTACGCAACTAATGTCATGATAATTCTAAAGGAATCTTTACTAGAAATGGGAGAAAATATTTCCTTGTAATCAATTCCATCTCTTTGAGTAAATCCTTTAGCTACAAGACGTGCCTTAAACCTTTCAACATTACCATTTGAACCTCTTTTGGTTTTAAATATCCATTTACAATCAATGGGTTTCGCACCTTCTGGCAATGTTAGTAGGTCCCAAACTTGATTGTCTTGCATCGATTTGTATTCCTCATTCATGGCTTCGACCCATTTTGCAGAGTTGGA
This sequence comes from Ottelia alismoides, assembly GCA_037367405.1. NCBI lineage: Eukaryota > Viridiplantae > Streptophyta > Magnoliopsida > Alismatales > Hydrocharitaceae > Ottelia > Ottelia alismoides. The sequence continues at coordinate 924,988 of JAZKJV010011305.1, forward strand.
ATCTTTCATGGCCTGATGGAAGTTGATTGGATCATCTTCCCGAATTCCATCTTGTTCTTGAAGAAATACTATATAGTCATCTGCAATAACAGTTCTTCGTTCTCTAATGGGTCTCCTTAGAATTTGAGGTTATTGATTTTGATCTTGTGTAGCAAATTCCTCTATGAGGGATTGTTGAATATTGTCATCTTAAGGTTCTTGATTTGTTTCTTGCCCAATGATTGGAATGTATTCTTGTGCATTTTCAATCATAACATTAGGAATCGTGATTGATTCCTCCTCAAAAATAATATCCCTAATATGAATCTTCCCCTCCAAATCAACACCCTCAAAAAAGGCCGCGGTTCCCGTTTCGAATATTTTCTTAAGTGTGGGATCATAAAACTTGTAATCCTCGAATGCTCTGAATAACCAGTAAAGTAGCTGCTCACTATTTTGGAGTCCATTTTTTTCTCATATGGCCTATACAGCCTTGCCTCAGCTGGACATCCCATTATACGTAAATGCTTCAGGCTGGGTCTTTTACCAGTCCAAAGCTCATATGGTATTTTTGCAACTGCTTTTGTTGGTACTCTATTCAAAATGTAAGCTGTTGTTTTTAATGCTTCTCTCCAAAGAGATTCTGGTAAGGTAGAATGAATGATCATACTCCTCACCATATCCTTAAGAGTCCTGTTACGTCTCTCAGCCACACTTTTCAAGTTAAGTGAACCTGTCATTGTATACTGAGGAACAATTCCACATTCTTGTAGAAATTAAGTAAAAGCACTTGGACGTTATTCACCTGAACCATCATATATGCTGAAGTATTCACCACCACGATCAGATCTGATGCACTTTATACTTTTGTTGAGTTGGAGCTCAACTTCAGCCTTAAATGATTTGAACATGTCCAGAGCTTGTGACTTTTCATGAATGAAATATCGGTAAATGTATCTTGAGTAGTCATCTATGAATGATACAAAATAGTGTTGACCATTCCAGGATGTTGTAGGGAATGGACCACATATATCAATATATATCAATTCTAAGACATTTTGTTCCTTATTTCATCGTTTATCTTATGGCATGTTTAATTTTCTCATCTGACACCATATGAAATGTGATGAAGTTTTAATGTTTTATAGTGTCAGCTGCTCTATCTGCCTCTGCCTTAAATAATAGTTGCTTGTAATGTTATTCTCAAAATGACTTTGATTTCAAACCATAATCTGTTGCTCAATTTAGTGATATTTCTAGGGCATATTTGTAGTAGTCGTTTGCATGCATAACCCTTGAATTTAATCATTCATTTTTCTCATGCATCACCTTATACTTGCATGAAAAATCAACTAAAATACATGCACCATTTGAGTTGTATTTTATCACACATCTGCATTTGCATGAAGACCTGAAAATGAGGATTTATTCGCACAAGAATCTAATTGACCAAAATCCAATGAATATATTAAAGTAGCTCATGTCCCTGTGTTCGACCTTGGTAGACTTGCCAAGTATAAATTTTCCACAACATTCAAAGATTGTGGTTTTTGATCGACCATTTTTCGCCTCCTATACTAAAACTACTGATTAATAAAGATGCGAATTTCACATTCATCAAATGGCGTCATAGCTGGGGACACGGCTCACCTTTATATATTTGTTGAATTTTAAATCATATTTTTGTGTTGATTATTTTCAAAATTTGCAGGTCTTTTCTTCATGCATTTTTGCATCATTTTCTGTTGATTCTTTTCCTAGTTATTTTTCTGACATTTCTCTTTTGTGGCAGGGCTCATGAACATCGAGGACGCTTGATCTCCATGAAGGTGTGGAGTTGGGAGCTCCTGCTGAGAAGGCCGCAAAAGATTTGACAGAGAACTATAAGAATTTTAGTCAGCACTGCTTTCATTTGCATGTTGTAAAAAAATTTGTGTTGCATGTGCATTTTTAGCGGTCCTCATTAGAGGGCTCACATGATGGGAAAAAAGTAGATCACTTGATAATCTACCCCCCTCCCCCCAACACATACTTGCACATATACACTCACCCCCCCTTATCTCACCTTCTCTGTATATTTCACGCAATGCACAACCCCCCCTCTCATCCTCCTTAGAATCATTTGTAGAAAAATACACCCCTCCCCCCCCTCCTGTATCTTAGTGTAAATGATCCTCCCAACAGACCCTCCCTAACTCAGATCCTTTACTTAGGATATTTGTGGCCTAAGTATAGAGAGGAGCCGACTCATTCATCCCTTCCTCTCTGTGTCTTCTTATACTTAGGTCAATTTTTGACCTAAGTATAGGGGGACCATCCTCCTCAGTTCTGCTATATCACCCTATATTTAACCGAGCCATGGCTTCATATCACTTGTGCTATGAGGACATATCAAATGTTAAGTATAGGGGGTATATCGTATATTATTGTATATATACTATAGCCATAGCTTACGCTTTTAAATTTTTTTAAAAATCTTTTTTGGCTTGGTTTAAAGTAAACCTGTAAAATGAGTGTAATAACCTTTTTAAAATTGAGAGATTAATTTCTGTAAAAATTAACTTTTTGTAAAAATTATTTTTTTTGTAAAATTAATCTTTTTCAAAAACTCCATAAAAAATAAAAAAAAAACTTTTTTTGATTGAGACATTGATTACTAGGCTTAAAAATGAGTAGCTACTTTTCAGTGAGGGAACTTCGGTCTCCCCTAGTAGAGTGGATGTTTTAGAGGATACTGTATATGGCTCCGTCCTCAAGTAGCACAGGTCCATCTAACGGTCCATACTTACACCCATACTGGCTGGGAGTAGATGCAACTATTCATATGAGTTTGGACCAGTCATTATCTCTCAAAAAAATTGAAAATTAAAAATCCATAAAAAATTGCAAAAACAAAAATCACCCAAGGAGTTGGTGTATTCCTGAAACTTTCACATTCACTAAGGCTTAAGGATTTTTGAGGACACTTGATTTCTGTGATCTTGAGAGTCTGCGTTAACACACCTTAGTTATTAGGGCTTTTGAACTTAATATTCCATACTTCCCTAGTTTGAAAAATTTGAGCGCTATGTTGCACTCTTCATCTCTACGCTCTAAAGAATATGATCAGTACTCCACTTTCACAACTGCATGATTGATGAGATGAGTTGAGTTATCACCTGAGGAACTAGGACTAGAGATTAGAGTTTAGACTCGATCTAATGATACTCGAGGATGGGATAAAGTTAATGAAGGCTTCAAGAAACCTGAGTATCAGCAAAACCCTAGCTAGTTGATGAATCTCCATTTTATCATCTTTATTCTATCATTTTGGCCTTAAAAACCCTAGTAAATGCATGCAAATACCCTTAATTTAGGCATTTTATCATTCACACATCATATTATATATAGTGTATAAAATAAGGTTTTTAATGCTAAAATTATAGAATAAAGAAAAGAAAAGAAAAAGAATAAAAAGAAAAGAAAAAGAATAAAATATTGAAAATATTTTATGATCCTAGACCCCACGACCTAGGCATCTCGATGACTAGGTTGACAAGGAATAAAGTAGGGGGAGATAAGGGCCATTAATACAATAAAGTTCCCTTTTATTTTAACCATTTTCCTTCATTTTTGGGACCTATTTTTAGTTCCACTTTTTATACCTCAAATAAAGAAATTTTGAACATGAAAGTTATAGATAATTAAGTATAGAAAAATACAAAAAAAAATTTCATACAAAAATAATATATAAGTAAAAAGTTACACTCAAAATAAGATTCTAAAATCCCAACTTCCTAAACCCATATCTCTCAAACAAAAACTTAAAATATATCAAAATCACCTTGCATATCACTTTTAATAAGCTATTTAATAAGGTAGTTTCATATTTTTTTGGAGTTATGGTGTGAAATTTAGGTTTTGGACCCTTATTGTATACTTTACCCGATTAAAATATTCATTTTATTTATTATTCGTTGTTTTTATAAATTTTTATTTTTATATTTTTGTAAATATTATTTATAATATATTTACATATTAAAACAAGAATAAAACATTAATAAAATATTAAAATAAAATACTCATAGAAAATACATAGGTAAAATACTTATATCTATACCTATATAGATAGCATACCTATTTATTTATTGTATATAATATATCAAAAAAATAAAATAAAAATATATTTAAGTCCAAAAAAATAAGTTATAAATATATAAAATATAATATTAATTTAATAAAAATCAAATATATAAAATAAAAATAAAAGACTAAAATACATAGATGAATATACCTATATATGAACCCCTAAAAACTAACTTGTAATTTTAAGCCTCTAAAAAATAAAAATCATAATAAAATTATTTAGAAATAATAAATATTTTTCATTTTATAACCTAAAATTAATAAAATCATTTATTATTTTTAATAAAATTTACAAATATTTTTTCCAGGGATTTTTCTGGTTGATCCATGTGGACCATCCAGATTCTCTCGTTGGTTGACCTCGGTCAACTCTCTGACCGAGGTCTGCCATTGTCTGACACATCGTTTTTGCCCATTTTCATGGATTTTTCGAGGCCAAATCTTACACCATTTCATGTCACGGTCTTCTTGACTTTTTCTCCCCGAGTATCGATGATTCACGCATAAGGGTTGCTTCGGGGAATGGGGAATCGATACGCCCGGTCTTTTTCGATCTTTGGAGCCCTTCACCAACTCCATCCGTTGTACATAAACCACATCTCAACCTTCTTTAAATTTCCGAGTCCCTTTTGGCCCTTTTTCTCACCCTCCTTCTGCACCTGAAGACTGGAGGATGGTGACAGCTCCCTAGTCGAGCCCTTGGTTGGTCAAAAGAGGCGCCGAGAGGTCTACTCCACCACCTTCATCGATCACCGGCGTTGAGGTCCCATCTCACTGCTGAGAGCCACTCGAGGTTCTTTCTTCCTTTTTCTTTTGTTTTATTAGCCTAGGATTTAATTCATGCATATTATCTTGACTTTACCTTCATCGTGAATCCTGATCGTCATCCACCCTTTTTCGCCTACTCGAGGGTCGCAACAGTTTGTCCACAACACTCTTCACCCTTTTGCAGTACCTGGGAAAGAACAAACGCCTGGGGGGGATTTTGACTTCACTGGAGGAACCTGGGAACCCTCCTCGTCCCTGGTGTGGTCGAGGACCTCTAGGGCACTTCACGACCTTTTGACGCCTCCTCCAGATTGAGAAGACTTCCAGGAACAAGTAGAGACCCTTGGCTGAGCTCCAACTGCTTGGAGTCGCACGTGCCATTGATTCAAAGCTCGCCAGGCGCAAGTTCGTCAGGTGTTCTTTCAGACCAGCTCCGAGCCGTCGGATCAAGATCCTCACCTAGTTGCAGCCACATCCATTGGATCAGCCTAGCCCTCAGCCGTTGATCCTCTTTCGAGGATCTAATCATAGCCATCCGACGCAAAGGGTTATCGTGGCCCCTAGTGACGACACGTGTCCAAGTGAGCGGCCTCTCGCCATCTGATTGCGCCTTAGGTTTGGGTAGTTAGCAAATCCGCCCAGCCGATTTTGTATTTAAATATTGAGACTGAAACTTTCGTTTACTGTTTTATAATTTTTGTAAAATTTGCATCCAGACCCGTGAACTATTCATAATTGCATTCTAGTCCTAACCACGTCACCTTACGTGACGCACCACATGAAGGGACTTTTTGCGGCTAGGCATATTTCTGATTGGTCCAAAAAGTTTTTATTAGGTTATAAATTTGTGGTGAAATTGGAAAGCAGACCTCAACGCTCTGCTATTTGTATTGTGGCCCTTGCCAGCAGGCTTACGTATCGATACACATGTCTGGCAATTTTGTAGAGGTCCCCTTGGGGCTTTATCTATTTCTAATTGGTACTGAAACTTTTTTATGTGTTATATAAGTGAAATTGCACTGTGGCTTTGAAAATTTTATTTATTTGCAAAAATACCCCTGTTAGTATTGCATTTTCTATTTGTTTCTTGTATCTATTTTGTATAGCTATATAACTTGAAAAAAATCCCAAAAAATAGATATACCTTCCTGTTGCATTGTTCTATCACACCATTATTTTTATTTTGCATTTTGAAGCTTTTTAGTATTTATTAAAAATCAAAAGTGTCATTTTTATCCCTAGTTGCAGTACAAAATACATAAAAAATATAAAACCTTTTTTGAAAAATTCCAAAAAAATATATTTTATATTTATTTACCTATTTTGCAACTTCAGATCAAAAAACACTAAAAATATAAAAGAAAACTAAAAAATTGAAAAACCATTATAACCTTTATAAAAATATTAAAAATTCTTAAAAAAATCCAAAAATTACTTTTTCTGTTTCTGAATTTTGTTATATTATTATCCTTTTTTTAAAATTAATTTAGAGAAATTTTGATTCTATTTGGTATTTTATATCCCCATTTTAATTCTGACTATTAAATTATTCCTTATTTTAGGGTATTTTTGACATTAAAAAATATATAAAAATAGCAAAAAATCTTAAAAAATCACAAAAACAGTAAAAAAATATTTAAAACCCAATTTTTTTTATTTTTTTATTTTGTTTAATTTTTATATCAACCCTAGCTTATATTGTATATATCTTATATATAACTTATTATATATATTAAAAGAAAAAGAAATAAAAAATATAAAAGTATAAAAAGAAAATATGAAATTAGAAAACTATAAAACAAAATATAAAAATATGAAATCAAAACTAAAATAAAAAATTTAAAAATAAAAAATCCACATAAAAATATATAGACAAATAGTTCCCAATCATCTCTTTGTGCTTCATTGCCCCAATCTAGTCGTTTGCTCTCTGTCTTTGACCTCTACATACTTGCACCTATACACATCATTGTTGTAGAGTTATAATAAATTTTAACTTCGCATATGCTTTTCATTGTTTGATCATCTGTTGTGGGTTAATTGTTGTCTTAATCCAGATTTCGTGACGGTCACCTTGACGACTGTGTTCCTGCCTTGTGTGGACCATACGACCACTCGATTTTTGGGTTAAACATCAGTATGTGAACCAGTTCATATGCTATATCTTTGATATTTACCTATGTGCGAAGGTGTGATGAAACTTAATTTAAATTGTTGATCACTGTGCGCCAACTTTTGGTAAAAGTAGTGGAGCTTATCAAAAAGAAAAGAAAAGAAAAGAAAGAAATGTTCAAAGAAAAGCTCTATCCTCCAAAAAGTCAAATTACAAATGAGCTTCCACCAATGGTGAGCGCTCCCAACCATTTTCAAAGTTTCCACTTGAACCAAACGCTATTAGGACCAAGGAGTCGGATTAGCACCATAAAAGGGCTCTACATCGTTAGCGATACAAGTCTGGGTGTCTGATGAATCTGTGATTCATCACTCTTAAAGTGGAAAATAGAGTCCTGTTCCCAAGTAATTAGCTGCATATTTCCACTTATATTGCATAATTAGCATTCATGCATGCATAATTAATATATGCATTTTAGCATTCATATTTGCATTAAATAAGGAGCCAAATTCACTTGTAAATATTCACATGTATATTAGCTAAAATACCCTATATGTATATATTTTATACTAACTCCAAATCTAATAAATGAACTCCATAGTGTATATATTACTAACACTAATAAAAAAATATCAAAAAATACTAACTTGTAAAATTGACCAATAAAATCCGAGTCCAAGTTTGAAACTAGGAGCCTTAAAATGCGCGTATCTATCTCATACAACTCCGATCTAGGTCTACTCACTTTTAAATTAATACATATTCAGAGACCTTCAAAATGAGATCAATTTCATTTAAATCGGAGCTCGTATGCAAAACTTGAGTTTTGAGACCCCCATTGTACACTATATGTAGGTATATTTATACCCTTGTGTTTTGGTACTTTATTTGACCTCATTTCCTTTTTGGTCAACATGAAACTTGTAGATCTCATCGAGATCTACAACTTTCATGTTTTGACTTTTCCAAATTCGGCCATCTTCTCTCTCCTATTCCACATTTTCTTTAGGCCATTCAGATCAGGCCACATGGCGCCATCTGGTTACGCCATGCGGCCTGCTCATAACGCGCCACGCGCCCCTCTTTCTCCACCATCCGATGGCGCCTTCTCCTTCTAAATCCCAGCCATCCACTCCGCATCAAACCTCGACTGCCCGATCAAGGCCCAGATCGCATCTGGGCCGCTCACCAGCACCCTCATCTCATTGTGCCACGTCACACACTCCACAGCCACCCGATGGCCTTCCCTTCTTCAGATCCGAGCCGTTCATCCCCACCCCAATGCCAACCCTTGGATCATTGACCGGATCTCATCACGACCACTCATTTTTGCCTCCACCTCCTTGCGACACGTGGTCCACCAGGAGTCGCTAGATCGCTTCCATCTTGGCCATTCATCCACACTAAATCCAGACCCTTCGATCCTCAACCCTGATACAATCCTAGCCGTTCGTCTCCACTCGACGCTACGCCCGCCACGCATCACACCCCTACCCCTTTGATCACACCTCTTTGATCTGTTCTAGGCCATTCCTTAGCGCCTCAATCTGGACCGTTGGTTCATGAGATCCAACGGTCCATAGGTCATTTTCCACCTCGGGCCACCTTCCTCGTGCATGTCTCCCACTTCGCCTACTCGCCCCCCTTCCTATTTTCTCCGCCACCACAGCCACTATCTCCACCCATTGACCGCTCCATGATGAAGCCCCCACTCCCTTCATCTTCGCCGATCTCCATGTCCTCCATGATTCCCTTCCTCTTCGCTCCACGATCACATTTACCTCGACCTTCTCTCTATAAAACCCCTGTGTCTGGCCACCGTTACAGCCATCCGCCCTTGCACGAGAGACCCTAAAGCTCCCCTCCACTGATCTGTGACAGGGATTAGGCGTGATAGTGAGCGAAGACAGTGGTACCCTCTCCGGCGAGATCCGCGACGAGTTTCGCCATGCAACAACTCCTCCATCAAGCTGCTTGAGCTCAGAACACTACCGACCCTGGAGCAAAGAACTAGAAGCTCTCCTCCGAGCTTCTGACCCCAGGTAGACTCCCCCATTCTCCTTCGATCTTCTTTCTCTTTTCATCTAGAATTTCTCGCAATTTCTCCGCCCTCTCTGATCGAATTCACCTTCCGTCGACTGTCCACCGAGCTTCGCCATGAAGCTCCGATCTTCGTGCACTCCTTGGTTCGCCCCGACGACCCATCGAATTCCATCTCTGACCATAGCTCCGCCGCCACGGCGGAAGAGGACCACCGACCCATCCACTCCGCTCCTGCACACGCACACATTCCCACGAGCACGAGCTCCATTCTTTCGACCCCAACTAACCCTGCAGGCACCCCTATCTTCATTGAACACAACATCACCGGAGCTCCACTCGAGCTTCGTCGGCACCGATGTTCAGACCTCACCAGCCACTCCTAGGACATCCGGTGACCTCCTGGAACTTCCACGACCAGTCCGAGCAATCAGGGAGCCATTACCGAGCTACACCGAGCATGGGAGAAGGAGGAGGAGCTAGACGCTCATCGCCGGAGCCCTGCCTAGTCCGTCGCAGGAGGCGACGGACCGGAGAAGAAGGAGCACACCTACCGTTGGATCAGGAGGATCCAATGGCCCTAGCCACGCCACGTCGCCTTGAGCCCGCTATAGTTGGATCATCCAGATCAAGCGGTCCTTGTTGCGCCACATAGTAACTGCCCCGAGATTCAGTCTCCATTGGATCCATCTCGATCCAACATCCAATAGACAACCACATCGACTCCATCCTCCACCGTTAGATCTATCTCTATCTAACGGCCCTCAGACGCGCTATGTGTCCAGCACCAGCAGCCGTCGGATCATCTTGATCTGATAGTCCATCTCGCGCCACGTAGAAACTCCGAGCCTCTTCCCCGACCCTAGGCTTGGAGCAACCGAAGCAGACCCGAGACTGATCCGAGCATCCTAAGCCTCCGCCCGAGCCTCGATTGACGACCGAGCCTAGCCCCGCATGTGCTTTCCACGTGAGGGCTGGGTATCTTGCATAGAGGCCCTCGAAGGTTTTGGAAATTACAAATTGGTCCCTGCTAAGCGTATCAAGCGAGGAGCGCGTGACTTCGTGGGAATTTTGCATCCACCTCCTCAATATTTTAGGTAATTGCAATTAAGTCCCTATCAGCACGTTTTATTTTCAGAACTTTTATTTTCTATATTTATAATTTGGTCACTATCTTTGCACGCATAATTATGTGTCCATGTAGCATCATTTTTTAATTCTAAAAATTGTATGTTGTAGCCCAACTTGTCCTTTATCTCGTGTGACACGTATTTTATTTTTGTGAGTTCTCTAGAATTTAATATTATTAAATTGGTGAAATTTTCTATATTTTTCCCATTGTGTGCTTTTTAATTCATATTAAATTCCTTGTTGCTCCAAAAATCATCATAAAATCAAATTAGACTTGGATAGTTTATTCTACATTGTGCCCAAAAATCATTGCATTTTCACGCATCAACGAGGCCTGAATAAATTAAATAGTAGTTTTCTTAATTGATTTTTAATAGGTCCAATTCGCATAGAATTTTAAGTTTATTAACTTTTCTAGATTCATCACACTTAGATCCATTAAGGATAATTTTTATATCTGGAAATAATTGTTTCGGTATTTATTAAAATTAATCTTGTAGAAATCAACTTACATTCATATTTTATTCACAGTAAATTCATTTAGAGTCGAAAAATTCCAAAAAAATGTAGACACTCAGGTTCATAGCATTCCATCATTTAATCAAGTTTCATAATTTTTGGACTTTGCATTTGATTATCTTTCGGATTTAACTTGTAGAAGTGGCCTTAAATTGCATTATTTCTTTCCTTTATTGCATAAAAATTGCTAAAAAAAGACCAAAAATAATCCTCTGAAAATCTGACCTCTGAATTCACTTCAAATTCACCTAAGGAGACAGTTGCCTCCCTGAGTTCAACCTTGGTCTTGCTCAAGTAAAATAAATCTGCCGCTCGTGATTAATTGAACATTAATTAAAGTGGTATTTTTGATGAAGCATTGATTACCCGCCTGCAACGAATCTAACTATTAATTTGACCATTAATTTGATTGAATTAACAAGGGTACTCCGACGCTTGTCAAAATAGCACCGTTGTCGACGAGGCACGACTTAGGTTAATTTGTAGAGAATTTTGAGTGTTTGATTTTCCATCCCGGGGTAGTCTGATTCCCGACTTTTCTTATTAATATTTCTCTGTCATTTATTTTTGTATATTTTATGTCGTCCTTTATCTGACCTCAATTTATTTTCGTGTGAGGAACACTAGGAGTCAAAGGCGCTTCGAGGAGCTTGCATTTAAATATTTTGAGCGATTGTGAGGACTTGTAATAGTGTCATTTTCATTATTTTTGCATTCTTTCCAGCGGTTCTCGTTTGGGTTCTCACGCGTGTAAAAATAGTGGAAACGTATCCCCGTGTGCTGTGTGGATTGCTTTTTAGATTAGGCTTGCACTTGTGGCTCTTAGAGCTACTTTAGCACTTGCTTGTGCTCGTAAAATTCTAGGAACACACTTCAAACATAAAAGACATACTTAGACCGCAGATCTAGCCAAATTTAATCGGTGCTTCACTCGCTAATAGAACTGCCTGTCTAGGAGCGGATTTTTCGTCTGCATTGCATGTAGTGTAAAGTTTTCAATTCTGTTCTGCATCCTGCATAAAAGCGAAGGGATCACTATAAGTCTTCTTTACTTTGCATACCATCATTGTTTTATCGTGCATCGGCTTTTCTCGACTCTTTTCTTTTGGTTTTTCAAACTTAGGAAAAAAGGAAATTGAGACTGGACGATAGATGTGCTTTGTCGTTGGACTAAATCAGTGATAACCTAACTTAAAACCGGGACTGCTTAACAAAAGTGACCAAAAAATTTGAATAAAATCATAAATTTTGCTTGCGGGAAATTAACCCCGACCTTGTTTTCAGGCTGAGTGAGGGTACTAGAGTGTGTGAGCACCCTAGGGTAGAGCCAAAAATCCTCGCTTTCTATATTGTGTACCCCGATCCAAGCAAATATCAATGGCTGAGTTATGGGTTCAACTAACCAGCATCAAATAGCCTCCGCCTACTCCGATAGGTAGATAGGAGCGAAATTGCGGTGCATCACGACAAGTTGCTAGTAGCCTCTGCCTGCCCGGCAGGTAGATAGGGGCGAAGTTACAGCCTTGTCAGCCTCCGCCTACTCTGTAGGTTGATAGGGACATGTCCTTGAAATTTCGGCTGGGGATAGGATCGGAGAAAGGAAGGGTGTTGTATCTAAGGTGACAGGTTTAACAGGGGAGACGCATCCGTCTTTTAGCCGACTCCCCTATAGGCCCCGTAACCTTTGCTACTTGTTTGATTAATTCACACTTAAAATCAACCAGAATAATCGGACTCGGTTTCGAGTCCTTCACCGTGTTGAGTGTGAAAATACAGGGTTTGGATTCAATTGCTTGCTTCAGGTAGGAGTAAAATCCCATCTTACACTTAGAACTCCCGATTCTTCTTCTCTCCATCCAAGATGACTGACTGGGGGGATATCTGCTCCCAATTCACCAATCTTTCTTTGAGACCCCCACGAAGCTCATCTTCACCGGCCCAAGCGCAACTTGGACCAATCAGAGCTCATGACCCTCTTGAGTTCTGGATCCCTCAAACCCAGGGTGTTTACTCTCAAACCAACCCTTTTCTCTCTTCTGATCTCATTGAGGAAGACATCACCTCGGTAAGAATCCCTTCCTTGATATGTCCTCTAACCAAGACCATCTTCTTTACCCAGGACAAGAGGACAAAATACGGAAGAAAAATCCAGAAGAAGAGGAACCCAGAGAGGACCCTATGCTCCAAGTCTTAGCCCGGCTAGCTAGAGCCGAACAACTGAATGCAGAGCTGATGGCTACGATGGGACAGGTGATCGAGGCTGAAGGAATTGACCGACCGATGGTAGACGCCTACAATCCCATAGAGAATGAAATACATAGTTGGCTAGTACCTGAGGTCCCCCCTGAAGCATTCGAGCTGAAGCCCCACTTTCTGAGCTTGTTATCGAAGTTCAACAGAAACACCAATGAAGAATCGTATGCTTTCCTTAGAGACTTCGAGCTGGTTTGCAACAACCTTAATCACCCTAGGGTTGGGCAAGATTACAACAGGCTGAAGGCCACCCCATTTGCCTTAGGAGATAAGGCCACACATTGGTTGAAAAATCTCGGGGTGAGATGTATGACCTGGATGCAATTTAAGGACCTGTTCTTGAAGAAATTCTACCCACTCAGTAGGACTAACCAGATGAGAACCAAGATCACTGGTTTCTCCCAGGGACCCAATGAACCATTCCATGAAGCATGGGACAGATTTAATGATTTAACGCAGAAATGCCCATGCCACGGCATTACAAAAGCGATTTTAATCCAGACCTTGTTCTGTGGCATGACCCATGAGATGCAGGGGTTAGTGAGTGTCGCTTGTGGAGGAAGCTATCTGAAGAAAAATGAAGACACTGTATGGAAGATCCTAGAGCAGATGGCAGAAACAGGTAGATCTCAGGCCACCAGGGCCTATCAGTTGTCTCCTTCAAGCCTCCAACGAGACAACTAGGAGGACTGTAGCGGATCTGACGGATGACCTCATCCCCAGCATGGGAATAATAGCTGACAAATTAACCATGATCGAGCATATTCACAAGAGGGTCACTGACCTTGAGTCACTGTCGCGATTACCGAAATAATTGGAGGAACTTACTAAGAAGGTAGCCAAGATACAACTACCTGCCCCTTCTGCACCACATGTACCTGTACACCGAGTTCATCTTGTATAGGAACAGACAACGGGGTCTCAGAGTAGCTGGGTAGAGGAGTATACATACACTCAGTAGGAGCAGCACACACCCCCACAAGTAGAAACAGTATATGAGGAGCCTCCACAAATGTTCGAGATCAACGGGCTGTGGTACAGCCATGACCCCATCGGCAGACAATCGGGGATAGGGAACGGTCAACCACACCAACCTTCCCTAGCTTACCAAGAAAAGATCTCCTTCCCCTCACCGCACTTCGTACAGTCCCGGCCCGGACAAGGGTACCAGCCTCAGCAGCAGCACCACCAGCAGCACACGTTCCGCTCGGGCCAGCAGGGCTCTCCACCTTCCCATCAGCAGCAGCAGTACCGGCATGGCCAGGATGGCCAATACAGGAACTCATCCTCGAGTCGGTACCAACCATCCCAACCCACTAGTGAATTGGAGTCCCTCACCTTGGCGATCCAGACCCTGACTGATAGGGTCCAACAGATTCAGAATGACTATCTGGATATGAGAACCAATTTGAATCATGTCTCTCGTACCCAGGACTAGCAGATGGCGCCAAAGACCCCAATTCTCGCCCAGGTTCAGGCCAAACCGAATAGCTTGAATCAAGGTCAGAACCAACCACGAGATTAGGTATACTATTCAGATAACTCTTTATCTGAACATGAGATCCTTTCGTACGATAATGTCAATCATATGCCCCTCAGGAGCAGAAGGACCGTGATCGTACCTGATCGGGCACGGTGATGAATCTCGTATTCATCACTCTAAATCTCATTTATTAAGCTCAAATCCCTTAAATTCAACAGCATTCTTGCATCTATTTTGCATAATTAGCATTCATGCATGTTTCCATAAGAATTGCATTTTAGCACAAAAATCTGCACAAAATAAAGAAGCCAAAAATCCAAGCCAAGATGACCTGTAAATAAGCCTAACTTCCCAGATTTTTAACTCATTCATGCTAACTCCGAATAACTCAAAACCATTTCCACTGTGTGCATATCACTAACAAGAATAAAGGAAAAATACAAAAAAATAACTAACCCAAATAAGTGGACCAAAAACCCAAGCCCTAATTTCAGGATTTTCGGACTAAAAGCCACATATCTTCTCCATCCAATGTCCGATTTAATCCTACTCACTTTTGAACTAATGTGCATTCAATTACCTTCAAAACAAGACCAAGTTCAAGTGAATCGGAGCTCATATGTGAAAGTTGGGTTTTGGGCCTCTTTTGTACATTGTACATTTTCGCGGTTTTGATCTTGTATTTTATGTATATATTTTCTTAATCAATAAAAATCCAAAAAAAATTAGAATTAAGTGTCTTTTATTTATCTTTGATTTTTCCATATTTTTCCGGATTTTTATCTTGTTAAAAATGACATAAAAATTATAAAACCCAAAAATCAAGGTATTCTATGTACATAGGATACCCCAAAAATTCACTTTTTACATTTGACCGATTTTGGTTTTGATGTCTTCATGAAAGTTGTATATCTCATCGAGACGAGCAATTTTCGTGAAGAAACTTTTTTGATCCGCGGTCGTTTACTATTTTTTATCGATTTTACAAAGGTTTTTAATTTCGAATTTTCTGGTGCTGACACGTGGCAGCACCTGGTGCCGCCACGTGTCAGCCATTTTTAGCCTTTTTATAAATCGTTTTTAATTAAAAAAAATTTAAAAAAAATAAAAAAAATAAAAAAAAGGGACGCACGTGCGTCGCACGTGCCTCCCCAGGCACGTGCTCCGCACGTGCCCCCACCGGGGCCCCCTCTCTTCACCACGTGGCGCAACAGGCGCCATCCGATCACGCGAGATCGGACGGCGCCTGTGCGTCGTCCTCCTCCGCCCCCCTCCTTTCCTAATCAGCCGCCGCCGCCCCGCAAATCGCGGCCCTCTCCGATCTTCTCCGGCCGTCACAGATCTCCGCCCCTCCGCGAATATCTCCGCCGCCCCCGAATCTCTCCACCGCCAATCGAATCCCGCGGCCCCCCCCTCCTGCCATATCCGGCGAGAAACCCCTCGCCCTATTTAAAGAGCTCCTCCGCCGCACCTCGTTCTTATCCGCCGTTAGCACCAAGGAGGCGGTGGTGACAGCCCGCCTACCCATCTCCGACGTGATCCGGCCACGCCTCCCTCCGCGTGGCCGTTGCAGCGGCTACCTCCCTGCCATTGCTGCCCTTGCTCCGGCTACTACTTGCTGTCGAGCCAACGATCAACATCACCGATCACCTACGTCTTCATCGACCACCTGCAGTAACTCCACCAACCTTCGTCCTCACGCGTCTACAGCAGCTCCAGCAGCTTCATCCTCCAGCTCGATCATCTCCTCCGCTTCAACGCCGATCAGATTTCAGCATCCACTCCATCGCTATTCAACTCCACGTACGACTACGACAACTCCATCTTCCAGGAGCCACTCCGCCCCGACCTTCACTCGACGACCACCGGAGCTACGCAGCGGCTCCGCTACGCCGCCCCTCTGCCGCAGCACCACCTCGACCGGCACGCCAAGGCTGCTACTCCGCTACTCCGCCAATCGCCTCCGTCGTTTATCACCCACACCGCCGGCCGGCACCAGAGCCGAGACCCCCCACGTGCAAGGCGCGTGCGGGGGGACGTCAGCCTGCATCAGCATCCAGAAGGCACGTGCGTAGCACGTGCCTCTGGGTAAATTTCAAGTACCCCCCCCGGAGGTCCTCCATATTGCAGCCGAGTCCAAGAGCCACAGGACACGTGCGCCGCACGTGTATTGTGTGAATTTTGCAGAAGAGCCCTCCAGACTATCGGTAATTACATAGACACCCCCCAGCTGCACTTTATTTTTATGTTATTTATTTAACTTGCAGTTGTACCCCTGTGTTCCCCTGTGATTCTAGACTTCTTCTCTACATTATTTTATTATCAAAAAATAGCATGATGTTGGTTAATTGACTCTCTGCACTTTGACATATTGCGGGTATTTTTCTGATTGACGGTTAATTAATAAATATTCGTTTTGTGAAAATTGGCATATTTTACCCATTTTCTGCTCTGAAATTCATACTTGGTTAACCGTTGCTCTAAAAATTCCAGAAAAATCATACATTGTAGAGTTAATTATTCTTAACATTGTGCCCAAAAAGATTTGCATTTGCATGCATATGTTGTCCTGTAAAAATCATTTTGCACATTTTAGTATTTAATTTTTAATAGACATTAAATCCCACATTTTCGAGGTTTAGGATTTTTCTGCGATCCGTTACCTAGTGATAGGTCTCAGATAATTTTGATCCTTGAAAATAAGTAGGTTTGATATTTATTAAAATTAAATATTGAAAGTCATTTTGTTTGCATGTAAAAATCCATAAAAAAATTCATATTGCATCCAAAAATTCCAAAAAAAATTATAGTACATCCATTTCATTATAGTTTACATTGTGGCCAAGTTTCGTATTTTTCGGACATCATTTGAACGTAATTTATATTTTAGTCCCTAAAATAAGGCCAAATTTGCATGTGCACCCCCTAATTCATTGAAAAATTCCAAAAAAAGACCGCTTCGAAAATCGAACTCGAATTTTGGTAGACTTAATTCTAGGTTGTTCCTTTGCCTCCTTGTGATCGACCTTGGGACTTGCCCAAGTAAAATAAACATAAAACCACGAAATTAAAAATTGAATAAATTATTTGTGGTATTTTCTTGACCGTTTCCGAGTGCCGCCTACAACGCACTACACGATAAAAACACATTATTAAAAGCAACACATCCGGATCCGTCAGATGGCGCCGTTGCCGGGGAGGCAAACGGCTTAGATTTTTGTCTAAAAAAATTTTGTTCGGTTTTTCACATTCGGGTAGTCTGACCCCCAAATTTTTCATTGTAAATTCCATTTTTTTTCTTGCAATTTATTTTCAGCATTTATTTTTCATTTTTGAGTCACTCTCTTACATTTTCTCTCTTATTTTTTTGCGAGGTACCTTGTACGTGGAGCGGTTTTCAATAACCGACGCAACTTCACCAAAAACCGCAATTAATTTAAGATCGAGTCGAGTCGTGAGAGAGAGTAGAGTCTAGGTTTTTAATTTCTGCAATTTTAATTTCTGCAAATTTACAGCGGTGTCCGTTTGGACTCTCGCGTGTGTAGAAAGACCTTGACTTTATTCTGTGGTGTGTCGTGGCCTGTTTCACTCTCCGGCGAGGGTGGGGTCCGACTTGAGTGGCGACTAGGATAGACCTGCACATACGGCTCTCAGAGCATTTATATTTTTGCTTGTGCTCGTAGGATCTTAAGCCACACTGCACTTTAATCGAGACGCACATAGATCGTTCAATTTAGCCAAAAATTTAAATCAATTCTTCCCGCTAATAGAACTTTCTGCTTAGGTGCGGTTTTTCATCGGCTTGCATTTCATAATTTAAAAATTCTGTCTAGCATCCCACATGGAGATTGCGAGGATTCACTGTAAGTCTTCTCACTGAGCATTCATCATAGTTTTCCGCGTGCATCGGCTTTTCTCGAATTCCTCTCTCTTGTTTTATAACATAACTTTAAAGGAAATTGGGACTGGACGGTAGACGTGTATTTGTGCTCATCTAATTTTTCAGTGATCACCTCATTAAAATCGGGACTGCTAAATATATCTGATCTCAAATAACCCATAAAATCAAGAATTTCTGCGGGAGAGCAACCCCGACATTGTTTGATTTATCTTGCAGCGAGGAGAGAGACGCACACTAGGATAGAGCCCAGCTCCAAACCTAACAGCTCGTTTAAACGGCTTGCAAGACTTGAATTCTCACCAATTTTAAAATTGACAAGAAAATTGGTCGATCTCTTACGACCTTCATTGTGTGAGTTGGTGAACCCAGGGTTTGATTTGTGTTTGTATTGGTGTACGTGAACCGATATCAAAGATCAATAGCCGCACATTTGATAAAATTTTCTGTCCCATACAATCATCTCTCCCATCTCTTGATTTTAATCTCATCATGGAAATTTTTTCAAATTTCAGATCCAACCCATCATTTCTCTCAAACCCTTCAAAAATGACCGAACACCACTACGAAAACAAATCTATGTCGGTTTGGCCCAAACCCACTACTTCCTCTTCGTTTAATCCTCCAACATTTGCGGGAAGCTTTCAACCGCAAATGACTTCGACCTCATTAAATCCTTTCTCAAATCATCCAACCACACCATCTTGGACTGAACCGACTTATTCTCACTCTCTCGCCAATGAAACATTTCAAGATCAAAATCTCTTTAAATCCCATGACTGGCAGAGGACCCAAACACAGATGGAAAGACATGCGCTTAATGATCATCATCGTTGGATTGACCATGACAAACCCCTTACTCATACAGAGGACTGGACTGAACTCCTAGACACATATAAACCTTGTATGCTGACTCCACAATATCAAGAGCTGACCAAACATGATCAAAGGACCGAACTCTACTCAGATCAAATACACATGCCTATACCATATGAGCAACCTCCTTCCATAAATTTTGAGGAGAAATTTTCAAGAAATGATCATATAATGGATATTGCAAGAAATTCTCCTCTCCACACGTACAGAAAAATGGAAGACGGAATCATTGAACAAAATCCGAGTGCTCCCATGATTGATCATGAACAAAATTGTGAGGATAATGTTTCGAGGATAAAAACAAGATTTGAATTGATGGAGGACAAATTTCAAAAATTTGCCGACCGAGTAATCTCATTCTATGGTGGATCGGGTGTAAAACCAAATGAGGAAATGATTGGATTCCATGATGAAAATTTTGAGGATATTCAAAGACCTAGGGATGACTCTAATATCAAAACTTCTGCTCATTATTCCCCTAGGAATGACTATGCCTCTGATCCATACTCTGAATATCAAGGCCCCTTCTCATCTAAGGAAGACACCGCATCGCCACACCACACAGAAAATACAAAAAAATTTGAAAATCAAGAAAATCTCATAAAAATTGAATCTGAAGAAGATCTGAGGAATTTGGATCCTGCTTTACGGGAAGCACTGGAAAAATACTTGATTTTTGAACTTCCCATTATAAAGGCCATTGAACACTTCCCTGACCTTAAGAAATTTCTAATGGACAGATTAATCGTCAAAAAGTTAGGAAGGATTAGAACAAAAACTGAAAGATATATCTTGTCAATGGCCTCCTCCTTGGTGTTGAGGAGAAAAACCAAGAGCCGCATAGTGAAGCGGTTACCCAGATTTGACTGTGGAATCAAAGACACAATTTTCACACATGCTCGTATTGATGACGATTCACCGATCAATATCCTCCCGACCTCTGTATTTCAGGAACTCAAACTCGGACCGATTCGGAAGATACGAGAGATTGTACAATTAGCGGACCGATCAATAAAAAGGCCGAGAGGAACCATTTCTGTCATCATGAAATTCCAAGGCGCCCTGCTCAAAGTAGAATTCACGATCATTGATATTGAGAAGCAAGGAGAATTCACCCAGTCTCCAATCATTCTCGGAAAACCATTCTTGGCATTGGCCAAGGCGAGTATCGATTGTGAGACTCGGGAAATAAAGTTTATGGCATTGGAATCACTACGATCTGATACAGTCTTTGAGGAAGCACGATTTCCTGAGGTAACCCACAAAGTCCCCAACAACCGCAACCATGAAACGGTAGAAGAGCCCTACCCCGCTGCTACACCTGAGATTGCATTTGTTAATGAGACTATTGGTTTAGAGACTCTCCCCGATATCTCAATTCCCGCAGCTTTCTACTACGATCCTGAGACATTTGCATGGTCACACCCTGGAGCAACATACTCTGATTATCTTGATCAAATCCTCCCAAATCAAGAGTGCACCAACATTCAGGAAACAAAGAACGAACATGTAGCCCGAACACTGACCAAGGAGAAGAATTTTAATGGTTATTCATCTGGGTACTCAAGTGAACCGACATCTTCACGAAACAAGAAAAAGAAAGTCACCTTTGATCTTTCGGAAGAGGAATCGGTTGATGATCCCTCATCAGGTCCGGAAAAGGTAGTCTACATGAGTGAAGTCTGTTCGGCATCTCTAAAGCCATATCTTCGCAAGGATCCAAAATTTGATTCTCGTTGGACAACTCCCGTTCCTAATTATTACTCATCCAAAGCTGATGCTCCTACCTTTCACAAGTACACTGGGATTATTTCTTATGAGCTGACTGAGACTGGAGCATCTGAATATTCATCGGAGGACAAACTGATTGATCTTAAAAAGGAACGAATTTTGAGGAAACAATTGAAGAAACAAAAAGACATGAACATCTGGAGTGTGTCCACTTTCAAATACTATTCCTCTGAGGATAACTCTGATGATGGTGACTTTTCATCTGACTCAAATATTTCATCTACTATCCATCATGATATTTCTGAGGATGACACTGATAATAGTTGGGAATCAGATGCCTCATCTCCGACTCATCATTACGATCTCCCACCGCAGGCTCACAAGAAGATCAGCCGTAAACCGCCTTAATCATCGGCTACCCACCCTCCCTCCCGACCACATCGGTCTCCTTGTACAGCTTCTTCCTCTACTTAGGCCAAGGCCTAAGTATAGGGGGGACCGATGCCATATGTATATACCATTTCCATCATCACATTCCGATCTCTCGCTCACTCCATATCCATCCTTCTTCTATACTTAGGCTGACCAAAGCCTAAGTATAGGGGGAACCACCACCCACCTATATATACCCTCCTCATTCACATACCCTGACCGCTTCCTTTTTCTTTTTCTTTTCTTTTCCGCTCTTCTTCTATACTTAGACTATTGACAGTCTAAGTATAGGGGGGCGATTTTGTAAATCTTTTTCTTTTTCACTCTCTTACGCTTAGCCCGAGCTATGTCTTCTTTACGCTTCTTGTGCTCTGAGGACACAGCACTCGCTAAGTATAGGGGGGTCTGTTTATATACTTTGTATATATTTTAGCCATACCTCGTACTTTCACGTAAGTCTATATGTATTTACGGGGTGGGTTTTTCTTAAAAAATTAAAAAAAAAAACAAACACAAAAAAAATGTTTTTCACTAACACTGACCTTGCCCAAAATTATTGAAAAATGGCTTCTTATTCATTTTTTTGCAAAACAAAAAAAAATCAAAAAAAATGTGTCTGCATTTCACACACTCGCATTTCATCAAGCATCGCATTTGCATATGTGAAAAGTCTTTGGGTTCTGAACCGAGTTATGAGCCGAAACCGAGAGTGGTCTGGACTTAACCTTAATCCACCTAATTTTCAGAGGAACTTCACCGAGAAATGGAATTTTAGAGTCTTCAGGTCGTTGACTTAATTCTTTGAGTTCCACATGACAATGTACAGCGTTTGACTCTCAGTGTCTAACCTGGTCTCTTCATTCTGGGTACAACTCTGGAATAAGGAATTAATTTGTACTCTCGCACTATGCACTTAGCTCAACTCAAACATATGTTGGAAGACTATGTGAGTTTCTTTTCTGGTAGCGTGGAAATCTAAAGACCGGAGTACGGGTTGAAATAAAGCTTCGGAAAAGGGATGGACGGCTGGGCACAATTCTTTCTAAGACCCCAAAAAATGTACGGAAACAAAAGATGCTATATCCGTAGGGGCACAACAAGATCCAAGCAGAACCACCAAAAATTACAAATACAAAGAAGCAACTACCAAATAAAATCTGACCAAAAAGGTCCAAGCTTCCAGAAACCTGCAGATCTTGGTGGAGACTCGGCTACACTGGCCATCTTCACAAGGAGAGGTGACTACACTGGCCACCCTCCAGTTCTTTTCTCATTCTTCTATCTTCTCCCTCCAATTCGATTGTGAACACAGCGCGACAGACCTTAGAAGGAAATACCTGACTCCCCGAGGACGAGTTATTGGAAAGGAGGCTTGTGCAGTAGTCCGGCATTCTGGGTGGGAAGAGCTAAAATATTTCACACACAAGAGTCGGTTATTCAATGTTCAAAGAGTATACTTTGGGAAGATGATTGATCTAAGATGACTTCTGAGCCGAAACTGTAGCAATGATGTGTAGAACTTGAGGGCTGTTGATTTTAAAATTCTAAGTCTCACAGAAGTTCCGACACACAAATAATCCAGAGGTTGAGTTTAGGTTCACTTTCACCTTCAGCTCATGGTCTTGGTTTGGAACCCAATCTCATTTCACCTCATGGCATTTCTTTTTGATGCTCAGGGACGAGCATGGTTTAAGTATAGGGGGATGATGAATCTCGTATTCATCACTCTAAATCTCATTTATTAAGCTCAAATCCCTTAAATTCAACAGCATTCTTGCATCTATTTTGCATAATTAGCATTCATGCATGTTTCCATAAGAATTGCATTTTAGCACAAAAATCTGCACAAAATAAAGAAGCCAAAAATCCAAGCCAAAATGACCTGTAAATAAGCCTAACTTCCCAGATTTTTAACTCATTCATGCTAACTCCGAATAACTCAAAACCACTTCCACTGTGTACATATCACTAACAAGAATAAAGGAAAAATACAAAAAAATAACTAACCCAAATAAGTGGACCAAAAACCCAAGCCCTAATTTCAGGATTTTCGGACTAAAAGCCACATATCTTCTCCATCCAATGTCCGATTTAATACTACTCACTTTTGAACTAATGTGCATTCAATTACCTTCAAAACAAGACCAAGTTCAAGTGAATCGGAGCTCATATGTGAAAGTTGGGTTTTGGGCCTCTTTTGTACATTGTACATTTTCGCGGTTTTGATCTTGTATTTTATGTATATATTTTCTTAATCAATAAAAATCCAAAAAAAATTAGAATTAAGTGTCTTTTATTTATCTTTGATTTTTCCATATTTTTCCGGATTTTTATCTTGTTAAAAATGACATAAAAATTATAAAACCCAAAAATCAAGGTATTCTATGTACATAGGATACCCCAAAAATTCACTTTTTACATTTGACCGATTTTGGTTTTGATGTCTTCATGAAAGTTGTAGATCTCATCGAGACGAGCAATTTTCGTGAAGAAACTTTTTTGATCCGAGGTCGTTTACTATTTTTTATCGATTTTACAAAGGTTTTTAATTTCGAATTTTCTGGTGCTGACACGTGGCAGCACCTGGTGCCGCCACGTGTCAGCCATTTTTAGCCTTTTTATAAATCGTTTTTAATTAAAAAAAATTTAAAAAAAATAAAAAAATAAAAAAAAAGGGACGCACGTGCGTCGCACGTGCCTCCCCAGGCACGTGCTCCGCACGTGCCCCCACCGGGGCCCCCTCTCTTCACCACGTGGCGCAACAGGCGTCATCCGATCGCGCGAGATCGGACGGCGCCTGTGCGTCATCCTCCTCCGCCCCCCTCCTTTCCTAATCAGCCGCCGCCGCCCCGCAAATCGCGGCCCTCTCCGATCTTCTCCGGCCGTCACAGATCTCCGCCCCTCCGCGAATATCTCCGCCGCCCCCGAATCTCTCCACCGCCAATCGAATCCCGCGGCCCCCCCCTCCTGCCATATCCGGCGAGAAACCCCTCGCCCTATTTAAAGAGCTCCTCCGCCGCACCTCGTTCTTATCCGCCGTTAGCACCAGGGAGGCGGTGGTGACAGCCCGCCTACCCATCTCCGACGTGATCCGGCCACGCCTCCCTCCGCGTGGCCGTTGCAGCGGCTACCTCCCTGCCATTGCTGCCCTTGCTCCGGCTACTACTTGCTGTCGAGCCAACGATCAACATCACCGATCACCTACGTCTTCATCGACTACCTGCAGTAACTCCACCAACCTTCGTCCTCACGCGTCTACAGCAGCTCCAGCAGCTTCATCCTCCAGCTCGATCATCTCCTCCGCTTCAACGCCGATCAGATTTCAGCATCCACTCCATCGCTATTCAACTCCACGTACGACTACGACAACTCCATCTTCCAGGAGCCACTCCGCCCCGACCTTCACTCGACGACCACCGGAGCTACGCAGCGGCTCCGCTACGCCGCCCCTCCGCCGCAGCACCACCTCGACCGGCACGCCAAGGCTGCTACTCCGCTACTCCGCCAATCGCCTCCGTCGTTTATCACCCACACCGCCGGCCGGCACCAGAGCCGAGACCCCCCACGTGCAAGGCGCGTGCGGGGGGACGTCAGCCTGCATCAGCATCCAGAAGGCACGTGCGTAGCACGTGCCTCTGGGAAAATTTCAAGTACCCCCCCCGGAGGTCCTCCATATTGCAGCCGAGTCCAAGAGCCACAGGACACGTGCGCCGCACGTGTATTGTGTGAATTTTGCAGAAGAGCCCTCCAGACTATCGGTAATTACATAGACACCCCCCAGCTGCACTTTATTTTTATGTTATTTATTTAACTTGCAGTTGTACCCCTGTGTTCCCCTGTGATTCTAGACTTCTTCTCTACATTATTTTATTATCAAAAAATAGCATGATGTTGGTTAATTGACTCTCTGCACTTTGACATATTGCGGGTATTTTTCTGATTGACGGTTAATTAATAAATATTCGTTTTGTGAAAATTGGCATATTTTACCCATTTTCTGCTCTGAAATTCATACTTGGTTAACCGTTGCTCTAAAAATTCCAGAAAAATCACACATTGTAGAGTTAATTATTCTTAATATTGTGCCCAAAAAGATTTGCATTTGCATGCATATGTTGTCCTGTAAAAATCATTTTGCACATTTTAGTATTTAATTTTTAATAGACATTAAATCCCACATTTTCGAGGTTTAGGATTTTTCTGCGATCCGTTACCTAGTGATAGGTCTCAGATAATTTTGATCCTTGAAAATAAGTAGGTTTGATATTTATTAAAATTAAATATTGAAAATCATTTTGTTTGCATGTAAAAATCCATAAAAAATTCATATTGCATCCAAAAATTCCAAAAAAAATTACAGTACATCCATTTCATTATAGTTTACATTGTGGCCAAGTTTCGTATTTTTCGGACATCATTTGAACGTAATTTATATTTTAGTCCCTAAAATAAGGCCAAATTTGCATGTGCACCCCCTAATTCATTGAAAAATTCCAAAAAAAGACCGCTTCGAAAATCGAACTCGAATTTTGATAGACTTAATTCTAGGTTGTTCCTTTGCCTCCTTGTGATCGACCTTGGGACTTGCCCAAGTAAAATAAACATAAAACCACGAAATTAAAAATTGAATAAATTATTTGTGGTATTTTCTTGACCGTTTCCGAGTGCCGCCTACAACGCACTACACGATAAAAACACATTATTAAAAGCAGCACATCCGGATCCGTCACACGGGCACCGAAGGAAGATGCCGCCAAGTCTCTACCTGAGGAGAACTTGGAGGCAGAATAGCAGCAACACTACCACCGGCAGAAGAAGAGGACTTCTGAGTCCTCAAAGAAGCAGGAGAACTGCACCAGCAGTGAGTCCAGCGAGACTGATGAAGATCCCATACCTCCATCCGAGGAGGATGTCCCAGCAGTTGCGGAGAACGGATCACCGGTTTTGCAGCAGAAATTTTCTTTTAGTCATAGTCAGAGTCAGAGTTCGAGTCAGTCTTAGTTTCAGAGTCATGTACAGAGTTTAGTTCCAAGTTTAAATGAAATTCTTTCAGTTTCGGAATCTGAGTTAGCATCAATAATCGCTTTCCCTCGAGCTCTTAAGAGTGGAAAGAAGAAAAATCAAAAAATACAAAAAGATGACCCTGAGATGGCAGAGTTTTGCAATAAATACATCAAGGTCACAATCCCTTTTGACAAGTATGTGGATATGACACCTGCATTCCAGAAATACCTTAAGGTGAGATGCACACTTACTAGGGCCAGCAGGAAGACTAAAAGCCGTGTTGAGAAACATGTTCTTTCAGTAGACACTACTTGCACAATAAAGAATGCATTTCTGAGGAAACGAAGAGACATGGGTGCACATTATGTGGTGAGTCATGTCGATGACACTGTGTTTGCACCCACTCTCCTTGACAACGGATCCTCAATTAACTTGATGCCTACAACCCTCTATGAGCGGCTTAATCTCGGACCTCTTAGGAAATCCAGGGCCTTACTTCAGTTTGTAGATAAATCAACCAAGAGGTCCCAAGGAGAATTAAGGAACGCTGTCATCAAATTCGAGGTTAGGATTACATGGTGGACTTCACCATCCTTAATATGGAGACCCCTCGCAATCGAAGAGACTCTCAGATCACATTAGGAAGGCCCTTCCTCAAAACAGTAGGGGCCTTGTTTGATTATAAGATTGGGAAAATCCAGTTCCAAATTCCAGGCGAAGATGAGGAACTTGAGATGAAGCAGACCAGATGACAGAGATCGGATTCAGAATCCAACACCAAGTACTCTTCGTCCGAAGCAGATTGTATTCATGTAGATACTGTTGGGCCATGGAGACAGAAACCAGCTAGCACCGATGAGTCCCTCTCCTTCGGAGAAGATCTTGTGCATGAGTCAGTTTGCAAGATCCTTAGAAACGAGTGCAGCGCAGAATGTGCATCCCCCTACATCTTCGATGATTTAGAGGCCCAACTGGGCCTGTCAGTCCTTCCCTCTTTAGGACAATCAGAAGATAAGGATGATGAGTCGGACATGGCTTTTGCTGATTGCTTGGAAATCTTTGACGATCCGACTCTAGAGCTGAACGAGTTGGTAGCAGCAATTTCACGGACAGATCCAGCCACTACCAGCACAGAGCCAGATTCGATTGAGACAGACTTCTTTGATGATCACACATTACCTGAGCTCAAACCTTTACCCACAACGCTTAAGTATGCCTTCCTTGCGGGATAAGAGAAGAAGTATCCGATCATCATCAGCTCGGGATTGACCGAGGAGCAGGAATCTCGCTTGCTAGAGATCCTGGAGAGAAACCGCAAGGCGATAGGCTGGAGCATCTCCGATCTCCACTGGATAAATCCTGCTCTGTGTTCGCACCATATCTACTTGGAGAATGAGGCCAAACACTCTCGTGAATTCCAACACCGGTTGAACCTAAATTTTGAGAGGTAGTAAAGAAAGAGATAGAGAAATGGTGCGATGCAGGTTTTATATATCCCATCTCCGACTCCAAATGGGTGGCTCCAAATCCATGTTGTCCCGAAGAAGTCAGAAATTCAAACGACCACCAATGCATACGGAGAGGAGATCATGACACGAGTACCGACATCGTGGCGTGTATGTGTGGATTACAGACGTCTGAATGCTGCGACGAAGAGGGATCATTTCTCCCTACTGTTCATTGATCAGATCTTAGAAAGATTAGCGGGGAAAGAATTCTTCTGCTTTTTAGACGGGTTCTCGGGCTACAATCAAGTAGCCATAGCTCCGGAGGACCAAGAGAAGAACACGTTTACATGCCCCTTTGGTACCTATGCTTTTAGGCGCATGCCCTTTGTGTTATGCAATGCTCCTGGTACTTTTCAAAGGTGCATGATTGCTGTATTTGTCGAAATGGTAGGCTAATTCCTGGAAGTCTTTATGGATGACTTCTCGGTCCACGCTGATTCCTTCGATTCCTGTCTTAGGAATCTGGATCGAGTCCTCAAGCGATGTTGTGAGGTCAATCTGGTGCTTTCTTAGGAGAAAAGTCACTTCATGGTGATGGAGGGCATTGTGTTGGGGCATGCCCTCTCCAAAAGAGGAATGGAGGTTGACCCTACTAAGGTGGACGTGATCAGACAACTACAACCACCAACCAACGTGAAATAGTTGCTGTCTTTCCTCGAGCATGTTGGGTTTTATCGAAGATTTATCAAGGATTTCTCTAAGATTGCCCGACCGCTAACTGAGCTTTTAGGCAAGGACATGGAGTTCATTGTTGATCACAAATGTCTTGAAGCCTTTAAGAAATTACAAGGAATGATCATGGATGCCCCGATCCTACAAGCCCCAGATTGGTCTCTTCCTTTTGAGATCATGACGGATGCATTAGATTTTGCTGTTGAGGTTGTGTTAGGAC
The DNA here is from genome assembly GCA_037367405.1 of Ottelia alismoides. Taxonomy (NCBI): domain Eukaryota; kingdom Viridiplantae; phylum Streptophyta; class Magnoliopsida; order Alismatales; family Hydrocharitaceae; genus Ottelia; species Ottelia alismoides. The sequence goes on from JAZKJV010011305.1 coordinate 953,740, forward strand.
ATAGGAGGGATGGCGTCCCGTTCGCCATAAACTATGCAAGCAAAGTGCTTGATACTGCTCACGTAACTATACATGTATGGAAAAGGAGATGCTTGCGGTAGTGTTTGCCTTGGATAAATTCAGATCTCACTTAATCGGATCCAAGGTAGTTGTGTTCACAGACCATACAACGCTACGATACTTAAGGAAAAGAAGGATGCAAAGGCACATCTTGTTAGGTGGATTCTGCTTATCCAGAAGTTTGATTTGGACATTTGTGATAAACCTGGAAAGAAGTGTTGGACATGCGAGCCCACGGCGAGCCATTATGCAATAAACATTATTGCAATTCACTCCTTAATCAGAAATAAAGAGTACATAGTTTGCATAATAGGTCCCTTAGTACAATTAGGGTTATGTACCATGGCCATCTTAATGATCATACAGCTGTTGATTCAATTATTGAATCATAGAGGCTGGTTCTTAGATGAATATCTAATGAGTTAGATTGAGGACTCATCAAGCACCGTCAAATGATTACTAAGAGATGATCTCCAACCTGAGTAGGAGATGGCAATCCTTTCTCAGTTAGGCTGATATCTGACCGACTTCTTGATGCAGGTCCTCTGCATAGGAATAGAGATTCGGAGGTGTCAGATTAGTTAGGTCAAAGAGTTGACTTAACGAGATCGAGATAACCAAAGTCCTATATCATATGTTGTCATGATATAGGCACACATCCTCTGACCGGATACATATGTGTTACTATATGTCTGAGTATGTACATTTGGCAGACCAATAGGTTGATGACCTAATCAAGGTCTATACACTGGCGCGCTGGTGTGCATATAAGGGCATATGAGTAATACGATCTCTCAAAGGGATCATACAGGTTCACTACTGAACCGGAAGACATGAGCTCACTCATGAGATATTGGGAAGAATCAAATTCCGAGCACATGGTCGTCTCGCTTTGGAAGCTTGACTGAATTTGTTGGTTTGATATATACTTTTGGAAAGTATATGATCAAGACCTAGGTATGATATATGCTTTTGGAAAGTATATGATCAATACCAACTCCCAATGATCGAATAAGAAACTTACTGATAAAACCCTGAAGTAGACAGTATAAAGTTGATCTAATACTTCGGGTTTATTCTGAGTCTTCCAGTATGCATGATGTACAGGTATTGGGAATGCCTGAGGGTGATGTGATCATAAACGATTGTATAACCATGACGCTTCCATTCCTAGGGAGTGATGAAACGGGTCTGGATTTTAGTGACTCCTCTCAGTAGAGAAGTAATCTTATCTTAGTCCAATTATTGGACATTAATCTGAATGTGATTCAGATTCAATGAGAAGGTTAGATTTGCGGTCTTGATTTAATCAAGCATCTATGGGAGGCCCGAGATCTGGATTTGAGATGTGCTCAATATCCATGTCACTATACGTGGAACAATACAATCGCCCTATCCTTATCTCCAAGTATTCGCGGAGAAAGCGCATTATCCTTGAAAGAGATCATGGATAATTCTATTGTTGATATATGTATCCGAGCATTGAGAAAATGGATAATTAAATGTGATTTAATTATCATGAATAATATGAATTTGATTCATATTATAAGGAGAGTTATCTTAGATAATTAAATGTGATTTGATTATCAAAGATGTAGATAATGTGAATGTGATTCATATTATTTGAGTACATGAGAATAAGTTATCCAATATAATTAAATATGATTTAACTATTATGAATAAGAATAATGTGGATAGAAATATCCAATTATTCATAATATATTATAAATGTGATTTATAATGTATTAGAGAGAGTTAATTATAATTTATATGTGTTGATTAATTATTATGTGTATTGGATACACATTGTGTAATTAATTGACAATGTAAATTATATGTTGTTTTGGGTTGTGAATTTGATTCACAATTTTTCCATGGCAAGATTGCAATATTCTCAAATATAATTGTGAATTATTTTTGAAGAATAAAATCCAACAAAAGTTGTTGGAAATAAATAAAGAGAGAATTTCCATGGAGATATGCAATCTCATGAATTATCATGAGATTGCCCTCCATTAGGAAAGGGGTGGGCGGCACCCATGCCCTATTTGGAATGGGTGGTCGTCCACCATGTTATACATGGAATTGTAATCTCCATGTATGTATTCTCTCCTTATTTATTGGTTTGATTTAGGACTAATTTATATTTGATTTTGTCAAATATATTTTAACCTAAATTTGTTGGTTTTACCAACAACAATCTTGACCATTGGATTGACATAAATCAATCTCATCCATTGATTTTATAAGTCACATGGATTGAGATCCATGGATCCCAAAACCCTATAAATAGAGAGGCATACCATGCTCTCTATTTTAGACACAATGCTTGAGAAGCATCTCTCTCTCTCTTTCTCTCTAGAGGTCAGCCCTCTCTCTCCCTTTCATGGCCGTCCACCATGGATGCCATGGAGAGGTTCTCCATCGCCGCGGCATCATCGTTATGCTGCCCGTTCTTCTGCTCGTGGATCTCCGTCTCCTTCGGTGCGCCTCGCTCGTGAAGAAGACGTCGGATCTCGTGTGTCGAGATCAGGAGATCCGCCGTTTGGATCATCAACATGGATTGCGAGAAGCACGCGGTTCATCCCCGCGCTCGCAAGCGTCTCCTCCGTCGGATCGGACTTGAGACAGGAGGTCTCTTCGTTTAGAGACTTGATCGCAACCACGCTTCAAGAGGTAATCCTAATTACTTGTTTGTGGTTTAGACGAAACGATCCGAGAAGTGTTCTTGGATCATGTGGTTTCGTTGTATAAAATTTTTTAAATTCCGTTGCATCGAGCAACTAGTCCGACTAGTCGCTCTTCGTCGTATTCGATACAACGCTCACGCTTCCGTGATGCGCTTGAGGATCTAACCATATCCTTCAAGTGGTATCATAGCCTTAGGTCGACGGTTTCGAATAGTGATTCGCTAACCGAGGACGACTTGGGTTCGTTAAGGTCGCGAAAGTTTTAATCGCGTTTGATTTCGCATATCTGTTTAGTAAATAAATTCGGCACTGTTTAAATTGTTTAAACACGAATTTAATACTTGGATTTTGTTCCCCATTAAATAAGGAAAACATAGGATCTGAGTTTGCGTAAATCAGATTTCGTATGCTCGAGATATGGTCGTTTTAATGAACATGTATGCACTGTTGCGGGAACTGTGAATCTGAACGTGATTAAAATGTTAATTACTGTTTAGACTTGCCTCGAAATGCATGAAACATCATTTAGGTTCTATCCTAAATCAAATTAGCAAACTTTAGAAATTGACTTTGCTTAATTTGGATTTTATATGATTGAGATATTCTAATTTTAGTAAGTAGGGGTCACTGCTGAAATTGCTTTCCTAATCAAGAACCATGTGATTGTCAATTAATGAAATTAATTGTTAATTTCGGGAAATAATTATGGAAAATATTTGTGAAATATTAGAAGATGATTATTTCCTTAATTGACTTGGTCCCAATCAATTAATTGATTAGATTTGATCTAAATCTTAATTGGTATCACAATCATCAAACTTCTTGCTTGAATAGGATTGGGAATTTGTCTAGCGAATTTCCTTATAATCAAAAAAAATTGTTTTGATTACTATATGGTATAATTTCGGTTGAAAAACCGATGATCATCTCAAGTACAAATTAATCAATTTGGCATTATCCTTTCCCGAGGCGGATATGGTGTCTAGTCGGGGATTGCTGGGGTAGCGGGTTGCAACGTATGTGCTCCGTCCCACTCCCGTCGGTACTGGCCATGACAGCGGGTAGGGCAGGGATAATGTCCGAGGGATTATGATGTATTTTTCTAATTATTAAAATACGAATTAATACGTACTTTGAGAATAATACCATATATATTCAAGCATAAAATTAAGTTTGATTGATTAAATTGGATTGATTATTAATTTAATATGATTAAGTTAATTATATCCAATTAAGAATGCTCTAATATGATTAGAGTTAATAATTCCCTTGGAAGAATTAATTATATGAATGTGATTCATAGCAATTAATTAAATTTGAATAAGAGGTGGAGGATCACATAAGTGACATCCATGGTCTCCCGTCAAGGCGAAGGGTTTCCGTCGCCAGGGATTGTACATAGGAGACGCATGTACGAAGTGACAGCTCCTATATACAAGTGCATCTGGATCGGACTCTTTTCTTCTCGAAAGAGTAAGGTCGTATGCGTAGTGACCCCAATATCGGATCCTCATATTATTGGGGCGATATTGGATTGCGCATAGCGAGTTCTATTCCTGTTGACGGTTGGTTCAATTGATGACGGGTCAACATCACCTTAGGGGTGGTGAGACCGGGCATTAAAGACCGAATTGGGAAATGCAAGTTGGACTTGCAAGGCGGAATGTGTTCCCGCTTCTCTTTATTGGAGTTGTAGTTTCTCATATTATTGGGATGTAACAAAGATAAAGAGGAGATCCCAGATCTTGCTGAGATATAATGGTAAGTATATATCTTACATTGAAAGTGATTAAGGGAATGAATTTTCATTGTTGACATGGCAAGACAACTTTGATATAAAAACTCCTAAATCAAAGTATAATATGTATATATATATAAATATATACACTCATGCAAATTTCTAATTTCAGATAATCCTTCATTAAACCCACTCAATTCTATACTCAATAATAACCAGTAAAATATCATGGATTAGACCCTTGATCCAGATATTGTAATTGCAGTTGGACACATAATGTATGTGGTTGCAATATGCAAGTTTCCTCATAATAATGAGAAGTGATAATTAAATAGACAATAGGACTAAAACCCTAGGGTTTGTATGTCTCTATAAGTCTTGATCTCATCGAATGTACTTTTGAAGTGACATGTCGATAATGATCGTAATTATCAAATAATCCTTATAAAATCAATAAAGATATTCTGGCATACATATGTGCTCTTGACATTTAATCATGAATGACATGGTTCTCTACATCATGTAGAATGGTAGCTCTATAACAGATGATGTATTCAAATTGTTTGAGTACCTACCTGAACCTATGTTTTAAGAGTTTAGATGGATGTAGATGATGAGTGTCATCATTCTACTGTCTATACTCTAGTCATTCATGAAGCTTCATAATATTCATATTATATGAATTGGGTGAAGCATGTATAAGTGTTGAAATACTCTTACATTAAATTCTTTTGAATTTAACATAAGAGATCCTTAGTCTTGAGTAATGGTTGCTTATAGATAAAAGGGAGCGCAGTGGAAGCATGGGTTGGACCCAAGTAAAAAATATAGTCAAAAGGTTGACTGTATTTCTGTAACTTCCCTATGACATTCAAAGAGTTGAATGAATGCCAATACTGCAATAAGTTGATAGTATGACTATCAAATATCTAGAATCCTTAGAGAAGGAATCAGATAGTGCATCAGATTAATCTACATATAATCATTGATATTGACTTACTTATCTGATAAGATAAGGTCTAATAATTGTATCTCAATTTTCTAATGACACTTGCAGTTGGTTGCATATGTATTAGAAATTTGATCTTAAGGTTTATTGGTCATCAATGTTGAAAGTGATGCAAGTGTTGCAACAATTTCCATGAGATCAATAGACTTCATATTTTCAGTGGGAGCCCTTAGTCTTAGAGAATGTCTCTATGACCTAGATATTAGAATACACTCATTGTTTATTTCTAATTGTTGGATATAAACATGAATTCTGTAATAAATCTATCATAAAGAGCTATGATGGAGATATTTCAGATAGTAATCTAAAATCTAGTGGACTATATTAAATTAGAAAATTAATGAATGGTTCATTAAGTTTTTTAATACTGAGAATTAAAAAGATCAATAGGAGGATAAAGATCATTTGATAATGATCTGACATCAAATTTTGGACATATATCTGTTGATGAGATCAATGGACTAGTAAGACATGAAACTTTAGATTGTCTAAAGCATCAAATCTCACATACTTGTGAATATTGTATTCAAAGTAAAAATGTCCAATACACCCTTCCTTGGGAAAGGTGTAAGGTGTCAAGGTATTAAGGATCTCATACATATTGTTGTATGCAGATCATCTGTATCATAGTAAACATTATGGATATGTGATATCTGTTAATGATTATGTATGATATGAGATTTCTTCTCTTCACCTAAGAAACCTTTGAAATGTTCAAAGATTTCGCAATTTTGGTTTAGAACCAAAGTTTGAAGGAAGATGAAATGAATTTGATCTAACCAAGGTAGCCTGTACCTATTAGATGAATTCAAGGAATACCTTATGGAGATGTGAATATCATTCCTATCTCAATCCTCCTGATGAACCTTAACTCAATAGAGTTGTAGGGAGATACAATTGATCATGTGTGACATGATTTGATCAATGATTAATCATAGCATAATTATCTCTTAGTTTCAAGGTATATATATATGTGGTAGAGACTACATTATATATCCTTAATAAGGTTCCATGTGATTAAGCTGGAATCTAGTACCAGAGAGTGCTACTTCATTAGGAAAATAAAAGATGGTATTAGATACCTACTTTATGACCTTGAGATTCTTAAAAGATCTCATCTTTGAGAATATGATTCTTATAGGATGACTCTCTTGAGAATCAAGATGAAAATGAAGTAAAGGAACTCATTTAATCTTGAAAAGATAATGAGGCTCCTGAAATCGGAAACTAAAATAGATAATTAAAGATGAAACATTAATACCTCTTCAAATAAGTTTGAGGATGGATTCCATGTGTCAGTTAAATCTGAAAAAGATCGGACTTCATGTGATGAAGCTCCTGAGGATCGTGACATGAAAAGATGGATGTTAGCAAAAAAAGTCTAATGTAGACTTCATATACAAGTGTTGTATATGGACCCTCGAGGATCCACCTATATGGGTCAGACCCACTAAGGTGTAAATGGATCTTCAAGAGAAAGAGGGAACCTGATGAGAAGGTAGAGACTTTCAAATCACGGTTCGTAGTCATGAGCTGCACACCGAAGAGAAGACATCGCTCGCGATGAGACTTGCTCTCCAGTGACCTTGCTTTAACCCATTAGAATATTGCTAACTGTAGCTACACAACTTGACTGTGACTTCTTCATGATGTAAGTCAAGATTGCTTTCCTCTACGAATACCTCTCTGAGGATATTCATATGAAGTAGCCCCAGGGCTTCATGGTTGAGGAAAGGAAGGTATGCAAGCTGAAGAACTCCATCTTTGGACTCCAATAAGTTTCTTGTAGTTGGAACATAAGATTTGATGAAATTATAAATGTTGTGATTTCAGATAAAATCTTGATGAACCATGTGAAGCTTAGTGGGAGTGCCATTGTATTCATCGTGCTTAATGTAGATATTATTCTAATCATTTAAAATGATATAAGAATAAATAATAAGTGTTTTATAATTTGGTTGTTCCATACCTTGAGATACGATTTCAAGGATACCTCTTAGATCTTAATTCTGAAGTCATTCAGAAGCAAAGAGAAGAGGGTATTGGGACTGTCGCATTAGTAGTACACCTTGGACTTATTCCATTTTTGGACAATTACAAGAAAGGCTTCCTTCCCTTAAGATGTGGTAGTGACCTGTCTAGAGGGATAGCACCTCAAAGAGTTGAGGAAGTGAATGCTAGAACTGCTTGCACTTGTGCATCAGTTATGAGAAGCTGAATGTATGCTAGATGTGTACAAGAACCAGATGTCTACCATGCAGTGGGAGTAGTAAACTGTTACTAATCCTACTATGGAGATAAAACACTTGATTGCAGTAATATCAATATCTTCAAAGATGATGAAACTTAGAGATAGTGATCTCAAAGTCTTATCTTCAAAGGTTTAAGACCTTGTAGATAGTGATCTATAAGGGTCTTAATTGTAGATACCTTAGGAGATAGAGATCTCCAGGAATAAAGGTATTCTAATGAGGATTATGGGAATACTGGTTATGATAATTAATAAGATGTAGTGTCAAGAACACTATAACCAACAAAATTGAGTATCGGTTGCATGAGATGCAACATTCGCATTGGATGCGAGCACTGTTACTAGGAGATATGCAAGTGTCGTAAAAGGACTTGGCGTAGTCTCTTGGGAACGGAGTGACTAATCAGCTTACCTAGCTATTTTCTAAATAGCCTATGATTGTCACATGAGTGTGGGTTTAAATGATTAGCCCATTAATGGCTCTTTGGGCTAGTGGGAGATTGTTGGACATGCGAGCCCACGGCGAGCCATTATGCAATAAATGTTATTGCAATTCACTCCTTAATCTGAAATAAAGAATACATAGTTTGCATAATAGGTCCCTTAGTATAATTAGGGTTATGTACCATGGCCATCTTAATGATCATACAGCTGTTGATTCAATTATTGAATCATAGAGGCTGGTTCTTAGATGAATATCTAATGAGTTAGATTGATGACTCATCAAGCACCGTCAAATGATTACTAAGAGATGATCTCCAGCCTGAGTAGGAGATGGCAATCCTTTCTCAGTTAGGTTGATATCTGACCGACTTCTTGATGCAGGTCCTCTGCATAGGAATAGAGATTCGGAGGTGTCAGATTAGTTAGGTCAAAGAGTTGACTTAACAAGATCGAGATAACCAAAGTCCTATATCATATGCTGTCATGATATAGGCACACATCCTCTGACCGGAGACAGATGTGTTACTATATGTCTGAGTATGTACATTTGGCAGACCAATAGGTTGATGACCTAATCAAGGTCTATACACCGGCGCGCTGGTGTGCATATAAGGGCATATGAGTAATACGATCTCTCAAATGGATCATACAGGTTCACTACTGAACCGGAAGACATGAGCTCACTCATGAGATATTGGGAAGAATCAAATTCCGTGCGCACGGTCGTCTCGCTTTGGAAGCTTGACTGAATTTGTTGGTTTGATATATACTTTTGGAAAGTATATGATCAAGACCTAGGTATGATATATGCTTTTGGAAAGTATATGATCAATACCAACACCAATGATCGAATAAGAAACTTACTGATAAAACCCTGAAGTAGACAATATAAAGTTGATCTAATACTTCGGGTTTATTCTGAGTCTTCCAGTATGCAGGATGTACAGGTATTTGGAATGCCTGAGGGTGATGTGATCATAAACGATTGTATAACCATGACGCTTCCATTCCTAGGGAGTGATGAAACGGGTCTGGATTTTAGTGACTCCTCTCAGTAGAGAAGTAATCTTATCTTAGTCCAATTATTGGACATTAATCTGAATGTGATTCAGATTCAATGAGAAGATTAGATTTGCGGTCTTGATTTAATCAAGCATCTATGGGAGGCCCGAGATCTGGATTTGAGATGTGATCTCAATATCCATGTCACTATACGTGGAACAATACAATCGCCATGTCCTTATCTCCAAGTATTCACGGAGAAAGCGCATTATCCTTGAAAGAGTTCATGGATAATTCTATTGTTGATATATGTATCCGAGCATTGAGAAAATGGATAATTAAATGTGATTTAATTATCATGAATAATATGAATTTGATTCATATTATAAGGAGAGTTATCTTAGATAATTAAATGTGATTTGATTATCAAAGATGTAGATAATGTGAATGTGATTCATATTATTTGAGTACATGAGAATAAGTTATCCAATATAATTAAATATGATTTAACTATTATGGATAAGAATAATGTGGATAGAAATATCCAATTATTCATAATATATTATAAATGTGATTTATAATGTATTAGAGAGAGTTAATTATAATTTATATGTGTTGATTAATTGTTATGTGTATTGGATACACATTGTGTAATTAATTGACAATGTAAATTATATGTTGTTTTGGGTTGTGAATTTGATTCACAATTTTTCCATGGCAAGATTGCAATATTCTCAAATATAATTGTGAATTATTTTTGAAGAATAAAACCCAACAAAAGTTGTTGGAAATAAATAAAGAGAGAATTTCCATGGAGATATGCAATCTCATGAATTATCATGAGATTGCCCTCCATTAGGAAAGGGGTGGGCGGCACCCATGCCCTATTTGGAATGGGTGGCCGTCCACCATGTTATACATGGAATTGTAATCTCCATGTATGTATTCTCTCCTTATTTATTGGTTTGATTTAGGACTAATTTATATTTGATTTTGTCAAATATATTTTAACCTAAATTTGTTGGTTTTACCAACAACAATCTTGACAATTGGATTGACATAAATCAATCTCATCCATTGATTTTATATGTCACATGGATTGAGATCCATGGATCCCAAAACCCTATAAATAGAGAGGCATACCATGCTCTCTATTTTACACACAATGCTTGAGAAGCATCTCTCTCTCTCTCTTTCTCTCTAGAGGTCAGCCCTCTCTCTCCCTTTCATGGCCGTCCACCATGGATGCCATGGAGAAGTTCTCCATCACCGCGGCATCATCGTTATGTTGCCCGTTCTTCTGCTCGTGGATCTCCGTCTCCTTCGGTGCGCCTCGCTCGTGAAGAAGACGTCGGATCTCGTGTGTCGAGATCAGGAGATCCGCCGTTTGGATCATCAACATGGATTGCGAGAAGCACGCGGTTCATCCCCGCGCTCGCAAGCGTCTCCTCCGTCGGATCGGACTTGAGACAGGAGGTCTCTTCGTTTAGATACTTGATCGCAACCACGCTTCAAGAGGTAATCCTAATTACTTGTTTGTGGTTTAGACGAAACGATCCGAGAAGTGTTCTTGGATCATGTGGTTTCGTCGTATAAAATTTTTTAAATTCCGCTGCATCGAGCAACTAGTCCGACTAGTCGCTCTTCGTCGTATTCGATACAACGCTCACGCTTCCGTGATGCGCTTGAGGATCTAACCATATCCTTCAAGTGGTATTAGAGCCTTAGGTCGACGGTTTCGAATAGTGATTCGCTAACCGAGGACGACTTGGGTTCGTTAAGGTCGCGAAAGTTTTAATCGCATTTGATTTCGCATATCTGGTTAGTAAATAAATTCGGCACTGTTTAAATTGTTTAAACACGAATTTAATACTTGGATTTTGTTTCCCATTAAATAAGGAAACCATAGGATCTGAGTTTGCGTAAATCGGATTTTGTATGCTCGAGATATGGTCGTTTTAATGAACATGTATGCACTGTTGCGGGAACTGTGAATCTGAACGTGATTAAAATGTTAATTATTGTTTAGACTTGCCTCGAAATGCGTAAAACATCATTTAGGTTCTGTCCTAAATCAAATTAGCAAACTTTAGAAATTGACTTTGCTTAATTTGGATTTTATATAACTGAGATATGCTAATTTTAGTAAGTAGGGGTCACTGCTGAAATTGCTTTCCTAATCAAGAACCATGTGATTGTCAATTAATGAAATTAATTGTTAATTTCGGGAAATAATTATGGAAAATATTTGTGAAATATTAGAAGATGATTATTTCCTTAATTGACTTGGTCCCAATCAATTAATTGATTAGATTTGATCTAAATCTTAATTGGTATCACAATCATCAAACTTCTTGCTTGAATAGGATTGGGAATTTGTCTAGCAAATTTCCTTTTAATAAAAAAAAATTGTTTTGATTACTATATGGTATAATTTCGGTTGAAAAACCGATGATCATCTCAAGTACAAATTAATCAATTTGGCATTATCCTTTCCCGAGGCGGATATGGTGTCTAGTCGGGGATCGCTGGGGTAGCGGGTTGCAACGTATGCGGTCCGTCCCACTCCCGTCGGTACTGGCCATGACAGCGGGTAGGGCCGGGATAATGTCCGAGGGATTATGATGTATTTTTCTAATTCTTAAAATACGAATTAATACGTACTTTGAGAATAATACCATATATATATATTCAAGCATAAAATTAAGTTTGATTGATTAAATTGGATTGATTATTAATTTAATATGATTAAGTTAATTATATCCAATTAAGAATGCTCTAATATGATTAGAGTTAATAATTCCCTTGGAAGAATTAATTATATGAATGTGATTCATAGCAATTAATTAAATTTGAATAAGAGGTGGAGGATCACATAAGTGACATCCATGGTCTCCCGTCAAGGTGAAGGGTTTCCGTCGCCAGGGATTGTATATAGGAGACGCCTGTACGAAGTGACAGCTCCTATATACAAGTGCATCTGGATCGGACTCTTTGCTTCTCGAAAGAGTAAGGTCGTATGCGTAGTGACTCCAATATCGGATCCTCATATTATTGGGGCGATATTGGATTGCGCATAGCGAGTTCTATTCCTGTTGACGGTTGGTTCAATTGATGACGGGTCAACATCACCTTAGGGGTGGTGGGCCCGGGCATTAAAGACCGAATTATGAAATGCAAGTTGGACTTGCAAGGCGGAATGTGTTCCCGCTTCTCTTTATTGGAGTTGCAATTTCTCATATTATTGGGATGTAACAAAGATAAAGAGGAGATCCCAGATCTTGCTGAGATATAATGGTAAGTATATATCTTACATTGAAAGTGATTAAGGGAATGAACTTTCATTGTTGACATGGCAAGACAACTTTGATATAAAAACTCCTAAATCAAAGTATAATATGTATATATATAAATATATACACTCATGCAAATTTCTTATTTCAGATAATCCTTCATTAAACCCACTCAATTCTATACTCAATAATAACCAGTAAAATATCATGGATTAGACCCTTGATCCAGATATTGTAATTGCAGTTGGACACATAATGTATGTGGTTGCAATATGCAAGTTTCCTCATAATAATGAGAAGTAATAATTAAATAGACAATAGGACTAAAACCCTAGGGTTTGTATGTCTCTATAAGTCTTGATCTCATCGAATGTACTTTTGAAGTGACATGTCGATAATGATCGTAATTATCAAATAATCCTTATAAAATCAATAAAGATATTCTGGCATACATATGTACTCTTGACATTTAATCATGAATGACATGGTTCTCTACATCATGTAGAATGGTAGCACTATAACAGATGATGTATTCAAATTGTTTGAGTACCTACCTGAACCTATGTTTTAAGAGTTTAGATGGATGTAGATGATGAGTGTCATCATTCTACTGTCTATACTCTAGTCATTCATGAAGCTTAATAATATTCATATTATATGAATTGGGTGAAGCATGTATAAATGTTGAAATATTCTTATATTAAATTCTTTTGAATTTAACATAAGAGATCCCTAGTCTTGAGTAATGGTTGCTTAAAGATAAAGGGAGCACAGTGGAAGCATGGGTTGGACCCAAGTAAGAAATATAGTCAAAAGCTTGACTGTATTTCTGTAACTTCCCTATGATATTCAAAGAGTTGAATGAATGCCAATACTGCAATAAGTTGATAGTATGACTATCAAATATCTAGAATCCTTGGAGAAGGAATCAGATAGTGCATCAGATTAATCTACATATAATCATTGATATTGACTTACTTATATGATAAGATAAAGTCTAATAATTGTATCTCAATTTTCTAATGACACTTGCAGTTGGTTGCATATGTATTAGAAATTTGATCTTAAGGTTTATTGGTCATCCATGTTGAAAGTGATGCAAGTGTTGCAACAATTTCCATGAGATCAATAGACTTCATATTTTCAGTGGGAGCCCTTAGTCTTAGAGAATGTCTCTATGACCTAGATATTAGAATGCACTCATTGTTTATTTCTAATTGTTGGATATAAACATGAATTCTGTAATAAATCTATCATAAATAGCTATGATGGAGATATTTCAGATAGTAATCTAAAATCTAGTGGACTATATTAAATTAGAAAATTAATGAATGGTTCATTATGTTTTTTAATACTGAGAATTAAAAAGATCAATAGGAGGATAAAGATCATTTGATAATGATCTGACATCAAATTTTGGACATATATCTGTTGATGAGATCAATGGACTAGTAAGACATGAAACTTTAGATTGTCTAAAGCATCAAATCTCACATACTTGTGAATATTGTATTCAAAGTAAAAATGTCCAATACACCCTTCCTTGGGAAAGGTGTAAGGTGTCAAGGTATTAAGGATCTCATACATATTGTTGTATGCAGATCATCTGTATCATAGTAAACATTATGGATATGTGATATCTGTTAATGATTATGTATGATATGAGATTTCTTCTCTTCACCTAAGAAACCTTTGAAATGTTCAAAGATTTCGCAATTTTGGTTTAGAACCAAAGTTTGAAGGAAGATGAAATGAATTTGATATAACCAAGGTAGCCTGTACCTATTAGATGAATTCAAGGAATACCTTATGGAGATGTGAATATCATTCCTATCTCAATCCTCCTGATGAACCTTAACTCAATAGAGTTGTAGGGAGATACAATTGATCATGTGTGACATGATTTGATCAATGATTAATCATAGCATAATTATCTCTTAGTTTCCAGGTATATATATGTGGTAGAGACTACATTATATATCATTAATAAGGTTCCATGTGATTAAGCTGGAATCTAGCACCAGAGAGTGCTACTTCATTAGGAAAATAAAAGATGGTATTAGATACCTACTTTATGACCTTGAGATTCTTAAAAGATCTCATCTTTGAGAATATGATTCTTATAGGATGACTCTCTTGAGAATCAAGATGAAAATGAAGAAAAGGAACTCATTTAATCTTGAAAAGATAATGAGGCTCCTGAAATCGGAAACTAAAATAGATAATTAAAGATGAAACATTAATACCTCTTCAAATAAGTTTGAGGATGGATTCCATGTGTCAGTTAAATCTGAAAAAGATCGGACCTCATGTGATGAAGCTCCTGAGGATCATGACATGAAAAGATGGATGTTAGCAATAAAAGTCTAATGTAGACTTCATATACAAGTGTTGTATATGGACCCTCGAGGATCCACCTATATGGGTCAGACCCATTAAGGTGTAAATGGATCTTCAAGAGAAAGAGGGAACCTGATGAGAAGGTAGAGACTTTCAAATCACGGTTCGTAGTCATGAGCTGCACACCGAAGAGAAAACATCGCTCGCGATGAGACTTGCTCTCCAGTGACCTTGCTTTAACCCATCAGAATATTGCTAACTGTAGCTACACAACTTGACTGTGACTTCTTCATGATGTAAGTCAAGATTGCTTTCCTCTACGAATACCTCTCTGAGGATATTCATATGAAGTAGCCCCAGGGCTTCATGGTTGAGGAAAGCAAGGTATGCAAGCTGAAGAACTCCATCTTTGGACTCCAATAAGTTTCTTGTAGTTGGAACATAAGATTTGATGAAATTATGAATGTTGTGATTTCAGATAAAATCTTGATGAACCATGTGAAGCTTAGTGGGAGTGCCATTGTATTCATCGTGCTTAATGTAGATATTATTCTAATCATTTAAAATGATATAAGAATAAATAATAAGTGTTTTATAATTTGGTTGTTCCATACCTTGAGATACGATTTCAAGGATACCTCTTAGATCTTAATTCTGAAGTCATTCAGAAGCAAAGAGAAGAGGGTATTGGGACTGTCGCATTAGTAGTACACCTTGGACTTATTCCATTTTTGGACAATTCCAAGAAAGGCTTCCTTCCCTTAAGATGTGGTAGTGACCTGTCTAGAGGGATAGCACCTCAAAGAGTTGAGGAAGTGAATGCTAGAACTGCTTGCACTTGTGCATCAGTTATGAGAAGCTGAATGTATGCTAGATGTGTACAAGAACCAGATGTCTACCATGCAGTGGGAGTAGTAAACTGTTACTAATCCTACTATGGAGATAAAACACTTGATTGCAGTAATATCAATATCTTCAAAGATGATGAAACTTAGAGATAGTGATCTCAAAGTCTTATCTTCAAAGGTTTAAGACCTTGTAGATAGTGATCTATAAGGGTCTTAATTGTAGATACCTTAGGAGATAGAGATCTCCAGGAATGAAGGTATTCTAATGAGGATTATGGGAATACTGGTTATGATAATTAATAAGATGTAGTGTCAAGAACACTATAACCAACAAATTGAGTATCGGTTGCATGAGATGCAACATTCGCATTGGATGCGAGCACTGTTACTAGGAGATATGCAAGTGTCGTAAAAGGACTTGGCATAGTCTCTTGGGAACGGAGTGACTAATCGGCTTACCTAGCTATTTTCTAAATAGCCTATGATTGTCACTTGAGTGTGGGTTTAAATGATTAGCCCATTAATGGCTCTTTGGGCTAGTGGGAGATTGTTGGACATGCGAGCCCACAGCGAGCCATTATGCAATAAATGTTATTGCAATTCACTCCTTAATCTGAAATAAAGAGTACATAGTTTGCATAATAGGTCCCTTAGTATAATTAGGGTTATGTACCATGGCCATCTTAATGATCATACAGCTGTTGATTCAATTATTGAATCATAGAGGCTGGTTCTTAGATGAATATCTAATGAGTTAGATTGAGGACTCATCAAGCACCGTCAAATGATTACTAAGAGATGATCTCCAGCCTGAGTAGGAGATGGCAATCCTTTCTCAGTTAGGCTGATATCTGACCGACTTCTTGATGCAGGTCCTCTGCATAGGAATAGAGATTCAGAGGTGTCAGATTAGTTAGGTCAAAGAGTTGACTTAACGAGATCGAGATAACCAAAGTCCTATATCATATGCTGTCATGATATAGGCACACATCCTCTGACCGGAGACATATGTGTTACTATATGTCTGAGTATGTACATTTGGCAGACCAATAGGTTGATGACCTAATCAAGGTCTATACACCGGCGCGTTGGTGTGCATATAAGGACATATGAGTAATACGATCTCTCAAAGGGATCATACAGGTTCACTACTGAACCGGAAGACATGAGCTCACTCATGAGATATTGGGAAGAATCAAATTCCGTGCGCACGGTCGTCTCGCTTTGGAAGCTTGACTGAATTTGTTGGTTTGATATATACTTTTGGAAAGTATATGATCAAGACCTAGGTATGATATATGCTTTTGGAAAGTATATGATCAATACCAACTCGCAATGATCGAATAAGAAACTTACTGATAAAACCCTGAAGTAGACAGTACAAAGTTGATCTAATACTTCGGGTTTATTCTGAGTCTTCCAGTATGCAGGATGTACAGGTATTGGGAATGCCTGAGGGTGATGTGATCATAAACGATTGTATAACCATGACGCTTCCATTCCTAGGGAGTGATGAAACGGGTCTGGATTTTAGTGACTCCTCTCAGTAGAGAAGTAATCTTATCTTAGTCCAATTATTGGACATTAATCTGAATGTGATTCAGATTCAATGAGAAGATTAGATTTGCGGTCTTGATTTAATCAAGCATCTATGGGAGGCCCGAGATCTGGATTTGAGATGTGATCACAATATCCATGTCACTATACGTGGAACAATACAATCGCCCTGTCCTTATCTCCAAGTATTCGCGGAGAAAGCGCATTATCCTTGAAAGAGTTCATGGATAATTCTATTGTTGATATATGTATCCGAGCATTGAGAAAATGGATAATTAAATGTGATTTAATTATCATGAATAATATGAATTTGATTCATATTATAAGGAGAGTTATCTTATATAATTAAATGTGATTTGATTATCAAAGATGTAGATAATGTGAATGTGATTCATATTATTTGAGTACATGAGAATAAGTTATCCAATATAATTAAATATGATTTAACTAGTATGGATAAGAATAATGTGGATAGAAATATCCAATTATTCATAATATATTATAAATGTGATTTATAATGTATTAGAGAGAGTTAATTATAATTTATATGTGTTGATTAATTATTATGTGTATTGGATACACATTGTGTAATTAATTGACAATGTAAAT
The DNA here is from genome assembly GCA_037367405.1 of Ottelia alismoides. Lineage (NCBI taxonomy): Eukaryota > Viridiplantae > Streptophyta > Magnoliopsida > Alismatales > Hydrocharitaceae > Ottelia > Ottelia alismoides. The sequence continues at coordinate 971,581 of JAZKJV010011305.1, forward strand.
TATATGTTGTTTTGGGTTGTGAATTTGATTCACAATTTTTCCATGGCAAGATTGCAATATTCTCAAATATAATTGTGAATTATTTTTGAAGAATAAAACCCAACAAAAGTTGTTGGAAATAAATAAAGAGAGAATTTCCATGGAGATATGCAATCTCATGAATTATCATGAGATTGCCCTCCATTAGGAAAGGGGTGGGCGGCACCCATGCCCTATTTGGAATGGGTGGCCGTCCACCATGTTATACATGGAATTGTAATCTCCATGTATGTATTCTCTCCTTATTTATTGGTTTGATTTAGGACTAATTTATATTTGATTTTGTCAAATATATTTTAACCTAAATTTGTTGGTTTTACCAACAACAATCTTGACCATTGGATTGACATAAATCAATCTCATCCATTGATTTTATATGTCACATGGATTGAGATCCATGGATCCCAAAACCCTATAAATAGAGAGGCATACCATGCTCTCTATTTTACACACAATGCTTGAGAAGCATCTCTCTCTCTCTTTCTCTCTAGAGGTCAGCCCTCTCTCTCCCTTTCATGGCCGTCCACCATGGATGCCATGGAGAGGTTCTCCATCACCGCGGCATCATCGTTATGCTGCCCGTTCTTCTGCTCGTGAAGAAGACGTCGGATCTCGTGTGTCGAGATCAGGAGATCCACCGTTTGGATCATCAACATGGATTGCGAGAAGCACGCGGTTCATCCCCGCGCTCGCAAGCGTCTCCTCCGTCGGATCGGACTTGAGACAGGAGGTCTCTTCGTTTAGAGACTTGATCGCAAGCACGCTTCAAGAGGTAATCCTAATTACTTGTTTGTGGTTTAGACGAAACGATCCGAGAAGTGTTCTTGGATCATGTTGTTTCGTCGTATAAAAGTTTTTAAATTCCGCTGCATCGAGCAACTAGTCCGACTAGTCGCTTTTCGTCGTATTCGATACAACGCTCACGCTTCCGTGATGCACTTGAGGATCTAACCATATCCTTCAAGAAGAACGTAGTAGTTGATCACCTCTCTCATCTCGAGGATCTTAATGCTTCTGAGGATACGCCGATTTGAGACTCTTTCCCTAACGAGTCAATTTTTGTTGTCGACTCACTCCCATGGTATGCCAATATCGTGAACTATCTTGTCTCCAAGAAAGTTCCCAAAGATTGGCCCAAGAGCCACATAGACCGGCTGAAGTCGGATTCAGGGGGTCGGCGTGGATGACGGTGGTCTGGCGGACTTCAGGGGATGGTCCGATGGGGGTGAAATTGAGTGGTTGCATTGGAAAAATTAGGAAAAATATAAGAAAAAATGGGGGAGGAGGTTACCTCGTCGGAGAGGGCAATCCGGTGGAAGAAGGCTTGTGTTGAGGCTCAAACAAGCCTCGGGTCATCGCCCGGAGAGGCCAGCTGTGTCCTCGGAGCTCAGTGGCAGCGAATGCGCCGCAACATGGTCAGAAAACCATGGATCTCACCTGGGTGCTCACGGCCATCGTCGCTTCGATGAAACCACCCTTCGCTGTCACCCGTGGGTAGGGGAAGCTAGGGAGAAGGTGATGAATCCACATTTCATCATCTTTATTCTATCATTTTGGCCTCAAAAACACTAGCAAATGCCTCTAAATAGCATTAAATAGAGCATATTAGCATTCATGCATCATTGTGTAAATATTGTATAAAATGCGGTTTTTAAAGCCAAAATTATAGAATAAAGAAAAGAAAAGAAAAAGAATAAAATATTGTAAATATTGTATGACCCGAAACCCCGAGACCTAGGCATCTCGATGACTAGGTCGACCAGGAATAAAGTAGGGGGAGATAAGGGCCAAAATACAATAAAAATACCTTCTATTTCATTCATTTTTTATTCATTTTGGGACCTATTTTTGGTTCCACTTTTTATACCTCAAATAAATAAACTTTGTACATGAAAGTTGTAGATAATTAAATAAAGAAAAATACAAAATTGATTTCACTCAAAAATAATGTACAGATAAAAAGTTATGGTCTGAATAAAAATCCAGAATCCCAACTTTCCAGACCTGTATCTCACAAATGAAAACTCCAATTGCATCAAACTCACCTTTAATGGTATATAGAATAAAATAATCTATTTAATGGTGGTGGTTTCGCATTTGGCGGAGCTACGGTTTGAAAGTTGAGTTTTGGACACACATTGTACAATTGTACTGATTAAAATATTCAATTTATTATTTATTTATTATTTATTTATTTGTATATTTTTATAATTTTGTAAATAATACTTATAATATATTTGTGTATTAAAATCAGAATAAAAATACAAAAGAGACATAAATAAAAATACTTGTATATATCATATACATAGGTACTATACATATAAACATACCTATATGATAAATACTTATATTTTATTTAATATACAAAATACTTCAGAAAAAAATAAAAATATAATTATGTGTGTAAACGTATTTTATAATTTTATAAAATACTAAATAAAAATAATAAAATTAAAATACACAAATTAAAAATTAAAGACTAAAATATATATGTAATATACCTATAAGGGGTATAAAAGTAAACTAGTAAAAATATATTCCATAAAAATAATTAAAAATCAAAATAAAATACTACATAAAATAATAAATATTTTTTTATTCAATAACCTAATTAAAATAATATCGTTTATTATTTTTTATTGATTTTACAAATCAATTTTTAGAGGTTTTTCCTGGTTGGTCCACGTGGACCAACCAGAAGGTCTGAACTGTTGACCAAGGTCAACAGTCTGACCTTCACCTCTGGCTGTGTCAGAAAGGCCTTTTGACCCCGGTTTCATCCATTTTCGAGGATGCCTCGATCACCCTTTGGTGATGGCATCTTCATGACATCTCTTCCTCGAACAGTGGTGAATCACGCCCAAGTGATTTCTTGGGCTGTGGAGCACCGCATCGAGCTGACACCCTCCTTGAACTTCACGCCCCGACCACAGTTCAAAACCAAACCCGTCGTCCCCCTTTGACCTTTGATCCTTCTTCCGCTAAATCCACCCGTAAACCCCTAGCCCATTGCGTTCCTGGTGACAACAGGAGGCGATTCGAGCCTGGGTTCACGTTACCTGGTGTTGAATCGAAGAGATCCAGCCCCTCGCCGGAGCTCCACCGCGAGTCCATCCCGACGTCTCTGGTGAGTCTCACCCCCTTCTCTTTCCCTTTTCTTGTAGCCCTAGCTTAGTATAGATCAGCATCGTAGCAGTTGAGATTGTCTTTGCGTTAATCGCCGTAAATCCTCGATCAAAGACCACGGCGGAGCCTAGCTCCGCCTCCACTTTCCGGTCACCTACACCCTCGATAGCCGCCAAGATCACCTCCATCTTCTTCCTTGTCGCTCCGTCATCACGCTCCACCCTTCCACCCACCTCGATCTCGCCCAGATCGAGCGATCAGAGCTCCCATCTCCGCCCGTCGCCGGAGCTCCACGCCGAGCCGCGCACCACACTCATTTGACCCGAGAATCCCCCTATTCGCCTCGCCTGGTTTTTGCGTTTCTCACCTGCAGGGTAGAGCCCAAGAGGAGGCTCTATCGAGCCTCGACCATTCGGAGAAGCACCTCCCAGGTCGCCGCTGCCGTCTGCCGTCATCTCGCCGTCTCAGGCACGCCTGAGACTTCCTTTAGACGCGGAGGGGCCCCAGGATCGTTTTGCCCTTGGTCCTAGGGCCGGAGAGGCCGTGTGTCGGTCGTATTCACCCGCCAAAGCTCGCCGAGGGAAGTGTTCTTCGTGAACCTCTCCCCACCGTTGGATCAGGAATCCCCTCCAGGCACACAGGAGCCGTCAGACTTTCAAGCGTCCTCCACCGTCGGATCTCGCCGTGGGATCTAATCTTGGATGTCCGTGCGAAGCGTCATCGGGCCACCAGCGCATGCCACGTGGATAAGTAGATCTCCCTCAGCCGCACGATCAGCGTCTTGGGTATTTTGCACTTTAAACCCACGAGTTTTTGTATTTACGTTTTAGCCCTAAAACTTCCATCTGTAGTTTAAAGTTTTTGTAATAATTGCACTTAGGTCCCCGAACTTATTTTATTTGCGCTTTATTCCTCGGCCACGTCACCTCACGTGACCGGGGCATGTGATTTTGGACATTTTGCAGTTTTGATCCCAAACTTTCATGTATTTGCAGTTATACCCCTGTGCGTAGTGATTTAAATATATTTTTGGATTAATTGCACTTTTGCCCTGCCAGTTTTTAGTATTTGCAAATATGCCCCTATGAACGACAAATCACGTGCTCTGCACGTGTATTTTGGTGAAATTTGCACCTACGCCCCTGGATGTTTTTATAATTGCATATATACCCCTGCTAGGGTTAGGATTTTTGTGTGTTTGATCTATTTATTTCACGCATCAATAAAGTGCCAAAAATTCCATAAAAATTAACTTAAGCTCCTACTAACTTGCACTTTAACGCCATATTTTTAGTTTTTATTTTTGTTGCATTTATATATTTATTAAAAATAAAAAACAGTCATTTCAGCTACTGTCTAGTTTAGAAAATACCAAAAAATATTAAAAGACCTCGAAAAATTCCAAAAATATTACCTACTATCTATTTCAACATATTTTAGTGTCAGTCCAAAAATCACTAAAAATCTCAAAAGAAAAACCTTAAAAATTAGAAAATACTTAAAAACTTAAAAAATTTATAAAAAATTCTAGAAAACTCTAAAAATTGCAAACTCAGTTCATGTTTCTTCCTTATTTTATTCTCTTGTTTTAAAACTGATTTGGGAAAAGTTTGAGATCATTTGATATTTTTCTCTCCCATTTTAGTCTCAGCCAGTAGTCAAGTCCTTGTTTTCATTTATTTTGCTATTTAAAAATACCAAAAACATTTTGAAAAATACCCAAAAATCACAAAAACAGTAAAAAAATATAAAAATACCAAAAGATTTTATTTCTGAATTTTTGCCTATTTTGCATATTTTTATAAATATTGTAGCTCCTCTTTTATTACCTTGTTTATATATTCCAATATTGAAAAAAATATAAAATATAAAATTAGAAAAATTAGAAAATTAAAAATCAAAATACAAAAATATAAAATTAAAAATTAAATAAAAAATAAAAAAAATTAAAAACCCACAAAAAAATCCAGATTGGCTAAGTAGTTCACTAGACCTAGGAGTTGACTTTTTGTTACTGCTCTACACCGTTGTTTCCTGTGTTCGACCCCTATTTGCTTGCCATTGTACATTTTTAGTAGGGAATAATAAATTTTAATCCATGCTCTTGATTAATAGATTGATTGTGTGGGTTAATTGTTGACGAACGGGAAGGTTTGAGTAGTCGCATCAGCGACAGTGAGTCTGATTTGTCAGACCACTATTTAGCAGCTCTCGCACTCTCGTTTTTCAAATGGCGCCGTTGCTGGGGAGCATCGGCTTGTAGAGTACTTTTTCGTCTTTTATCTGCTTAGCCATTTTTGATTACTTGTTTTTCGTGCATAATTTGTTTTGAACTGTCTGACACCTCTCTTGTTTTCTTGTGAGGGATCGCTGACCGAGGAGGATCGCCTAAGGGATCCTGTGCATCCTTGGGAGGAGGAGCCAGCTATTCTACCCTAGCTGACAGGAGAGAGGAGGAGAGCTTGAGAGAGAGAGAGACAGTTAGACTTTTTCTTATTTTTGTGAGAGAGAGTAAGTTGATTAATTTGTAATAATACAAGACTTGGACTCTCAGACACTTCGGGCCTAATTTCCGGGTGTTTGTTCACCCAGGGGCTCACCGCGATTTTCTTCGCGTTTCTCGATTGCCATTTTCCGGTTTTGATTTCTTTTCCATTTCTTTTGTGGATTGAGCCCTTAGACCTAGGCTGTGCTTGATCGATTAGATTAGGTCCAAACACCCTAATAACCTTTGCATGTTCCTATAGATCGTGTTTGGACTTAGTTTAATTAAACAGTTAGCCATTAGCCTTCGATCCGCGCGCCGCGAGCTCATCCCGCCAAGCGCTTCTCCTAAACTCGATATGTCGAGAGAAGGAGGGGTGAGCCTAGACCGAACATTAGGATTGAAGGTTAGTGGTTGACTTGTGGTTCTTCACGTAGCACTTGCCTATCTTAGGACGATTTCCGCATTGCATACCGGCATGTAGATTAGGTTTATAAATTTCTGCTTTGCATCCCGCATGGAGAGAGCTGGGATTCGCTGTAAGTCTTCTTACTTTGCATCCATCATTTAGGCACAAAGGTGAGATTTCCATCTTGGTGCCGACTTGCATTGGCTTTTCCGACTCTATTCTCCCTCTGTTTTTTGGACAAAGTAGGATCAAGAAAATACAAAATCGTTAGGCGCTTGTTTGAATCCACTCAAAAGAAGCCATAACACCAAAAAAATTAAAAAAAGGACTGCTAAGAAAACTTTGACCTAAATAAAATTTGTAATTGGACTCATTGATTGGGGAGAGCAACACCCTCACTTGTATTCAGGTTGCATGGGAAGGTCTCCTTCCAAGTGAGTTGAGTGCTTCGTAAGGATTAGAGCCCAAAACCCAGCTTGTGGCTGCCTTGTGTATCACCTGGATTTCCGAAGTATTGGCGCTACTATCGTACGTAGGCGAGTAGGGCTTGGTTGCCATTGGTGACTCACTATTGTATGAGCATCGACCTTGTCCGAAGTACCGAGCATAGGCCACGCCTTCACGGGTGTGTCTATCTCACCGTCTGCGTCCGAGTAGGATCTTGCACGCTCACGGGTGATTCCGTTGCGAGAAAAATCCGAAGTATCGGTTTCGCCTATCGGCTTCCTCCCTCTTCTTCTTTGGCTGAGTAGGGATCCAGGAAGGGTTACAAGGACCTTAAAAAGAGCAGGCTACATGTTACACAGGAGGAGGACAAGTACGGGAATACTTTCTCGGCAGTACTCTCGCTTATATAGGCGTAGCGCTCTAAGGACTCGTTGAAAGATAACTCCCTGAATTCAAGTTAAAAATTACAAAGATAAAAGCCGAACCTTCACGGCTTAACGTGTTGAGTTGTCGAACCCCCTTGTTTTGTGTTTGATTGCTAGTTGCATTTAGGTCAAGATCAAAAATATCGCGCCTTTGCGCAAAATTTTATTCTCCTTTATTTATTCCTTGCTCATTGTGAGCCTTCTACTGTTTTGCAATCCTTTTATTTCTTGTTTGCCATCGTGTCCTTCATCCATCATCTTTTCCTCTTGGCCTTCTCAAGATGTCGTCACACGGATGGTTTAGTCGGGACCTCGCCGATGCCCACATCGATTCCGTGTCGGCAACGTCTTCAATAAAGAGGGGTGATCTCCAGGAAGTCAGTTCGGATCTTGCGGATGTCTCCTTGGACTCCTCTATTCCAGCTTCTTTCAACACTTACCTTTCCCCAATAAATCCGCTATTCGGGATGGACTCACAACCCGAACTAGCTCTTCCCCTTCAGCTAAACCGGGATTACTCTTGTCCCTGAAACAACCCCTTGTGGATGGAGATCGATTTCAGTCAATATCCTATGCTCCGTCACAACATTCTGGGATTGACCTTAATCCCAGAGTCATCTCCATAGCAGGTGCTCAAGAAGATACTGATCAGGGTTTACTCTATCATGCAGATTTTCCACCCGGTCACGAGCCAGCAATTCAAGTTCAGTCTGAGATGGCAGGTGGAAGAGGAAAGGGACCACAACCCCAACATGAACCTGAAATCAATACAGGGGAAGGGCAGTACACCACGCAGAACGAGGTTAACAGTCAGCTGCTGGCTTCCATTCAAGCCATCCAGCAGCAGTTGACTAACCAAGCCCTGGCCCAGACCGCCTTCCAAGATATGCTGAACGATCTGAGGAGGAGGGCCGACGCAAGAGACGGCCGACAAGAGGATGATCCGAACTATAATCCTAATTTTCATGAAGTCAGAGATGAGTTCTCAGTGGGAGGACCCGAATTTGAAGCAGTAGAAGTAGATCCACCGCAGCCAAAGCCTACACTCAAGGAAACATACAACCCAGGAGCGGGACGCATCACTGAGTGGATTCAGGTTCCACGCATGCATGCCCACTTTGAGCTGAAGCTGCAATTTCGGTCGCTACTTCCTACATACCACAGGAACACCACTGAGGAACCGTGTGGCTGTTGGAAAAGGGACCCATAAAATCTATGCCGCATGCGCTAAAAATGTCACGGAAAATCACCAGTTGCATTGGCATCTCATCTATGTATCCATTTATCCCACCCATGCTCTGATAGATTGGGAATGACCGTGCAAAATCAATGGCATCTCTAAACAGGCCCGGGTAGTAAAATCCACATTGGAGTACCTTGTGTGTGGTACTCTTCTCTGAATGATGTCCTCCAGCCTCAAGTGAATGACAATATGTAACGACACTCTAGTATTCCTCCTCAGGAATATGCCTCTTTAATGGATCCATGATTCACATCCTTTATTCTTTTATTTTAACCAAATTTCCTATGCAAAATATATGTTAATATGTATGAAAACAATAAATTAACAGTGTGCATACATTTGTTAATATGGTGTAATTAACATTATTTTTGATCAAAATAAAAGAATAAAGAAGAAAAGAAAAGTAATAAAATAAGGATGTATTTATGCAAAAATGCAGGCTGACCCGAACTCCAAGAGAAGGCCAAATATTAGCCTGATTGACAAGGAATAAAGTAGGGAAAGATATGGTCCTTATTCACTATATATTCATCACTACTCATACTGTAAATATCCTTCACCTCTTTTTTATTTCTAAATAAAATAATCTAAAAATAATTCAATTTCCTTAATAAAATTTGTAAATAAAAGTGTAAATAAAAATAATAAAAATAAGTGCAAAATAAGAATGTGTACAAACATACAACACCTATACTTGTGTGTATATATATATATTTCTTTTGTATATATTTTGTATTTTTGACCCTTATCTATATTTCTCATAATTATATAAAATTGAAATAAAACTCATAAAACATAAACTAAATTAAAAATAAAATCCCTTTTTATTGTACAAATTGCCAAGCATGTATATATTGTACATAAGACCTATTTATTAATACCTATAATTAGTTTGTAAAAATCAAATAAAAATGTGTTTATACACTTTGAAATATTTTGTAAATAAATAAAATATAAAATTAATGTATTTTTTGTAAAAATAATAAAATGAAAATGCTTGTATATAATATATAAGTATATTATACCTGTACATAATACCGTATACTATATATACCGTATATATTTATCATTAAAAATAATAAAAATCACAGAAAAAAGTTTATAAAATAACTATCATTTTTTATGTTTATATTTTTTATTTTTAATTCAGTTACTATTTTTTATTTAATTTTCTTCGATTTTGTAAATTCTTGAATTCTGATTGGTCGACCTGGGTCCGTTGACCTGGGTCAAACCTCCCTTCTCCAGGTCTGATTCGGGACAGCTCTCGACGGACTTCATTTCTCCCAATTAATGCGCTAGGATCCAACCACTTCCCATCTTGGATTGTGGACCCTTATATTCCTTGTAGATCAGTGATCGTCGCGGATCCCTAAACAGGTCCGGATCCCCTAGGGTTTCCACCTTCACTCGTTCTTTCTAGACCCTGGAGGACCCTATAAATCATCTTCACCGACCTCCAAAGCAAGGGAACTTGTCCCTCGCACCTCCTTTCATCCATTAGAATCTCTAGGATAGTGACAGGGTCCTTGAGCAGCATGTGGGAGCTCAGATTGGTGCCTTATAGGTCGTAACTCATCTTGTGGTCGGAGCTCCATCGCGACTAGCCTCATAGGTCTTTTGCACCCCAGTTGAAGACAAGACCCCGCCTCCACCTCCGCCTTACGTCGTCGATCACAACAGCACACTCAGGTACCCTCTATTTCCTTCCTATTTCGCTCCTTCATTCGATTCATCTATCAGTCGCCGCCCTCCATCTTCGCTCCACCGTCAGACTAGAGCCTCATCATTCGCATCTATTCGCATTGATCCAAGCCCCATATCACTGACCATCTTCTCACGCAACCTTACCACCCTATCATTGGTCATTGGAGCTAGAATAGCTTCGATCTCCTTCCCTCAATTTCGTCGGATCAACTCATCACCCCCGTCGCTTCTTTCCTTTCTAATGGCAAATAACCCTTGTCGGAGTTCTGCCTCCGAGCATAGCATACCACTTGCAGGTTCTGGACGTACTGGAGGCTCAAATTGAGCCTCAACTTTAGTGGCGGAACACCTCCATGTGCTGGACCTCCACCGTCCACATCCAGTCGTTCGCTATCCCATCTCGGACCTTCACAGACTCGGACCACCACCAAGAGGGTTATGGACTTTGTAGCAAGCCGATCAGCACCTTGGATCGCTTGAGATACCTGATTGAAGTAGCCCCAACAAGTCCTTCTTCCCAGTTCGTCCAACACATCTCTTCACTGTCGAATGGAGGCACCCCGCATCCAGAATTGATCTGAGTCGTACGATAGCGCCCAAGTTTAGGCGCTCAGATTGGGTCTGGGCTAGATCCGACGGCATGCCAAACGCTTTCACCGACCGTCAGATTTGCTCTACAATAGTCGATCAGGACCGAATGCCTACGCCACGTCCCTGACCATCAGATCCTTTCCACAGACGTGATCAGAGAGGTACGTCAGAGATCCCCCACACGCTCGCCACGTGACCTGCGAGGGTATATTGCCTTTTTTACCCTGCATTTCTACTATTTCCCTTTAGTTTAATAATTGTAATAATTAATAGAGAACATTTGCATTTAGGACCTTATGTTTTTGTTTATTGCATTGTAGTCTAATCGAGTCTAACTCACATGGGTCTTCACGTGCTTTTGTGGGATATTTACAACTTTCTTCCTGAACATTAGTTGGTTAATGAAATAGAGGAAGTTTTTAGTATTTGCACTTATGCCCCTGTGAGTGATCTGTCACATGTAGCGCGTGTATCTTCTAGATTAATTGCATTCAACACCCCTCACATTTTTAATGCTTGTTATTTTAAGGCCCTCAGAACTAAATGATTGTGATTAGGTCCTTGCTTCATTGTTTTAATTTCTTGTTCTTTTATTTGTTGTAATAAAAATTAATTTGGCCCTAAAATTTTCACGAAGATTCTCTTTAGCTCCTACTATTGTGATGTTTGTGTGTTAATTTTGGTTTGCCGAATTTCTTATTTTTCTATTATTAAAGATTCAAAAACCCTAAAAAAAGTATCCTATTTGGAGTAGAAAATTAATAAAATTTGAAAAATGTTTAAAAAAGTCTTAAAATATTAAAGTAGCTTTATTTTGAGTTTTTTTTAATTTCTTTCTAATTTTCATATTATTTTCTTTTATAAAAACCTAAAAATTTGCAATAACTCTAAAAATCTTATAAAACATATACAATCCATTAAAAATCTAAAAATTATGATTTCAATTTCTGTTCGTAGATATTTTCCTCTACTTTTTATTAAAATTAACTTTTAGGATTTTTGAGCTTATTTCCTATTTTTAACTTAATGAATTCTCCTGACTATGCAATGTTTGCTTGTTTTCTTAGTCTTTAATTTATTAAAAAACTTTATAAAATCTTAAAAAAAACTTTTAAAAATTACCAAAAAATAGGATAAAACACATAAAACATCAAAATATTTTTGTTTGGGATTTGTGGGTATTTTTCTATATTTGAAAAATCCAAAAAGAGCTCGTATCTCCTTTTTATTCATTGTTTTTATTTGCCTTATTTCCAAAAATAAAAAAAATTGCAAAACTAAAAACCATTAAAAATAAAAATCCTTAGAATCTTCGTGATTTGACTACATAGGTCTAATTATGATTCTGATGTTCGACCCTGGTCGCTATATTAGGTTAATAAAAATAGCTATAACACTTGTTTTATTTGTTCGATTTCTTCGGTGGTTAAATAATTTTCTCAATTTTTGCCTCGGTGATTTGGGTAACAACAATGCGTTAATAAATCAACTTATCCTAAGTTAGCCATGTTGCATTTCAGAAGGGCATCGTTACCGGGGAAAACTACTAGGTAGTTAGGATTTTTCTTTCTTATTTTCTTGTTTCTCTCTTTCTATCTTTTCCTCTTTATTTTCTTTTATTTGTTTATATTTGTATAAAATCTGTTCGAATACATTCTCTTATTTCTCTTTATTGTGAGAGCCTGCAGAGAAAGGGAGGCGATCTTAGGAGGGTCGACGCATCCGAGCAAGGCAGAGGCCGTGCGTTCTACACTGATCGTCAGAGAGAGCAGCTTATTAGGAGAAGCAGGATTCTGATTTAGAATAGATTTTATTTTTTGCAGTTTATTCCATTTAAACTTGTAATAACTCTCAAAGACTTTGGATACTCTTATTCGGGGTCTGCTTCGCCGAGTATCGGTGCACTCGAGGGACCTCACTGGGTTTTTCTTCATTGTTTTCACCGCCTTTATTTTATTTTATTTTCTATGTATGAACCCAAGACTTTGGCTTTTATTTGGTTGAGCTAGGTAGTGATTAGGTACAAACACCTAATAGAATATGTGTTTCTATAGAATCGATTGGACTTAGTCAAATAAATAAAATTTTAATTATTTGGATTTGAGACCGCACCCCAAGAGGGGTCACTTACAACACTGGCAGATTTCGTTGTAGTGGGCACTGAGTCGCATCGAAGACCGGACCTTGGTCTCATTTCTAGATAGTTAGCACCTTGTTCTTCATGTAATAGAAGTTATTGTTTAGGGTGATTTCTTCGTGCATCATATAGGTAGTTTATTTTTTGTCTTTAAATTTATGCACGGATCATATTGCATGTAGACTGATGGAGCAAGGTACGCCTTCTATATCGTGCATGCATCATTGATTTCATCACGCATCGACTTTTCCGTCTTCCTCCCCCTGTTTTATTTGACTTAGAAATAAAAGGAAATAGAAAAATTCATTAGATGTGTCCTTATTCAAAAATGATAAAAAAGTGATAATCCAATAAAATCGGGATTGCTGAACAAATTCGACCCTAAAATAAACATAAAGATCACATCCATTATTTTGGGGAGAGAAACCCCCTCATTGCTTGAATTTACTTGTAGAGTGAGTGAGAGACGAACACTAGAATAGAGACAAGCCGGGATTCTCTTTTAGACTACTGATTCTATATAAACGATTAACTACTTCCGAGTGAGGGAATACAGGTAGCCCGTCAACGGTCTGTATTTCCTTAGCAGAGTGGGTGGTTTAAAGGACATGGTGTAAGTCTCCATCCTTAAGAAATGAGTAGCCATTTTTACGGTCCGTACTTACACCCATACTGGCTGAAAGTAGGTGCAACTAGTCGTAAGAATTTAGGCCAGTCTTTAGAGAAATACAGATACATAACAGCTCAATGACTATGTTCTAAGACTGCATTATCACTAAACTCTAAAACAGAAAAGATTAACAACCGAGCTTTTACAGTCATCATTGTGTCGAGTTGGTGAATTTGGGATTTGATTTCTCATCATTGTTTTCAATCCATATTTACTCTTCCCTACTCTCCACATCACGAGATGGGCAGACGGTCTCTAGGCTACCTTTGGTGGTACCGCTTCACAACACATATGTCCATTCATCTAGAGAGATACCCGAGAGCTCGGACATGCTCTTGAAACTCGAGTATTCCACCTCCTTCTTCTTTGACCTTCCCCATCCATCACCTGAGGTTTAACAACTAGAGCAGTCAGAGCAGATATTTATAGACTTAGTTACACCTGAGGTTTGCTCTTTTTACTTTTTAGAGTCAGACGAGATGGACCAAGAGCGGAGAGATGATGAGCAGCCATATATTCATGACATGTTTGATCAGGCGACGATCGACAACACTCTCCTAGCATCCCTAGAGGCGATGCAGCAATAGACCTGGGACCATAGGTTGCTCATGACAGAGGTAAGGTGGGAGTTTACTCAGATGTGAGATGGTGAGTAGATGCAAGAGATGACAGACCTGGTGGTGGAAAGATTCCTAGACATGAGGACCGAGCGGATGACAGGCGTCAGGAGGAGGCTCGTGATCCACAGAGACCTTTGTGCACCATGAGAGAGTTGTACAACCCAAGTGCAACTCTCACCCATAGATGGATTCAATTGCCAACCATTCCCAGTGATTTTGAGCTATGACCCCAGACGATTCAGTTGCTGCCCAAGTTCCATGGGTACTCCATCGTGTAACCTCATCTACATCTCTAGGAGTTTAAGATGATCTGGAACACAATCCACGACAGATTAGTGTACGAGGACACTATCAAGCTAATAGCCTTCCCATTTTCCTTGGTTGACAAAGCAGCCTACTGGCTGAAGCACTTGGGGGAGGTTATCACTACATTGGAGCAGTTGAGGACCGAGTACCTCAACAAGTACTATCCACTCGGTCAGACGAATGCAATATGAGCCATGATAAGCAATTTCATCATGATCCTGAATGAACAGTTCCATGAGGCTTGAGGTCGTTTTAGAAAGCTCATTGATAGGTGTCCCTATTACGATATCAGCAAGCCCAATTTAGTCCAGGGTTACTTTTGTGGGTTGGAACCTGAGCTGTAGGGGCTAGTCAATGCCTCTTGTAGAGGGTCCTATTTTTCCCTGGACGAGGACCAGGTTTGGAACATCTATGAGGAGATGGCTGAGAATGACATAGTGATGACCCATGCCCGTGTCTACACTCATGGGAAGCCTCCCCTTCAGGCGTTGTCTCACCAACGAGTTGTACGTATAGAGGCAGGTCCATCTCCATCTTCTACATCCGCAGCATTAGTAGACTCATCAGCTGCGCTCATGGGCATCATTAGCCAAAAGTTGGATCGCATGGAAATTATAGAGAAGAAGACGTGTCAGGGCTTAGACAAGCTCAACATGATTGACGAGCTGGTCTAGACTTTGAGTGACCTTAAGACACAGATCATGTGCCTCCAAGAGGCACAGACGACTTCTACGCCACATTCTAGGTCACATGTTGATCAGGTAAGCCGATTGTCACAACCGTCCTCCTCATACAGACAAGTTCACCATGTTCATATGGAGCACATTCAGCCACCCCTGCAGTACTAGTTATCACCACCACCTGCACTAGATACACAGATGGTCGTCTATCAGAGTGACCAGCCCTTGGCATCCCTTCCCCCACCTTCGCACGAGCATACATAACCGTTGATGGAAGTCAACAGGATTTGGTATTCCCAGTACCGGCAACAACTTAGTATCCGTCGTGATCACCCGGGTTTCAGATGGTCCACTAGCGGTGCTCAGTCCCATCAACAACCTCCGACACAGTCAAGGCAGGGTACCCAGCAGCAGCAACCCCAGTATTCCCAGCATACAGTTCCTTGACCCTACTACCTGAGTCAACAATGGAGTTAGAAACAACCTCATTCTCAATTTCACCAGGCCCCCTTTTCCCAGTAGCAGCATGGCTAGCCTCAACACTTACAGAGAGGCAACCCATCCGGTTCTCATTCACCCTCATATGAGAACCTGGCTTTAGAGGACCTCACCCATATGCTTACAGAGCATCAGACTATGTTTGAGTGAGAGATGGATGAGTTTAGGCATGAGATGAGAGAGATCATTAAGGGTAAGGCCACCATATCTGCACAGATCGAGCCCAACCCAAATAATCTGAAGAGAAAGTACGAGCAGGTACAGTCTACAGAGTCTGACAATCATAGTGAGCTTCTTGATGGCATGCATTATTTATTTGATGTTAATTTTGTGACACTTAGGAACGGTAGGAAGCCAACCAGCGGTGACTCATCTAGGCGACATCCAGATGCAGACTCCAGAGCTCCAGATGAGCGAGAGAGCGGTGCTGATATCGCTGATATTGATGTTAATGGCGGTGATGATGCCACCCATTTTGAGGATGATCCAATTGACGGTACAGATGTCGTCCCTTCTCTAGATGATGTATATGGTGGTGCTGATGCCACTAGGATACCGTATGACGGGCCCGAGCACAGTATTGATGCTGCTACTTTAGATGTTGTCGGTGGTGCTGATGCCACCAAGAGTATGTACAGATACTTTAGTTGTTTTGACTACTACTCTATACCTAAGGATGATTTTCTTAGAAAAATACAAAAAATGGAAAAAAAAATCGAAAAACTAAAAATTGAATAAAGGAAAGATTTCTGTATCTTCTCATGGTCCATCTGATGTGATTGGTGGTAATTATTATATGGATTCCAGTCATTTGCATGCTCAGAGACCTTCTCCTACTCCTTACCCTCTAGTACTTGAGGAGGATGCATCCCTTCCCTTCCCTCAAGCACTCCGCTTAGGGAAGGGTCAAAAAACAGAAAAGCCCAAAAGGAGACAATAACTACATTTCAACGAGCAGATGATAGATATATTCCATATCCAGCTGACTCTTCAGGAGGGATTAGAGCACATACCTCTCTTCCAGAAGAACCTTAGAGAGAAGACCACAGTCCGAAGGAAGAAGAGGCGCAACCACAGTGCAGAGATCTATGTGTTCACCCATGACACATGCTTCGCCATCCAGAACTGCCAGCCAGCCAAGAGACTAGATGCAGTGGCTCCATATTACAGATGTTACATTCATAAGCAGCGGTTCGATTGTACTCTATTAGACAGCCGGTCTTTGATTAACCTTCTTCCACAGCCTTACTTGACCGCTTTGAGTTTGACCCTCTTTGACAGAGCATGGAAGTACTTCAGTTTGCAGACAGATCTATCAAGAGGCCGAAGGGGTTACTGAAGGATGTTGTCGTCACCATTCAGGGCATGAAATTCCCTGTGGACTTCATTGTGTTGGACGTGGAGATCCCTAAGTGTGTGAC
Source organism: Ottelia alismoides (assembly GCA_037367405.1). Taxonomy (NCBI): domain Eukaryota; kingdom Viridiplantae; phylum Streptophyta; class Magnoliopsida; order Alismatales; family Hydrocharitaceae; genus Ottelia; species Ottelia alismoides. The sequence goes on from JAZKJV010011305.1 coordinate 988,385, forward strand.
CAATACCTCCATCATATTAGATCGACCTTTTATGGTGACAACAAAGGCCGTGTCTTATCATGATAGTAAGAAGGTATACTTTCGCGTCAAGGGCGAGAGTATACAAATAGAGATGATTGAGGAGATGAGAGCTAGAGATTTAGCTAGCTCAGAGCAGGGATCGGAGCAGATGACAAATACAAAGCTAGAATCCACCACGAGTGTGATTTTGTGGCTATAGACGATGAGGCAATTTGGGCAGATCCGATCTCACAAGCTCCTTTCACACCTTCAGACTTAGAAGATTCACAGATGTTCGCAGATGAGAGCTCGGAGAGCGCATTTGTGGCGTATGATACTTTAGAAGCTGATGATGTAGATTCTGGTAGCGAAGTTGATTTCATTTATTGTCGTTCAGAATCAGATCCCTCAAACTCAGATATAGATTTTGATTAGCAGAATTTTGATGAGTATTTGCTGTGTTTGATGTCTACAGAGCCAACAACTAGGACGAAGATAGAGCCAGTGCAGTTGATAGAGACACTAGTAGGGCCATCTTCATCGAGTTCAGATGAGCAGCAAGAGTTCTCCCATTCAGATCTAGTAGCCCGACGAGTCGTGAATCGCCCTGCTTAATTGTCGAGAATTATCGTACGTTTTGATTAATGTCGTTTCGTTGTAGGCGGGAAATCGGAATCGGTCAATAAATAATCACAATTAATTAATTCAATTTTCAATCGTGTGGTTTTATGTTTATTTTACTTGGGCAAGTCCCAAAGTCGAACTCAAGGAGGCAAAGGAACAACCAAGAAATTTGTCTATCAAAGTTTGCACACGATTTTCGAGCCTGTCTTTTTTTTGTATTTTTAATGCAATTTTGGGATGTAAAATGCAAATATGGCCAATTTTGGGGACTAAAATGTAAAATCAATCAAACAATGTCCAAAAAATATGAAACATGACCGAGATGTTAATGATGATGAAATGAGTGTACTGTATTTTTTTGAAATTTTTGGATCCAAAATAAATATTTCATGAATTTATGAATACAAACAAAGTTAATTTAAATAATTAATTATAATAAATATTAAACCTAACTATTTTCAAGGAATAAAATTATCCAAGATCTATCACTAAGTGGTGGATCTCAGAAAAATCCTAAACCTCAGAAATACTAGACTTGATACCTATTAAAAATTGAAGATTGAAATATGCAAAATGATTTTTATAGGGCAAATCATGCATGCAAATGCAAATCTTTTTAGGCACACGTAATAAACAACTAATTCTACAATGCACGAATTTTTGGCTATTTTTAGAGCAATGGTCAATTAATTCTGGATTTCCAAGTATAGAATGGGTATAATATGCAATTTTTCACAAAAAAATTAATTATTAATTAACCACAGATCAAAAAATGTCACAAGTATGGCATAATGTAGGAAATTAGTTGAAGAACACAATGCTATTTTTAAATAATAAAAAATGCAATAAAGAGGCTCAAGGTAGAAGGGGAACATATGGGTATCATTGCAATTACAATAAATAAAAATATGCATAGAGGGACGGAAGTGTAAATATTGATACCTCTAGGGTTATTTCTACAAAAAATCTCAAGCGATCACGTGCCAGGCATGTGACCCTTGCGAATATGAGATCTTCTAGGGGCTTCAACGCAAATATCCCCCACGCGCGCGTGTTAAGCACCTGATGGGGGGTCTTGGAAATAGCAGGAATGCGAGGCTTCCCCTGCAAATGTTCCCCCCTCACGTGTACGGAGCATGTGAGGGTACTTGACGTCTCTCCTGGCGGCGAAGGAAGGAGCGGAGCTCCTGAGGCGGCTGGTGGATGGCTTACCGACGTGATGGTGTTGATCGGTGGCGTAATGATCTCCAGTAGGTGTCAAAGGTGGCTGGAATCGTAGACGAAGCTGTTGACGTGGAGAGCCTCCGGGGAAGGATCCAGCTACTGGTGGAGGTTGATGAGAAAGACGTTGTCGATGAAGCTCGGTAGGGCGGCGAAGTCGAAGCGGTGCACTTGAAGATGGTAGCTGCGCGGCGAACCGTGGAGGAGTGGTGCAGGCATGGCGGTGTTGTCCGGTGATGAAGCTGAACTATGGAGGAGGAGGACGTTGTTGGCGTTGGCTCGACGGGATGACAGGAGCTTGGGCAGATACGTAGAGGAGCGTGGCTGCAACGGTGTCGAGGATGGACACTGGACCTCGCCGGGTTGAAGGTGAAGGGGTGACGCTGTCATCGCCATCCCTCCTACGTAGATGGCTATCTGCGGATGGATCTCAAGGACGGGGGACGGGGGAGTTAAATAAGTGGCGGGGGTATGGTGGAAGGCAGCCGGAGATTGGATGTGTTGAAGATTCGATGGAGATTTAGACGAGATGTGACTGGGTTGAGAAGAGATTTGGTGACAATCGGGAAGGCGGCGGCTGGAGATTGCGGGGGTGCCGGCGGTGAGGTGGAGATTTCGCGGTGGCAGTGGAGGTTGATTTGGGAAAGTTGGGGGAAGATGTCGGAGGAAGGAGATGGCTCCTAGGTCGTTCGATCGGCCGAAGATCGGAGGGCCCAGATGAAGCCACGCGGTAGATTACTTTTTATTTTTATTATTTTTTAATTAATTTTTTTCAAATAAAATGAATTTAAAACCTCCAAAAATGGGTGACAGGTGGCGGCTCCAGGAGCGGCCACGTGTCAACCCACAAAAATCGAAAAATAAATAGAAAGATAAATCTAGAATAAATAGCAACCGTCCTCGGATCAAAAAATTTTCTTAATGAAAGTTGCTCGTCTCGATAAGATCTACAACTTTCATGAAGAGATCAAAATCAAAATCGATCATTTGTGCAAAGTGATATTTTTGGGGTATCCTATGTACATAGTATGCCTTGATTTTTGGGTTTTCTAATTTTTTTGTCATTTTTAAACTAGATAAAAATTTGGTAAAAAATATGATAAAATCAAATACAAATATTTACACATTAAACTATTTGTTTTGGATTTTTATTAAGTAAGAAAAAGAAGAGATAAAATAAAATACGAAAAAGACAATTTTTGTACAGATAGTTAGTGAAGACTCGGACTCAATTAGTTTCTTTGATTTCAAGCTCAATTTGGATTTGGATTTTTATGCATTTTAATAAAATATTTATCAAAGAAAATAAATGAAAAAGAAATACAATAAAATGAGCCAATTAGTACATAAAATAATAGGTCAAAAATTGCTAAAATACAAAATGTACAACAGAGGCCCAAAACCCAACTTGCACATATGAGTTCCGATTCACTTGAACTTGATCTTGTTTTGAAGTTAATTGAATGCACATTAGTTCAAAAGTGAGTCCGATCAAATTAGACACTGTATAAGGAAGATATCAAGGTTTTAGTCCGGAAATCCTAGAACTTAGGGTTTGGGTTTTGGTCCACTTATTTAGGTTAGTAATTTTTTTTGTATTTTTCAATTATTCTTGTTAGGATATGTACACAATGGAGGTGGTTTCGGATCAATTGGAGTTAGCATGAATTAGTTAAAAATCGAGAAAGTTAGGCTATTTACAGGTCAATTGGACTGTGATTTTTGGCTTCTTATTTTGTGCAATAATAAGTGATAAAATGGCATTCTTATCAAAAACATGCATGAATGATAAGTATGCACTATAAATGAAGAAATGTCCATGAATTCTAGAATTTTGAGCTTAATTCATCATTTTTAGAGTGATGAATTTGAGATTCATCATAGCCTTCACTCAGACATTTTAGAGACCAGATTTGCCAGCTCCCACATGCCCAGAATAGAAGACCTTACCGTAGATCATGAAGTATAAATTCCTTGCGGGCAAGACAGATTGATTTCCAGTCATTATCTTAATGGATTTGTGATGACCAAGAATCTCATTTGATGGAGGTTCTTGAGAGGAACCGCAAGGCAATCTATTAGTCTGTAGCAGATCTCCAAAGGATAAGTCCGGCATGTGCTCTCACCACATCTATCTCGAGGATGACGCTAAGCATTCGTGTAAGTTCCAGCGTAGACTGAACTCGAACCTTTGAGATGTGGTCATGAAGGAAATATATAAGTGGTGGAGCACCAATTTTATCTACCCCATCTCTGGCTCCAAGTGGGTTAATCCATTACATGTGGTACCCAAGAAGACATCTATCACTACAATTGTGAGTGAGTCTAGAGATAAGATTGCTACCCGTGTGCCCACTTCTTGGAGGGTATGTGTGGACTATAGATAATTGGATCAAGCCACCAAGAATGATCACTTCCCGCTACCATTCATTGATCAGATTATTGAGATATTAGCTGGGAAGAGTCATTATTAGTTTCTTGATCGGCACTCATGGTATAATCAGGTGGCCATTGCATTCGAAGACCAGGATAGAATGACATTCACTTGTCCGTTTGGGACGTATGCTTTTAGATGGATGCCCTTTGGATTATGTAATGACCCGGCTACATTACAAAGGTGTATGCTTTACATCTTTTCGGACATGGTGGGTGACTGTTTAGAAGCCTTCATGGATGAATTTTTGGTCTACGACGATGAGTTTGATGCTTGTCTTTATTGCCTAGATCGAGTGCTTCAGCGATGCATTGAGGTCAACCTTATTCTATCTTGGGAGAAGAGTCATTTTATGATGACTAAAGGAATAGTCCTTGGTCATATCATCTCCGACAGGGGCATGGAGATCGATCTGGCCAAGGTGGATATCATCAGAAAACTCAATCCGTCGTCCAATTAGAAGCAGTTGCTATCTTTTCCGGGCATGTCAGTTTATACCGATGGTTCATTCAAGACTTCAGTCATATTGCCCGATCGCTTACTGATCTTCTCACGAAAGACATCGAGTTAATTGTAGATGATAAGTATCTTTCATCATTTGAGACTCTTAAGGATTTGGTTGTGCAAGCTCCTGTCCTTCAGCCACCCAATTGGTCTCTCCCATTCCAGATCATGAAGGATGCTTCTGATTTTTCCATAGGGGCTATTCTAGGACAAAGGAGGGATGGATTACCATTTGCCATACACTATGCTAGTTGTACTTTGGATGCCGCCTAGCAGAATTATATTGTTAAATAGAAGGAGATGCTAGTCGTAGTCTTTGCTTTGGATAAGTTTCGATCTTATATTCTCAGATCTAGAGTGACTATTTATACAGATCACACTACCATCTAGTACTTAATGGCTAAGAAGGATGCCAAGGCATGCTTTACTAGATGTATCCTTCTACTCCAGGAGATTGATATTGAGATTAAGGATTAATCTGGAGTCAAGAATGTGGTGGCGGATCTCCTCTCCCAGTTAGAGCATCTTGAGGATTTTGAGACTACCACACCTATCTCTGAGACATTCCCAAACGAGATGATTCTTGCTATTTCCTCTCTCCCATGGTATGATGACATTGTGAACTATCTTGTTGCCAAGAAAGTTCCACAAGATTGGACCAAGCAATGACTTGAGACTTTCCTAGCGAAGGCATTGGATGGATCCCACCCTTTACAAACAAGGGGGAGATAGTGTTTGGCATCGATGTATTCCTCAGGAGGAACACCATAGTGTCCTCACCTATTGCCACAAGCTTGAGGCAGGAGGACATCACTCTGGAAGATGGACAACACAAAAGGTGCTCCGATCCGGCCTTTGATGGCCAACACTCTTCAAGGATTTAAATGAATTCGTGAAGCAGTGTACTGACTGCTAGAGGATGGGCAGTTGTGGTCATAGAGACATGATGCGGATAAAGCCCATTCACTTCTGTGAGGTTTTTGATGTATGGAGCAATGATTTTATGGGTCCATTCCCTAAGAGTCAAGGATTCTAGTACATTTTGTTGGCTGTGGATTATGTGAGTCATTGGGTTGAGTCCATCACCACCTGAGCCGTTGATGCAAGTATTGTTTGTAGATTTTTGAGGAAGAATATTATATCACGGTTCATGGTTCCTGGAGTTTTGATTTCTGACGGGGGGACTCATTTTATCAACGATAAGGTAAGGGTCCCTGCTAATGAGTTCAGAATAAACCATAGAGTTGCCACTCCATATCATCCACAAACGAATGGTCTTGCTGAGGTTTCAAATAGGGAGATCAAGACTATATTACATAAGGTTGTCCGCCCAGACCGAAAGGATTGGTCACAGATTTTGGACTCGGTCTTGTGGGCTTATAGGACATCCTTCAAGACGCCATCGGGTACATATCCATTCCGACTCGTTTATGGCAAGACATTCCACTTACATGTTGAGATTAAGCATAAGTCACTATGGGCATCCACATAGATATTATTGGATCCAGAGAGTGTATGAGATCATAGGAGAGTAGATTTGGCATCCCTGGAGGATCTTAGAGATACAACCTTTTCGAGTAGCCTACAATGTAAGGACTGGGTGAAGATATGACATGATTCGCATATCAGCCATAAGCAGTTTAAGCCTAATCAATCAAAGAGTATGGCTATTTGATGCGTGGCTGAGATTATTTCCAGGGAAATTACAGAGCAAGTGGAATGGTCCATACTGGGTCAAAAAGGTGCATGACTGAAAAGCCCGGATCTACCCTTGTTAATTATATGAAATTAACGTTTGAATTTTCATTGCAATTTCAGATTAATAAAAACCGTTAAATTAATTATTTGTGAAAGTAAAGCAAGCAGTGATTTTTTTACTTGGGCAAGCCAAAGGTCGAACTCAGGGAGGCCACTATCTCCTTAGGTTGATTTATAGCCGATCTAGAATCATGTTTTCATGGAGGCAATTTTTTATGCATTTTAAATGCAATAAATGAGTGAAATAAAATTTTTTCAAAGATAAAGGAATAAAATGCAATTTATGATCAATCCAAAAATACTCAAACTTGGCCAGAATGTGAAATATGATGAAATTAAACTACTATATTTTTTGTAATTTTTGGATGCAATATGCATTAATGATGAACAAAATATGCAAAATAGCTGATTTTGAGTTAATTAATTTTAATAAATATAAAACCTAATTATTTTTAGGAAATAAAATTATCCTAGATGTATTGAATAGTGATCTATCCAAGACAAATTATAAACCCTAAAAATGACGAGTTTTCAATCTATTAAAAATCAATTAATGAAATCACCAAATGATTTATTCAGAGAAAACTATGCATGCAAATAATGGATTTCTGGGCATAATGTAGAAAACGACTAATTCTATCTATTTAATTTTTTTATATGAGCGAATAATTAAATATCAATTTCGGAGCATAAAATAGGTAAACTATGCAAGTTTTCACCAAATTAATTATAATAAATAATCCACTGATCACAAAAATATAAATAAATGCTTATTAAATAGAAATGAGTTGCTCTACAACATGCTATTTTTGAATAAAAATATGATGTAAAAAAGAAGTTCAACTTACAACTTTGATGTACGGGTCTAAATGCAATTACAGGAATAAAATAAAATAAAATAAACATCGACAGATATAAGTGCAATTACCAATAATCACACAGGTATTTGTGCAATTTTTCAGATGGAGATTTCTGCTCATGTGCCTAGTTATAATTAGAGGGGACTCGGGGCGAATCTTCAGTTGTCTTAGGTGGTCGAATGTAATTTCTCCCAAGAGGGCACACCTCTCACGTGCTTGGGATGGATATTGGATGCTTTTTTTCTTCGTAATTTCGTAGAGGGTGGTGGCTGGTGACAACATGGGACGATGGTCGTGGCTCGGAGTGGGCTAAGGGATGCTCGTGGTGGGGGTGACTGAAGGCAGAGCAACGCGAGGCATGATAGGAGCTGATGACCGGTCAACGATGAAGAAGGAGGGATCCCACTCGACACACGACCGGCAAGGGTGGTGGTGCTTCGGCAATGCACATTTGATGGTGGTGGCTGACGTGGAGGCATGGATTCTCTGATTGATTGAAGGAGATGCTCTGTGCGGGCGTGTCCAGGGATCAGGCGACCGAAGGTGCTCGACCAGTCGACACATGACCGACCGAGCAGCAGGGGGTAGTGAGGGCGAGTGTCGGCATGGCGCTTCGCCTGAGGCAAGATGCTCCATGTTGTGCGGTCGTGTGCATCCAATGGGGAAGAACATCGATTAAAGGTGGTCGAAGGTGAGATGTTGTGGGTGTTTGACAAGCTGGAGGCCGGCCCCCAGTTGGTTGTGTGTGCACGTGAGTGAGGAGGGTAGCCACTATGGTTGTTGTTGTGTGGGTACCCGATGAATGAAAGTGGGTGTGGAGGTGATGGAGAAGAGGGAATGGATGGGGAAAGAAGAGAGGAAGAAGAAGAACTGAGGAGAGAGAGTATGTGAGGGTGGAGAGGAAGAAACCGGGGAAGTTCCACTGTGAACATGGGAACTCATTCTATTACTTAGCTAGAGTTAATTTCCAATTAATTTTTTCTAGAAAATTCGTAAAATAAATCAATAAAAATCACCACTACATTCACAATGGGTGATTTATCCATGAAAGTGCAAATGTTCTTGTTATTTAGAGCATGTATGAAGATGGATTGAGGAGAGAGAAAGTATTGCTAGAGAGAAGAGAATAGCAGGAAGGGGAAGAGAGAGATAGAAAATATCTAGGATGTCTTCGCTTGGGGAGGTGGAGTGGCTGGTAGTGCCCTCTCCCGGACGTCGCCTCTAGTGATGTCCGGTGATGCATTACGAAGCTCGAGCAGCCCGTCGAATCGAAGCCGCAACAAGGCTCACGAGATCCTTGGATCACGCCAGAGGGGCACGATCATCACTTACAACTCTTGTTGTCGCTGTCACCGATGGGAGATTGGAGCTAGGTGGCTTGCTCTACAACGGCGGATGATTTGCGATAGAAGGTGGTCGGGCCCTTTTATGGGTGGTTGGTTAACGAGATGGGAGTGGTCCCATGACGCGGGTTGTAGTTGTAAGCGGGAGTCGTGGATGAGGTCGCAGACAATTGCGGAGGGAGGACTGGGTCAGGAGAAGGTAAGTGGGTGAACGGAGAGAGGAGAGGTGCGATTGCACGGGAGAGAAGGAAGGGGGAGGTTGCATGGAATAGCGAGGGAGAGACAGAGAGAAAAAAGAGGGGATGGCGGAAGACGTACGTTAGAGGGCTTAGGTTGCATGGTCTGCATGGGAGAAGAGAAAGAGAGAGAGAGAGAGAGAGAGAGAGAGAGAGAGAGAGAGAAAGAGCGCGCAAGAGGGGAGAGTGGATAGAGAAAGATGGAGGGGAGCTGGGTAGAGAGAGGTGGCCACGTGGCGTGCAAGGGTACGACCACATGGCATGCAGAATTAAAATTAAAATAAATAATAATAAATACAATAAATATATATAAGATAAAATAAATGAATTAAAATAATTAAATTAAATTAAATAATAATAAATAATAAATAATAAATAATAAAGAAGTAAAGTAATAAATAACAAAATAAATAAGTAAATAATAATGTAATAAAATAAATGAATAAAAGAAAAATAGGGGTGACACGTGGCGGCTCTAGGAGCTGCCAGGTGTCGCTCCTAGAAAAATCGAAAATTAAATTAAAAGGAAAATAATAAAGAAAAAACAAAAGAGGTCAAATGAAAAAATGATCAACACGAAAGTTGCTTCTCTCGATGAGATTTTCAACTTTTATGAAAGACCAAAAATCAAAATAAACCATATGTACAAAGTGTATTTTTGGGTGATATCTTATAGGTATAAAATATCGTATTCTTATCTTTTACGGATTTTTTTATTTTTAAATAAGGTAAAAAAATTGAAATAAAATCCTATAAAATAGAATAACAATATTTACACATTAATCTATTTTTTGTATTTTTAATAATTAAGAAAATGAAGAAATAAAATAAAGTAATTTACAGAAGACTTTTGTACACTCTCAATGAACACTCAAAACCCTTTATTTTCTTTAGTTTCTGCTTCGATTTTGAATTGGATTTTTATAATTTTTATTAAAACTTTCAGGAAAGAAAACAAATGAAAAAGAAAGAAATAAAAAAGAGTTAATTATATATATAAAATAATAAGTCAAAAACAGACATAACACATAATGTACAAAATGGGGCCCAAACCCAACTTTCACATATGAACTTTGATTTTTATGAAATTGGTCTTTTTTTGAAGGTCTTTGAATGTATATTATTTTAAAAGTGAGTAGACCAAAATCGGATACTATATGAGAGAGATATGTGTGCTTTCATCCGTTTGTCTGATAGTTAGGTTTTGGTTTTATTTGTCATCATTTCAAGTTAGTAATTTTTTATATTTTTCTTTTATTATTGTTAGTAACATATACACAATGGAGTTGGTTTTATTGGATTTGAAGTTGGTATAAAATAGATACAAATAGGTGAAGTTATCTATTATACATGTGAATACGTATACGGAATTTCAGGCTTCTTATTTATGCAAATATGAATGCTAAAATGTAGACATTAATTATAAATGTATGAATGAGGATAATGCAGAATAAATGGAGGTATACAGCTAATTACTTAGGAACAAAGCTCTATTTTCAACTTTTAGAGTGATGAATCACAGATTCATCAACTCCCTGTACTTAAACCTTGCTCGTCCCTGAGCAACTAAAACAGAATGCAAGAGTGAAATGATTTTGGGTTCCAAACCAAGGTCATGAAAAAAAGGTGAAAATGGAGCTCGACTCGACCTTTGGATTAATAACATGGCAGTACCTTATTAGGAATTGAATTTAAGACTTAACAACCTTTAAGTTCCACAAGTCTCTATTTAGGTCCTCAACGGTCAGGTCAGATTAAATCCTCATACGCAAATTCTGATGACTACGAATCTTACTTGTACTATGTAAGTGAAATATAGCTCTCCACATCAGAAATAGCAAATAAACAACCTCCTCTAATAAGGTAACTCTAATTCCTCGATCTAGCAACTCTTTCCTCGAGTAGCGGGGTATTCCCTTCTAAGTTCAAGTGCAACCAGCTCAAGAAGAGGAGGTAAAGAAGAGAATGGATTGCGGCTAGTGTAGTTACATATCCGTGGAGCTTGACCACTGTAGCCAAGTCTCCAGCTGCAGGCCTCCTTGGTACGAGACTTTGAAGCATATGCCTTGCAAATATACATACTCTGGTAGGCATTTTATTTTCAATCAGTCATGTCCCATTTTTAAGAGTTCTTTTTTTTTCGTCTTCTTTTTCTTTTTTTTTGAACTATATACAAGATGTAGTATGTACATAAGGAGTTTTTCTTCTTGAGCCAGTAGACTATCCCTCTTTTGACACATTATTGCAACCCACAACATCTCGTTATTAGACGTCGATACCACTAGACTCGGTTGAGATGCACCACCCTCCCTAGAGGAGGACAGATGTTTCCACCCGTGTGCTACTCCAAGCCAAAGGATTCTATCTCCTCACCACCTCATCAATGAAGAGCTACGTGCATGGTTCTTGTCAAAGTTAGGTCATCGTCTAATAGAATCATGCATGTATATGAAGTACTCTACTTAAATCAATCAAGATGACATGTGAACATAGTCTTGTGGACTCAAAGAATTATGTCGCTTGACCTGAAAAAATCCTGACTCCAATTCCTATAAGATTCCTCTGAAATTAAGTAGATTATGGTCAAATCAAATCCATCTTCAACTTTTATTCATAACTTAGTTCAGAACCTAATAACGTTTCACTTTGCATATGCAAGATATGCAAATGAAATGCAGACACCATGCAATGTTTATGAATGAACTGCAAGATAAACTTTTTTTAAATGCAATGATGATATGCAAAAGTAAATAAGAAGCCTCTTTTTTTGGTATACCTCCTATTTTACAACAAATTTTACAAAAGTATTATTTATAACTTTATACACATTTTATATACATATTATACATGAATTTCGCAAAAAAGTTTTTTTCACAAAATTTACCCACCTCGTAATTATTGCATACTATATACAAAAATATGTGAAAGTACGAGCTATGGGTAAAGTATGTAATATATACACGCCCTAACACTTTGCATGTGCTATGTCCTCATAGCACAAGGAGCGAAGAAAAGACATAGCTCGTGATAAGCATTGGAGAGTTCAAATAAAAAAAAGTGTAGAAATCAACCCACCCCCTATACTTAAGGCTCTGGTCAGCCTAAGTGTAGATGAAGGGCAAAAATGAGATGGACGAGGTCAAGAGGAGAAATGGATGAGTATATACATATGGCAGGCATCGGTCCCCCGATACTTAGGCTCTGGTCAGCCTAAGTCTAGGATAGGAGTGGGTATGAGAACCGATGGGGTTGGGGAATATACAAAGAGATCGTAATTTGAATTTTTTTGATGCTGCTGATGGCTAGAGATCAATGTTGTAAGGCTTTATGCGCAACTCTATGTGTGTCTTCTGAAGCTGCCTCACACATGAAAAAAATCTCCTCAACACAAACTAATTGTTCATTTGGTTCAACAAAGTGTTTTAGCAGTTGTCCATTCACTAGGGATGTCTGTGCTCCATCTGTAAGATCTGAGATCTCTACACATCCACTGTCATGCACAACAAGGGCTATAAATGGACCCGTCCACTTGGATTTGAGCTTCCCTTGGAAAACTTTCATACGGCATCTTCATTCTTATTCAGATAGCTACCTCCACAGGCTGCACTCACTGCCCCTTGCATTTCAGGGGGTCATGCCACAGAACAAGGTCTAGACTAAGATCGCCTTGGTAATGCCATGGAAAGGGTGTTTCTGTGTCAAATCATTGAATCTATCCCAGGCTTCATGAAATGGCTCGTAGGGGCCCTGCGAGAAACTAGCGATCTTTGTCCCCATATGGTTAGTCCTACTAAGTGGGTAGAACTTCTTCAAAAATAGGTCTTTGATGTGAAACCAGTTCGTACATCTAACCTCGAGATTCTTCAGCTAATGGGCAACCTTATCTCCTAAGGCAAACTGGGTAGACTTCAGCTTGATGTAATATTGTCCAACCCTAGGATGGCTAATGTTGTTACACACCAACTCGAAGTCTCTCAGGAATGCATATGGTTCTTGTGTTGCATTCTCATTAAACTTCGGTAGCAACCAAAGGAAATGGGGATTCAGTTCAAATGCATTTGGTGGAACCTCAGGTACGAGCCAACTGTGTATTTCATTCTCTACTGGATTATAGGAATCTACCATTGGTCTGTCTATACCACCTACCTCAATCACTTGTCCCATCCTAGACATAAGATCTGCATTCAGCTGCTCAGCTCTAGCTAAATGGGCAAGGACTTGCTGCATGGGGTCATATCTATGCTCCTCTTCCTCAGGGTTTCTCTTAGGAGGCATCTTGGTCTTGGGTTCATCTTCTTCACCTTCAGAATAAAGAGGATTGGTATTAATAGAGTTGAAAGAATTAGATCTAGAAGCATCTAGGAGAGGGTCTTCCTCAATGTGGTGAGAGAGGAGAGGATTGGCCTGGATCTGACCACCCTCAAGAAGAAAGAAGGACTTATTGACTATGGTATCATGGGAAGAGTCTCCATGAAATAATGGAGGATGGGGGCAAGAGTGACCCCTATCCCGTGAGGGCGGTCGGGTTGGGGTGGTCAGCAAGAGGCTCACGACGTCTAAGCAAACATCACCCCAATCCTCTATTCTAGATGTCAAGCGGTTCGGAAAGAGATCACGAGTAATGAATTCAAGAGAGATGGTGAAGGCACAGGTGTGTGGTCTTTGATGATGATCTTGATACAAGCACACAATACAAACACAATATAAAGTTTAATTTCACCAATTGTACATGGTAAGGTCCGTAATAGTTTGGCCAAATTATTTGGTCAATTTTATTTGGAGACAAATGCAAGAATTGAAAGAGTTAACAAGCTGTTAGGTGCCTATATTTCCCTATAGACTGGTCCGATTCTTATGACTAGTTGCAAGAATTGAAAGAGTGACCAGTATGGGAGTAAGTACGGACCGTAAAAATATGACTACATATTACTTGAGGATGGAGCCTTACATGGTGTCCTCTAAACTACCCACTCTGCTAAGAAAATTCAGGCTGTTAACGGGCTACCCATATATCCTCACTGAGAAGTAGTTAATAATTTTTATAGAACTAGTAGTCTATATGAAAATCCTGGCTTGACTCCGTCCTAGTGTTCATCCCTCTCTCACTTGTAAGTAAATGAAAACAATGAGGGGGTTATTTCCCTCAAAATAATTTTTAGTTTTTGATGTAATTTTTTGGTCAAAATTGTATTACCAATCCCAATTTTAAGTTTTATTTTCACTGAATTAAATCCACCACACAAGGAAAGCCTACTGTCCAGTCCCGATTTCCTTTAATCCTAAGTTATTAAACCAATATGAAGGGAGTCGAGAAAAGCCAATACAATCGAATAAATTAATGATGCATGCACATTTCAGAAGACTTATTGTGTTCCTCGTGCTCTACATGCGAGATGCAATACGGGATTGAAATTTTTATTCTAAATGAATACAAGCGAGAAAACCGTTCCTAGACATGTAGTGTAAAGGACATGCATCAAGAGATCAGTTAGATATCAGCCTTTAGAGAAGAATTACCATATTCTTCTCAGGATGGAGATCCTCTCTTAACAATCACTTGACGGTGGTTGATGAGTCCTCAATGTAACTCTTTAGATATCATCCAAGCATCAACCTTTATAATTCAACATTTGATTCAACAATTGTATGATCATTAAGGTGGCCATGGTACATAACCGTAATTGTACTAAGGGACCTATTATACAAATTAGTAATTCTTCATTTCAGATCAGAGAATGATTTGCAATAACATTTATTGCATTGTGGCTCGTCGTGGGCTCGTGTGTCCAACATTCTCTCCTTGTATTTTTACTCCTCTTTAGACTTAGTACGAGCTATGTATTTCATTCAACTTTGTGCCATGAGGACATATTGCATATACACTTTATACATAGCTCGTACTTTCACATGCTTTACATATTTTTGTGGGCTATGGTTATCTGTGAATGACATACTTTAATAATTTATGATGATATATCCAAACAGGCACAAGCTTATCGTCAAATGTCTCTTCTATTAAGAAGACTCCCTGGGCGTGAAGCTTATCCAGGAGATGTTTTTTATTTGCATTCATGTCTTTTAGAAAGAGCTGCTAAATTAAGTTCTATATTAGGTGAAGGAAGTATGGCCGCTTTACCAATAGTAATCTCATGATAGGTACCCAAGGATTCATATTGAACTTCAATGGGAACTTCCTTTGAACCAATGACACGTTGGTCTAATCTCCATCGGAGCCACAAAGGACTATCTAAATTGATTCGTTTTCGACGATAAGCCCCAAGTGCATCATAAGAACTAGAAAAATAGAGTCATTTTTATTTACCAAATATTAGGAAAATCTACACATTTGACATGGTTTGTACAAATATTTTACAAATTCTTTTGAAAAGGGTACACATTATCTTGATACTTTGTTTTGTACAAAAATTCTTTTCTTTAAAAAATTAAAATTAATTAAAAAACTAACTAATAAGTTGGTTTAGTCCCTGATTCTTACAAATGCATACAAGACTTGTGAAGTTTAGAACACTTGGTTTATAAGGTCTTATAATTTAGAGTTAACCAGCCTTAGTCATTAGAGCCTATGAATTAATTATTCACATTACCCTAGTTTGAAAGATGTGGGTGCTATATAGCATACTTAGTCTCTACCTTAAAGAATATGATAATCACCTCACATGCACGATTGTAGTTATGATGAGATGAGTTGATAATTCACTTGAGGAACTGGATGAGGGGTTTGAGTTTGGACCTGATTTTATGATGCTCGGGGATAGGATAAAATCGATGAAGGCTTCATGAAACTAGAAAGCCAACAACCTTAGCCACTATGAGAATATGTTCTTATATTATCTCTTGATATTTACTTAAGTGCAAGGGTGTGATAAAATCATTAAAGATGTTGTTCAGTGTGCGACAATCTTGGTAAAAGCAATGGAGCTAGCCAAATGAAAAGAAAGTTATTAGTGAAAAGCTCTCACACTACAAAGATGCATTCAAAAGAGCTTCCACAAAAGGTGATCGCTCACAAACTTTCAAAGTCCACTTGGACCAACATTTCAGGATTTTATGAATCGGGCTAGCACTCAAAAAGGGCTCTGCATCGTATAATGGTACAAGTCTGGGTATTGAAGGTATGATAGATATTCAAAAAAATACACCAATGTACTCCCAGGATAACAGGTGCAAATGACTCAACATTCTCTTGATGAACACACTGATCAACAACAAAAAAATACACGTGTTGTGTTAATAAGGCATTCGAGAGGATCCTTGTTCCAATGAGAGAGAGAAAGAGACGAAAAGACACCAACCTATGCCCTCCATCAACTAGCCTTCCATCTTCACTTTTAATTCTGACAACTAAAGAGACGGTGGATTGGATGCAATAAATGATTTATACCCTAGTGTTGAGGATTGGGTATGTAGAAGAATCTCTTGGTCTGGAACTTTGGGTGACGCTTTGACTCTACTCTCGTAAGTGCAACCCACACTTAATGTCATATCATTATTATATATGTATACAAAGAGAGTCTTATGATTAGGGAAGTTGGATATCTTTTGACTAGAGCATGATTCAACATATAATTTTAGGATTACTAAAATCGAGGGTTCTTAATTAATCAAGTCTTGAATATTCACATGCACAGTCAAGGTTTAATCCAACATATTTCATTCCTTATTTGCTCGAGGACAAGCATGGTTTATGTATAGGGGGTGATAAATCCATGATTTATCATCATAATTATTACTTATTATCCCTCTTACTTAAACTATCCAATAAAATCTAACCCAAATTAACATTAATTACCATTTGATGTTATGCATATAATTAACCCTAATTAATGTTCCTTTTTGTGTGCACTTATTTTCTATTTACTCTAAATAATAAAAAACCCAAAAATTAGATTAATGTTGTAAATATTTGTTTTGAAATTAAATATAATTTAAAAAAGCAAAAAAATCAAAGAAATTTAAAACAATTATTTTTAGTCTTTAAAAATACTTACAACAAAATAAGTATGTACATATGACCTATTTTGACTTTTTGTTCAACATAAAACTTGTAGATCTCAAAAAGATCTACAATTTTCATGTTCAATATTTTCCATTTGACACCCTTATAAATATTATTTTTTATTTTTCTTTTTTTGTTTTTCTATTTTTTCTATTGGCCACATGGCTTCCTCTGGTTGAGCCACATAGCCCGACCCTTTGTCCTCTTTCGCATCACACCTCAGTCGTCGGATCCACTCACAGTATCTAATATGGGCCAATCATCAACGCCCTGCTCTCTACCCTCTGATTTAATCAACAGATCTCATCACCGCCCTCCATTAGCACCCACTTCACAACCATCAGATCTGATCTGATCAGAGCGATCTCACCAATCCACTCGAGTCTCTCTCCCCACCGTTGAATCCCTAGATTCAACGGTCATACCACTTCATCAACCTCCAACCCACACTCTCCTTTTCGTTCAAACACACCATTCTGCCACTTTCTCTACATTTCCCCATGTCGTCGGTCGTTCTATTTGCCAATCAACTGCTTCCCATAGTAGACCCAAGTTCCTTCTTCTAACCGTCGATCTGCGGAGGGGCTATTAAACCCCATGACCATCACCTGGAATCAAAACCTAGTCCTCTTTATATACCTCTTCTCCGACGTGATTTCGACCAATCTCCCTTTACGCGAGCGAACCACTAAGCCTATCTTCCGATCTGTGACAAAGAGTCGACCAGTTAGTAAGCGAAGAAGGGACTTCACTCCCACATGATCCACGACAATACTTTGTCATGCTGAAGCCCATTACCAGAGCTGCTGGAGCTTCCAGACATAGACTATCTGGTCAAGTGGCGATCGAGATTTGATTCATCACCATTGGACCCATATACTCCTCCTAGTTCAGTCATGGTCAGTCGTCTTTTTTTCCAAGTAAGCTTCTTTATAGAGCTAAAGGAAAATAAAAGAAAATCAATTCGGATTCATGCCAGGTCGCTCAACTATTGAAGCCATCCATTTGCTGAGGAGAACAATGGAGATTTATAGAGCTAAAAGGAAGAATCTCCCTATGATCTTTATTGATTTGGAGAAGGCTTATGATTCCGTCCCACGAGAGATACTGTGGAGAGTTTTGGAGAAGAGACAAGTACCTGTCCTATACATTAATCTCATAAAGGATATGTATGATAGGGCTTTATCTTGTGTAAGGACCCCGACGGGGAAGACTGACTATTTTGATATCAACATTAGTTTACATCAAGGTTCAGCTTTGAGTCCATTTCTTTTTACTTTGATTATGGACGAGTTGACAAGTCACATTCAGGATGAGTTACCTTGGTGTATGTTATTTGCTGATGATATTGTGTTGATTGACGAGACTATAGATGGAGTAAATGAGAAGCTTGAGGTTTGGAGACATGCATTGGAGACTAAAGGTTTTCGTATAAGTAGGGCTAAGACGGAATATATGGAATGCACCTTTGATGGAAGCAATGGTGAAGGAATCGAGGTGAAGATTGGTGACGATAACCTCCAGAAGAGAGATTCTTTTAAATATCTGGGATCTATATTGCAACATGATGGAGAAATTGATGGAGATGTTACTAATAGAATAAATGCAGGCTGGCTAAAGTGGAGAGGAGCCTCCGCTGTTCTCTGTGATAAGAAAATGCCTTTAAAAATTAAAGGAAAGTTTTACAAAGCAGCCGTGAGACCTGCTATGCTTTATGGTTCTGAATGTTGGCCTGTGAACCATAGACATGTGCAGAGAATGGCTGTAGCAGAAATGAAAATGCTAAGATGGATGTGTGGACATACACGTAAAGATCGGATTCGGAATGATGCAATCAGAAAGAAAGTTGGTGTAGCTCCGATCGAGGATAAGATGCGAGAAAACCGCTTAAGATGGTTTGGTCATTTGCAAAGAAGGTCAACTGATGCACCGGTTAGGAGATGCGAGTGTTGGGATGTTGAGCCAGCTAAGAGAGGGCGAGGACGGCCCAAGAAGTGTTGGAAAGAGACTATACGAAGGGATCTTAGTTTGCTGGATATAAGTCCGAGATTGACCCAAGATAGATCTGAATGGAGGCGAAGAATCCATGTAGCCGACCCTACTTAATTGTGGGAAAAGGCTTTGTTGTTGTTGTTGTTGAAGCTTCTTTACTTTCATTTTTTTTTACAGTTATGTTTATCTTATTTATCATAGCACACTCACTCACCCTCACCGACACCTGATCACTCGAGCACTTTCTTCCTTCCTCCAACATCTTCGCACATCGCCTCACATCTTCCATCGCTTCTCCATCGCTGCGACTATCTAGATTTTTTTCAGCCCTTGCACAGGGTTGGGAACCCATCAGGCTCAGACTCCTCCACCTTCATAGAGCCTCCATCTCACCCTTATTTACATCTCCATATATTCACCTTGTATGTGTGTGTGTTGCTAACATACGTAGGAGGGACCAAGAGTCTTCACCGGTCATAATTTCCAAAGAGCTCCAGCATCAAGCTTCTTCTATATTCACTTCACCGCCAGAGTGCTTCATCTACCCTCGGACCGCGAGCTTCTCACCAGCATCTTCGCTAGGCATGCTGGAACCTCCTCGGACCTTTAGACTAACCATCAGAGCAAGGAGGAGGTAACTCGACCTCATCAGAGCTCCACCCAGTCACCGCCTTGTGTGGAGGAGAGGGATGAACCAGATGCACATTTATCGTTGGATCAGGTCCATATGATCTGATCTAACAACCATGATCATATTCTAGCACGGGGTCCGGAGTAGCGATTCAAGCCAGAGGTTCGGGCATCCAAACTAGTTGTTGAAGCTCCAGAGCATGCCATGTAGCCCGAGTCAAAGCCGTCACCCGAGTTTAGCACTACTACTTGAGGAGGAGCACGTGAATGGGGGACATTTAAGGAATCTGGAACGTATTTTGCTAGTATTGTATTGATGAATCTCTATTTCATAACCTTTATTCTATCATTTTGGCCTGAAAAACCCTAGTAAATGCATGTAAATACCTCTAATTTGCATAAATTAAAATCCATGCATTGTTGTAAAAATATTGTATAAAATACAATTTTTAATGCCAAAATTATATAATAAAGAAAAGAAAATAAAAAGAATAAAATATCAAAGATATTTTATGACCCTAAACCCCGAGACCTAGGCTTCTTGATGACTAGGTCTACAAGGAATAAAGTAGGGGGAGATAAGGGCCAATTATACAATAAATTTCCAATTTATTTATTCATTCTTGTTCATTTTTGGGACCCATTTTATTTTCCACTTTTTATACCTCAAACAAAGAAACTTTGGACATGAAAGTTGTAGATAATAAAATATAGAAAAATACAAAATTGATTTCATACAAAATATTACACGGTGTTCAAAGTTACAGTCTAAGTAAGATTCCGAAATCCCTACTTCCCATACCATATCTCTCAAATAAAAACTCAAAATATATCAAAATCACTTTAATTGTATATAACTTTTAATAGTCTATTTAATGAATGTGGTTTCATATTTTAGGAGTTAAGGAGTGAAAATTAGATTTTGGACCCCTATTGTATAGTATACCCAATTAAAATATCCATTTTATTTATTATTTATTATTTTTATAATTTTATATTTTTACTGTAAATATTATTTATAATATATGAACATATTAAAACTAGAATAAAACAACAAAGAAAATAATAAAACAACATAAATGAATATACAAAAACTATACCTATATAAATAACTGACCTATTTATTTAAGTGTATACATTGTATCAAAAAATATAATAAAAATATACTTATGTATCTAAAATAAGTTATAAATAAATAAAATAATAAACTAAAATAATATAATCAAAAATACAAAATAAAAATAAAATACTTAAAAACATAGATAAATATACCCATATTATGACCCTAAAAAGTAACCTATAATTATACCTCTAAAAAATAAATAAAAATCGTAATAAAATAACTTAGAAAATAGTAATAATTTTTTATTTTATAACTTAAATTAATAAAATCATTTATTATTTAATTCTGAATTTACAAGTAATTTTATCCAACCTTTTTCTGGTTGGTCCATGTTGACCAACAAGAGCTCTCCTTTCGTCTCCTCCCTCCACCTGTTCTGACAGATCACGAGGAGCCCCATTTCTCGATTTTTTCACGCTTGATGCGCTACTCGAGGAGGATGAGACCCTTCAGGAGATTTGTTCTTTGATCATCCATGATCTTCGTCGGGTCATATCTCTGCTCCATCTCGCATCGCCCCACCCGTGATTCCTCCTCGAACTCTCGCCCCCAATTGCTTGTATTTAAATCACTCGCCCCTTCTTTCGTGGGTCGATCACTCTTCCACCTTCAATCCCTAAAACCTGAGCATTCGAGGGTCTTCTTGGTGACAGCAGGAATCGAATCAAACCTTCAGGGGTTCGTGAGGGTGTCGAATCGAGTAGATCCGAGCTTCTCCATAGCCTCCGTCGTGAGTTCTACACTCGGTGACTCCAGGCACGGTGACCTTTATTTTCTTCACTTTTTACACTCGTAGCAGTAGCATTAGTGTAGAGGTACTTGTTATTTCTTTTGATTTTTGCTCGTATTTCGCATTTCCCAATCAAATCACGAATGATGGAGCTTAAGCTCTGCCACCTATTTCCGACCGCTCCGATCAACTTCCGACCCCCGTGACCGCCTCACACCTTCCCCTGTCATTGTTATATGCCCCAACCCATTACAACCACTCTGATCCTCCCCATATCAGGAGATCAAGATCTTCCTCCGCCGAACGTCTGAGACCTCCCCATCGCGACGCATCTTCACCCTTTCCACCCGTTTGAAGCCCCCAAACCCTCTGTCTCATTGTGTTCGATCTAACCCTGCAGGTCTGAGGTGCTTTAGACCCCGAGGGGTCGATTTTTGCAGAAGTGTGAGGTACCTAGAGCTCGTGTTCTTCCTCGAGCTCGGTCATCCTTAGCATAGTTCCAGTGTACTTCCTAAAGGTTACATCTGAAGTGGAGGAGCTTACACTCCATTTTGCCCTTTGTATGAGCTATCCAGGTGGTTGGAGGAGCACGGGAGAACGATTCGAAGCCCGTCACCGACGTGTTCTTGGTGAGTTCTTCTTGAGGCCTTCTCCACCGTCTGATCATTTAGCCATGCCAGATCATGCTGGAGCCCTTGGATCAGGCCCTCCTGTAACCGTTGATCCCGTGCCCGAGATATAATCAGGGCCCCTCATCTTTGAAGCGATATCGTCGCACGTGGATGCACCACGTGGATAAGTGAAGCATATCTCGCCTTCCGCTTCTTCCTAAGCTTAAGTACTTTGCAATCTCACCTGAAGCATTTTTGCATTTATTAAGTAGTATAGAATCTTTCATCTGCAGCGTATATTATTTTGTTATATTTGCAAAAAAGCCCCCGAACTTTATGTATTTGTGTTTCAGTACGTGCTACGTCATCTCACGTGATGCCCCCACATGAGAGACATTTTATGGCGCACCTTTGACCGTTTTTGCATTTCGTCCAGGCCCAAAACTCTTTTATTATGTTATATTCTTTTTTGAAATTACAAGCAGGTCCCTGCACTTATTTTTATTTACATAACAACCCCTGCTAAAAGTGTAGTTTCTTTTTGTTATCTCTATTTATTTAAAACATCACTTTTGCTCTAAAAATCCCAAAAAACTAGGATAGATGCATGTTAATGTGTTGATCCACGCTATATTTTTACTTTACATTTTTAGACACTTAAATATTTTATAAAAATAAAAAAGATCCTTTTTATCATTATTTGCAATAGAAAACCCATAAAAAATAAAAATCATTTTGAAAAAAAAACCGAAAAATTATATTTTGTTTATTTACATATTTTTAACCTTTAGATCAAAAATCATGAAAATGCATTTTTATATTATAATTTTATATATGAAAATTAATTTAGAAAATTTTAGATTTTTTCCTATTTTTTATCTTTATTTTAATTCAGCCTATTTAATTAAACCTTATTTTCGGGTATTTTGACTTTAAAAATATATAAAAATTAGCAAATTCTTTAAAAATCACAAAAAATAGTAAAAATTATTTGAAACCCAAAACATTTTATTTTCATTATTTTACTACTTTTTGCTATTATTTATATCTACCCTAGCTTACATTATATATATACTCTTATATAGTTTTATTATATATTTTAAAAAGAAAAAGAAATATAAAGATATAAAAAATATATAAAAATAAAATATAAAAATTATAAATTAAAAATCAAAATATAAAATAAAATTAAAATTAAAATTAAAAAAATAAAAAATAAAAACCCATAAAAAATCATTTTTGGCTAAGTATGCGAGTGATACATTTGGATTGATTCTGCGTCTTTGCCTACTCTACTCCATTGCTTCCTGTGTTCGACCCCTGCTTGCTTGCCATTTTACATTCTTAGTAGGGTATAATAAATTTTAACTCTTGCTCCTAATTGTGAAATTATCTATGTGGGTTAATTGTTGAAACAACGAGAGGATTCGAGTAGTCGCCTTAGCGACGGTGAGCCTGATTTGTCAGGCCATTATTTAGCGAATCCCATAATCTCATATTTCATGTAGATAGGTCCTTCAACCCGCGTGCATCATGCGTGCCTATGGGAAATTTGCAAGCTAAGACCACATACCTCTTTATTATTGTATTTTTATCCATGCACATGGTTTTTGTTTGCATCTGAAACCCCAACGACTTTTATTTATTACATGTTGAACCTTTTGGACTATAATGTAATGTAAATATTGTGATTTTCTTGCAATTATGCCCCTGACTTGATTAATTAATATCGCTTGCATCCTTTATACAAATTGAATGAAATCAGTGTCATTTTAAAGGTTTTCTCACGCTCTTTAATGTGATAGACTTAGATTTTTATATGCCTTGTCGAGATTAAATTAAAATTCTGAGAATCGTGTGTTTCCTTGGACCTTAATTGATTGAGCCTTAATTAACATATTTAGTTGATTTAATGTATCCTCAAGCCCATGAATTGCCATGGATTAGTTATTGATTAAACATGAACTTTGCATGATCTATGTTTTACATTAACTCTTGACTTTGTGTGGTATTAGGGAGCTAAGTGCATTGAGAAACTAAGAGCCCGAATAAAGGATACATTGATTAAACTTAAGAACTCTTGACATGGTAAATAAGGTTCTACTTATATATTTGGATGCTTGATTAATTGAACTGGATACAACATTGAATCCATTATCTTAATTGTAAGAAATTGTATGTTTGTGTGTATTGTGAAGTGAACTCATTTGTCATCATTTTGTAGCATAAAAAACTGCATAGAAAAATCCGTAAAAATTCATGCATCCATATTGTGCATTTATGCATAGCTTGACCTAGGTAGCTTCTTAGAATAGCCAATCACCCATCTTAATACCAACTAGATCACCTACTCAGTAGTGTCCACGTGTTCGACCCTATAATTATCCATGAGAAATTAAACCGAGCCACTCCTTGCGGAGATTCTCACTCGATCTTCGGTAGACTGATGAACACGAAATCCGCCTCTTTAATAATGTGGAATTGTTGTAATACATGAGGCAGATTTCAGTCATGCAAAGACCACACTTTCGAATATGTGAAATTATTTTATTTGGCAAGTCTACCAAGGTCGAACTCAGGTACACGGGCCTCTTCTTCTATTTATCAAATTTTGTCATTTATTTGATGTGTGATTATTTCCAAGTCTTTGGTCTTCATGCAGATGCACAAGAATATGCAAAATACACAGAATGATGCATATAATTTTTTTATTTGATTTTATGTTGCAGTTATAAAATTATGCATGGCATAATGCCTGAATGAATGCAAAGGATATTTATGCAAAAGATTAACACATATATGTCCTACAGAATTTGAGCGCAAATTATGATTTAGAGTCAATTTGAGCATAAAAATCAAGATCAAGCATCTATTAACGGCAAAATTTTATAGAGTAAGAGACATCATTAACAACAGAAATTCATCATGTTTCATATATTGTCAAATTCAGAAATGAAATATGCCATTGGATAATGAAAAGAGCTTTCAAAACGACACTGAAATATGCAATTTAGACCTAATATGCTCAAGATATAAAGTAAAAAATGCAAGGGCATAAATATAATAAAAATGCGAGAAAAAGAAAGATAAATACTACAAATAGGTCCCTATAGGGAACCCATTTGCAAATACCAAAACCCGGCAAGGGCCCAATGCAATTTGTCCTTTTTCGTACATGGGCTATTTGGTAATTATCAACTCCCAGTAGGGTCTCCCTGTAAATTACCTAGACGCGCACGTGAGGCACGTGCCTGGGGACCTGGATGCAATATATGAAAACCCCACGGACTTTTCTACAAATTACCCAGCCCTCTCACTTGCAAGGCATGCGAGGGGCTATGCTCAGAGGACGGAGAGGCTCGATGATGGTGTGGCAGCCTCGGGTGCTTCGGGAAGGGCGGCTTGGACTACGAAACAGGGGGTCGGAGATGCAACGTGGCATGATCTTGGTCGTTGGATGGCCGTCGTAGGGGCGCCATCCAACGACACCTAGACTTCATCACGTTGGAGGAGGCGGCAAAGTAGATGTAGCTCCGGCGAGGCCGCCAAAGCTCCTTTGTGCTCCACCGTGCATGCAAGAGGTCTAGAGACCTCTGTGGCCACCTGATGAAGATGGTGGACGGTCGACAGAGTGGCAAGGGTAGCTGTAGATGCAGTCGACGTTTCTTCGCCAGTGGCGGAGCTTGAGATCGGAGTTGAGGCGCGACGTCCGGGCATTGAAGATGGGGGGTACCTGCAAGCATTATGGAATAGTCGAGGCGTGCGCAAAGTGGGTGCAAGTGAGGTGAAGGTGAGTGGAGGCCTGATCGGGTGAAGGAGGCGGAGGCCAATGGCTTCTTCTCAGGTGGAGCAGGGAAGAAGGGGGTGGGGGTGAAGGAGGTTTTGGAGAAGGGAAGTGGCGAGCGGAGGGGTTGTCAAAGATGAGGGTGATATGGTGGAGCTTGTTGTGGTGCACCTGCTACAACACCTTCTACAATACCACTTGTTGTGGATGTTGCATCTCACCTGCTATACCGTAAGTACTGTGGGCTAAAACCCAGCATGCCACCTACTATCAACATTTCTTACACAGTGGAAAGGAAGATATCCTTGATTTTTTTAGCATCCACGGATATGCGCCAACTAAGCCGATCTTAAGTCTCCCATTCCAAAGAATTGAAAATGATATGGTTCATTCCATGCAAGTATTTGCCTAAGACAAGTTGTATCCTATTGGGGTACAACAACTAAATTTAGCATGAGATATTGGAAGTTTTAAGTTTGCCTCTTTTAGCTAAAGATTCAGAATTAGGCATATGAGTTATAATATTGCTAACTAAAGTTCTTCCACAAAATAGAAAAGCTATATGCATAGGACATTTACAATTATTTATTTGTCATTAGGACTTCAAATTGGCAATGTCTACAATATTTGTTGATTTTTTATTCCTAATCAATTAGTCTTTGACATTGGTATAAAACTTGAGCTGTCATATCTTGTTATTACTATTGAACATTGAAAATACCACTTTAGCATCTGAAAAGGACTCTAACATCTTGTAATATATATATATATATATATATATATATATATATATATATAGATCCATTGGAGTACTTCCATTCTTCGAATATAAACCAAACAAAATGTCCAAAGCATTGCCATGGTATTTAACCATTAAATTTTGTTCATTTGTTTAGAGTTGGAATGAGAATATTATAGAGATCCTTAAAAATATTAATTCTTTAGTCTGGTGCGGTTATGCATGAATTACTTCATTATACTTAAAATTGCAAAAGAAAATAGACCATATAGGAAGATTGAGAATCTTTATTAAAAAATGGGACCAAAAGCATTATCACAAGAATTATATTTTAATATTTTATCTGAATTAAGGAATAATGAATAAGCTAATGAAGTTTTCTGGACAATAGAAATGCAATCTTAGATAGTTGAGTGAGAAAGAATTATCGATAGGAACAACGTATGCAAGGAAAGGAGATTTCACCGACGAAATGGAAGCAGAATGAAACTTCGAATAAATATTTTTAGGGAGGCAATCATTTGAAATCTAATCACCGATACAATAACAACATGCCTCAATCACGAATCTATCTAAATGAAATCGATTCATGCATCAGAAGCTTCTTGAAAAAGTTAAAAGCTCTAATATGAGAAAAATGAACCTTTGTGCTTGTTGCTTTAAAGCATACTATTCAATATATATGTTTGCATCTCCCATATACTCTTAATCATCAGGGTCATTCGATCACTAAAAATCAAATCCAAGTTTTGATTCTAAGTAAATAACCTTTCTCACTCTCAACAATTTTGCTTTATATTGGAACAAGACATATATGCTTGACTAGATATTCATCTAGCATACAAAGATATGCACTAAGTGCTCTGTGGTTAAATAGTTAGATAAAAAAAGACTACCTTAAATTATGACCGATCACCGGCACTAGGAGAGCGAAGGTGTTAAATAGTTAGACCAAAATATACTACCTTAAATTATGACCGACCACGTATTAAGAGCAAAGGAGTCGTAATTGTGATTGAACGGACAAAGCAGAGAATAGAGCCATCTCCTTCACCAGCTAAGTCTGAAGCATCAACTCACCAAAGATGGAGAGATTGACAAAAAAACACCACTGTAATCGATCGCTGACATAGGAGAGCGAATGAGAGACATCATTGTGAAATGAATTATAGTAAATATGCACATCTATACCATGGTGAAAAATAAAAGTAAAAGAAGACCAGACACCTTCGGAGGATGATATTTGGAGATATTATCTCGCCTTTGATGACAACTAGATTTAAAGAGAGAAGGGTCGGAATTCACAACCATAAAGTGAAGACCAAAGAAGACTACCTTAAACTATGATCGACCATTGCACCGAGAGAGCGAAGGAGTAATGCAACTGAAAAGGAAAAGGGAAGAATAGAGCCATCACATTCACCATCTACATCTGAAGTGTCAGCTACCCAAGATGGAGAAAGTAAAAAAAACATTACTCCAATCGATCGTCGATACGAAGAGAGAAAAATGAGAGACATCATCGAGAAAAATCATGGAGATGAAGAAAAGGAGTTAAAGTGAATACACATATATATAATGTCCCAAAAAATAAAAGTAACAACTAGATTTAAGGAGAGAAGACAAAATGCTTGCGTTTCGAAGAGAAGGCAGAACACCTTTGGAGGATGACAACTACAGAGGCAATTTCCTTCATCTATTGCCTTGGGAAATGGGCTTCAAATGAGGTGACACGTAGCTAAAGCTAGAGTGAGCTACCCAGATTTAATAAAAGCACGTAAAGATATGGACTAAGCACTCCATGATTAAATAGTTAGACCAAAAAAGACTACCTTAACTATAATCCACCACCGATACCGACGGAGTGAAAGAGGCCTTGGTATGGATGAATGAAAAAAGTGAAGAATAGAGCTATCACCTTCACCAGCTACATCCAAAGCGTCACCTCATCGGGATAGAGAGATTGAAGGAAACATCACGATAACTGATTGGCGACATGTCAAGAGCAAATAAGAGACATCCATGTGAATAATTGCAAAAGTAAAGAAAAAGAAATAAGAGTAAATGCACATGTCCATACCGTGTTAAAAATAGATTAAAATAAGGCCATATTACTTTTGGAGGATGACATCGAAAGATATTTTATTGCTTTTGATAACAACGAGATTTATAAAGAGAAGGAAAATTGCATAGATGGGAAGAGAAGGCCAAACACCCTTGGAGGACGATAGGTGGAGAGGCAATTGCCTTCGACCCTTGCCTTTGTACATTGAAGGTTGTAGTAAAACATGGCTACAAATGAAGTGACACATGGCTAAAGCTGGTGCGAGCTACCTAACATTAGTAAAGATATACATTAGCCCATAGTAGAAAAAACTTTTGGCTAAAACTCTCTATGAACCACATTTTTTGCCCATTTATTAGTTGTGTTATGTGAAGCTAACCAAGGACATTCTCGTAAAGGGTTTTTACACTTGTGCCCTATGACTTTCTGCAATTACAGTTATGCTTTCTTGCATTATCACTTGTGTCCTACCTTCTTAGGCAATTAACATCTATGCCCCTCGAATTAGTTACCGTCCATCTCCCTCCATAATGATGTCGAATTATGAGTACAAGCATAACTGGAAAGCAAAGAGAGGAGCACACATGTAACTATGTATTCTCTTCCTTCTTTGGCACCATCATCTTTTTCCTTCATACTTCTCTCCTCCTCCTCCTCCAACTCGTCTCCCTCCCCCGGATGACCGCCAACAATGATCCTTGGCGACGAAGCCTCAACCTTTGCGCCATGATCGATGATGAAGGGGCTCTTAGCATTGAATCCCCATCTCTCTTCCCAATCCTACTCCAACCGTGAGCCACCTCCTAACCTCCTCTACCCGCTCCCCATCAGTTCTCCTCATATGCTCCAAATCCCCCCTCCCCCACTCCCCCTCCTCAAACCACAGGATGCCACCCTAACCTCCTCCTCCCCCTCCCCCCCCCCCCCCCGTCCTAACACCTCTCCCTCTTCTCCTTTGTTCTAGACTACCTCTATCCCCTCCTCCAGTAAAGGGATGCCACCCCTACCTCCTCTGCTCGACACACCGCTGCTTGATTGAAATGATCGAGCGACTAAGGGAGATAAATAACTCAGGTCGTTGCGACCTCAATCACTCGTGGTTCGATCAATCAAGAAAAATATAAAACCACCAAGTAAAAGATGAAATCAATAAAAACAAAAAGCGGTCCTCGCTAGTTTTATTAACCCGGTATAGCGATCAAGGTCAGACTCAGGGAGCACGAGTTGGCCTTGCGGCATACGAAGTAGTCTAAAAATAAAATAAAGTAAACAAAAATATTTTGGTGGATTTTTATTTCTTTTTAATTTTTTTGTATTTTTAATAATGAGGAAAAATAATAAAATGGAAAAACAAGCAAACACAACAATCTATTTAAGCACTCAAAAATACTCCAAAAATTCAAACAAAATTATTTTTGTGTTTTTAATGTTTTTAAGTGTTTTTGGTGAATTTTTCAGAATTTTTCAATTTTTATACGATTTTCTAAAAAAATCAAGAAAGAGGAAAAATATGGGCTACTGTGCAACCATAAAATTGATCTATAAAAGTCTGGAGGCAATTTTTATGAAAAATATATGTAAAAACTAAGCTACAGGAAAAGAGTTTATATTTTTTGATTTTTATAGAAATTTTTTAGAATTTTTATAAGGTTTTTAGTGTTTTTTTATTTTTTTTGGTTTTTATAAATCCAAATAAGCTCAAAATTGGAAAGAAGCTTCAACACAGTAAAACAAACAATAAAAAAAATTTTTAGAATTTTTAAAGAAGTTTTTGTATTTTTCTTTGATTTTCTTTTTCAAACAATGAGAAAAATACGTGTTTTTGAATTTTAAAAATAACAAAAAGCCTCAAAAATGTCCCAAAATTTTAGAGAAATTTTTACACAGTGGCAGGAGCCATGTATCCAAATTTCACCTAATTTGGATTCAATTTAATATTTTATTTAATAAAAAAAGGCACACAGCAGTCAGGGACCTAGATGCAAAGAAACATACTTTCAGGACCAATCAATAACACATATATAAATTACAGGGCCTGGAATGCAAAAAGCCCACAGAAACACGTGCAACACACGTGTTAGGCACTCAGAGGGGCATAAATGTAATTCCTATTTAAAAATATGCAAACAGTAACATATAGGAACCACATGACTAAAATTGCAAAATGTCCAAATCCTCACGTGTCGAAGTTCGTGGCTCACATAGACATGGACTATAATGCAAATAAAGTAAATCTAGGATCCTAACTGCAAATGTTCTAAAATAGAAATAACGTGCTAAAATATTTATAGGACTCAACAGAAATAATGAAAAGACAGAGGCCTAAGGGAAATTTACCCCTTAATTATGATCTGTGGATGATGAAGCGCCACGTGTAAATCAAACGGCTGAGAACAGAAGGCGCCTCTTCATCGATGATCGGTCCGGATCGAGCCCTAGGTGGATCGGACGGTGGCTGAAGCTCCGCAGATGGACGGCGATGATCAAATCTGGAGCGACGGGGCTGATCGGACGACAACTGAAGGTCCTGGAGGAACTCGTCTCAGGCGAACTTCGTCGGCTCCTTGCGTGTGCTCGGGACCTTGTCCTGGGCTGTTGAGATGTGAAGAAGAAAGCTCAGACCCTTCCGCAGCTGGTGGGCACCTCCGATGAGGTCGAGAAGCTCCGGGGAGCTCCGGCGACGGCAGAGGATCCAAGCTCCTGTGCTTGAACGTGCGGACCCTCAGATGGGTCTCGTTGACCTGCAAAATGGCACAGAAGAACTCCTGGGTCGAGGGCAAACTGCCTCGACCCGGTTAGGGGTGGAGTGGAGATCGGAAAGGGAGCGGAGCGAGGTCTCCAGCGAGGCGACGGCGGAGGAGACTCGGTTCTTGGTTCCGGGGCGAACCAAGTTGATCGGATGGGTGAAGAAGGTGGATAGGAGCCTGATGATCGTGAATCGATGGTCGGATGGACAGATAGATGATCGGAGCGATGGGAATCGGTCGGTGAAGGCCGGCGGCGCAAATGGGCGTAATCTGAAATTAGGCAAAACTAAGGCGAAATGGGGATACCTGATGGTCGCAGTCGACTGGGCTGAAGCTAAGGAAGCTCCTGGGTCTTCGCCTCAAGGGGTCGTCGGGTCCCGAGGCTCAGGCGCACCTCGCAGCGGCGTACGGCGAAGAGCTCGCCGGATCAGTGGCTGGGGACTCCTCCTCCTCACCGCGACACTCCTATCCGATAACTGTCACTCTAGGGAAGAGAGTGGAGGTCCTGGGATGGAAGGGCGGAGCCAAAGATGGCGTGAAAAGTGCAGCGGAGGTGTGGCTTTTTACTGGGAAGGGTCTGGCTAGATGGAGTCGGACAGGGTCGCTCGAAGCACGGATCCCTAGAATCAACCCCGGGCGAGGGTCTCGGATGAAGGAACTGTAAATGGAGCTCGGGGTTTGGCTATTTGGAGATTGGATCGTCTCATGAAAATTTGGAGAAGACATGTCGGCGAAGACGGATCCGGGTCGAATGGTCTAGAGGGGAGTTGACCGAGGGTCAACATCCCCATGGACCAATCAGGAACGACCATTTAATAAATATTTGTAAATTAAATAAAAATAGTAAATGATGTTATTTCAAAATATTTTCAAAATGAAAAATATTTATTTATTTTCAAAGAAATTTTTAGTGATTTTTATTTATTTTTTTGAAAAATAATTTATGTATTTACATTATATTATTATATATAGGTATATACATATATGTATTTTTAATTTTTATTTTTAATTATTTATTTTTATACAATTATTCCAATTTTATATTTTATTTATTTATAACATAAAATTTGGAATAAAAGGTATTTTTATTTTATTTTTACGATTTATTTACATAAGTTAAATAAATAGTTTTATATACATATTTACATGGTATATGTACAAGGTAGAAATTTTTTTATTTTTATTTTTATGATTTTTATTTTATTTTTATAAATATGTACAAACTATAAGAAACACTTTTTATTTTTGTTTCGAGGAAAATAAATTTATTTATATACATAGGTATATATACAATACATTGAGCCACCCTATCTCTCTTTACTTAGTTTCTTTTGCGGTCAGGCCCATGCTGAGCCCTCCCTTGGAATTAGGTCACTCAATATTTATTCTAAATATTTCCCTCTTTTTCTTTTATTTCTTTATTCTTTTATTTATGCACAAAAACATGCTAATTGTCAATAATTACAAGATGCATGCCTTTTGCTAATTTATTCTTTTTACACAAATATACATGGTGTTTTGCACAGGTTTTTAGCTAAAATAAAAGAATAAAGAGTGATGAATGGGTATTCATCACCCCCCTATACTTAACTTTACTAGTCCCTTAGCAAACACTTATTTGAAAAAGAAGTGAAAAAGAGAAGAAAAAGAAAAGGAGAGGAAATGCATGGATCAATGTTGATTATTAAACTTTCATTCATTAATTTGAAATATGGAGCTCGGTCAGATCTTTGGATTATTAATGTGTCGGAACCTTATTTGGACTTAGGTTTAAAACTCAACAACCTCTAAGATCCACTAATCTATAGTCAAGACTCTTCAATAATCCAGATCAGAACAAGTCTACATAAACAAACCCTGAAGACCATGAATCTTTATGTGTACAGTGTAAGTGAGGTATAGCTCTCCACCTCAGAAGTAGCAAAATGACAACCCTCCCCAACAAGGTAACTCTATGACCCTAGTCTGGCCACTCTTTCCTCGAGGAGCGGGGTATTCCCTTCTAAGTTCAAGTTCAACCGGCTCAAGAAGAGGGGGAAGAAGAGAATGGACCATGGCCAGTGTAGCCATGTATCCTTGGGAGCTCAACCAGTGTAGCTAAGTCTCCCTACTGCAAGCTATATAAGATGGAACATGAGTCTCAAGCTTTTCTTATTACACTATATACACTCCGGTGGGATTATCATTTTCTATCAGACCCACCACTTTTTTGGAGTTATTTTCTTTTTGCATTTTTTTGATGTGCATATCTACAACATATTTACAAGGTGCAGCATATATACATAAGGAGTTTTTCCTCTTGAGCCAGTAGACTATCCCTCTTTTGAAGCATTATTGCAACCCACAACTCTTGTCGTTAGACCTCATGGCAACCAGACCAAGTTGAGACGCACTTCCTTCACTATAAGAAGAAGAGAGGTTCCGCCTAGAAGTACTACCCTCATATGCTACCCCAAGTCAAGGAAGACGGCCTCCTCACCACCTCATCCGTAGAGAGCTCGGTGTAAAGTGCTGGTCTAAGTCAAGCCATTGTCTATGTGAGTCATGTATGTGTTGTTAAGTGTTCTACTTAGGATCATTGAGATGACATATGATAATAGCCTAGTGGACTCAAAGAATTAAGTCACCATGGACCTGAAAAGTCTCAAACCTAAGCCTTATAAGGTTCCTCTTATAATTAGGTAGATTAAGATCTTAACCAAGCTCCATTTTCCAATTTAATTCCAGGTAGTTTAAATGTCAACTATAATCCAGGAAAAACTATACAAATATTTACAAAGATGCAATTTTACAAATATTTACACATGTGCAAAATTTTTGAAAAATGTTTCAAAACCATGGATGTATGCATGAATGCAAGTTTTACAAAATATTTACACAAATTTACACAAGGTTTTTGCAAACTTTTGATTTTCAAAACATTTTAGAGAAGTTTTGTACTATATACATAATTTTGATAAGAAAATATTTACAAGCTATTTACACAAAAAGTTTTACAAACATTTTTACAAAAATAATTTGTACACTAGCTATGTATGTGCAATAAAAGAATTTTTATTTACAAGGAAATTTTTTAATTTTTATGAGTTTTTGGGTTTTAGCCATTTTTATTTATTAACACACTCACACAAAGTACGAGTTATGGCTAAAGTATACATGAAATATATAGACATCCCCTATACTTAGCTCGAACGATGTCCTCAGAGTCAAGAGGGATGAAGAAGACATAACCCGTGCTTAGTATAGGGAAGTGAAAAGGAAGGCTATATACAAAGACGAATGAAAGGATAGAAATCTAAGAGGATCTCGGCATTTCTCCCTATACTTATGATCAAATAATCCTAAGTATAGCAGGTTGTACACAAAGGGAAATCCGAGTGAGAATGTATAGGGTATACCTCCCCTATACTTGGTAAAATATCCCTAAGTATAGGCAGCAAAACAGAGGTAGAAATGAATCAATAGAATACCCGAGAGTCCCACCCCCCCTATACTTAGGGTAAAGTACACCCTAAGTATAGCATAATCATAAGATGAGAAAAGATGTGTGGGACTAAAGAATAGAGTGATATGGACAACTGGATCTATACAAGTCGGAAGAGCAGTGATAATCAGGCGTGAGATGCAATAGATGTGAGTCAATAGACCACATCTCACGTAGCGTGAATCGGGGCAACATTAACGACCCACGGCTCATGATCTATATATGGCTTGAGCCGCTGGCCGTTTACATGAAAGGTAGCATCAGAAGACAACTCAGATATATCTATACTCCCATTGTCATGTACCTTTCTCGCTAAATAAGGTCCCTTCCATTTGCTCTGTAGCTTCCCTGGAAATAAACGAAGCCTAGCATCAAACAGCCATACTCTCTGTCCTAGCTCAAAATGCTTGTGGCTGATATGAGAATCATGCCATTCCTTCCCTCTTTCCTTATAATGTAGGCTGTTTGAAAAGACGGTATCACGAAGCTCCTCCAAGGCTGCTAACTCTGCCATCCTCTGATCTCCTACACTCATCTGGATCCAAAAGTATATCAGTGACAGCCCGAAGTGACCTATGTCTCAGCTCAACAGGTAAATTGCACGGCTTTCCATAAACGAGGTGAAAGGGAGATGTACCCAAAGGAGTCTTGAAAGACGTCCTATATGCCCACAAGACCGAGTCCAAAAGCTGTGACCAATCCTTTCGGTCAGGGCGGACGACTTTCTGCAATATAGTCTTGATCTCCCTGTTCGACACTTCAGTAAGACCATTCGTCTGAGGGTGGTATGGAGTGGCAACTCGATGGTCTATGCTGAACTCGCTAGCAAGGGTCTTTACCTTGTCGTTGACGAAATGAGACCCCCCGTCAGATATCAACACTCGAGGTACCCCTGAACCGTGAAATGATATGCTTCCTCAAAAATCGGCAAATAGTCCTAGCATCTGCGGTTCGGGCGGGGATGGCCTCAACCCAACGACTCACATAATCAATAGCCAACAGAATGTACTCGAATCCCTGACTCCTAGGGAATGGACCCATGAAATCGATGCCCAATGCGTCAAAAACCTCACAGAAGTGAATGGGCTGCATCGGCATCATATCACACTGTCCACAAGTGCCCATCATCTGACAGTCAGTACACCTCTTCACAAACTCACCAGAGTCCTTGAAGAGGGTAGGCCACCATAGGCCGGATTGGAGCACTTTCTGTGTCGTTCTCCTCCCAGAGTGATGTCCTCCTGCCTCAAGCTTGTGGCAGTAAGTAAGAACGCTGTGGTGCTCCTCCCGAGGAATGCACCTACGCCAGACGCTATCCCCTCCTTCATGATAAAGGATGGGATCCTCCCAGTGGTAGAACTTGGCCTTCGCGAGGAAGGTCTTAAGTATCTTCCTGGGCCAATCTTGTGGGACTTTCTTGGCAACAAGAAAGTTCACAATATCGACGTACCACGGGAGAGAGGCGATAGCAAGGATCGCCTCATCTGGGAAGGTCTCACAAATAGGATTAGTCTGCTCAGAATCCTCAAGATGCTCTAATCGGAAGAGATGATCCGCCACCACATTCTTGACTCCAGGCTTATCCTTAATCTCTATATCAAACTCCTGAAGTAGAAGGATCCATCTGGTCAATCTAGCTTTGGCATCCTTCTTTGCCATGAGGTACCTGATGGCAATATGATCAGTATAGATGGTCACTCTAGATCCAATGATGTAAGATCTGAGCTTATCTAGTGCGAAAACTACGGCTAGCATCTCCTTCTCAGCGACTGTATAGTTCCACTGCGCGGCATCCAATGTACGGCTAGCGTAGTGAATGGTAAATGGGACTCCATCCCTCCTCTGTTCTAGCACGGCCCCTACGGCAAAATCGGAGGCGTCCGTCATGATCTCGAATGGGAGAGACCAATCAGGCGGCTGGAGAATAGGAGCCTCTACAACACGACTCTTGAGAGTTTCAAACAACGATAGACACTTGTCATCGACAAGGAACTCGGTGTCTTTCGTCAGGAGATCAGTCAACGGTCGATCAATCCTACTAAAATCATGAATGAAGTGCCCTTAGAAATAGACGTGCCCCAGAAAAGACCGTCAGCAGATCAGTCAACAGTCGAGCAATCCTACTAAAAATCAGAAGTGCCCTTAGACATTTCTGATGTGGAGAGTTACATTTCACTTACACAGTACAAGTAAGAATCATAGTCATCAGAAATTTGCGTCTGAGGATTTGTTCTGACCTGACTGTTAAGGCGTCTTGAATAGAAGACTTGTGGAACTTGAAGTCTGTTAGGTCTTAAGTTCAGGTCCCAATAAGGTTCCACCACACAATTAATCCAAAGGTCGAGTCAATCTTCATTTTCAACTTTTGTTCATGACCTTGGTATGGAACCCAAAATCATTTCACTCTTGCATTTCATTTAGTTGCTCGGGGATGAGCAAGGTTTAAGTATAGGGGGTTGATGAATCTGTGATTCATCACTCTAAAAGTTGAAAATAGAGTCTTGTTCCCGAGTAAATAGATGCATATTTCCCTTTATATTGTAAAATTAGCATTCATGCATGCAAGTATAATATCTGCATTTTAGCATTCATACTTGCATTAAATAAGAAGCCAAATTCATTTGTAAATATTCACTTGTATATTATTTAAAATAGCCTATTTGTATATATTTTATACTAACTCCAAAGCTAATAAAACCAACTCTATGGTGTATATATTACTAACACTAATTAAAGAAAAATATCTAAAAAATACTAACTTGCAAAATCACCCAATAAAACCCCAATCCAAGTTTGAGACTAGGAACCTTAAAATGTGCATATCTCTCTCATACAGCCTCCGAATTAGGTCTACTCACTTTTAAAGTAATATACATTTCAAGACCTTCGAAACAAGACCAATTTCATTAAAATCGGAGCTCGTATGCAAAACTTGGGTTTTGGGCCCCTTTTGTACATTATATATAATGACCGTTTTGCCCCTGTATTTTACCATTTTATTTTCTTAATTATTAAAATCCAAAAAAATTAGATTAAGTTGTAAATATTCTTCTCATATCTTCTCTATTTTTATTTTGATTTTTCTCTTAATTAAAAATGACAAAAAAATTACAAAAGATAAAATGCGGTATTTTATATCTATAAAGTACCACCCAAAAATACGTTTTTGTACAGATGATTTCCTTTGATTTTCGACCCTTCACGAAAGTTGTAGATCTCGTCGAGACGAGCAACTTTTGTGTTGACCACTTTTTTATTTAATCCCTTTTATTATTTCTTTTTGATTTTTGTTTACATTTAATTTTTGATTTTTCTAGGAGCGACATGTGGCCGCTCCTGGAGCCGCCACATGTCACCCCTTTTTTTATTTTTATTTTTATTTTCGGATTTATTTTATTATTTTCAGATTTATTATTATTATTTTATTACTACTATTTTAATTATTTTAAGTAGCCTACTTATATTATTTTATTAATTATTTATTTTAATCCCCTTTTACCTCTTCTCTTTTCTTTTCCCCCACTCCAAGCCACATCTCTCCACTTCCTCCACCATTTTCTCCACTCTCTCCATCTCTTCTCTAACTCCCTCTTCCTCTTTATATTCCCATCTTCTCCTCCGTTATTTTTCATCCGCCGTTTTCGAGAGAAGTGAGGTCGAGCCCCTTTAACCTTCAGGTGACAGCTGCA
The DNA here is from genome assembly GCA_037367405.1 of Ottelia alismoides. NCBI lineage: Eukaryota > Viridiplantae > Streptophyta > Magnoliopsida > Alismatales > Hydrocharitaceae > Ottelia > Ottelia alismoides. The sequence continues at coordinate 1,026,976 of JAZKJV010011305.1, forward strand.
GGAGACGAGTCGAGCGACGACAACCTCAAGGCGAGATCCGCGGCATCACCATTGCCGCGTAGCGAGATCCAATTGGACTCACCTAGCTTCTCGGCTTTTCGCCAAGCTGATCGAAGCCACCACGCTGGAAGCCGCACACCGTGGCTCCAAAAATCCGGCGAACCGCAGGTAAGTACCCTTCTTCTTTTCCTTGTCATTTTATTTTTTATCTGACAAATTTTTCCTTATTGTTCTTCATATTCCTCATCACAATCAAACACATCATTAAACCATCACCACCACTATCATCATCATAAATCACACCATCATCATCACCACTTTTGCATTCCATTTACATCATCATCTCCATTTCATTTCATTCATCACAAAAATCAAACACAACCATCACTCATCCATTGCATTTTATTTTCAGTTTACATAAAAAACAACACAACATCCAACACCAAACACCACCATCATTTATCATCCACATTTTATTTCATCCATCACAATCCACCCATTCATTCACATTTTATTTCCTGTTTTAAAAAATTACAACAAAAAATTTGCAAAACAAAAAAATTAAAAAAAAAAGCAGGCTGCACGTCCAGCAGGCCTTCACCGCCGACGGCCGCCGCCTCCTCCGGACGCCGCCTTCCTCTCCAGGTCGCCAGCAGGCTGCCGTCGGTGCTCCTCCTTCTATAGCCGTAGACCGGCCAGCGTGTTGCACCGCAGCGCCACCCCGCGCGCACGCATCCTCCACCGCACCGCCATCAAGCCATCGGCACCCTCCAGCCTTCAGCCGCAGCAGCCGATCTCCGCCACCTCCTGGGCTCCCGCCGCCTCCAAGCAGCAGGTGCGCCCACGCAGCCGCACCAGGCGCTGCCCTCCGCGCCGCCCGCGGTGCTCCTTCCCCATCTCCTCCGCAGCGGCCGCCGCAGAACGCGCCGCCCCGACCTCAGATCCTCTCCGCCCCGTCCTCGTGCTGCACCTCCTCCCGCCTTGGAGCCGTGCCACCGCCGAGACCATCGCCCCTCGCCCAGCGCACGGCCACCCGCGCCCTCCAGTCGCCAATCGCGCCAGCCCTCGACGCGCCGCCCGCGGCCTGCCGCTGCCGCCTCCTTCCGTACGCCGCCCCCGCCGCACACGAAGCCCTAGCCGCCCACCCCCTGCGCGCCTTGCGGGGTGAGCACAGAGGTCTATTTTTTTCTATTTTATTTTTGATGTACAAATTGCATTTTTAACCTTGCATGTTTTATTATTTGCAAAAGTGCCCTTAAGCACAATGGTCAGTTTTCTTTCAATTTCTTTATTGCGAAGACGTCCCTGGCTTTGAATGTTATTTTGGACAGTCATTTTACATCAATTTTTAATGAAAAAAATAGTATGTTGTAGAGCAATTAATTATTTATCTACTGGCTATTTAATTGCATTTTTGTGAGCATTTGACATTTTATTAAAAATCAGAGATTGAAAATCAGTGATACTTTGTCCATTTTAGCTCTGAAATTCGCACGTATCCATTTATTCTTCCAAAAATTGTGAAAAAATTGTGAATGATGTACTTAAGTGCTCTCTAATTACTGTCCGAATTTCGTCCAATTTGGAGTTGTCGTTTGCATAAAATAAATTCTAGAGTGATTTGTGTAATTGATTTTTAGTTAGATCTACGAAAATTATTTTCGAGAAATTTCAACTCTCCTGGTTTCCTTATTGAAATATCTATTTGAGATAAATAGGTCTCTGGATAATTTGATTTCGTGGATTTATTAGAAATTAAATACTCGTTATTGCTCTGATTTCAGTAAAAAATTCATAAAAAAATCAAAAAGTGTCAGAAAATTCTAAAAATATTAGTGTAGCTTCATTGCATCATATTTATATTTCAGTAAATTTTTCATAATTTTTGCATATCATTTGCACAAAAAAATGCATAAAAACTCTAAAAAAGTTTGCATTTTTCATTTGCGCATCTTAAAGCCAAAAATTCCAAAAAAATATATTTCGCACTCATTGTTGGATTATGTTTTTAGGAAAAATATCACTTGGCTAATTTGGTCTTATTTCACATTAAAATTAAATTTGGCTAAGTCGGTTCTTTTTATATTAACTTAATCCAATTCATAGCTTGCATTTGGCATTTTATCGCATAAAAAATACCAAAAAAAACCCACTTGGAAAACCGCAATCTAATTCATCTAACTTGATCCCGAGTTGTTCCTTTGCCTCCTTGAGTCGACCCTGGGGCTTGCCCAGGCTAAATAAACATAAAACCACATCTTAATTTTCATTCGACGTTTAATCGAATTGTGCGATTATTTTTTGACCGATCGCGAATCTATCCGACTGCAACACACTAGTCAATTAGACAACATATAAAGGGTAGGTTTCCGCGCTCGTCAAATGGCGCCGTTGCCGGGGAGGCAAACGGCTTAGGATCACTTTAGAAAATTAGATTTAGGTTTTCCACACACTCATGTAGTCTGATCCCCGATCCATCTTGTAATTATTCCTTTTTTTCAATTATTTTTCTATTTATTTTTTTAATTTATTTTATCTCTCTAACATTTTTATCTTTTTGTGTGAGGGCCCGGGGGACTTGGAGCGGCTTTCTTGAAGTCGACGCATCTCGAAGTGCATCGGAGGCCGACGATTCGTGGATCAAGTCGGTTGTTGAGACGCCAAAAGGATTTTTCCATTTTTTATTATTAATTTGTAAAAAAAAGTTGTATTTCCAGCGGTTCCCGTTTGGGTTCTCGCGTGTGTAAACATAGTGAAACTGTGTCACTGTCTGCTGTGTGGTTTGAATTTCTAGACTAGGCTTGCACTAGCGGCTCCTCGAGCCCCACTAGGATTTGCTTGTGCTCGTAATTTTTTTAGGACCACACATCACTTAAAAGACGCACTTAGACCGCAGATCTAGTCAAATCAACCTATTCTTCACTCGCTAATAGGACTGCCTGTCTAGGTGCGGCTTTTCATCGCTTGCATATCATTTAGTGTAAAATTTCAATTCAGTCTTGCATCCCGCATTGTAGAGAGCTGGAGGCACTGTAAGTATTCTTACTTAAGCATTCATCATCATTTTCTCGATTGCATAGGCTTTTTCCGATTCTTTCTCTCACGGTTTTCTAAACCTAGGATAAAGGAATTGGGACTGAACGGTAGACGTGATTGCTTGTATGGATTAATATCAGTGACAACTAATCTCTAAAATTGGGACTGCTAATTGAATTGGACCAAAAAAATTGACTAAAATTAACCCTTGTTTGCGGGAGATTAACCCCGACCTTGTTTTCAGGCTGAGTGACGGTACTTGAGTGTGTGTGAACACCTTAAGGCAGAGCCCAAATCCCCGCCTTCCATATCACATTCCGACTAATCCTAGCAAATATCACAAGTCGAATAATTTCAGATTCACTGACTAGTACCAAGTAGCCTCCGCCTGTCTCAGGTAGATAGGGGCGAAATTGCGGTACTTTGCGACAAGCTGTCAGTAACCCCCCGGGGTGAAGTTCCGGCCTTGTCAGCCTCCGCCTGCTTGCAGGTAGATAGGGGTGTGGTCTTTGAATCCATCGACTTGGGATAGGAGCGAAGAAAGGAAGGACCGACGGTATCTTAGGCGACAGGTTAAACAGGGAAGACGCATCCGGCTCTAAGCCGACTTCCCTATAGGCCGCGTAATCCTTGCTATCTTGCTTGAAATTCACACTTAAAATTTACAAGATTAATTGGACTCGGTTTCGGGGTCCTTCACCGTGTTGAGTGTGAACTCGGGGTTTGCTCTTGCGTTTGTCTTGGAGTCTGTCTGTGTGTGTATCCTGTGTAATTGCACATTTTCTACCTCAATCTTCTTGCATTCATCCTTTCCTCCTCAAGATGTCGGGATATTGGTCCCCATACCCTGTGACCTCTGGTCACTCCTCCTTGACCATATATCGTTCATCTTCGCTTTCTCCTCCGCCATCCACGGGAGACCCTTACCCGTGGTCGACTTCCCCTCAACCCGATCACGAAGTCAGAACTCTGACTGACTTCTCCACTTCTTCGCATTTCTCACCTACTCCATATTCTGACACTCCGGATCCACTTCCTTCTTGGGCTGACTGTCCTTACTCTCGAGAGCTTGCTGGAATCAAAGAATCGAATGAAGAGCAAGCCACTGCTGAGACAGATGATTGGCAAAACTATATGCCCCCACATACTTCATTCTCACCTCAAGTAGGGACCATACAACAATTTACATATACACATCCCGACTTGACCTTAGGGCATAACTTAGTCAATCGAACAAACCGAATAGAGAGGCCTGAACATCATGATTTCCCAGACTTGATTGACTTTAGTGATCAAGCTCCCATTAACCAGCCTTCATTCGGAGAGCCTATACACTCACAAGATTGGACTCATGAGCTAGACTTATCAGTCTCTATTTCATCATATGAGGCTCCGACCGATACTTTCCATTTAGATGGTCCATACTCGACCCAGAATTACATGCCAGAGTCTAGGTATGTTGAGTATGAGACCCCAATATCTCAGCAGTATCCTCCAATTGAGCAGAATTCTCCCATTATTTGTCATGAGAATTTTGTGGAGGATGACATCTCTAGACTTATTAAGAAAAATGAATCATTTGGTAACAAATTGAGAGATGTCATGGACATGTTGCACTCAATTTCTGCCAGCCTGGGTATGAAAGTAGAGAAGGAAGTAAGTAGAGTTGATGTTGAAAACCGAGCGAGTATCAGGGAACCCACACCATCTGTACAGCTGGAGTCCATTCTATCTCCCTCTTCTACTAATCCCCTGTCTTCCAATCCAGAGTCTGATCATTCATCTATCCAAAATACCAAAAAAATTGAAAAACCAAAAACCCACATAAAAACTGAAAATGAAAATGACCTCAAAAAATTGGATGTTGCCCTAAGGGAAGCACTCGATGAAGAACTGATTTTCAAACTTCCCTTAATAAAGGCCATAGATCACTTTCCCGACCTCAAATGATTTGTGAGAAGTAAATTGATGCCCAAGAGGCCGGGTAATAAGAGAACAAGGACTGAAAGACATATAGTGTCTATGGCCACCTCCTTGGTGATGGGGAGAAAGACCAAGAGCCGCAGAGTGAAGCGGTTGCCCCGAGTTGAATGTGAAATCAAAGACACCATCTTTACCCATGCAAGAATCGATGATGACTCACCGATAAATATCCTCCCGACCTCTGTGTTTGACAAGCTCAAACTCAGGCCACTTAGGAAGTCGAGAGAGATCGCTCAGCTGGCTGACCGATCCATCAAACGGTCGAGAGGAAATATTTCAGTCATCGTTACTTTCCAAGGTGCTCTACTCCAGGTGGACTTCACGATCATTGACATCGAGCACCGAGGACAGTTTTCCCAGTCTCCGATTATTCTCGGGAAGCCGTTCTTAGCCTTGGCTAAGGCGACTATAGATTGCGAGACTCGGGAAATTGATTTTACAGCATTGGGAGCGCTTCGATCTCATCCGTTCTTTGATAAACTTTACTCTAAGGTGACCCGCACATCCGCTGACAGTCATGACCATCGAGAGATAGATAAGTCCCACCTCTCTGCTACACCTGAGAAACCGACTGTCCGGACGACCGTTGGATCAGAGACTCCCCACACCTCCACTTTATCAACTGCTTGCACCACCACCGTGACAGCTTCTAAGGAGGACTCACGATCGGAAGCTATCATTGAGTCGGACACGATATTTGAGGACTGCCTTGATTATTTCAATGATCCGACACAAGAGCCTAATAATGCCAAGCCAGCTGAGACCACTAGAATCTTCCCGAGGCATGTGCTGACCCTTCAGGAATATTACAATATATATATATATGGTGACTCATCTGATGAGAAAACCATAGTCAGCACCACACCACGACCCGGACCTTCTAAGGAAACAACCCAGATAAAATTGACTCCACATAAAAACACGGTTGCTCCCTCTTCTAGTCGGTTATTTAGTGAGAGGAAGTTGAGAATTGATTCCTCGAGGTGTTCCCCCGAACCTCTCAAGGCGCGTCGCTCTCATCTCCCTCTCAATGATTCAGGTTTTAGAAAATCGACTAAGAAAGTCTCCTTCACAACTCTGGAGAAGGAAGCTTCAGAGGAATCCTCATCTGGTCCGGATAAGGTGATTTATATGACTGAGCTCAGTTCGGCTGTTCTCAAGCCTTATCTGAGCAAGCAGCCGTGTGTCGACCCTCGTTGGACAATCCCTACACCTCACTATTATTCATCTGAGGACGATTCCGACAGCGACACATATGTATATTATCCACCTCCTCGCGTCCGCAAGAAGGTTCGTCACAAACCTTCTTAATCCTTGTATATTCTCACTCTTTCTTGTACATTCCATCCTCTCTCTTACGCGACTTTAGTAACCCATCCCCGCATCATTAGATCACTATCTCGGACTATACTTAGGATAACCAGATCCTAAGTATAGGGGGGAAGGGTCACCTAAGTCGGTTCTTTGTACATACTTCAGATCACATCGGTTCTCATACTCATTCCTGTCTTATACTTAGGCTGACCAGAGCCTAAGTATAGGGGACCGATGCCCGCTGTGTATATACTCCTCCATTTCCCCTATTAACCTCGCCCGCCCCATTTTTGATCTTCTTCTACACTTAGGCTGCCAGAGCCTAAGTATAGGGGGGCGAGATGACTTCTATACTTTTGTAATTTTAGCTCTCCTACGCTTAGCCCGAGCTATGTCTTTTTAGTCGCTTTCGTGCTCTGAGGACATATCACACGCTAAGTATAGGGGGGCATGTATATATTACATATATACTTTACCCATATCTCGTACTTTCGCGTATTTTCGCGTATTTTTGTATATATTTTGCAATAATTATGGGTGGGTAAAAATTAAAAAAAAAATTGTATACTTGTATAATACTTGTAAACCTTTTGTAAAAATTAAAAAAAATTAATAATAAATTAAAATTTTGTATACTTGTATAATATGTACTATATGTATAATACTTGTATAAAAAGTTGTAAAATTCTTGTAAAATTTGTTGTAAAACAGGTTGTATACCAAAAAAAATCGTGTATACTATGTACAAATTATATCAACTAAAGATTGTTGTAAATAATAAAAAAAGATTGTTGTATACCAGAAAAATAAAACAAAAAGGCTTCTTATTTACTCTTGCATATTATCCTGCATTTTCAAAAAAAAAAGTCTTGCATTTCATTCATAGCATGTCATCTGCACATCATCTGCATATCTTGCATATGCAACGTGAAAAGCTAGTGGGTTCTGAACCAAGTTATGAGTAGATATTGAGGATGGACTTGATTTGACCTTAATCCACCTAATTTCAGAGGAACCTTATAGGAACTGGAGTTAAGAGTTCTCAGGTCAAGTGACTTAATTCTTTGAGTCCGCAAGTCTATGTTCACATGTCATCTTGATTAGTCTAAGTAGAATATCTCGTGCACACGCATGATTCTTATAGACAGTGACCTAACTTGGACAAGCACAATGTACGTAGCTCTTCATTGATGAGGTGGTGAGGAGGTAGAATCCTTTAGCTTGGAGTAGCACACAGGTGGAAACATCCGTCCTCCTCTAGGGAGGGTAGTGCATCTCAACCTAGTATGGTGGTGTTGACATCTAAGGACAGGATGATGTGGGTTGCAATAATGCTTCAAAAGAGGGATAGTCTACTGGCTCAAGAGGAAAAACTCCTGATGTACATGCTGCACCTTGTATATAGTTCCAAAAAAAATGAAAAAAAAAATGCAAGAACTCCAAAAAAAATCAGACAGGTCCAAGTGAAAAAAAATAATACCAGTCGGAGTATGTATATTAGCAAAGAAAATGCAGTTGGATGACTTGGCTACACCGGTCAGGCATCCCGGGATAGGTAGCTACACTGGCTACCGTCCATTCTTTTCTCTACCCCCTCCTCTTGAGTTGGTCGCACTTGAAATTAGAAGGGAATACCCCGCTCCTCGAGGAAAGAGTTACTGGACCGGGTTATTGAGTTACCTTGTTAGAGGAGGTTGGTTCCGAGCCATTTCTGATGTGGAGAGTTACATTTCACTTACACAGTACAAGTAAGAATCATAGTCATCAGTACAAGTAAGAATCATAGTCATCAGAAATTTGCGTCTGAGGATTTGTTCTGACCTGACTGTTAAGGCGTCTTGAATAGAAGACTTGTGGAACTTGAAGTCTGTTAGGTCTTAAATTCAGGTCCCAATAAGGTTCCGCCACACAATTAATCCAAAGGTCGAGTCAATCTTCATTTTCAACTTTTGTTCATGACCTTGGTATGGAACCCAAAATCATTTCACTCTTGCATTTCATTTAGTTGCTCGGGGACGAGCAAGGTTTAAGTATAGGGGGTTGATGAATCTGTGATTCATCACTCTAAAAGTTGAAAATAGAGTCTTGTTCCCGAGTAAATAGATGCATATTTCCCTTTATATTGTAAAATTAGCATTCATGCATGCAAGTATAATATCTGCATTTTAGCATTCATACTTGCATTAAATAAGAAGCCAAATTCATTTGTAAATATTCACTTGTATATTATTTAAAATAGCCTATTTGTATATATTTTATACTAACTCCAAAGCTAATAAAACCAACTCTATGGTGTATATATTACTAACACTAATTAAAGAAAAATATCTAAAAAATACTAACTTGCAAAATCACCCAATAAAACCCCAATCCAAGTTTGAGACTAGGAACCTTAAAATGTGCATATCTCTCTCATACAGCCTCCGAATTAGGTCTACTCACTTTTAAAGTAATATACATTTCAAGACCTTCGAAACAAGACCAATTTCATTAAAATCGGAGCTCGTATGCAAAACTTGGGTTTTGGGCCCCTTTTGTACATTGTACATAATGACCGTTTTGCCCCTGTATTTTACCATTTTATTTTCTTAATTATTAAAAATCCAAAAAAATAGATTAAGTTGAAAATATTCTTCTCATATTTTCTCTATTTTTATTTTGATTTTTCTCTTAATTAAAAATGACAAAAAAATTACAAAAGATAAAATGCGGTATTTTATATCTATAAAGTACCACCCAAAAATACGTTTTTGTACAGATGATTTCCTTTGATTTTCGACCCTTCACGAAAGTTGTAGATCTCGTCGAGACGAGCAACTTTTGTGTTGACCACTTTTTTATTTAATCCCTTTTATTGTTTCTTTTTGATTTTTGTTTACATTTAATTTTTGATTTTTCTAGGAGCGACATGTGGCCGCTCCTGGAGCCGCCACATGTCACCCCTTTTTTATTTTTATTTTTATTTTCGGATTTATTTTATTATTTTCGGATTTATTATTATTATTATTTTATTACTGTTATTTTAATTATTTCAAGTAGCCTACTTATATTATTTTATTAATTATTTATTTTAATCCCCTTTTACCTCTTCTCCTTTCTTTTCCCCCACTCCAAGCCACATCTTCTCCACTTCCTCCACCATTTTCTCCACTCTCTCCATCTCTTCTCTAACTCCCTCTTCCTCTTTATATTCCCATCTTCTCCTCCGTTATTTTTCATCCGCCGTTTTCGAGAGAAGTGAGGTCGAGCCCCTTTAACCTTCAGGTGACAGCTGCAGGAGACGAGTCGAGCGACGACAACCTCAAGGCGAGATCCGCGGCATCACCATTGCCGCGTAGCGAGATCCAATTGGGCTCGCCGAGCTTCTCGGCTTTTCGCCAAGCTGATCGAGGCCACCACGCTGGAAGCCGCACACTGTGGCTCCAAAAATCCGGCGAACCGCAGGTAAGTACCCTTCTTCTTTTCCTTGTCATTTTATTTTTTATCTAACAAAATTTTCCTTATTGTTCTTCATATTCCTCATCACAATCAAACACATCATTAAACCATCACCACCACTATCATCATCATAAATCACACCATCATCATCACCACTTTTGCATTCCATTTACATCATCATCTCCATTTCATTTCATTCAACACAAAAATCAAACACAACCATCACTCATCCATTGCATTTTATTTTCAGTTTACATAAAAAACCACACAACATCCAACACCAAACACCACCATCATTTATCATCCACATTTTATTTCATCCATCACAATCCACCCATTCATTCACATTTTATTTCCTGTTTTAAAAAATTACAACAAAAAATTTGCAAAACAAAAAAAATTAAAAAAAAAGCAGGCTGCACGTCCAGCAGGCCTTCACCGCCGACGGCCGCCGCCTCCTCTGGACGCCGCCTTCCTCTCCAGGCCGCCAGCAGGCTGCCGCCGGTGCTCCTCCTATAGCCGTAGACCGGCCAGCGTGTTGCACCGCAGCGCCACCCCGCGCGCACGCATCCTCCACCGCACCGCCATCAAGCCACCGGCACCCTCCAGCCTTCAGCCGCAGCAGCCGATCTCCGCCACCTCCTGGGCTCCCACCGCCTCCAAGCAGCAGGTGCGCCCACGCAGCCGCACCAGGTGCTGCCCTCCGCGCCGCCCGCGGTGCTCCTTCCCCATCTCCTCCGCAGCGGCCGCCGCAGAACGCGCCGCCCCGACCTCAGATCCTCTCCGCCCCGTCCTCGCGCTGCACCTCCTCCCGCCTTCGAGCTGTGCCACCACCGAGACTGCCGCCCCTCACCCAGCGCACGGCCACCCGCGCCCTCCAGCCGCCCATCACGCCAGCCATCGACGCGCCCGCCCGCGGCCTGCCGCTGCCGCCTCCTTCCGTACGCCGCCCTCGCCGCACGCGAAGCCCTAGCCGCCCACCCCCTGCGCGCCTTGCGGGTGAGCACAGAGGTCTATTTTTTTCTATTTTATTTTTGATGTACAAATTGCATTTTTAACCTTGCATGTTTTGTTATTTGCAAAAGTGCCCTTAAGCACAATGGTCAGTTTTCTTTCAATTTCTTTATTGCGAAGACGTCCCTGGCTTTGAATGTTATTTTGGACAGTCATTTTACATCAATTTTTAATCAAAAAATAGTATGTTGTAGAGCAATTAATTCTTTATCTACTGGCTATTTAATTGCATTTTTGTGAGCATTTGACATTTTATTAAAAATCAGAGATTGAAAATCAGTGATACTTTGTCCATTTTAGCTCTGAAATTCGCACGTATCCATTTATTCTTCCAAAAATTGTGAAAAAATTGTGAATAATGTACTTAAGTGCTCTTTAATTACTGTCTGAATTTCGTCCAATTTGGAGTTGTCATTTGCATAAAATAAATTCTAGAGTGATTTGTGTAATTGATTTTTAATTAAATCTACGAAAATTATTTTCGAGAAATTTCAACTCTCCTGGTTTCCTTATTGAAATATCTATTTGAGATAAATATGTCTCTGGATAATTTTATTTCGTGGATTTATTAGAAATTAAATACTCGTTATTGCTCTGATTTCAGTAAAAAATTCATAAAAAAATCAAAAAGTGTCAGAAAATTCTAAAAATATTAGTGTAGCTTCATTGCATCATATTTATATTTCAGTAAATTTTTCATAATTTTTGCATATCATTTGCACGAAAAATTGCATAAAAACTCTAAAAAAGTTTGCATTTTTCATTTGCGCATCTTAAAGCCAAAAATTCCAAAAAAATATATTTCGCACGTTAGGAAAAATATCACTTGGCTAATTTGGTCTTATTTCACATTAAAATTAAATTTGGCTAAGTCGGTTCTTTTCATATTAACTTAATCCAATTCATAGCTTGCATTTGGCATTTTATGGCATAAAAAATACCAAAAAAACCCACTTGGAAAACCGCAATCTAATTCATCTAACTTGATCCCGAGTTGTTCCTTTGCCTCCTTGAGTCGACCCTGGGGCTTGCCCAGGCTAAATAAACATAAAACCGCATCTTAATTTTCATTCGACGTTTAATCGAATTGTGCAGTTATTTTTGACCGATCGTGAATCTATCCGACTGCAACGCACTAGTCAATTAGACAACATATAAAGGGTAGGTTTCCGCGCTCGTCAGGCGGTCGTACCAAATCCCGTTGACATCCATCAATGGCTCCGGCTCGTAGGTGGGTGGAGGGAGTACTGCCAGGGGCTGATTCGGCTGGTAGACCACCATCTGAGTGTCTGGAGATGGTGGTGACTGGTAGTACGACTGTGGCTGCTGGTACGGCTCCGCCTGTACAAGGTGGACCTGTCTAGGCTGACTGGCGCGCTGGGACGAGCTACCACTACTGCTTGGATCTCCTCGTGCCTGAAGACGGGGCTGAGAAGCCGTCTGTGCCTCCTGGAGACACATGATCTGTGTCTTCAGGTCACTCAGCGTCTGTGCCATCTGATCCATCTACGTGATACCCTGGCACTGCTTCTTCTCTATCAGCTCGATCCGGTCCAGCTTCTCACTGATGATCCCCATGTATGCGGCTGTAGACTCGGCCTGTGCGACTGCCGCGGACAAAGTAGAAGGATCGACATCGACCCGTGCTATCCTCTGGTACTGCACGGTCTGTGGCTGTGGTTGTGGGTGTCCCTGAGTGTAAAGATGGGTCTGGGACATCACTGTATAGTTCTCAGCCATCTCCTCGTAGATGGCCCAGACCTGGTCCTCATCCTTGGCGAAGTAGGAACCGCCACAAGAAGCATTCACCAGGCCCTGCAGCTCTGGTGTCAACCCATAGAAGAAGCTCTGAACTAGGTTAAACTTAGTGATGTCGTGGTGCGAGCATCTGTCGGTCAGCTCTCTGAACCTCTCCCATGCCTCGTGAAACTGCTCGTTGGGGAGCATGGAGAAGTTGCTGATCAGGGCCCTCGTTGTATTGGTCCGCCTGAGTGGATAGTACTTGTTCAAGTACTCGGTGCAGAGCTGCTCCCAGGTGTATAAGAATCTCCCTAAGTGCTTCAGCCAGTTGGTTGCTCTGTCGGCCAGGGAGAAAGGAAAAGCAATCATCCTGATGGTGTCCTCGTCCACCCTGGTCCAAACTCCTGGAGATGTAGATGGGGCTCCTCAGTAGCGAGCCCATGGAAACGGGGGAGTAGCTGAAGTGTGTTCGGGGAGAACTTGAAGTCCCCCAAGACCGCTAGAAGTACTACCCACCGGTGTGTCAGTGTCGATCCGGGCTTGTGCAACTCCCGCATCAGCCTCGGCTCTGCTGCTGCTGCGGCTGCTGCCGGCTCATCTGGTCTCCGTGGTCCGTCTCCGGGCCCGCGCTGCTCGCGGTCGGCTCTCATCTGCTCCATCTCTCTCCTCATCTCTACCATGAAAGCTCCCTGATCTCGTATCTGTCTCTGCATGGTCTCGAGGGAAGCTAACATGGTGGTGTTGATCGCACCCTGGTCCAGTACGTACGTGGTCGTCTCTGCCCTCTGACCCTTGGTGTGATCCTCGCTGCTGGTCATGGTCTCTGCAAAGGCAAAAGACCCAAACTCAGTGCCGAAATATCAGTCTGCTGTCTCGCATCTGGCACTGGTAACTCAGGAATAGAACAAGGTTGGTCAAGGGGGAACAGGGCGGAATCGAACTCGGGTTCGAAGAGCGGGTCTCGGCTCTCACGAACCAACCTAGATGAGTGGGCTGGATAGCTAAAAAGCGGTGCAACCAGAGGCTGCCTAAGAGACCTCATGCCCATCATCTTGATCTGGCGAGTCGGGCAGATGAGATCTGGAAAACAAACAGGATGAGCAAACAAACCCCAAGTTCACCTACTCCATGCTGAGCTAAAGACCTAAGAGCTCGGCCAATTGTCTTATCAATTTTATTAGGTGATCATGTCAGGATAGCAGAGCGATTGCGTGACCTGATAGGAATCCAATCCGCCAAACAAACTATCCCGTATAAAAGGCCGGTAGTCTGATCGGGGCTCGGATGTGGCTCTAGCCTAGTGTGCGCGTCACTCTCTCGCGCATACAAACCAGACAATGAGGGGGTTGCTCTCCCCAAGATAGATTTTTAGGTGAAGTGTCTTTTAGGGTCGAGTTTGTTTAGCAGTCCCAAATTTTATGGTTTTTGTTTTTAGATATTTTTCAAATCAAACAATGCCTAACGAATTTTTCGATTCTCCTAATTATTTTAAGTCCAAAAATCGAGGGGAGAAGACAAAAAAGCCGATGCGCGGGAAATCAATGATGCATGCGGAGTAAGAAATGCGTACCTAACTCCAGCAATCTATATGCAAGATGATCCGCGCATAAAATAAAGACAGAATATAAACTACCTATATGATGCACGAGAATCGGCCTTAAGCAGAGCAATTCTACACGGAAAGAACCGATGACTAAGTGGTCAATAGGAGGGGTCGCTATTCGGTCTTGGATGCCAATCGGTGCCCACCACAACGGGTCCTGCCAACGTTGTATACGACCTCTAGCGGCTCGAGACCCCTCAAGTGACCAAGTAGCCTTTTTTATAAATTTTATTTAGTTCCAATTACGATCTAATAGGTACAGGCAAGTAATAAGGTGTGTGGACCCTAATTATTACAGCGCAATCAGAGAAACTCCTAAGCTAAGGCCAAAAACCGTGAAAACCAAATAAGCGGTAAATAAACGGCCAGAAAACGAAAAATCGGCGAAAACCGCGGTGAGGTCCCCGAGCACACCGATGCTCGGCGAAACAGACCCTGCAATCACCAAGTGTCCAAGTCTGAGTCTGAGTCCATGTATTATTACAATAATAGAGTGTCAGAAAATAAATCTTAACTAAGCTAGACTAATCCGCGGCTATTCCGCTGCTCCCGCACTCCTGCTCTTCTCCTCGCGCTCTTTAAGGCTCCGTAGAGAAGAGAGCTGCCTCTGACTCCTGCAGTTACGTCGGCTCTTCGAGAAGAGCCGCCTCGGTCCTCGGGCCCTCACAAGCAAACAGAGCAAAGTGTCAAACCAAGTTATTATAAAAATAAAGGCAAAGCAGTAAAAGAAACTATATGCAAAAATGGGAATAAAACACACAAAATAAAAAAAAACACAAACAAACTAAAATAAAAGAATATAAAAACAAAAAGAAAAGAGAGAAAATAAAAAGCCGCGAAAAACCGCGGACGAAAGAAAAGCCAGGGAAAACAAACTAAACAAAAGTCAAAAAACTACGACTACTAAGCCGTGCTCCCCGGCAATGGCGCCATTCTGATTGACCGAAATGATCGAGCGACTAAGAGAGATAAATAACTCAGGTCGTTGCGACCTCAATCACTCGCGGTTCGATCAATCAAGAAAAATATAAGACCACCAAGTAAAAGATGAAATCAATAAAAACAAAAAACAGTCCTCGCTAGTTTTATTAACCTGGTATAGTGACTAGGATCGGACTCAGGGAGCACGAGTTGGCCTTGCGACATACAAAATAGTCTAAAAATAAAATAAAGTAAACAAAAATTTTTTGGTGGATTTTTAATTCTTTTTATTTTTTTGTATTTTTAATAATGAGGAAAAATAAGAAAATGAAAAAACAAGCAAACACAACAATTTATTTAAGCACCTAAAAATACTCCAAAAATTCAAGCAAAATTATTTTTGTGTTTTTAATATTTTTAAGTGTTTTTGGTGAATTTATCAGAATTTTTCAATTTTTATACGATTTTCTAAAAATCAAGAAAGAAGAAAAATATGGGCTACTGTGCAGCCAGACTTGAAAGATCAATTAAAAATATAAAATTGATGTATAAAAGTCTAGAGGCAATTTTTATGAAAAATATATGTAAAAACTAAGCTACAGGGAAAGAGTTTATATTTTTTGATTTTATAGATTTTTTTAGAATTTTTATAAGGGTTTTAATGTTTTTTAATTTTTTTGGTTTTTATAAATCCAAATAAGCTCAAAATTGGAAAAAAAACTTCAACACAGTAAAACAAATAATCACAATTTTTTTTAGAATTTTTTTATAAGTTTTTATATTTTTCTTTGATTTTCTTTTTCAAATAGTGAGAAAAATACGTGTTTTTGAATTTTAAAAATAACAAAAAGACAAAAATGTCCCAAAATTTTAGGGAAATTTTTACACAATGACTGGAGCCTCGTTTTCAAATTTCACCTAATTTGGATTCAATTTGATATTTTATTTAATAAAAACAAGGCACACAACAATTAGAGACCTAGATGCAAAGAAACATACTTTCAGGACCAATCAATAACACATATATAAATTGCAGGGCCTGGAATGCAAAAAGCCTACAGAAACACGCGCAACACACGTGATAGGCACTTAGAGGGGCATAAATGTAATTCCTATTTAAAAATATGCAAACAGTATCATATAGGAACCACATGACTAAAACTGCAAAATGTCCAAATCCTCACATATCGAAGCACGTGGCTCATATACACAGGGACTATAATGCAAATAAAGTAAATCTAGGGTCCTAACTGCAAATGTTCCAAAATAGAAATAACATGCTAAAATATTTACAGGACTCAACAGAAATAATGAAAAGACAGGGACCTAAGGGAAATTTACCCCTTTATTATGATTCGATGGACGATGAAGCGCCACGTGTAAATCGAACGGCTGAGAACAGAAGGCGCCTCTTCGTCGATGATCGGTCTGGATCGAGCCCTAGGTGGATCGGACGGTGGCTGAAGCTCCGCAGATGGACGGCGATGATCAAATCTGGAGCGACGGGGCTGATCGGATGACAACTGAAGGTCTTGGAGGAACTCATCTCCGGCGAACTTCGCCGGCTCCTTGCGTGTGCTCGGGACCTCGTCCTGGGGTTGCTGAGATGTGAAGAAGAAAGCTCAGACCCTTCCGCAGCTGGTGGGCACCGCCGGTGATGCAGAGAAGCTCCGGGGAGCTCCGACGACGGCGGAGGAGCCAAGCTCCTGTGCTTGAACGTGTGTACCCTCAAATGGGTCTCGTTGACCTGCAAAATGGCACAGAAGAACTCCTGGGTCGAGGGAAAAGTGCCTCGACCCGGTTAGGGGTGGAGTGGTGATCGGAAAGGGAGCGGAGCGAGGTCTCCGGTGAGGCGACGGTGGAGGAGACTCGGTTCTTGGTTCCGGGGCGAACCAAGTTGATCGGATGGGTGAATAAGGTGGATAGGGGCCTGATGACTCGATGGTTGGATGGACAGATAGATGATCAGAGCGATGGGAATCGACCGGCGAAGGCCGGCGGCGCAAATGGGCGTAATCTGAAATTAGGCGAAACTAAGGTGAATCGGGGATACCTGATGGCCGCAGTCGACTGGGATGAAGCTAAGGAATCTCCTGGGTCTTCACCTCAAGGGGTCGTCGGGTCCCGAGGCTCAAGCGCACCTCGCGGCGGCGCACGGCGAAGAGATCACCGGATCAGTGGCCGGGGACTCCTCCTCCTCACTGCGACACTCCTATCCGATAGTTGTCACTCTAGGGAAGAGAGTGGAGGTCCTGGGATGGAAGGGTGGAGCCAAAGATGGTGTGAAAAGTGTGATGGAGGTGTGGCTTTATACTGGGAAGGGTCCGGCTAGATGGAGTCGGGCAGGGTCGCTCGAAGCACGGATCCCTAGAATCAACCCCGGGCGAGGGTCTCGGATGAAGGGACTGTAAATGGAGCCCGGGGTTTGGCTATTTGGAGATCAGATCGTCTCACAAAAATTTGGAGAAGACGGATCGGCGGAGACGGATCCGGGTCGAATGGTCCAGGGGGGGGGGAGTTGACCGGGGGTCAACATCCCCCGTTGACCAATTAGGAACGACCATTTAATAAATATTTGTAAAATAAATAAAAAATAGTAAATGATGTTATTTCAAAATATTTTCAAAATGAAAAATATTTATTAATTTTCAAAGATTTTTTAGTGATTTTTATTTATTTTTTGAAAAATAATTTATGTATTTACATTATATTATTATTATATATAGGTATATACATATATGTATTTTTAATTATTTATTTTTATACAATTATTCCAATTTTATATTTTATTTATTTATAACATAAAATTTGGAATAAAAAGGTATTTTTATTTTATTTTTACGATTTATTTACATAAGTTAAATAAATAGTTTTATATACATATTTACATGGTATATGTACAAGGTGGAAAATTATTTTTATTTTATTTTTCTGATTTTTAGTTTATTTTTATAAATATGTACAAACTATAAGAAACACTTTTTATTTTTATTTTGAGGAAAATAAATTTATTTATATACATAGGTATATATACAATACATTGAGCCACCCTATCTCTCTCTACTTAGTTTCTTTTGCGGTCAGGCCCATGCTGAGCCCGCCCTTGGAATTAGATCACTCAATATTTATTCTAAATATTTTCCTCTTTTTCTTTTATTTCTTTATTCTTTTATTTATGTACAAAAACATGTTAATTGCCAATAATTACAAGATGCGTGCCTTTTGCTAATTTATTCTTTTTACACCAATATACATGGTGTTTTGCACAGGTTTTTAGATAAAATAAAAGAATAAAGAGTGATGAATGGGTATTCATCAACCACCTCCCTCTATCCTCCTCTTCTTTAGAGTTCCTTCGCATCCCCATTGAACACTGCCTCCCATTCCTCCTCCAACCTTACGCTTGAGATGAACTCATCTGCTTCATCATCCTCCATCCGGGCCCTCTTCCTCTCTCCCCGCCCATGCAACCTTTTCATGGAGCCAATGGAACCCAGACTGTCACCTCTCCTGGAAACACTCTCACGGAGCTCCCTAACTTCATGCCTCAAGCTTGATCATATTACCAATCTCATCACATTATTGTTATAGTTGGAGTTAAAAGTGAGCTCCATCTAGGGGCATGTTGTCAAAGAATATAAGGGTGTAATCGTTCCTTAAATGAAACTTATTCTGACCAGACAATGGTTTGATTCACCTCATTGGTGATCAAACTAATGGAAGGCATGGGTATTAACATCAATAGAAGGTAGGGGCATAAGTGATATTGCAAAAAAGTAGATGTCAAACTGTGACTTTTGAAACTCAGAGGGGTGTAAGTGTAGAATACCATATTGTAAATAGGGACGCTAATCGAATCGAATACCTTCAAATCCACCATGATTCGGATTCGATCCATTATAAAATTTCTGAATCCGAACTCAATGAATTTTAAACATATGCACTGACTTGAATTCAGATTCAATTCATTTTAAATTTCAAATATTCAAATTCTATTCATTTTATTTCAAATTTGAAATGTTAACTCTTATATAAATTATTTATATAAAAATAGTATAAATTTAAAAGTTGTATTTTATAATTCTATTTTTTACTACAAATTACTAAGACACGTTAAAAAAACTATATAATTAAGGAAGATATCTAACAAATTATATATAACATATAAGAATACCTAATTTTTACGGATAATTATGTTTTTTTGCAATTTAAAATTAGGTTTTTCAATGATGAAAGGAATATATAAACAAATAATAATATAAGTCTTATTAAAAGAATATAATATTATTGACAAAAAGTTGAATTTCATCTCATTTTAGGTTGAAGCAAGATAAAATCAACTTCTTATAGAAAATGACTACATACTGATCTTATTATTTGAAACAACTAGAATGGCAACAAATAACTTAGCACGATAAAATCACTTCATGCATCGTAATGATCATCGTTACCTTAATTTATGGAAGTCATGAACCACACAATATTTTCAGTATACATAGGAACAACTAATATGATGATGAGAAGAACTTGTAAATTATTTAGGTGATGATCAATGTCTTCTTAAAAATGATACTTGTCACCACGGGCTGTCTTGCAATGATAACATGCAAAACACAAAGGCACAGGAGAAGTACTTTAATATATCACAAACCACAACAGATGGAAGGAGGATCTTAATATAACATGACTATCATATTCATGTGCAAGAAGAGGTAGCACCAATGTCTACCTTATGATTGATGGATTTTTGATTAAAAGAATGAAAAAGTGAAGGAAAAATGTCTAGTAAGGAATGCGAGAAGAAGTAGATAAATGTAGGATGGGAATCTGGTTAAAACTCTTAAATATATGTTCTTTCCTAGTAGATTTTACGACTATTTACCTTTGTATATTAAAACAAGACAAGACCAAGCTCATATAGAAAACTACTACATTTAAAACAACAAGGATATCAACACATAACTTAGCTCAATAAAATCACTTCATGCATCGTGATGATCCTCGTTATCTTAAAATAAAAATCATGAAACACGCATGATTTTCTATACACATACATCCACCGTGATGGTGGGAAGAACTTGTGAATTATACATGCGATGATCAATGTCACCTTGATAATGATAGTCGTCACCCATGTATTGTCTTGTAAGGAATACAAACAAAATATGAAGGCATGGGGGGATATTTTGATATACCACAGATCGCGATAGACATGAAGGAGAAACTCAGTGTCACGCGGCTATCGAATTCACATGCAAGAAGAAGAGCACCAATGTCTACCTTATGATTAGTGGATCTTTGATAAATACTGAAAAGGAGAATGGAAAAGGTGTGATAGAAAATGTACTAACATGGAAATAAATATAAGGCGGGGAATTAGACAAAAATATTAAATATATATTCTTTACTACTAGATTTTATGGCTACATTTCTACTCTATTTTGAATACTGGATATTTATTCATTAACTAATATATTTATACATACACGCACACATATATGCATACATGTAGGCATGTATGCTTGCATATTTTTACATATTCTGTACATATATAATATATAAATACAAACATAGATGACTGATCATGTGAGAGCCAAAATCTGTAAAAGAGCATAGGAGCAATGATTCTGAACCACTAAATTCTGTGATCTCTCTCTTCATTGATTGCAGGAAGAGAGAAGAGTATAATCCAGTGGTCCAGATTCATTGCTCTCATGCTCTCACATATTTTGGCTCTCATAGAGGTGACATAATTTAGCGTTCCAGAATCATTGCTCTCATGTTCTCACAGTTTTTGACTCACACAAGATCAATCATATATATATATATAAGTATCGAGTCGAATTATTATCGAACGAATTGATGTTAATTCAGATTCGATTTATTTGAAAATCGAATCCACAAGTCAAAATTCATTTTCGGTTCATTTTAGTTGGAATCAAACTTTTTCAAAAATTATTGAACAAATAACAATCGAATTTAATGTTTCAATTCAATTAATACCTCTTTCAATTCAATTAATACCCCTGTTTGCAAACAACATAAACCGAGGTTAACCATGCTTTTCTTCCTAATATTAACTCGTCCACTTGCATTAAACTCGTACCGTACGAACGCTTATTAAAATACAAAATACCCCTTCGGACAGAGAGCCCTTGAGAATCTCCAGATCCACAGTCCATCAGTCCACTCCCAACTCCACACACCACCGATGGACAGGCGGGCTTCCGCCAGCCCCGGCCACTCCCGCTCCCGCAGCGGCGGCTCCTCCTCCGCCGCCGCCCCAATATCCGCTGTCAAGAGGACGCAGAACGTCGCTGCGAAAGCTGCCGCCGCGCGCCTCGCCCGCGTCATGGCCACCCAGGCGGCGGACGACGAGGAGGACGAGGAGGAAGACGGTGAGGAGATTCCTCCGACCATGAACGGCGGTGCAGCTATGCGATACGCTCCTCCGAGGCCGGTCCCGCCCGTGAACGGCGCCGCGGCGCCTCTTAGGGCGAATAGATCGCCCTCGCCCGCGGTAATGCTCCCGACCTTTTGTCGTCGGCTGTTCGTTGTTTTGAATTCGAAATAGCGTGCGCTTTCGTGATGTCTGCTTGATTGTGCTCCTTTCGATTGTATCTTTTGGATGTGGATTGATCCTCTTCGTTTGGAACAGAGACGTCTCGTTTTAATTATAAAAAAGCTGCAATCTAATTGCAACGAGATGCAAATGCAATGTACGTTTGGATGGATGGATTAGAAGGGATGAGAGGGAAAGGGAGGGGAGGAAAAGTAATACAAGATGTTTACATGCCCAGAAGTAGTGGAATGGAAAGAAAACATATGAAGTATGATAGAATCCAAGCACACGTATGCTCAAACAGCATGCTCCCATACTTTTATTTTTTTTGGGATATTTACCCAGCAGACCCTAAAATCTTTCGAAAGTACCTCTACGACCTTTGAAACATCATAATACTCTGGAGCCCATTCTGAGACTTCCCATGGGACTGATGAATCACCAGAAGAGGGTCAATGAACTCATTGGAGTGACTGAGGATTAGTAGACTTTCCTCCGCAGCCAGGGTCCTCCCACGACCCCGTAATCTTGCTAACCCTTACCCTACAGACCTTGTGGTTAACCCCCATCCATTTGCCCGTTAAAACTAACCGGATTCCGTTATATTCGATTACATTATACCCATTTTGTTTGTCAAATTTACATTTAATGCCATTCCCCTTCTTCTTCATCCACATATCGTTCCCACCCCCGTCGTCTCTCCCCCGCCGTCCGAAGCCCCAGCCCTACCTCCCCTGCTCCCCCCAACCCGTGCCGGCCTCCCCCCGGCCATCGCCTCATCCTGCTCCCCCGGTCACCAGGCTCCTGTTTGGAGTCCCTCCTATGCCCCACCACCTCCCCCTGTCCCCCACTCGACCCCCTTCCCCTCTAAGCAGCCGCCCCTGGGTCCCCGTTCCCCCGATCGTCGGAACCTCCCTTCCCCCGGGTCCCCGTTCCCCCGATCGTCGGACCCGCCCCCCCTCGTCGGCTCTCTCTGGAAGGACGGGCAACTTCTGCGTCAAAGGACCCCCCGCAAGCTCTGTGCCAAACCCCTCCCCCCGCAAACTCAACCCCCCGCCCCCCTGAAGCCCCCTCCGCGTCAACGCCGCCCTCCCGTCCGCACTGGTTCCCCGCAGACTCCCGATCAGAAAGCCCCCCTTCCCGCTGACTCCCTCTTGCGCAAGCTCCTTCTCTTTTCCAGCGGTACGCGCGGAACTGGCCCATGGAGAATCGCGGCGCTGGGAGTGTGGCGATGACAACGATGCCGATGTAGTCCATCCACCACAGGAAGAGGCTGAGCCGCTGCGAGTGGCAGCAGAAAAGGTGGCACACGCTGCTGCACAACAGGCAGAACATCGACCCCGCATGAACACCATGAACGGCCACCTCGGAGCCTCCATTTTGGCTAATCGTAACCGTTCGATGGTTAATTGGTTAGATTAACTCACGACTAACCCAAGTAACTGACTCAAATGTAGTTAAAATTGACGGGAGGGTTTGTTGGGTAAGACGAAGCAAGTTTACAGGATCGTGGGAGGAATTATGATGTTTCAAAGGTCGTAGAGGTAATTTCGAAAGATTTTAGGGTATGCTGGGTAAATATCCCTTTTTTTGATTTTTAAAAAACAGAACTTTGGAGGATTTATTTAGAATAATAAGTGGAATGCATGCTTCAAATTCATGTGAAATAGACATTCCTAACACGCAAATTTCAGCAATTCTAAGACCGTTAAAATTTTGGTATTCTCGATGAATCGGTTAGAATTTCAAATTAAGTTAAGTTTTGGTATGATACCATGATGATATATGGTGATCCAAATCCCCTAGATTTCATTTCAAACAAAATAAAAAAGAATGACAGAAAAGGGGTGGGAGCATGTAACTTGTATACTCCCAGGGAGCATAAGATCTAATTTTTCATTTTTTAAGATTCCTTAGAGTCTTTTTTCCTGCCCCCAGAGGTACTAAAGTGCCACTGTGCTTGGATATCTTATCTGTGTCTCCAAGAAAGTGGACATTCCCAGATCATAATTTTAAGTTTGATACCTTTTTCCCTCTCCCCTCGTACCAATCCGCTTACTTGACTTCTTATATTTAAAGATATTTGCATAGCCATTTAACTCCACAGATAGAGGAATACATGGCGTTGAGCATATTAAAATAAGAAATTGAAATATTTTGTTGAAATTGTTGATAAATTCCTCGAATTGGATTGCCATTTCCATAAAGGATATAATCGACAACCCTAAGTTGGACGCTATTCCTTTATCGCAAGGGATCCTGCAGTAAAATGCGGCTAAACTCCTTATGCTCCCTGAGAGCATACATGCTATATGTTCCCACACCTTTTCTACCATTTTTTTGATTTTCTTTGAAGTTAAGTCGAGGGGATTTTGGATTACCATATATCGCCATGGTGTCATTCCATATTCAACCTAATTCGAGGCTTCTAAGACTTCTAACCCATCCATCAAGACTACCAAATTTAAATGATTTTATAATTGCTGAAAATGATCCTTTATAGATGGACATATTAGGAATGTCTACATGAAATTAGAGACATGTATTCTACTTATTATCCTAGGTAAATCCCCTCAAGGTTTTATCTTAAATAAATCAAAAAAATAAAATAAAAAGTGGTGGAGCATTATGTTCTATGCTCACAAGGAGCACACTCAACCATATATGTATGTATCGGTAATAAGAAAAAATAAGTAGGAAGTAGTTGTCACTTGACACTTCCTCTCTTGTAAAACCTTCCTATCAGAGCCATCCCAACCCCAAAACCTCACATTGTCAATCTTCTCGATTGCTTTTGGTCATTCATGTCACAACCTGATAACTATCTCCGATCCCTGACTCGTAGTCCTTGTCGGTTTCTTTCAGAGGATCATTCGTAAGGATAGCGATCTTTTACTGGCCGCTAATGAACACCTTGAATGCACGAGATCAAAAGACGTAGTTGTCAACGCCCTTGAGTTTGATGGTGGTCCATTGTACCATAATAGAAGATGTAGTGTACATGGACTTGGTCTCATCAGGGTTGGATGCTATCGTAGTCAGAAATCAAGGAGGGTTAGACACCTTGACAGAAATTGACGAGGGCTAGACACGTCTGGTAGACACCTTGGAGTGAGGGCAAGATCTATCCCACATACGACATTGAGTGGAGGGTTAGACACTTCCTGTAGGATTTGGAGGCAGTGATATTGCCGTGAAACCATAGAGCATGAGAGGAGGCGGCGACGTACCGCTCTGCTGACTGGAGGTAGCGTGGCCTAACCCGACCTAGCGCCCACTGATGAGAGAGTGATGGATGTGGCAGCGGTGGTCCCTCGTTCATCCTGGCTTCAAGGAACCTTCGTAGGTGGTGACAACGTGGGACTTGTACGGTGCTGGCCGCGGTGCTAATTTGTCGCACATGGAGGGTGACGGTGCAGTCGTGTTGCACGAGAAGAGCGACGACGACGACGTGCCGTACGAGGAAGATAGAGGCGGCGTGGTACCACCCAACATTGGGCTTGAAGTGGCGGAGGGAAGGTGGATATGAGCCTTGGTTTAGGACCGTTGCTCTGATAACATGAGAAAAAGAGCAGAGAATGAATTGCTTGTCTTATTCAATGGTCTTGGGTTTTTTATATAGCGTGAATCCCTAGAGAGCTACAAAGAGAAAATTACATAAAGGCCCCTAAAGGAATTACATGACACAATAGATCAAATCACAAATATTTATTGCTCACGCTGACAAAATAATATTTATGAGAGTTATTCTCTACTTGCAATTATTTTTTAGGTGGGAATAAATGGATGTAGTGTTGCAATAGGTGGTCAACTAGGCTAAATAATTAGTTCAACTCTGTGGTGCGTGCATAAGGGGTTACCGCATAGAATACATATCTAATCGGTAGTGATCCGACCAACTAGCCACTAACTGACTCATTGGTTAATGAGTAAAGACAACAATCATTATTTTTTTGGCTTTTCGGGTTTTTAATGTAATTAGAAGTAAAAATATTTTATTTTTTTGAGGAAAAATAGGATGCGACGTCGAGGAGGTGACCACCCATAAACTTCTATATACTCACAATATCAAAAAATAGTGACAAGGACCAAAAGGTCTTTAGATTTTTCGCATTCTATAACATTTTCCATGTACATTCTTTCATTCCAGAAAATAGACCCATCCCATGTAAGACACGCAAACCATAATATAGCTGTCACCCAAAACTTGGTTGGGTTGTTCCCATATCCCAACTCGTCGAGAGTGCCCAAAAAACCAAGCAAGTCAAAGGTTGACACCAACTCAACAAGTAAGGCCACCCAAACCTCCCTTGCAATCAAGCAACCAACAAAATGGTGCTCGACATACTCCTCAACTATAGAAAACGCTGAAAGTGCCTCTTGCTCCTGGAAAATACGTTCGCCCATCAACAAACCATCCCTTCCCAGCATTCAAATAAAAATCACGGTAAGCATCTTCTTGATGTCATACCCTCTTTTTTTGCAAAAAAGCTCACAATAAAAATCCGAATCCGTAAAGGGACCTTCCACCTCTGTATGTTTGTGAACCGATCTGATATGGCTGTCGGATCAAAGACTATCGTCAAGTAGAAGGTCTTGTATGCCTTCTGCATCGTAAAGTGCCCATTGGTTCAAAACTAATAATCCACTTTGTCAACAAAACTCTCACTAACCGGCAACACCTCTAACATTTGTAACAATTCCATAAACCATTGGTCTCATAACTCAGTGTGGAACAATGGGAGCCAATTACCAACCTCCAGCAATCCATCATGGAACTCCCGACGCTAGTTGCCTGTGCGAATAAGCGGGGAAACTGAGCACGCAACGACCCTTGCTAGGTCCCTAGCTTGTAAAAATCGACCAACTAGACCAACTAGTTGGCCTGATTAGTTGAGTCGGGGGTAGCCGGCTTGACTAGGCCTAGTCGGCCAATAGTCGGACAAATCGGACCGACTAATCATCCTAGTCGATTGATTAAACAATCGATTTTTACATACAACTGTTTGCTTGTATCTTTTTCATGCTACCATGTTACATTGTCATATATTTAGTTTATATTGTAACTTATTTATGTTGTATATTTTGCATATCATTGTTAGTAATTTATTTATGTTTTATAATATCATGTAGTACTAGGGAGTTTATATACTTCTTATATACAAACGGGCCCTAGATACAGATAGATCCGAATTCCCATATAGAAAAATTTTAAGGTATGGTGGCATGTGGGGGACATTGGACCGAGCAACGAGGCCCTTGTTCTGATAGGGTATGGTGGCACGAGGGGGGGGGGAGGGCGTCAGACGATTCTTCAACGGGATTCAACCGAATGGTTGGTTAGGATTAGATGCATATCAAATATTCTTGCTATGTTTTGATGAATGTATTATAATATTAAAACTGTCTAAATTTATGCAATATATAAGAATATATGTGTAAAAAATTGATTTATATATTTAAAATTATTAAAAAATTCAAATTTGACTAAAGCTTGACTAAATCCGATTATTCACCCGATTGTCGATTAATCCTTCGTTATTGATTTGACCGATCGAGTATTGACTGCCGACTTCTCCAACCTTGCCCAGTCCTATCATCAGTACAAGAACCAAAACTATAGTCATCGTTGAGAACATGTCTCATGAGAGGAAACAAATGATGTAGAACCAAACCTATGCCCTTCTCTAGGGGCATGTTTGGTTACTGAGTTGAGCTGGGTTGGGGTATCCTCCTGTGAATAATAGCTGTTTGGAGGGTTGGGATGGATGGAATGATAATTGTGATGTGATGTGACATTAATTATGTGTTATATTAACTTTTTAATGATTATAATATATTTTTTATGTTAATAAGTGTATTTGAACAAGGTTAAAAACCATTATACTAAAGAAATTTCAGGGTCAATACAAGTATTCCCAACCTAGGAATGTAGGGTTGGAGCTAGGGATATGCCAGGGTATCCCGGGGTACCCTGGCAACCAAACATGCCCTAGAAGTTGGAAGGCCCAGGGGCAACAACGCTATGTAAGAAGGGATCTAGTGAAATTCCATATATCAATCACAATGTCCTGCAAAATAAATTAGACCCCCTTAAATCCATGTCATCACTTTGAAAGAAAGGAATAGTGCATCATCTTCAGGTTTTGAATCCCCATCACGCCATATGCTCCTTAAGCATGAGAGTCTTCCATCCGACCAAAGGCAACCCCTTGAAATTCCCCACTTGAGGACAAGAATCGTGTCATAGGCGCCTCCAACTTCACCTTCACTGAAGCATGCAACATGCATGTAGACAAGAACACCAGAATAACTAAGAGAACTGCCTTCAACAACACGAGATGTCCACCTCTCAAGAGATAAATAACACGCCAACTCGTCGACTTCTGCTCCATCCTTTCGATGACAGGTAGCCACTCAGATTGCCGCCGCTTGTCATCTACCAAAGGAAACCCAAGATACTAGATAGGTAGAGCTCCCCTCTGCGTTCGTAAAGCAGCCTCAAAA
Source organism: Ottelia alismoides (assembly GCA_037367405.1). NCBI lineage: Eukaryota > Viridiplantae > Streptophyta > Magnoliopsida > Alismatales > Hydrocharitaceae > Ottelia > Ottelia alismoides. The sequence continues at coordinate 1,055,094 of JAZKJV010011305.1, forward strand.
ACCACCACCTCCTCATCCACCCCAGAAAGGGGACAAAAGCAGACTTGGCACAATTAATCTTCAGTCAAGAGATCAATCCAAACTACTAAAAAACAATGGCCATCCTATCCGTAGTTGTAGCCCTGCCTTCCACAAAAAAATAGTATCATCTGCATACTGACAAATAGGGACTGAAATCTCCCCCATACGGAAGCTTACCAGAAACCCCCTTCCATTGACTTCGCTACCATTCTAGCCAAGCATTAGCAACCACAATAAAGAGCAATATGGCTAAAGGACACCCATGTCTAACCCCACATTGTGGCTGGAAAAAATCACCTTCTGCGTACCATTGACTAGGACTGCATAGGAGGAAGTCATTACACATCTCTTCATACAATCGATCCATTCACTTGGAAAACCCCTCTAGTGAAGAGACACCCAAATGGATATTTAATCAATGCAGTCATAAGCCTTCGAAACATCCACATTCGATAAAAAATCATACATCTTCTTCCTACGCTAATCTGCAACAATCTCAGATAACATCACAACTCCATTATTATGTGACAGCCTGAGATGAATGTTGTCTATGCCACGTCAATAATAGCGTCAAGAACCTCCCATAAGCTGTTGCCATCACTTCTGCCACCTCCTGCAACCTCACGTCAATAATAGACCACACGTCCTCCACATGTCATCACACGTCCTTCTTTGGAAGAAGAATAAACAAAGGACTTATTCAACCGCTCGAAACCACCATTACTCTAATGCAACTCCTCCACCTTCCAATGTCTCCTAGCCTACCATGTCCCAGAATTCCCTAAAAAAAGATCGCGAAGCCATATGGGTTCAGAGAGCAAAGGTTGCACGCTTGACCTCCAAGAGCAAGAAATGTTATATCAATTCCTTAGACCACAAGTCATTCAAGAGTGAAACATCCCTTCCTACCCATATGACACCACTGCAAGACACAAACACTGAGCTCAAGGTAGTGAGGCCTCACTACATCACCAATAGGACAGTCACCAATGAACTTCACCCCGTCCACCTCAATCGAGTTGATTAAATTGCGTCTACGACACTCGCTAGCCACATATGGAAGAATGTTCTGTTCGCGTCTCCCTCTTTCAGCCACCTTGCCTTGAGCGTCGCTTCCATTCAATATCCCTCCTTTTGTCTTCCTCTATAAGAATTCAATTTTGCTTGTATCTCGTTGTCTTTTTGAGTTCACATCTTCATAATCAAATCATGCATTGTTATTGTTGGAGTATGTGTCACTTAAGTGGTAGATGGTTAGGGATCCATTTACCACATCCTTTGTTTAGTCCCACATCTACCAATGATGGGACTTGGAGTGTCTGTGGAGGCTATATAAGAAGTCCCAGACCTCCTGTATCAAATGAGAAAGTGCAATAGAAACATCATTCCTTTGAGGCGTTCTCTCTTGGTTTCATCCCACTCCTTAGGGAGTAGGGTTCCACATAAAAATCCGCTATTCTTCAATGTTTATTTCGATTTCTCTGATATCAGCTTCCACATTCATAGTTTCTAACATGATATCAGAGCAGGTCGTTCTTAGTTGATTTTGAAGTTTTTTCTTGAAGATTATTTTTTTCCATTGTTCAAAATCGTTCCAAGTTCGAGTTTTAGTTTTAGGGTTTTCTTGAAACCCTAATTTTCAAAAATCAAGATTCATTTGGTGATTGAAGATTGCTATTATGCAAAATTTAGTTTTTAGGGTTTTCTTGAAAAGTTCGAGATGTTTTTTATGGTTTTCTGGAACCCTAGTCTTCCAGATCAGATCTTTTCAAGCTCTGGAGATCTTCTCTTGTGCAACATGTTCAAGGGTGATGGCCCTCAACATTAACTCAAAGCCATCAGGCGATGAAGCTCCAGTAGTGGCGCTGGAAATCAATCCTCCATGCGAAATCACCTTGGTAGTTCTGCCGCACCAACAAAAAAACAAGAAAAAAACCTGAAGGCGGCGACCACCTCCAGACAGCAGGCGGCTATGGCCGCAAAGGGGACCGAATCTCAGGCCCATCTCTGAGCGATGCCCCCACTACCCCAGTTCGAAGTCATTATCATCAAGTCGACAGACCACTTGCTTATTCTAGGATATCTGGAACCTTGGTGTGAATTGAAAAATCAAAGAAGCATCTGTAGAAAAGCCTACAAAGACCTATGGGTTTTTTTCTATAAATCCTAGAGGATCGAAACAAGAAGAAGAAGAGCACAACGTGGCTCTAAAAGGCCCATTACGCCCACAGGACTCGCAAGATTGAAGCATCGGACTCGTCAATTGAAGAAGAAGCCGTCGAAGGATCCTTAGGCCCTCATCACGCCTCTGCCAACCAAGCACAGCCGTGCGCTCCTTATCGCATCTTCCAGGCGGTGACAAGCTTCAGGCGACATCCAGGCGGCGATGGCCCGAGTACATCTCCAGGCGGCGAGCCTAGCCTCCTAACGACGCCGATATTATCTCCAGGCAGAACCACCCCCGCATGGCCCCTTCGAGCGTTCCTCTCATGTGGCTCCATTGCGAGCGGCGGTGGCAAGATGGGTTCCCAGTTTGGGAACCCTAGTGGCGCATAGAGAAGAGAGGGGGTTCGATAACCCCTTTTATTTTTTGAACATTTTCTTTCTGCTGCTATTGTAAGGGCTTAAATGGGCCAAAAGGAAATTTAAAAAAAAGGAGAAGAGAGAGGCCAAAAAAAAGAAAAAAATGAATGACCTAATTAAAAAAGGAAAGAGACTACTATAAAAAAATTGGAATAGCCAGAAAAAAATGTCTTGAAAAAAAGGTTGAAAATACGGAAAAAAATTGTGTGATGGCTTATATAATTTTTTAGTTCCTCCCCATTTTTTTGTTTTCTCCCAACTTTGTCATTATCATTGTTTTCCAACCAGTATGGGAGAACGGGGAGTATTGTGTAGAGTTACATATAGATTTCAGACTATACAGAGATTTTCAGATTTCAGGCTCGACGTTCAGATTCCGAGTCTTCAGTTTGATTCACACAAGTTTGCGATCATTATTCGTGTGGTCTCCATCTTTGTTTTTTGTCTCAGAGTTTTCATGTGATCCATCGGGACTCCAGGGTTGAGATCCCATTCCTTATGCCATGTGGGCTAGGGTTTTCATGTGGTTTCATAGGGACTCCAGAGTAGAGATCCCATTCTCTGAGCCAGTATGGGAGAGACCCAGTTCTCCAACATGGAGACTTTTCAAACTCCATTCTCTGAGTCAGTATGGGAGAGACCTAGTTCTCCGACAAGGAGGTTTTTTAGACTCCATTCTCCAGCGACCGCGGACTCCGAAGGGGATGTTTGCATAGCTTTTTCAATTCGGCCCTTCAGAGATGGAGCAGTTGCCCACATGATGTGGCAGGCCGAAGTACTCTGACGGGGAGACTCATTTCAGTTTTGGTGACTCTAACAGGCGCAATATAGAGCACACCCAGTTCAACTCACACTGCAGCCCGTTTTTCCTCCTCACCTGCACAACATGAGAAGCAACGTCCTCGACAACAATCGACAGTCTGTATGTGTTGAGTGGATATTGTTCGTAGTGTCTTGTAGTGTGAGTTTGAGATTTCTTTCTGTTTGTCCAAGCTGAGCATTGGAAGGATATAGAGATTAGATGGAAGCAATACTTCCATAAGCTTTTCATTGGGGAAGGAAATAGAGAGATCACTTTGGAAAATCTAGCTAGTAGTGAAAGTTATTGAATCGTGCAAGCTACGGACGAATACAAAGGAAGGAAATAGAGGAGGTTTTGAAGATTACGAGACATGGGAAAATGATAGGACCTAATGACATTCCTGTAGATGTTTGGAGAGTTTTAGGTGAGCGTGATTTGACTTGGCTTACAAATTTACTCAATGTTATTTGACGAAGCAAGAAAATACTTGAAGACTGGAGGAGAACCATCGTGATGCGTCTTTATAAGAACAAAGGAGACATTCAAAATTACAGAGGTATGAAGCTGATAGGTCATACTATGAAAATTTGGGAACGTGTGATCGAAAGAAGGTTGAGGCAATTTTCCAAAGTAAAAGAAAACCAATTCGGATTCATGCCAGGTCACTCAACTATTGAAGCCATCCACTTGCTGAGGAGAACAATGGAGATTTACAGAGTTAAAAGGAAGAACCTCCATATGATTTTTATTGATTTAGAGAAGTCTTATGATTCTGTCCCACAGGAGATTTTGTGGAGAGTTTTGGAGAAGAGACAAGTACCTATCCTATATATTAACCTCATAAAAGATATGTATGATATGGCTTCATCTTGTGTAAGGATACAGTCTGGGAAGACTGACTACTTTGACATCAACATTGGTCTGCATCAAGGTTCAACTTTTAGTCCATTCTTTTTTACTTTGATTATGAATGAGTTGACAATTCACATTCAGGATGAGATACCGTGGTGTATGTTATTTGCTGATGATATCGTATTGATTAATGAGACTAGAGATGGAGTAAATGAGAAGCTTGAGGTCTGGAGACATGCTTTGGAGACTAAAGGATTTCATATAAGTAGGGATAAGACCGTATATATGGAGTGTACTTTTATGGAAGCAATAGTGAATGAATCAATGTTAAGATTGGTGATGATAACATTCAGAAGTGAGATTCTTTTAGATACTTGGAATCTATTTTCAACATGATGGAGAAATTGATGGAGATGTTACAAATGAAATAAATGCATGTTGGCTAAAGTGGAGAGGAGCATCTACTGTTTTCTGTGATAAGAAAATTCCTTTGAAAATCAAAGGAAAGACAAAGTAGCTGTGAGACCTGCTATGCTATATGGATTTGAATGTTGGCATGTGAACCATAGACACATGCAGAGAATGGCGGAGCAGAAATGAAAATGCTAAGGTGGATGTGTGGATACACATGTAAAGATCGGATTCGGAATGATGCCATCGGAATGAAAGTGGGTGTAGCTCTGATCGTATATAAGATGCGAGAAAATCGCTTAAGGTGATTTGACCATTTGCAAAGGAGGTCAGCTGTTGCACCGGTTATGAGATGTGAGTTTTGGAATGTTGAGCTGGCTAAAAGAGGGCGTTGAAGGCCTAAGAAGTATTGGAATGAGACTATACAAAGGGATCTTTGTTTTTTGGATTTAAGCCCGAGAATGACCCAAGATAGATCTGAATGGAGGCAAAAAATTTATTTAGCCGACCCTACTTAAAGTGGGAAAAGTCTTTGTTGTTGTTGTTGTTGTTGTCCAAGCTGAGCATTACATGCTCCGGCCTGAGGGAGAGTGTTGGAGCATTGCATTGCATGCTCCAGGATCCATTTACCACATCCAGTGTTTAGTCCCACATCTACTAGTGGTTGGACTTGGAGGGTCTGTGGAGGCTAAGAAGCCACATACCTCTTGTATTAGATGAGAAAGTGTAATAGACACATCAGCCCTTTGAGACGTTCTCTCGTGGTTTCATCTCGCTCCTCAGGGAGTAGGGTTCCACGTGAAAATTCCACTGTTCTTCAATGTTTATTTCTATTTCTATGATATTAGATTTGTCATTCGTAGTTTCTAACAATTATTTTTTTTTGACGCTCAAAAAAGGGGGAAACACTCAACGGTGTTCGCCCCAATATATTAAAGAGTAAAGAGATGAAGACTTACAATGCGGAAGAGTACAATGCGGAAGAGGAAAACAAAACAGATTGGAGGATGATATCAATAGAGATATCATCCCCGCACCCGAAAAACGCTACATGGCAGACCAATCAAGACAAAAACGAGACGCTGCGATACAAATATTTTCCTTATAGAACCTCTGCCGAGCAAATAATGTCTCGTTTCTTCCCAGCCAGATACTCCAAAGGCGCGCAATGGGAACCGGCCTGTCCACCCTCGACCGACTCCCGGCGTTAGACAAGCTCTCACAGAAAGCAGCAATACTGGATAGATTCAGCCACCCCACGTCGTCCCAAATGGCTCGCACACGGTCGCACTGTAGGAAAAGATGACCGGCGGTTTCCTCCTCCGAACCACAAAGTCCGTACAAACGCGAAACATTAGGGAACATCAAAGCACAGCGGTCACGAGTAAGAAGCCTCCCACGCCGAAGAATCCAAAGGAAAATACCCACCCGTTCCGGAAGCTTGAGACTCCAAATGAGCTTGCAGTGATTGAGCAGGGATGCATCCATCCCCGCGGCGCTGGGGAGAATAGAGAAGTATGCCTTCCGCGTATAGAAGGGCCCCTCCTTCTAGGCGAAATGATCACGGCCCCCGGAGGGCGTGGGAGCATCAGAAAGGAGAGCCATCAAGGCAGAGAAGTCGAGCAGCCGTTGTTCAGAAAGATTATCCACCAACAAAGGGCACCAGCAACCATCGGCCCAGCATGCAGCCACAGAGGCGAATTTGTCTCCCGCCAACGCATATAATCTAGGAAACAAAGTTCGGAAGACGCCTCTCCCGGACCAATCCTCCGACCAGAAGCGGAAAGAAGTCCCATCACCAAGAGAAGGCTTGAATAAAGATCGGTTTCGACCGAAAGCAGACATGACCTCGCGCCAAAAGGAGGGAGCATGCCCCTGGGCCCGCCCGCCAAAAGCGCAAGCAAAAGCACTCCCCGCCGCCTCGCGAAGGCACCGCAACAAGAAATCATCATCCCGCCCCAACAGCTTAGCCGCCCACTTGAGGAGCATAGCTTCGTGCACCACCTCCAACCGCCGAACGCCCAGGCCCCCTTCGCGCTTGGGACGCGAAACATCCTCCCAACCCACCAAATGGACCCCCCCTCTCCCATCGCCCTTCTTACCCCAAAGAAAGCCCCTCATACATTTTTCTTAGCGCACTCGAACCCCCTTCGGCAATCCGCGCACAGACAAGAAATACATTGGGATAGCAGAGATCACAGATTTAAGAAGAACCAAGCGTCCCCCCTGGAGAGAAGAGACGCGCGCCAGCCCGCCAACCGAGCCTCCACCTTCTCCACCACCCTCCGACAGTCACGCAAGCGAGCACGACCCACCGAGAGAGGCAAGCCAAGATAATCCAGCGGAAGGCCACCAAGGGAAGAGCCCAGAATAGAAGAGCACTCCTCAGCCTCCGACGGCGTCAAAGCAAACGGCAAAACCTTGGACTTGGTCCCATTGATGCGGAGCCCCGACATCTCGCAGAATAGTTTGAACGTAGTAGCCATCCCCATGGCATAAGGCCTATCCCCCTCAATAAAACATAAGGTGTCATCAGCGAATTGAAGAATAGGAATATGAAGCTCGCCCAGAGAACAACCGCGCGTAAGACCAGCACCGACCACACCATGAATCATACACGGCAACATATCGACCGCCAAAACAAAGAGTAGCGGGGCAAGGGGGCACCCCTGGCGAACCCCCCTGCGCGGCTGGACCAACCCCCCAACCGGCCGGCCGTTAATAGAGATGGAGAAAGATACCGTGGTAACACACCGGCGAACCCTGGAGATCCAAATCGGCGGAAAGCCCCGCCGCTTCAATACCGACCAAAGGAATCGCCAATCCAAAGAGTCATAAGCCTTAGCAAAGTCAATTTTCCAAAGCATCCCCTTCGTAGCATTTCTGTGCCATCCATCAATAATCGCAGAGGCCAACGCATAGCAATCAAAGATTTGCCTCCCCTGGACAAAAGCGGCCTCCAACGAACAAAAGGCATCCACGCCCCCTGCTCCAAAAGACTTCCACATAGCATCATCGACCCCTGAAAGTTTTGTTTCCTGCAGAAACGCGATGTCACATTCCCATTCGACTAACCGAGAGCCCAATGCACGGCGACGCGCAGGGTCGCTAAGTCCACGAACATTCCAGGATAGTAGTTTCATTAAACAACACAAAAAGGCCCCAAAAATCAATAACAGACCAAGCGACAATCAGTCCTGGGAATAGTGTTGACCAGTGCGACGAAGACCAGCCGCCTCCGCCTCAGCCTCGCGCATAAGCTGACTAGGGGAAGGAGATGACTCCTCGATGATTGGCTGCTGGCGACGATAGTAAACATTTCCAAAGCGGGAATGGGAGGCAATCACAGCATTCCAGGCATTCCAAGCAAGACAAGAGCGATTCGAAGAGGCCGACGTAGCGTCCGAAGAAGAGCCCAGAGATCCGCTGCCTGCCCTAGAAATCGGGTTATAAAAAGAGGCCTGGATATTATGAGGAAGAAGCATACCAACATCTTCCGAAGAGGGCTGAAGCAAAGAGGCGCCCTCCGAGGTACTCGAACCATTCGTCAGCAATAAAGGCGGAGAGATAGACGGCGCGGAGAAATAATCATCGAACGTATGCATCTGAGAAGGGGGCACCGAGGACAGCGGTTGAGGGCAGAGAATATCGGAGGACCAAAAAAGAGGCCCGGATAGAGGAATCGGGTCGGGCGCTGCCCGAGCCAGGGTCCAAAAACCATGAAGATCCGATCCGGATGGAGGAAGTGGAAACGCCACTTCAAGGCCCGAGACCGCCACGTGGTCCTGTAAACCCGACAAAGCAGATGGTTTAGCAGGAAATGAATCGCCCTCGAGAATGTCCCCTGACACGTGAGAAGGAACACCAACAGCCGCACGCGCGCTTCGAGGACCAGGCGACGTCCCCGAACAGTCGCCATGCACTTGCACCGCTTCGATAATATCCTTGCAAAATGACACGTGGCCCGGGGAATGTGAACCGGCATGATCCGCGCCGGAGGAAGAACCGCCGCCAACGGTCGGCGAAGGCGGGGCCGGACCATGCGACTCCGGGAAGAAGAATTCCAGCTTGAACGACCAGCGCCCCAAGCAAAGCTTCTCGAACAAGACCTTTCCAGCCATAGAACTGCTAAGAGTTGAAGAGCACTCTACCAGTACCCGCGTGCACGTCCAATCCGATCCGGGAGCAAGGCCGTCGTCGAGAATCGCCACCACCTGACCCCAGCCGCTGATAGCCTTAGATAAACAATGCACCGTGCGCGATAGGAATGGAACGCCGCACACATCAACGACGCACATCTCGGTACCGATGTTCGCTCCATCCGCAACACGCAAAGATCGCCACTTGACGACCGAAGCATCAGCATGAGAAAGGAGGGTCTCCCGTTGCTCCGGGGATAACCCTCGAACACAACATCGAAAATCGTCGAAAAAGAAGAAATCCCCGGAGAAGGCATCTCCCAAAAGAAGTAAAGTACCTGTGCGAATCTCCTCATGACCCACTCCCGGTCGCTGCACCACACCAACCGCCACCACACATCTGGCATCCTTCGCCTTAGCTTCGACCCTCGACGCCGCCGGCACCTGGAATGAACTCCTACCTAGCACGCCAACCTCAGGAGTAGCACAAGCCTGCAAGAGATCGCCTCTCCGCGCCGCACCAGCACCACCGCCTTTGGAGTAGCCGCGCTGCTCCTGCGCCACCACCTCGCCGCGCTGCTCAGACACCACCGCCGCCGGAAGAGCCCCCGACCCACCACCCACAGAAGAACAGCGGGGGGGGGAGGTTTGGGAGCGCTCTCCCCCAATGGGCCTCTGGAAGAGTTGCCGCCACCGCCATCGCGAAACACTTGAGAAAAGGAGCGAGAATCCAAGAGAGCAGGCGAGGCATGACCACGAGGATGCACCTCCATGTGCACGGAAAACTTCCTTTCGCGATCACCCATGTGAGCAGCCCTGCACGAAAGCATGCGATGACCTACCTTCCCGCAACGGAAGCAGCGAGGAGGAGCCCAACACGCAGAGGCGATATGACCACGACCCTCGCAGCGAAAACATCGCCTCCCGGCCTTAGAATGCGAGACCTTCATCCATGGTTGTCCCTCATCCTCAAACGCACCGCCTGCTGCGCCTTCCCCGAGAGCGATATCGTGATGGACACGACGAGTGGCAGTGTTAGTGCCACCGCGGATGTCCGGACGATGATGTACTCCCCGAACCTTCGGAACCCACTCCCGCCTACTCCGCACCCCGCTCCGCACTCCGCTCCGCATTTTCCTCCGAGGTTTCTCTGTTTCTAACAATTATTGTTGAGATATTAGTTATCTTTTATTCATTATATACATTTTCTTTTCTTTCTGTCTACATTTTGTAATTTTCCCAACATGTTTCTTTTCTATATAAGAGAACCCTAGAGCCTCATGAATAAGCAACTAATTATTTTCTCTCCTCATGCTATCAAAGCGATGGTGCTAAATCGGTGTTCTGTACCTCGTGTCCTAACCCCACCTGCCGCCCCCTCTCCTTCACCCCGCGCACCGTTAGGGTCATTTCTCATGTCGTGCGCCGCCACCCCATCTCTCTTGGAGGGCTGCACCGCCGTAACACCTCCTTCATGGCTCTGAGGTCACCACAAGTCCCTCACTAGGGCGTAGCGCCGCTGCCAAGCCCTTTCTAGGGCTTGCACGAGTTGCCAATGCAACAACCCATGCCGCCAGAGGGCCCTAGCACCACCGTCCACGCCACTCTTGGCCCCTAGCGCCTCTGCCTAGATCTGCTGGGTGCCGCCCAACATTATAATTGTCATTGATCGATCCCCTAGGGTCATTCTATTCCTCTCCGACACCGCCCAACTCTCCTGAATGGGATGATTTTGTCCGAAAAAGGCGATTTCTGACTAATAAATTACCTTTTCCGGCCCTAGCATGGATCGGGGATTGACGATGATGGTTGTATGAGTCTACATGTACAATTAGTGTCCGGAATACGATCCATGCGACCACATATATGTATACTGGTATCCTTTCAAACTACATATGTCATATGCAATCATATGCGGTTATAGCAAATATGCGGTCTAAGTAATCCACACATGCGGCCACATATTAAGTAGAGTTGGATGCAAATGGGTGTTTACAGTGAAGCACTGAACATATGGCAATATAGATCTCTACAAGGCGAGACTTGTGGCACGTGGGTTCACCCATACATATGGGGTGGATTATCAGGATACCTTCTCTCTAGTGGCTAGGCATTCTACACTGCATATTCTTCTCTCTATTGTAGTGACATGGGATTGACCCTTATATCAACTAGATGTGAAGAATGCATTTCTCTATAGTGACCTACATTAGAAGGTCTACATGCATCAGTCACCTGGGTTCGCTGATGAGGGGGAGTGTTAGAAGGTTTGCAAGCTTCACAAGGCAATCTATGACCTTAAGAAGAATCCAAGAATATGGTTCGAGAAGATCTCAGACTTGATAGAGCAAAAAATGTTTCGATTGCCGACCATTCATTGTTTGTTCAGAGGACTCAGGGAGGTATTGTTACCATACTTGTTTATGTTGATGATATCACCGTTACATGGGATGATGAGCATGTCATCCATGCTGCTAAGGATTTCCTAGGTCAGCAGTTTTTGACCAAGGACCTTGTAATCTACACTATTTCTTGGATTGGAGTTTACCAGGAACTATCAAGGTCTGGTGATGACCCAGAGGATGTATGTTACAGATCTTTTCTCTGAGACAAGCATGGCAGATTGCAGGCCTGCCACTACTTCCATGGACCCGAGCATGAAACTGTATGATGATGACACTGAGGAGGTAGACAAGAGGAGGTACACTGAGCTCGTTGGGAAGCTCCTATATGTGACCATCACCATATCAGATATATCCTTTGCAATAATCTAAGTGAGTAAGTTTATGGAGCAATCTAGATATGCACATATGAATGTAGTTCATATGATTTTGAGGTATCTGAAAGGTCTCACCTGACACTGGTCTTCTATTTAGCAGAGGTACATCCCTTGCAGTTACAGCTTGTGCAGATGCGGATTATGCAGGATGTCCCAAGGACAGGGAGTCTACCTCTAGCTTTGCAATGTTCGTAGGGAGTTCCTTGATGTCATAGAAGAGCAAGAAGCAGACAGTAGTTGCCAGATCCAGTGCATGATCAGAATACATGGCCATGGCACATGCTAGTACATAGATGATGTAGGTCAAATCTGTTCTTACTAACCTAACAATTGACATGCCTCTTCCCATGCACCTCCAATGCGACAACTAGGCTGCTCCCTTCATCACCAACAACCCAACCTTCCATGAGAGGACTAAGCATATCGAGGTAGATTGTCACTACACTAGAGACGTGATACATAAGGGCCTCATCTCTACTAATCATGTTAGCTTAGGAGATCAGACAACCGATGTACTTATCAAGGCCCTAGCCAGAGGGCCTTACCAGAGATGTTGTTCGACGCTGGGCATGATTGATATCTACGCTCCAGCTTGAGGAGGAGCGTTGAGATATTAGTTATCATTTATTACTTCTTGTATTTTCTTTCTTTGATGACCCAAGATAAATCTGAATGGAGGCAAAAAATCCATGTAGCCGACCCTACTTAAAGTGGGAAAAGGCTTTGTTGTTGTATTTTCTTTCTTTCTATCCATCTTTTGTAATTTGCCCAACTTGTTTCTCCTCTATATAAGAGAACCCCGGGCCTCATGAATAAAGAACTCATTCTTTTTTCTCCACAAGTTCCGTGTAATTGAGTAACCTTATCTTGGGTGTGGATGTATTATATCGCTGATGCTTATATATTTCAGTTACACACCCCTTATCTTAGTTAAACAAAACCCTAAATGTTAGTGTATTAGCTTAGTGAAAGAATGCGCTACAAGTTAATTGAAACTAAGCTATCACACTCCCTTGGATTTCGTCTCCCATAGGAGAGTTTTTCTACGGAAATGTCGTGTGACTCGTGTCTTTTTGCGACTTCTTATGTGCACTTTTGGTAAGCTCACCAGACGAGTGGAAAAAATAAGTTCAACAGTATAAAATTGGTGATTTCGACGCATGCAATATCTCAATTTTGATAGCTTTATTAGGTCATGGTGAATGGCCTTGTTATAGATAGAATTTACACCTATAGCTAAAGGAAGTTCATAACCCTGACTGCAATTATATTTCGGTCTACCAACTGCTAGACTTGATTTGTTTTATATTGGAAGAAAATATTTACATAAACTTACAATTATATTCCTATTCAATTTAGCATTCCAGCAAGAAAATTCTTTAAGGATGTCAAACTAGTTAACTTGTGGCTTACATGCTGATCAAATTCTGTGATGATTTAATTAGTTAGGTCGAAACTTTGTAGAGCATTCACCTTCAGTTCGCTCTACATCTGCTGGAAGGCCGTCGTCAGTGTCTGTTCGTCAACCTGCATTGGTGCCACCAAGCAGACCATCACTGATGACTCCATCTCCTATCCCTCCAATAGACCCTGCCAACAAGAACAGAGAAAAGAGGTACGCTGGCTTAGCTCTTGTATCATTGAAGTTTAATATTGATCCAATACTTCTTGATATTGCGGGAAGTTTATGTCTGGTAGGATTGGATGCCAATATAAAGCCTTTCAGTTAGAAATTGCAAATTGTATACTTTCGACCAAAGATGATAATTGCCTTATATCTTTGATATTTATATTAATTTGTATTTATCGTGGTTTGCACATTCATAATCATGATTCATGAATAGAAACATTGTTGTAAGGGTTGCCTGGTGCATTACCTTCCACTATGCAGGTTCGAGGAAAGGTCTGTGATATTTGATTTACTTACACAGCCTTATCTTGCATTTTCTTTTACAAGAGGAACACAATCATTTTTTGAGGAAAAAGACGATGCAACGTTGAGAAAATGCCCTCCCGTAAACTTCTATATATTCACGTTATCCAAAAATTAATTACAAGGATCAAAAGGTCTTTAGGCTTTTTGCATGCTCTATAACTTTCTCCATAACATTTTTTTTCCAGGAATATAGACCCCTTCCACGTAAGCAAGATATACGATAAAATAACTGCCACCCAATCTTGGTCGGGCTGCTTGACATGATAGCCACACAAACTTCCATATCCTCCCCGTCCATCACACAAGGGACAAAAGCAGATTTGACATGATTAATCTTTAGGTTAGAGATTAACACAAACAGTTCTTGAACTATGGCCAATCCATCCCTTCCGCAGAAGCAGCTGCTCCCTCCACAAAAAAGATATTACCATTAGCATACCGTAGAACAAGTGCATAAATCTCTTTATGAAAACCTACCAGAAAGGCTCCCTCCCTTGACTTTATCACCATTCTAGCCAAAGCATTTGCATCCACAAGAAAGAGCAATGATGCCAAAGGGCAACCCTTCCTAACTTTGCGATGCGGTTGAAAGAAACATTCCTCCTACCTACCATGCAACACAACTACGTATGAAGATATCACACGTTTCTTCATCCAGTCTACCCATGTACTTGGGAAGCCTATATGGCATTAAATGAATCTACAGTCAATGCAGTCATAAGCCTTTGAGAAATCCACATTCCATAAGAGCCTCTTCATGTTCTTTCTTCGCCGCTCTACAACTATCTCAGATGTCAAAACAACCCCATCCATCATGTATCGGCTTGGGATGAAATTCGTCTGGACCAGATCAATAATAGAGCCAAATATCTCTCTTGACCTGTTGGCCAACACCTTTACCACAACGAGATAAATAACATTAGATAAAGCAATAGGACGTAACTCTTCCTCACATCACACCTTATCCTTCTTGGGTAAAAGGAACAAAATGGACATGTTTAATCGCTCGAACCCATCATTTGTGTGACATAACTCCACCACATCCAAATGATCCAATGTCTTGTTGTGACCCTCCGAGTCCCAAAACTCTATGAAAAACAAGATCAGAAAACCATCCAGACCCGGAGAACCATCCCCATTCAAGTCAAAAGTTGCTCGTTTGACTTCCGAAAGCAAGAAAGGTCTCATCAACTCTTCAGATTGCAACTCATTCAAATGTGAGACGTCTCTTCTATCCATCTAGCACTGCTACTAGGCACATGCCTACTTAGTTCAAGGTAATGATGCCTCAACGCGTCACCCATGGCACAATTACCCACAACTTCCTCCCCATCCACTTCAATAAAGTGAGTCAGATTGCGCCTTCTACGCTCGTTGGCCACTGCACGGAAAAACTTTGTGCTCACGTCTCCCTTTTCAGCAACTTTTGTCTCGGTTCGATCTTCCTCTTCTTATCCTCCAGAAGTATACGGTTCTGCTCGTGTCACGCTACCTTGTCTTGCTCCTGCAAGTCCCTAGAATCCTCTAGGCGATCAAGACGTACAACCTCTGCCTACGTTAAATCGCTCTGATGGATTTTAAGCTCACACGATTATTTCTTAAACTGAATAAGCATGATATGCATGGCCCTAAGTTTCTCTGCCATTTTCCTTGACGTCGACCCCATCACCTCCTGCTTCCGCCATCACCTCATGGACTTCTCTCGAAAACCCTCCTTCTGCTGCAGCTAGGAGCGCTTGAAATGGAAAATATGGCTTTAGTACTGACCATCACTCGAGTCCTAGCAAATCAACTTATGATCTGAATGTAATCTCGGTAGGTCCATCACATATCCCAAATGGAAACTCTCTAGAAGGTCAATCAGACCAATAAAGCGGTCCAATCAGGACTTAGTTGAGTTATTTGCTATATCTTAAGTTTGTGGCATCCGACACTTCTATCACCATAGCTCCTATAAAAGAGGCAAAAAAAGGAGAGTTTGGGTCTATTACACCCCTATCACGGGAAGGGATGCCGCTAGCAGAATGACATTGAAGTAACTGCCAACAACTCAAGTCGGATCTTGAAAAAGGGTGTGCACCAGTCTAAGCTTGTCCCATATATTAGTAGACATATAAGACTCCGTAGGACCATAAATCGTAGAGACAGATAGGTCTGTAGTATCACATACATTATCCACTGGCTTCATCATATCACAGTTCCAGCCAACAAACATGCCACTTGAAGCACATACTGATGGCATCGCTCTATACTTCGAGAAACATGATCCATCCTGTAAATATATATTTCCCACTTATGTATCTTTTTATTATTTTCCTTTCCCGTTGGACTCTTTATGTAATTTACCCATAGGCTACTCTCCTATATAAGAGAGCTTAGGGTTTATGGAATAAACAAGTTCTCTTATTTTCCCAACATGGTATCAGAGCGACAGTCCTAGACCGGAGTTCGTGAGCCAAACCCTAACCCTAGCCCTACCCTCAAGCCTCCGCGCCGCCATGCACGCCGCGCGCCTCCGCGCATCCACCTGCCCATCACAGCGCCTCCGCGCACCCGCAGCGGCAGCGCCGTGCGCCTCCGTGCACGACTGCGCAGCGCCATCGTGCTTCAACGCACGGTCTTCGTGTGCATCAGCACGCCTCCGTGTGCGCCTGTGAGCGCCTGAGCGCCTGTGAGCGCCTGTGCGCTGGTCCTCTGCGTGCGCATCTTTGCGTGCAGACATCAGCGTGCGATCGCGTGCTCCTGAGCGCCACCGCACACGCGTGATCTGCGTGGGTCTCTCGCGTGTTTGATCATCCAAAGTCAAGCGCGCACGCCTCCAAAGTAATGGGTTTGGTTGCTTGAAGTCTACACATGCAACTAAACCCGTTTATGTCCGTGTAGACGATCATATCTTCAATCTACTACTCCAGTCTTCTGTTATCAGTATGCCAGAAAGCAAGGCAGATATTCCATCTATAGGCGCCTTCCGAGGTCCAGCGCCGATTGTGAAGATGGATGGTTCGAACTATGAACTGTGGGCTATGCAGTTCATGAGCATGATGAAGTCAACCGGTAAGAAACACATTCTTACTGAAGAAGAGCCTGCTGAGAAGACTGGAGTTAATGCCTCGTGGGAGGCAGATGATGCATATGCCAAAGTATGGCTATCTGGAACTCTGGCAATCGAGATTGCCAATGATATTCTTCATCAGCCTACAGCGAAAGCAATGTAGGATATTCTGGCTGCCACATATTCTATTAAGCGAAGAATGAGACAAAGATTCTGCAACTCCAGCATGACACATTCACTATCAAGCAGAATGAACGTCCTCTACATTCACTGTACACATCTCTACGAGGAATGTTCGAGAAGCTTTATAGCTTCATGCCCCTGACAACCACACTAGAGTAACAGAAGACCTACCGGAATGCTACTATGGTAGGAGTTTTCCTCGCTGCCCTTGATCCTGAGTATGAGGCAGCACGGTCCCAGATCTTGGCGGATTTTACTATTCCTCCTATGGAGGAAGCTTTTCACAGACTGAGCTGCATCACTGTTCCTTCTATGACTACGAATCAGACTACTTCAGCATGGCTGCCAACCGAGGTCGTGGAGGTCACCATCATCGGGCCCGTGGCCGTGGCCCTCGTGGCAGAGGAGACCGTGTTCGGCGAACGTGTACCTACTGCCATCGCACTGGACATACCGAAGACACATGCTACTCTAAGCATGGATTTCCTGCATCTGCACGAGTCGCTGAGCAGATAGAGCCTCCATCTGCTGCTTATTTGGATCAGCGCTTTGATGATCTTGTTGCCCGTCTAAGGGGCATTATTCCTCCATCTGGCCCAGCTCCCACTACTGAGAGCCAGTCTGATGTTGCCACATCCGCGTCTGCATCTACCGGTACATCAGGTAGCACATATGCATTTACTAGTAATGGATCAGATACTTTAGCATGGATTATGGACTCTGACGCCACACATCATCTATGTGGCGATCAAAGTCTACTTACAGGGTGTAAAGACAGATCCCTCCAGGTCGAACAGTGGTCATTTTTTTTTTTTGACAGCAAGGCACTTCGGGGGAAGCACCACCAGGTGTTCGCCCCAAATTTTTATTAATCAAAAGCAACGAAGAGGGAGAGGAAGAGAGGAAATACAACTAGCAAGGATCGAGAGGATCCCAACCCCAAAACACCAAAAACACGCAACACACGTCCACAGCACTACAGCAGGAGCCAGTCACTCAAAAGCATGTCCACATGAACTAAGACATTTTCCTTGTAGAATCTTTGACCCTTGAAAATCTTCGCGTTCCTGGCAATCCAAAGCGCCCAAATGAAAGCGAAAGGGCGAAGAAGCTCCCTCCTTGGATGATCAGCATTTGAGCGCAAGGAATCCCAAAACGAGTCCGCCGAGGAAACGTTAACCCAAGCGACGTCGAGGTCCTCCCAGACGGAGGCAGAAGTCGCACAATCGAAGAAGAGGTGCTGTAAAGTCTCCCTAGCGCCAGCGCATAAAACACAGTCCACGGAGTCAACACGTGAGAGCAATTTGTCACACCTGTCCCGTGTGAGAATCCTCCCACGCCGCAGAAGCCAAAAGAAGAAGACCACCTTCTCCGGAAGCTTAATGCGCCACAGCCAACCAAGATCAGAGTAAAGGGGATCCCTGCCAGGGCTGGATTGAAGCGAGAGCATCTTGAAAGCCCGTCTCGAGGAGAAGGCGCCATCGCGCCACAGCCAGTGGTCCCTACCCGAGGAGGGTCTCGGCGCCTCCCGCAGCCGCCGCAGAAGGTTGAGTAGATCTTCGAAGCGTTCATCGGAGAGAAATCCCGCAAAGGAAGGGAACCAGTCGTCCCCGCCCCAAACCGAGGCCACCGACGCATCAGAATTTAAAGCAAGAGCATAAAGCCGAGGAAAAGAGCTCGCGAGAGAGGCATCTCCCGCCCAAGGGTCGCTCCAAAACAAGAGGGAGGTGCCATCCCCCAAAGCCGGCTGGAACAAATGAGAGAAACGTCTAGACGCCGAAGCAATCCCCTTCCAAAAAGGGGTTCCATAACGCATAGAGATAGCCACCTGCCTCATGTCCACCCCCACCGAAAGAATATTCCGCAGCATGGAGGAAAAGAAGCCACCATCGTTACCCCAAAGCTTGTTGACCCATTTCAGTATTAGTGCGTCGTTGACAAGATCCAGTCTACGTATGCCGAGCCCCCCCTCGCATTTCCTTTTCGCCACCTCCTCCCAAGCCACAAGATGCAGGCCCTGCGACCGCTGGCCCCTCTTCCCCCAGAGAAATCTCCGCATAAGGCCTTCCAACCGCCTTCTAATCCCCACCGGTAAAGCCCAATTGGAGAGAAAGTAAATGGGAATAGAAGCAAGAACCGACCTAATAAGTACAAGACGGCCCCCACGGGACAACATAGCCGCGCTCCAGCCAGCGAGCCTTCGTTCCGCTTTGTCCAACACCCCTTTCCAATGTATCAATTTTGATCTGGTCACACCCAGCGGCATACCCAAATAGTCGATAGGGAGAGAAGCTGGGGGGCACCCCAGAAGCACGCTGCATTCCGCCGCAGACCGATCATCCCATCCGAGAGGGACCATCTTTGATTTTGATTGATTAATCCGGAGCCCCGAGAGTTCAGAGAAGATGGACATAGTCACTGCCATCCCTCTGATCTCGTCCAGACCCCCCTCGATGAAAGCTAAGGTGTCATCCGCAAATTGGAGCGTTGGGATATTGTGGACGCCGCATTGGAATCCCGATGAAAGGCCACGCGAAATGACCCTATCTGCCATCCTTGGAAGCACATCAGCAGCTAAAACAAAGAGCATGGGAGCCAAAGGGCACCCCTGCCTAACACCCCTCCTAGGCTGAAAGCGGCTCCCAACAAGGCGACCATTAAGTAACAGTGAGAAGGAAGCCGTAGTGACACACCGGCGCATCCAAGAGATCCATACATTTGGGAAGCCCCGCGCCCGCAACACAGACCAGAGGAACCTCCAGTCCAGAGAATCGTAAGCCTTTGCGAAGTCCACCTTCCAAAGAACTCCCCGCTTCCCATGCCTCATCCAGCTGGCAACCATCTCGGACGCAAGCGCCGTGACATCAGCGATCTGGCGGCCACGAATGAACGCCACCTGCGTAGGATGAATGAGTTCATCCAGCACCGTTGCAAGCCTTCGCGCCAGCACCTTCGCAACAATCAGATACAAGGCATTTGAAATAGCAATCGGACGAAATTGATCAATGGAATGGGGCGAAGGCGATTTAGGGATAAGAACAATAAGAGCCCTATTGATCCCATCGAAGCCCGCGTTCCCATCGCAGAATTCCGCCACCACTTCACATACATCAGCCCCCACCACCTCCCAGAAGTCTTTGTAAAAAGCGATCGGGAAGCCGTCGGGACCGGGTGAAGCGTCCGCATTAAGGTCCCAGACAGCCCCCTTTACCTCGGCAAAGGAAAACGACTTGGTCAGCTCCTCAGAGCGCGCAGACGAGAGCCTCGGGACATCCTCCCCCAACCAGCACCAACGCCGAGGCGAAATACCCGAAGAGAAATCCCTGAAGTAGTCGGTCACCGCCTTCCCAATCGCCTCTTCTCCCACCACCTCGCGACCCCCGATCGACATTGAAAGAATGAGGCCTGATCTTCTCCTGTTGGAAGCAACCCTGTGGAAAAAGGCAGAGGTTACACGCACCTATGGTACACATTCCCCGATTACTGATCAAGGGGAGATTAGACCGACGTCATCTATGCAACGCAAGAATGTGTTACACGCACCTGATTTTTCAATGAATATGTTGTCTATCAGTCAAATTACAAAGGATTTACAGTGTCGGGCGATTTTTGATCCATCTTCTCTTGTTTTTCAGGACATCCTTACGGGCAACGTGATTGGGCGTGGCTATGAGCAAGGAGGCCTCTATCGCCTCAGTCAGACTTCTTTTGCTGGAACCTCATCTCTACCTGCTGGATCCGTCTCTCCTCCGCTATGGCACCTGCGCTTTGGACATCTACCGCTTCAGAAACTGCGTCGTGTGTTACCCCAGGTTTCACCTCACACGTCTATTCAATGTGAGGCTTGTCAGTTGGGAAAGCATCATCGGTCTGCCTTTCCCAGTCGTCAGTGTCGGAGTTGTACCTCCAAGTTTGAGTTGTTTCACGTCGATATCTGGGGTCCGAGTCGTGTTCCTGATCATCAGGGACACAGGTTTTATGTAGTCATTGTGGACGATTTCTCTCGTGTATCATGGGTATTTTTGTTAAAAAATAAATCTGAAGCAGGGAATATTATCATCAATTTTCTTAATGAGATTCGTAATGTTTTTTCTTTGCTTCTGTTAAAATTGTGAGAAGTGATAATGCCCTGGAATTGTGTACTCATGTCCTATCAAGTTATTTCTCATCCCAATGGATCATCCACCAGACATCCTGTGCCTATACCTCCCAACAGATTGGGGTCACTGAAAGGAAACATCGCCATTTACCGGATGTAATCAGGTCGCTTCTTTTACAGAGTCATGCTCCTCATTCTTTCTGGGGTGACGCTGTTCTTACAGCATGTTACCTAATCAATCGTATGCCGTCATCTGTTCTAGGTGAGAAGATTCCTTTCTCCCTTATCTTCCCTGGAAAAGAATTATTCTCTCTTACTCCTCGTGTGATCGGTTCGGTTACGTTTGTCCACCAGTTGTCTCCCGGGACTGACAAGCTCTCTCCTAGGGCTGTCAAGTGTCTTCGTTAGGTACTCCAGAACTCAGAAAGGGTACAAGTGTTATGATCCATTGCGCAGGCGGTACCTTGTCAGTGCAGATGTTACATTTTTTGAATCTGTTATGTATTTCTCAGTCTCAGGTGATCAGTTGATACCCCCAGCTAATACTGATGCCATTTACATGTCACCACCACCATCACCACCACCACTATCACCAATACCACCACCAAAACCGTTACCATCTTCTACACCTCCTGTCACTATACTTGTTTCACCATTACCATTTCATTATACCCGCAGGCCTACTTCAGCTCATGGTTATTGCTCATCACCTAGCTTGCCTAAGGTATGTTCTGAAGATATTACTATTGATAGATCTGATGATTTTTCTGAGCAGGATGTGTTACAGAGGCCATACGAGGACACAGACGATTTAGATGTTCCTATTGCTATACGAAAGTCGAAGCAGAGCTGCGCATCATATCCTTTAGCAGCTTCTGTGTCATTTGATCGACTAACTGGAGATTTCAGGAATTTTGTTGTCGCATTGTCAGCAGTAGCTATTCCACGGAATTACCAAGATGCACTGAAGGACAGTAGATGGCGTCTAGCCATGGAGGAAGAAATGGCAGCTCTTCAGTCTAGAGGAACTTGGAGTCTGGTTCCTGTACCTGCTGATGTGTCACCAGTGAGCTGTAAGTGGGTATTTACAGTCAAGCAGAATGCAGATGGCAGTATTGACAAATACAAGGCTCGTCTTGTTGCTCGTGGCTTTACACAGACATATGGGGTGGATTATCTTGATAAATTCTCGCCAGTGGCCCGCCATTCCACTATACGGATCTTGCTGTCTGTTGCGGTCACTCGTGAGTGGCCGCTATACCAGTTGGATGTGAAGAATGCGTTCTTATATGGTGACTTACAGGAGGCAGTCTACATGCAACAACCGCCTGGTTTTGCTATTGAGGGGGAGTATCCTAAGGTGTGCAGTCTTCATAAGGCTATCTATGGCCTTAAGCAGAGCCCCAGAGCGTGGTTCCAGAAGCTCTCAGATCTCTTTGAGAAACATGGATACAAACATTCTAATGCTGATCATTCCTTATTTGTACAAAAGACTTCCAGAGGTATTATTGTAATCATGGTCTATGTAGACGACATTCTGATTACATGTGATGATGAACAGGGAATAAATGAGGCGAAAGAAATGCTGGGTCGTGAATTTATTACCAAGGACCTTGGAGTTCTTAGATATTTTCTGGGACCGGAGTTTGCTAGAAATCCTTATGGGTTTTTTTAGAAGTCTAACGATTGGGCATGGTGCTCGCCCCAACAACTTTATTAAGAAAAGAAGAGAGAGCAAAATATAATTACAAGTGGAGAAACAGAAGGAAAAGAGACTGGATCCAAAAGATCCCACCCAGATAATCAAAGCGCGGATTACAACACCGACCAGTCGCACAATAGACGGGCCGCGTGAGCCAACACGTTTTCTTTGTAAAATCTCTGGCCCCTAAAAATTGTTGCGTTACGCCCCAGCCAAATCGCCCACATGCAAGCAAAAAGGCCCAAGAAATCCCTACGCTCCCTGTCCTTGTTCGACTGAATAGACTCCCAGAAATCGACCAAGTCAGAAGTATTGAACCAAGATATCCTCGCCTCCTCCCAAACGCCTGCAGTGATAGGGCAAGCGAAGAAGAGGTGATTTAAGGATTCCATGTCATTGCCACAGAGAGCACAATCCACCGAAGCCAAGCCACCATATAGTCTAGCGCACCGATCCCGCGTTAAAATCCTCCTCCTGCGAAAGAGAAGCATCGGAAACCAACCATCCCCCGACCAACAAGAAGCCACAGAAGCGTGCCCATCAGTCACCAAGGCAAATAAACGCAGGAAAGAATCCCTTAAAGGGGGTCCACCAGCCCACCTGTCCGTCCCGAACTTGAAAGATCTGCCATCCCCGAGAACATGAACAAAGAGATGTGAGTAGCGTTGGCCCGTCGACATCACCCCGCGCCAGAAGGGGGTACGAGAGCGGAGACCACCAATCTCCCCCAGCAACACCCCATTTAAACCAAGATTCTCGCGCAATAGGGAAGAACAGAAATTATCTAAAACACCCCATAACCTGTTCACCCACTTTAAAAGTAGAGTGTCATTAACCCTGTCGAGACGACGGATGCCAAGACCCCCATCACACTTCCTCTTCGTCACCTCCTCCCACTCCACGAGATGTGGACCACGAGAAGAAGGCCCCCTCCTCCCCCAAAGAAAATTCCGCATCAACTTCTCAATACGTCTCCGCACCCCCACCGGCAGCTGCCAATTGGAGAGATAGTAGACGGGGATAGACGCAAGAACAGATTTGATGAGCACAAGACGGCCACCCCTCGAGAGCAGGGCCGAACTCCAACCGGAGAGCCGCCTCTCCACCTTCTCAACAACCTTGAACCAGTCGCGATGTCTAGCCCTCCCCGCCCCCAGGGGCATGCCCAAGTAGTCAATCGGAAGAGAAGTAGGGGGGGAGCCCAGGGCCAACCCACAATCAGAGGCCGTCTCCGAATCCAAATCAAAGGGGATCACCTTGGACTTGTTTTGATTGGTGAGCAATCCCGATAATTCGCTGAAAATTTCCAAAGTCGCTACCATGCCCCTGACCTCCTCACGATCCCCCTCAATGAACACGATCGTATCGTCAGCGTATTGGAGGGTCGGGATCACCCAGTCACCGCAGGAGAAGCCCATGGAAAGACCACAATCAACCACACGAGCCGCCATCCGAGGAAGCACATCAACCGCAAGAACAAACAGAAGAGGGGCCAGGGGGCAGCCTTGCCGAACCCCTCTTCTAGGTTGGAAGCGATCACCCACGATGCGCCCATTAATCATTATGGAGAATGAAACCGTGGAGACGCATCGACGCATCCAAGAGATCCAGATCTTAGGGAAACCACGAGCTCTCAGGACCGACCACAAGAAAGTCCAGTCAAGCGAGTCGTAAGCCTTAGCAAAATCAACTTTCCATAGCACCCCATGGGTCCCTTTCCTAATCCAACTCTCCACCATCTCTGATGCCAGAGCCGTAACATCGGCAATTTGCCGACCGCGGATGAAAGCCGCCTGCCCTGGAGAAATTAGGTCATCAAGCACCGGGGCGAGTCTACGAGCGAACACCTTCGCCACAATCAAATAAAGACCATTCGAAATAGCAATAGGACGGAAGTCCTCAATACGCTGGGCGGAGGAAAGCTTCGGCAGCAGGACGATGATAGCCCTATTGATTTTATCAAATCCTTGCATTACATCTGCAAAATTCGATAATAACTTCCCATACCTCCACCCCACCAGCTCCCAAAAGTCCTTGTAGAAAGCAATTGGGAACCCATCCAGCCCCGGCGAAGCATTGTCGTTGAGATCCCAAACCGCCTTTCTTGACCTCCTCCAAAGTCACCTCCTTTGTCAACTCATCACGAAGCATGGGCGAGAGAGACTGAGTCCCCTCCCCCGACCAAACCCAACGCCTAGGAGCGCGCGAAGAGGAGAAATCTTTAAAGTATGTCGCCACCTCCCTCCCCAGGGCAACCTCCCCCATCACCACCCTGCCATCAAAGGAGATGGATCGAATGTAGTTCGAGCGCCTCCTGTTACTGGCAACCCTATGGAAATAAGAGGAGTTAGCGTCTCCTCCTCTTAGCCATGAGACTTTCGCCCTCTGACGCCATTCCGCCACCCGCTTCCGGTCCTCAACCTCCACACAGAAATCCTTATGGGTTGGTAATGTCTCAGAGGAAATATGTCACTGACCTGTTGAGTGAAACAGGAATGCTTGGCTGCCGACCTGCCACCACACCTATGGACCCTAGTATGAAGCTATATGATGGTGATACAAAGGAGGTGTATAGGAGAAGATACATAGAACTGGTGGGCAAACTCCTTTATGTACTATTACTAGGCCCGATATATCCTTTGCTGTTAGTCGAGTGAGCCAGTTCATGGAGCAACCACGTCAGGTACACATGGATGCCATACATATGATACTCAGGTACCTCAAGTCATCTCCAGGTGCAGGTTTGTTGTTCAAGAAAGGCAAAGTGATTACTATCTCAGCCTGTGCAGATGCAGATTACGCAGGGTGTCCCAAGGACAGGAAGTCCACCTCTGGGTTTGTTGTATATGTTGGAGATTCTCTAGTCTCATGGAGGAGCAAGAAACAAACTGTGGTGGCAAGGTCTAGTGCTGAATCTGAATATAGGGCTATGGCCCAGGTTAGCACAGAAATGATGTGGGTAAAGGCTGTGCTTACATATTTACATATAGAAGTCCCACTTCCTATGGCTTTGGAATGTGACAATCAGGCGGCCTTGTTCATTGCAAATAATCCAGCATTTTATGAACGAACCAAGCACATTGAAGTTGACTGTCACTTTATACGTGACATGATTCAGAAGGGATTCATTGCTACATCCCATGTCAGTTCGGAGAATCAAACGACATATATTTTTACCCTGGCATTACTGCGAGGCCCGTTTCAGAAGTGTGCGTCCAAGCTGAGCATGATTGATATCTATGCTCCATCTTGAGGGGGAGTGTAAATATATATTTCCCACTTATGTATCTTTTTGTTATTTTCCTTTCCCGTTGGACTCTTTATGTAATTTACCCATAGGCTATTCTCCTATATAAGAGAGCGTAGGGCTTATGGAATAAACAAGTGCTCTTATTTTCCCAACACATCCAACTCAAACCAAAGGAAGTTATCCCACTCTTTGAGCTTCGTCTCCTGCAAGCACATAAATAATATCTACCTTCCAGGCTTCTAGCAATAGCCCCATATCGAGGCCCCATATATTCTAGGAAATAACCTTCATCTAGCAATAGTGGGGGAAGCAACTGCCAACACTAGCCCCACACAAGTTGCAACCACATCTCGCTTCTCCATAGCTCTCTCATAGCTCGCAGACTCCTCAGGGTCCTTGCTCACTCTGTTGTCCTCTACTAGCCGTGCCACTACATGCTCATCATCAACAACTGACTCCACTATGGAGAGAAAAGAATGAGTTCTTTATTCATAAGGCCATAGGGTTCTCTTATATATATGAAAAACCTATTGGGTAAATTACATAAGATGGATAGAAAGAAAAGAAAATACAAGGAATCATTAACTAGTATCTCAACACTCCTTAAGCTAGAGTGTAGATATCAATCGTGCTCAACTTGGAACATCATATCTGGTAAGGCCCTCTGGCCAGGGCCTTGGTAAGTACATCTGCTATAAGATCTCTCGACCTAACATGAGTAGTGGAGATGAGGCCCTTCTGTACCATGTCTCGAGTGTAGTGACAATCTATCTCGATATGCATGGACCTCTCATGGGAGGCTGGGTTATTGGCGATGAAGAGAGCAACTGGGTTGTCACAATGGAGGTGCATGGGAAGGGCACTGATCGGATGCTAAATACGATGTATAATTTTTGTTCGTTGTAGTACGTGTACTTAGCGAATCAATCAGAACCGAGAGAAGAATCTCCGTGAAGAGTGTCTCGGCTTTAATTTATATCCCGGGCAAATCCGGTGTCGAACACAGAGAGGCAAAGGAAGAACGTCGAGTTCATTCAAAAACTTAGGTCTAGATTTCCCAAATGGTATTTTTTTAAAATTTATTTTAATGCAAAAACAAATGAAAATGCAAATGTGGATGAACTAAGACAATAAGAAACACACTACTAGGACAAATTAATTTTAATATGGAATTAATCAGATTTAGCCTAATTGTATTTTTCCTACAATCCTAATCCAGAGATGAGTACAAAACACATTTTTTTGGAATTTTAGGAATTAAAATGCAATAATTAAAAATGCACACTTTTTATGGTTTTTAGTAATTTTTCATACAAACAGAATGCAAAAATTATGAAAATTTTACTGGAATTAAAATATGATGAAAGGATGCTACAGTAATTTTTTTTCGATTTTTCTGACAAAATATGTTTTTTATGGATTTTTTCGTGAAAACAGAGTGACTGCAAGTAATTAATTTCTAATAAATCCACATTATTGAATTAACCAGAATGTGAATTATCTCAAAATGATATTTATATAAGGAATACAGGAGATTTGGAATTTTGCAAAAAAGATGTATGTAGATTTAATTAAAAATTGGTTACTAAAATCACTCAACAATTTATTTAAGGCACATGATAACTTCAATGGAGGTGCAATTTGGACAATAATTCAATCACAATTTAAGGCATTATTTGTAATTTTTGTGAAATTTTTCGAGCAACTATGAGTGAGATATGAATTTAATTCCTCAGAATGGGTAAAATATGCAAAATTTTAGTTAAATATTTTTAATTAATTACCCACTGCACACAAAAATCAAAATAAATAGTCAAGTGGTAGAAAATTAGTTGCTCAACATAATGCTATTTTTCATTAAACAAAACGATGCACAACAGCTGTCCAAATTAATGCATAAATAGAGGGTTATCAATGCAAATAGAATTAAAACTAACAAAAGAAAACATGCACATGGACTAAATTGTAATTACAAAAACGTAACGGAAAACATATGCAATTTTTACATAAAATAATAAAAATGAAAAGACCTTCTTCTTCACGATGCAGGAGGGCTCGATGCTGGTGAAGGGGTCGGCGGGCGGTCGGCGCGCGCATAGGAAGGCGGGGGAGGGGTGCCGCGCATAGGTAGGCGGGGGAGGGGCGCGCGACCGGCGGTGAGAGCTGAGGAGGACGGCGAGGGCTGGCGGTGGTTGCGCCTCCACGACGGGTTGTGGAGGCCGCGGGGAGGAGCTGGCGGCTGGAGGGCGTGGGGGCGGGGAAGACCGCGAGGACTGCGCGTAGCAGAGGGAGGGGCGGCGCCGCGGACCTGCGCGGAGGGGCTGCTGCGGCGGTGAAGCGCAGGCGGCCGAGAGGGCGGGGCGGCGCCGCCTGGTGGGCGGAGGTGGCTGCAGGGGGGGTGGCAGCAGCGCTGCTGCTGCTTCCCCTAGCCGTTTTTTTTTGATTTTATTATTTTTTATTTTTTTTAAACTGGAAACAAATATATAAAAAATGGTAAAAGAGAATGGTGAAGAGGATGATGGAGGTGGATGATGGTGATGATGAATGGTGGGGAAGATGATGAAAATGATATGGTTATGAGAAAACAAGGAAATGAAATATTAGATAAAATAAAACAACAAGAGAAATGAGGAGAAATACTTACTTGAATCTTCGCCGGATTTGCGGAGCAGCTACGCTGAACTCCTGTCGTCGCGTTGATCCGATTGGCGAAATAAAAATCGGAGATGCTATGCGAGCTCGATGAGAAACTCGTGACGCGGAGCGGAGCTCCGTGGATCTCGCCTGAAGGAGGTCGTCGCTTGAGGAAGATGCTTAGCCGCTGTCACCAACAAAACACTCCAAGCTCTCTCCTTTTTCTATTAGAATGGTGGATGGGGAAAAATGAGGATGAATAGAAGAATAAAAAGAGAAGAAGAATGTGAGTTAGAGAGATGTTGGAAAGGTGGAGTTTGAATAGGAGGTTAAAAGAATGGTGGAGTGGAATGGAGGTTGAAAGAAGACTTGGTGGTTAATGTAAGAAAAGGGAAGTTATTGTAGAGTATGTGAATTAAATAAAATACAATAAAAGTCGGCTACTAAAAAGGGAGAATAAAATAAAGAGAAAAAAGTGGAGAATTTACAAAAGAGGACAAACATGTACATGTTTTTTTACTTTTCTAATTTTAATTTTTTTGTATTTTTAATAAGAGATTTTTACACCCATAACCCTGAGTAATTTCGCAATAACATTCATAACCCTGCATAATCGTGAATTACACTTAAAACCTTGAATAAATGCTCCGTTTTACACCCATAACCTTCCGTTAGTTGAGTTCGTTAACTCAACCAGATGATTGAGTTAATCTAACCCGCCGACATCTAACGGTTGGGATTAATCAAAAAGGGAAAAATGTGTGGGGCAAGGGCGAAGGTTTGCGGGGGCGGTGGACAGCAGGGAGCGGAGGCATGCAGGGCAGCATGGGCGGAGGCCTGCAAGGGGCGGTGGGGCACGGAGTCCTGCAGGGCAGCGGGGAACCACCGGGGGGGGCGGGGGTGCTTCGAGCATGCTGGGCGTGGGGTTCCTCGGCAGCGGGGGATGAGGAGCTGGGCATCAAGGGAGGAGGAGGTTGGGCGCAGGGCTTCGAGCAAGAAAAGAGGGCGTGGGGCTCCTCTTCGAGCTTCGTCACACGGGGCGGGAGCTTTGCCAGTGCGCGGGGGCGGGACGATGGGGAGGGGGGCAAGGGTCATCGACGCTGCGTGGGTAGGGCAGAAGCGGGGGGGGGGGGGGGTAGTGGTTTCATGCAGGGGAGAAGCAGTTCGGAGGGGGTGCAGGGTGCGGGCGGGGTCTTCGAGCTTCGCGCGCGGGGCGGGAGCTTTGGCGGTGCGCAGGGCAGGTGCGGGACGGGGGGCGGGAAGTGTCGGCGGCGCTGCGGGGGGAGGCTGGGCGCAGGGCTCCTTGTGCGGCGTGAGGGGGTAGTGGGTTCAAGCAGGGAGAAGCAGCTCGTCGAGGGTGCACGGTGCGGGCAGGGGAGGGGGGGTGTCTTCAGCTTCGCCGCACGGGGCGGGAGCTTTGGCGGTGTGCAGGGCGGATGCGGGAAGGGTCGGTGGCGCTGCGAGGAGAGGGGGGAGGGCTGGGCGCAGGGCTCCTTGTGCGCCGTGAGGGGGTAGTGGGTTCAAGCAGGGAGAAGCAGCTCGTCCGGGGTGCGAGGTGCGGACGGGGGAGAGTGGTGGGCTTCGAGGAGGTAGGAGCTCTGGCGCAGTGGCAGGGACGAGGCTGGGCGGGGGTTTGGGGGCTTCGAGAAGGAGATCAGTGGCGGGAGGCTTCGCGGAGCAGCTCTGCGTGGGAGTCAGGAGGTTTCCAGGAGGAAGTCTGGGGGATGGTATGTTTTGCAAATAAGATGAACATCAGGAGTATTTTTGTCTTTTTTTAACGGAAACCGTTAAATATAACGGGTATCCGAAACGGAACATAACATAGGGTTATGTCACGTAAGAGTTAAGCATTACTCGGGGTTCCTCATGTAATTCGCAATTATGCAGGGTTATGAATGTTATTGCGAAATTACTCAGGGTTATGGGTATAAAAATCCCTTTTAATAAAATATATTCACAAAAAAAAATACACCAAAATACTAGGAAGAAATTACAACACACAAATGATTTTTTTGGATTTTTTAGTAATTAAGAAAAATAAAAAAACGAAGAAAGAATGAATATTTACATAATATACAATGTACATCTAGGTCCTAAAACTCAAATTTTACAAACGAACTCCGATTTTAATGAAACCACTTTCATTGGATAGATAATTTTCTAATTTGAAATTTAAAAATGAGTTTGGTGAATTTGGAGTTCATACGAGCGGGAATTTGACCGGGAAGTTAGACTTTACGGCTTTTTGTCTTTGGGATATAGGAACATTTATTTGAGGTAGAATTTATTTTATATTTTTGTATTTTTATATACATTTTTATAAACAAGTTAGAGAAAGAATTAGCCAAAAAGGAATTGAAATGAAATTATTAAAAATAAATGAAGTTTTGAGCTATTTACGGTGAAAAACTCCTTTATTTTGCGGTTTTTTATTACAAATTTAATTTGTACAATATAATACATAATAAATTGTGTATTTTATTTACAAGAGACATTTTGTTAATTTATTGATTTTATGAACATTTATTAGAGATTTTACACGGGCATTTTGCTAAGATTAATATATTGAGATGATGAATCGTGAATTCATCATCCCCCTATACTTAAACTTTGCTAGTTCTCGAGCAAACATAGAATGAGTAAGTTGAAATAACCCTGACTGTGCAAACTTGATCCGTTCAAGAACTCTCGGTTTTAGAGAGCCTAAAATTCTAAGCTGAACCAAGCTCTAGTGAAAAGGTATCCAATTTCCCTAATCATCAGACTCTTTTTGTATACATATATAGTAAGGATATGACTTTAAGTGCGGACAACAGTTACAAGAGTAGAGTCGCAACGTCACCCAAAGTTCCAGTCCAAGAGACTCTCCTAAGAACCCAATCCTCAACACTAGGTAATAAATCATTTCTTGCATCAAATCCACCGCCTCTTTAGTTGTCAACTTAAAAGTGTAGATGGAAGGCCAGTTGATGGAGGGTTCAAGATTGTGTCATTTCTTCTCTACCTCTCATTGGAACAAGGATCCTCTCGAGTGCCTTATTACTTAACGCATATTTTTGTTGTTGATCAGTGCGTCCGTCAAGAGAAGTTGGAGTCGTCTGCACTTGTTTTCCTGGGAGTACACCGGGGTGTGTCTTTTTTGAATACGTATCGTACCTTCTACACACAGACTTGTAGCATTTACGATACAGAGCCCTTTTTTGGTGCAAGCCTGACTCTTGGTCCTAATAACGGTGGTCCATGTGGAGACTTTGAAATGGTTGGGAGCGCTTGCCTTTGGTGGAAGCTCTCTTGATAATTGACTTTGTGGAAAGAGAGCTTATTTTAACATTGATATTTCTTTGCTTTATTTTTGACTAGTTCCACTGCTTTTACCAAGAGTTGACGCACACTGATCAACATTTTTTTTATTTTATCACACCCTGGATATTAGATAAATGTCAAGAGATAGTACAAGAACCATGTTCTCATACTGGCTAAAGGTGCTGACACTCAGGTTTCATGAAGCATTCATTGATTTTTTCCCATCCTTGAGCATCATCAAATCAGGTCCAAAGGACTCCAAACTCAAATCCCTCATCCCAGTTCCTCAAGTGAAATTTCAACTCATCTCATCATAATCGCTGTCGTGTATGTGAGGTGCTGATCATATTCTTAAGGTAGAGATTAAGCATGCAATATAGCACACAAATCTTTCAAAGTAGGGAAATGTGAAGAATTAAGTCAAAGACCCTAATGATTAAGGCTGATTAACTCAAAATCTTAAGAGCTCATAAACCAAGTGTTCTTGAACATCACTAGTCTTGTGTGAAAGTGTAAGTGTCAGGGGTTAAACCAACCCATTAGTTAGTTTTTTTGTTTGTTTTTTTTTGAAAAGGAAAAGAAGAAAGAAATATGTTTTTTTTTTTCAAAAGTTTTTTTTAAAGACATTTTTTTTTGATTTTTTTTAAAGCAGATAAAGAAAGGAAAGAGATTCTTTTTTTCTTTGAAAAAGTTTTTTTAAAGCAAATAAGGGAAGAAAAGAGTTTCTTTTGAAAAGTTTTTTTTGAAAAAGATTTTTTTACCAATTTTACCCACCCCGTAATTATTGTAACATATACAAAAATACGTGAAAGTACGAGCTATGAGTAAAGTATATATGTAATATATACATGTCCCCTTATATTTAGCATGTGCTATGTCATCAGAGCACAAGAAGCGAGAAAAAGACATAGCTCGTGCTAAGCATAGGACAACTAAAATAATAAAAAGTATAGAAGTCAATCCGCCCTCCTATACTTAGGCTCTGCTCAGTCTAAGTGTAGAAGAAGAGCAAAAATGGGACGGTCGAGGTCAAGAGGTGAAATGGATGAGTATAACATTTGGAGAATGTTAGATCCACGGCCTCGGGCTTCCTTCGTGACTGGACCTCTTTGTAATTTTCTTTTTTAGCTGCGGGGGATACGATCTCCGTCTACCCCCCCTTTACTTTGTTTTGTAATTTCTCATCTTCATGTTACCACTGTAAGTTTCTCTTCCTCTTTTTAATGCATTGGGGTGAGCACCTCCGAGTGTGTCCCCCTTTTTTGGAGCCTCAAAAAAAAAAAAAACATATGGCGGGCATCGATCCCCCCTATACTTAGGCTTTGGTCAGCCTAAATGTAGGACAGGAGTAAGTGTGAGAACCGATGTGATATGGAGAATATACAGAGAAGGTATAATATACAAGAGTAAATGAATCTTTAAAGCTGCTAAATCTTGATGTTGCATCTTCATAAAGAGTAATATAATTTATCTGCTTTGTGCTCACTCTGCACGAAGTTGATGACCTCGACTTGGACTAACTGCTCTTTAGAATCTACAAAATGCTTCAACAGTTGTCCATTCACCACATGAGATTGTGCACCATCTGTGAGATCAGCTATCTCTACGCTTCCATTCCCGTGCACTTTCTTAACAACAAAGGGACCCATCCTATTAGATTTAAGCTTCCCATGGAACATCTTCAACCTAGCATTAAGCAACCATACCTTTTGTCCAGGAACAAAGTCTTTGCACCTAATGTGTTGATCATGCCATCTCTTTGCTTTATCCTTATAAATCAAACTGTTGTCATATGCCCTGTTTTGGATTTCCACGAGCTCGTTCAAGTTCAAGTCTCGACAAAGCTTCCCTAGGTGACAACTCCAATTAATCTGCTTAATTGCCCATTCGGATTTGTGAATCAGCTCTGCGGGCAAATGGCATGGCTTGCCATAGATCATTCTAAATGGTGAAGTACCCAATGGTGTCTTGTAGGCTGTCCTATAGGCCCACATAAGTTGGTCCAAGAGCTGGGACCAGTTCTTCCTATCGGGACGAATCAACTTCTGTAAAATGCTCTTCACCTCTCTGTTCGAAACCTCTGCTATGCTGTTGGACTGTGGGTGGTAAGGACTAGCAACTCTGTGCTCAAATCCGTAGTCCTTAGCTAAAGATCTCATATCTCGGTTCACAAAGTGGCTACCCCCATATGATATCAAACTTTTGACACCCCGAACCTAGCAATAATATGGTCTTTCATAAACTTACAGACAACCTTGCTGTCTGCGGTTCGGGTTGGGATAGCCTCCACCCACCTAGACAAATAGTCATCCGCTAACAAGATGTAATCATATCCTTGGCTGTTGGGAAAGAGACCCATAAAATTTATGTCCCATGCATCAAAAACATCACAAATAATCACCGGCTGTATGGGCATTTCATCTCTCTGTCCGACTGTTCCTCCCATCCTTTGACAGACCGGACACGACCGTACAAAATCAATAGCATCTCTAAACAAGGTCGGCCAATATAATCCACATTGAAGTACCTTGTGAGCGATTCTCTTCCCCGAATGGTGTCCTCCAGCTCAAGTGAATGACAATATGTGAGGACACTCTGGTACTCCTCCTGAGGAATACACCTTCTCCAAACACAATCCGATCCTTCGAAGAAAAGGAACGGATCGTCCCAGTGGTATCTCCTCGAATCCGACTTAAGTCGGTCAATGTTGCTCCTAGTCCAACCATGAGGAACCTGCTTGGAGACAAGATAGTTCACCATGTAGGCATACCACGAGAGTGAGTCAATAACACAAATTGACTCGTCTGGGAAGGTCTCTCTAATCCGCTCGTAATCAGGAGAATCCTTAAGCTCAATCCGAGAAAGGTGATCAACCACAACATTCTTTACTTTAGGTTTATCTTTTATCTCCAAATCAAACTTCTGGATGAGCAAAATCCACCTAAGAAGATGTACCTTCACGTCCTTCTTTTCTATTAAATATCGAATAGCTGTGTGATCAGTGTAAATTGTCACCTTAGAGCCCAAAATATACGACCTGAACTTCTCGAGGGACCATACTACAACGAGTATTTCCTTTTCAGTCACTGTGTAATTCTTCTGTGTAGGGTCTAATACTTTGCTCGCGTAGTGGATTGCAAACGGGATCCCCTCTCACTTTTGTCCTAACACTTCTCCTATAGTGAAATCTGAAGCATCAGTCACGATCTCAAAGGGAAGATACCATTCAGGAGCTTGTAGGATAGGCGAGGCACAAATCTTCATCTTCAAGAGCGCAAAGGCCTTCAGACACATGTGATCTACAAGACTACAACGAACTCTGTGTCTTTCCCTAAGAGCTCAGTCAATGGGCGGACGATCTTGGAAAAATCCTGAATAAATCTCTTATAAAATCCAACATGCCCTAAAAATGACCGCACCGACTTTACATTGGTAGGTGGATCGAGTTTCTTGATCACCTCCACCTTGGCAGGGTCAACCTCCATTCCTTTTTGGAGATGACATGCCCCAACACGTTATCCTCCGTCACCATAAAGTGACTCTTCTCACAGGAGAGTACCAGATTCACCTCTCTACACCTCTTGAGAACTCGGTCCAAGTGCGCTAAACATGTATCAAAGGAATCGCCATGGACCGAGAAGTCATCCATAAACACTTCCGGAAAATCTCCCACCATCTCGGCAAATCGGCAAATATGGCGATCATGCACTGCTGAAAAGTGCCCCGGGCATTGCAGAGCCCGAATGGCATGCGCCTGAAAGCATAAGTGCCGAATGGACATGTAAATGTGGTCTTTTCCTGGTCCTCAGGGGCTATAGCTGCCTGGTTGTAGCCTGAGTACCCGTCAAGAAAACAGAAGAACTCTTTCCCTACGAGTCTCTCTAAGATTTGATCGATAAAAGGCAGGGGAAAGTGGTCTTTGTTGGTCGCGGCATTCATGCGCCTGTAGTCGACACAGACGCGTCACGACGTGGGTACTCGTGTCGCGATCTCTACCCCCTCCTCGTTGGCGACCATTTGAATTCCCGACTTCTTCGGGACAACATGAAGCGGAGCCACCCACTTGGAGTCAGAAATAGGTTATATAAACCCTGCCTTGCACCATTTCTTAATCTCTTTCTTCACCACTTCCTGTAGATTGGGGTTAAGTCTCCTTTGGAACTCACAGGAAGGTCTCACATTATACTCAGTAAAAATGTGGTGCGAGCAGAGAGCGGGGTTGATCCCCACGAGATTCGACACTGTCCAGCCTATTGCTCTGCGGTTCCTCTCTAAAGCCTCTAACAACCTAGACTCCTGTTCTAAAGTCAAGTCTGAGCTAATGATAACATGATATATCTCTTTGGGTCCCGCAAGAAAGGCATACTTGAGTGTAGGAGGTAGTGATTTCAGCTCTGGCAATGTGGTGTCTTCAAGCAAATCTGGTTGAACTGAATCTGAATCTGGTTCCGTGCTGCATTAAGGTGAGCTAAGCTGTGTAGTACTCGCCACCAACTCAAAAGTATCAGGAGTCGGATCGCCAAAGAAATGCGGTAAGTAGGACAAAGCCGCGT
The DNA here is from genome assembly GCA_037367405.1 of Ottelia alismoides. Classification (NCBI taxonomy): domain Eukaryota; kingdom Viridiplantae; phylum Streptophyta; class Magnoliopsida; order Alismatales; family Hydrocharitaceae; genus Ottelia; species Ottelia alismoides. The sequence continues at coordinate 1,091,393 of JAZKJV010011305.1, forward strand.
CCGACTCGTCATCTATGTCCCATGATCGTTCCGAAGGGGATGGAACTGAGAGATCCAGATGGATCTCTACGTCATCACGGGAATAGGTAGATGCATCTCTAACAAGATCAGACAACACCTGGCAAACTGCATCATCCACTATTTCCTTTCCAGATGAAAGGGTCTCGCTCTGTCCTGAAGGAATCTGTCCCCAAATGCCAACGGTGCTAATCATTATGCAATCTGCCTCTAAAGATGAGTACTCTGTGCTACTCTCTGAATTGGTTCGCTGACACTTGGTTCGCTTCATCTCAAGGTTCACTTCTCCTCCTGGAAAACGTAACTTCATCATTCCCGTACCATAATCAAAAGCAGCACCTGCGGTCCTAAGGAAGGGCCGTCCAGAATGATATGAGATTCTCTCCAATGATTGAGGATCTCCATGTCCAAGAATGTGAAGTCAACCTGATAGTTTTGCCCCTCAATCGAGATAACGTCGTTCTTCACTTCTCCCTTAGGTCTCTTCACTGAACGATTTGCGAATTGGAGTAAAGCTTTAAATTTGCGAAGTGGTCCCAACTCCAATTTCTGATATAAGGTTAAGGGAAGTAAGTTGATGGAAGAACTGTTATCCAAGAGTGTGCGTGCAAACGTAATGTCGTCAATACGACTCTCCACATAGTGAGCACCCATGTCTCTCTTTTTCTTTGGCAATGTTTGATTCTTGAGACAATAGGTTGTGGCTACTGACAAGACGTGCGTCTTTATATTTTGATTCTCTTTTTTCTTTCTAACCCTTGTAGGTGTACATCTCACCTTAAGGTATTTCTAGAATGCAGGATGGTTAGCCACATACTCATCAAATGACACCTTTACAGTGATATTTTCTTTACAAAATTGTGCCATATCGGGGTCATCTTTCTGAATCTTTTTGATGCGCTTTCCTGCCGTAAGAGCACGGGGGAAAGAGATTGAAGCTAGGGAAAAAGAAGATGAAAAATCTGAATCATGAACTGAAAGATGGTTCTTGGTATTAACAGAAACAGAGTTATTAATACAAGAATCTTTTTGATGCAACATGGAATCTACTATAGGTTGTGGAATAAAAGCTGGAGTGGTATCCGCCACAACCGGAGATGCAAGGTCCTCCGTAGACTCAGAAGTGTATCCATGCTGCCTACGTGCTCTTCTTCTCCTCTCGGCTCCCTGAGTAGAAATTCTCGAATGGTGCTGATGGGGCTCCGGAATATGTTGCCTCTCCTCCTCGTCCTTTGAAGACTCCTCACGTAGAGCTCCAGAGATGCCCCTCCTCGTGTCCCTCGCCCGGTCAGGTACAATCACGATCTTTCCGCTCCTGAGTGACATGTGGTTAGCCTCGTCACACGAAAGAACCTCATGTTCAGATCTAGGACTTCAATAAAAAAAAGTTCAGATCTAGGAGACGCTGAATAGTATACTTGACCAAAGTGCTGCTGAGAACTAGATCGGTTCAGGCTATTGGGGTTAAGCCTGAACTTGGGTTGGGATTGAGGTAGAGGGTGCAGTCTGCTCGTCTCGCCATCTGGACATGCGATTGACATCCACCCGTAAGTCGTGAATTTCGTTCCTATGGGAACGGAGCTCGTCGAGTATCTGCTGCTGAATATCCACGGGACCAGACGAAGAAGGAAGGGGATAAGACTGGGAAGAAGAACGGGAAGACTGGCCCTGCTGGCCAGGGTACTGCCTCTGCTGCTGCTGGGGTATCTGCTGAGATTGCGGGTTCTGCTGGCTCGCCTGGTAATGACCCTGACGACCATACTGCTGGTACTGCTGCCACTGCTGCTGGGGTGGCTGGAATCCAGGGCTCTGTTGTGACGGAGGTGGTGCGGAGGTGAATGCAGTGTTGTGAAAGGTCGGAGGATGCTGGTAGGTCTGTCGGTCTCCCGTACTTCCCTGTTTGGTAGGGTCCTGAGTATAGCATACTCCATTCACCTCCCAAACCGGTGGAGGCTCCTCCTGAACTGTCTCTGCTAATGGAGGTGGTTGCTGGAAAGAGTGGGCGTAGGATTGGTCCTACTCCCACGGCTGGGGTTTCCCTGACACCAACTGCTCCTGAATATGGTGAACTCGGTATACGGGAGTAGAGGTGCAATCACGGTAGGTATCTTTATCTAAGATACCCTATCAGTCAACTCCTCCATTTGTTTTGGAATTTTGGGGACGTTCCGGTCCAATTCATCAATTCTCCTGTCAATCTTCTCGACTACAGTAAGCTTGTCCGCAAGGAGTCCCATGCTAGGGATTACGTCATGAGAGAGATCGACTACAACTGATTTTCCCCCTCCAAATGGAGTGAACTGGGGGACGATGTATAGGCCCTGCTGGCCATCTGTGAGCGGCTAGTTTCAACCATCTGCTCGAATACCTTCGAGTCGGTATCCGATCCTCATGATGTATAGCTTCCTCCACAGGAAGCGCTCACTAAACCCTACATCTCATGGTTGAGACCAGTGAAGAACGACTAGACCAAGATGTCGTCATCTAGACCATGATATGGACACTTCTGCAGGATGTCCTTCAATCTTTCCCAAGCATCACAGAAGGATTCTTGGAGTAATTGGGAAAAACTTGTAATGCGAGTCCTCATCATGTTAGTTCTACTCAACGGGTAGAATTTTTTCAGAAACATGTCCTTGAACTGGGCATAAGTGGTGACTGCGACTTCAAGATTTTCACCCAGTAGTCGGCTTTTCCACCCAAGGCAAATGGAAGGGCTGTTAGCCTAATATAATCCTGCCTAACATTAGGATGTCTAAGGTTAGCGCAGACAAGCTCGAAATCCCTTAGGAATGCATATGGTTCCTCAGAAGCATTCCCATCAAAGTGTGGTAGCAGGTTCAGAAAATGCGGCTTCAACTCAAAATTAACTGTGGGTTCGGCCGGACTCAAGTAGTTCCGAATTCTGTACTGTCTGGGGTTATACGCCACATCCATTGGTGGTTCGACCCCAACATTGAGATGTCCTAACTGAGCTCTGAGAAGTGCGTGTTGCTGCTCAGATGCAACTAATCTGGTTAGTACCATTCTCATCGGGTCTTCAGGGTGTTCTTCTTCCTCTTCTTTCTTCTTTTGAGGTATTTTTCTTGTATCTTCTTTAGGTCTTGAATCATCAATTAGAAGAGGATTTATGAGTCAAGATATCCTCACCGAGGCGAAGGTCTTCCTCGGTGAGGTGGGAAGGGAGAAAGGGAATGGTTTGAGAGTAACCATCCCCAGAGTGGGTGATCTTGGGCTCAAGAGGGTCACGAGTCCAAGTTGGTCCAAGTTGTGCTTGAACCTTTGAAGACGTACTTTTTGGAGGGTTCAACAAGAGATTCGCAAAGTCCGAATAAATATCCCCCCAATTAGTCATCTTCGATGTCAAAAGAACCAATTAGAAGACGATATTCAATGAGGTGCTAGTTCTATGGTGCACGTAAATGTGCGGAGTAAACTCACACAATACAAACATAATTCAAACCTTCGATTTCACCAACTCAACACGTGATGGCCGTAAAGGTTCGTCCGAATTATCTGGTCGATTTTAATTGGTGATAAATACAATCTTGGAAAGATTAACGAGCTGTTAGGTGCCCGTATTTTCCTACAGACTGGTCCGGTTCTTATGACTAGTTGGACCTGCTTTCAGCAAATATAGGAGTAAGTACGGACCGTATAAATACGGCTACCCTTTCCTTGAGGACTAAGGCATCTTCTAATCCTCCCACTCTGCTAAAGAAGTCCGGACCGTTTACCGGCTATCCGTATTCCTCACTGAAAAGTAGCTAATCGCCTAAAAATAAAGAACCAGTAGTAAGTAAGAAATCCTGGCTTGGCTCTATCGCAGGGTCGTCTCTTTCTCACTTGTAAGTAAATTAAACAATGAGGGCTTTATCCACCCGAGAACAGGGGTTCTTGTTATTCCAATTTTTTAAATCGACATGCTCAATTCAGTCCCAATTTTAGAGTTAGGTTATCACTTGAAATTTAATCTGAATACAAAAGCACGTCTACTGTTCAGTCCCAATTTCCTTTTTGACCTTAAGTTGTAAAACAAGAGGGGAATCGGAAATCAAAATGCAAAGGTGAAACGATGATGCATGCTCAGAAGAAGGTATACTTACATTGAATCCCATCACTCTCCATGCATTATGCAAAACTGAATTTGTAAATTTTACATTAAATGCATGCAGATCGAGAAAACCGCACCTAAACAATATACTATTAGCAGGGAAGAATCAATTTAATTTGAGCTAAATAGTACGTGCCTGGGAAGGACATGTATGATGGGGCTTTATCTTGTGTAAGGACCACGTCTGGGAAAACTGGATATTTTGACATCAACATTGGTTTACATCAAGGTTCTGCTTTAACTCAATTTCTTTTTACTTTGATTATGGACGAGTTGACAAGTCACATTCAGGATGAGTTACCTTGGTGTATGTTATTTGCTGATGATATTGTGTTAATTGACGAGACTAGAGATGGAGTAAATGAGAAGCTTGAGGTCTGGAGACATAAGTTGGAGACTAAAAGCTTTTGTATAAGTAGGGTCAAGACGGAATATATGGAATGCACCTTTGATGGAAGCAATGGTGAAGGAATCGAGGTGAAGATTGGTGACGATAACATTCAGAAGAGAGATTCCTTTAGATATCTGGGATCTATTATGCAACATGATGGGGAAATTGATGGAGATGTTACTAATATAATAAATGCCGGCTGGCTAAAGTGGAGAGGAGCCTCTACTGTTCTCTGTGATAAGAAAATTCCTTTAAAAATTAAAGGAAAGTTTTACAAAGCAGCCGTGAGACCTGCTATGCTTTATGGATCCGAATATTGGCCTGTGAACCATAAACATGTGCAAAGAATGAATGTAGCAGAAATGAAAATGTTAAGGTGGATGTGTGGACACACACGTAACGATCGGATTCGGAATGATGTAATCAGAAAGAAAGTTGGTGTAGTTCCAATCGAGGATAAGATGCGAGAAAATCGCTTAAGATTGTTTGGACATTTGCAAAGAAGATCAACTGATGCACCAGTTAGGAGATGTGAGGGTTGGGATGTTGAGCCGGCTAAGAGAGGGCGAGGACGGCCGAAGAAGTGTTGGAAAGAGACCATACGAAGGGATCTTAGTTTTGTGGGTATAAGCCCGGGATTGACTCAAGATAGATCTGAATGGAGGCGAAGAATCCATGTAGCCGACCCTATTTAATTGTGGGAAAAGGCTTTGTTGTTGTTGTTGTAAATAGTACGTGTCTATGTGCGTCTCATTATGAATCTTATTAGATGTGTGAATCTTATAAGATATGTGTGGCCTAAATTACGAAGGGCACAAACAAATTTGATACTACACTATCGTGTGCCTATCCTTAATTTCTCCAATCAAGTCGAGCCCCACTCTCACCCGAGAGTAAAACAGGTCTCGACACACCACAAAATAAAGTCCAAGTCTTTTTTTACACGCGCGAGCTCTCAAACAAGAGCCGCTGTAAATAAGCAAATTACCTAAATTATTACAACACGATAATTACTAAAATTTACAAAAAATTGCTCTCGAAAATAAATTAAATATCCTCGCTCTTCAACAGTCGACGCGCGTCACGTCCGTCGACCTCTGATGCACTCCAAGTCTACCAGGCCTCGCAAGGAAAATAAAATTTATTTTAGAGAGATCAACAATAAAATATGTACAAATTGAGCAGAAAAATAATTAAGAAAAAATGGATTAATTACAAGGTGACTCGGGGGTCAGACTACCCGAGTGAATGAAAATTTAAATCTAATTTTTCAAATTAATTCCTAAGCTGTTTGCTTCCCCGGCAACGACGCCATCTGATCGATCGCTAAATACGATGTATAATTTGAGTTCGTTGTAGTACGTGTATTTAGCGAATCGTTCAGAACCGAGAGAAGAATCTCCGTGAAGAGTGTCTCGGGTTTAATTTATATCCCGGGCAAGTTCGGGGTCGAACACAGGGAGGCAAAGGAACAACGTCGGATTAATTCAAAAACTTAGGTCTAGATTTCCCAAATGGTATTTTTTTTAAATTTTTTAATGCAAGAACACATGAAAATGCAAATGTGGATGAATTAAGACAATAAGAAAATACACTACTAGGCCAAATTAATTTTAACACCAAATTAATCAGATTTAGCCTAATTGTATTTTTTTCCTACAATCCTAATCCAGAGATGACTACAAAACACATTTTTTTTTGGAATTTTAGGAATTAAAATGCAATAATTAAAAATGCACACTTTTTATTGGTTTTTTAGCAATTTTTCACACAAACATAATGAAAAAATTATGAAAATTTTACTGGAATTAAAACATGATGGAAGGATTCTACAGTAAATTGTTTTGGAATTTTCTAACAAAATATGAATTTTTTATGGATTTTTAGTGAAAATAGAGTTACAGTAAGTAATTTCAAATAAATCCACATTAATGAATTAACCAGAATTTGAATTATCTCAAATGATATTTATATAAGGAATTTTGGAGATTTGGAATTTCGCAAAAAAGATGTCTGTAGATTTAATAATAAATCAGTTACTAAAATTACTCTGCAATTTATTTAAGGCACATGATAACTTTAATGGAGGTGAAATTTGGACAATAGTTCAATCACAATTCAAGGCATTATTTGTATTTTTTGTAAAATTTTTCGAGCAACCGTGAGTGAGATATTTATTTAATTCCTCAAAATGGGTAAAATATGCAAAATTTCAGTTAAATATTTTTAATTAATTACCCACGACACACAAAAATCAAAATAAATAGTCAAGTGGTAGAAAATTAGTTGCTTAACATAATGCTATTTTTCATTAAACAAAACAATGCACAACATGTGTCCAAATTAACACATAAACAAAGGGTTATCAATGCAAAATAGAATTAAAACTGACAAAAGAAAACATGCACAAGGACTAAATTGTAATTACAAATACGTAACGGAAAATGTATGCAATTTTTACATAAAATAATAAAAAAATGAAAAGACCTTTTTCTTCATGATGCAGGAGGGCTCGATGCTGGTGAAGGGGTCAACGGGCGGCCGGCGCGCGCGCGTAGGAAGACGGGGGAGGGCTGCGCGATCGACGGTGAGAGCTGAGGAGGACGGTGGGGGGTGGCGGTGGTTGCGCCTCCGCGGCGGGCTGTGGAGACCGTGGGGAGGAGCTGGCGGCTGGAGGGCGTGGGGGCGGGGAAGACTGCAAGGACTGCGCGTAGCAGAGGGAGGGGCGGCGCCGCGGACCTGCACGGAGGGGCTGCTGCGGCGGTGAAGCGCAGGCGGCCGAGAGGGCGGGGCGGTGCCGCTTGCTGGGCGGAGGTGGCTGCAGGGGGGGCGGCGGTGGGGCTGCTGCAGCTGCTTCCCCTGCTCGTTTTTTTATTTTTTTATTTTGATTTTATTTTGATTTTTTAGTTTTTTTCTAAAACTGGAAACAAATCTATAAAAAATGGTAAAAGAGAATGGTGAAGAGGATGATGGAGGTGGATGATGGTGATGATGAATGATGGGGAAGATGATGAAAATGATATGGTTATGAGAAAACAAGGAAATAAAATATTAGATAAAATAAAACAATAAGAGAAATGAGGAGAAATACTTACCTGAATCTTCGCCAGATTTGCAGAGCAGCTACGATGAACTCCTGTCGTCGCCTCGATCCGATTGGCGAAATAAAAATCGGAGAAGGTATGCGAGCTCGATGAGAAACTCATGACACGGAGCGGAGCTCCACGGATCTCGCTTGAAGGAGGTCGTCGCTTGAGGAAGATGCGTAGCCGCTGTCACCAACAAAACACTCCATGCTCTCTACTTTTTCTATTAGAATGGCGGATGGAGAAAAAATGAGGATGAATAGAAGAATAAAAAGAGAAGAAGAATGTGAGTTAGAGAGATGGTGGAAAGGTGGAGTTTGAATGGGAGGTTAAAATAATGGAGTGGAATGGAGGTTGAAAGAAGACTTGGTAGTTAATGTAAGAAAAGGGAAGTTATTGTAGAGAATGTGATTTAAATAAAATACAATAAAAGTAGGCTATTAAAAAGGGAGAATAAAATAAAGAGAGAAAAAGTGAGGAATTTACAAAAGAAGACAAACAACATGTACATGTTTTTTTTACTTTTCTAATTTTATTTTTTTTGTATTTTTAGTAAAAGATATTTACAATAGAAAAATACACTAAAATACTAGGAATAAAATACAACACACAAATGTTTTTTTTGAATTTTTTAGTAATTAAGAAAAATAAAAAATGAAGAAAGAATGAATATTTACATAATATACAATAATATACAATGTACATCGAGGTCCCAAAACTCATATTTTACAAACGAACTTCGATTTTAATGAATTTGCTTTCATTGGATAGATAAATTTCTAACTTGAACTTTAAAAGTGAGTTTGGTGAATTTGGAGTTCATACGGAGCGGGAATTTGGCCGGGAAGTTGGACTTTACGGCTTTTTGTCTTTGGGATGTAGGAACATTTATTTGAGGTGGAATTTATTTTATATTTTTGTATTTTTATATACATTTTTATAAACAAGTTAGAGAAAGAGTTAGCCAAAAAGGAGTTGAAATGAAATTATTAAAAATACATGAAGTTTTTGGCTATTTACAGGTGAAAACTCCTTTATTTTGCGGCTTTTTATTACTAATTTAATTTGTACATTATAATACATACAAGAGATATTTTGTTAATTTATTGATTTTATGAACATTTATTAGATATTTTACTCGGGGATTTTGCTAAGATTAATATATTGAGATGGTGAATCGTGGATTCATCTTCTGAACTGTTAGGTTAGTAAGAACAGATCTGACCCACATCATCTCTGTACTAGCCTGTGCCATGATCATGTATTCTGTTTAACGCCATGGAATAAACATCTCATTCGTTTCTCTTCTCTACATGGTATCAGGGCGACGGTCCTAGATCGGAGCCTAATACCCAAAACTCGCTACCACCACTGACCCTCTCTCCTTGCACGGACCCTTCTCTCCGAGGATGCAAAAATCGGTTCAGGCGGCCATTTAAACGGCCGTTTAAACTCGTCCGGCCCCCGACCACATCGATTACCTTTAATCGGCTATGTAAACGGCCAGACCTCTTATACGGGTGTAATCGGTCGTTTACACGCCATTTAAGCGGGCTGCGTTTTGCATTAGGGTATACACAAACCCCCTTTGACCCGATTCATTTAAAACCCAAACATTCCAAAACCCCTCACATTATTATGGATTGTTGTTTGTAATTGTTTATGTTTATGTTGCATGTTTGGCATTTGGTTGTGGATTCTACTTGATTATGCTATCTACTTTGACATGTCACATTTGGATGAAGAAGTCATTGAAATTGACGATATCTGATCAATGTTGTGAATATGTGATTATATTTTATATTTCATTTATATTTTTTTTATTAATTATATATATGTAATGTTTTTTATTAATTTTAAGAATGTAAAACCACATAGACCGTTTAATTTCCGTTTAAACTCCCGCATACCGTTTAATCAGTAATCAGTGACCCTACCGACTGTATATCGCTTACTGTTTTTTGTAGCTATGTTTCTCTCATCACGGGGACCCGCACAAGGTAGTCCGAGCCCCCAGCGACACTAGCTGCCACCTCCAGCGGCACCTAAAGCATTGCTCGAGGCTTTAGCAGCTCCATCTGCACCTCCTGCGCCGCTAGTACCGCCCACCAGTCTTCATGGATTTCTGACCTGCTGCGTACAACCCCCTGGATACCCCCCTGATCTGTTGTGAAAGCACTTTTTCAGACCACTATTATATCTAAAAGTGAGTTCTAGGGCACTTCTCACCCCTTGTATGCATCCTTAAGTCAATCACAAGATCTCCTTTCTTTTCTAATACTACCATGACATATTTTTTTACCGAGACAAAGCCCTTGAGCTCAAATGTTATGGCACTAGGCACTATTATCAAACTCAAGGGGGCAGAAAATTACGTACTCTGGTCTCGATGTTTTATGGTGCCCATTGGTGGTCAACGAAAACTCTACATTTTCACTAAAGATCCTTTAGATGAAAATGACAAAGAGTACGATGACTGGCAGACATACAACTACTTGGTTATCAACTTGATGACCAACAATGTTGCAGCTCACATTGCCTCAAATCTCCTTTACAAAAATACAACCAAGAAAACATGGGAGGATCTCGAGCAAACATACTCCCAAAAGAAGACGAAGTTACGCCATGCAGACATTTACAGGTGAATCTGGTCAGCATCTCAGGATGATTTGACCCTCCTCGAGTACTACATGCATCTCTCTAGCCTGTATGAGGAGTTTGCACTATTCCAACCCTCACGTTGCACCAAACAGATACAAGAGCATTTTGACTTGCATGTATATCGCTTTCTTGATGCCCTGCATTCTAGATAGCAAGCAACGGAGGAGCAATTTCTTATATCAAACACACTACCAACGATGAAGACCATCTTTGGCCGAATTGAGGAACTTGAGACATCTGCTGTCCAGCCTCTCGTCTTACCTTCAACAGAGAACTTTGCACACATCGCCTCTTCTGGGTGAGGAGGTGGATATGACTTTCGAGGAGGATGTAGTCGTGATCTAAGTCGTGGCGGTGGATGGGAATCTGGACGAGGCCATGACTTTGGCCGTGGCCGTGGGCGAGACTCTATTGTCCCATGCACTCACTGTGGTTGATGGGACCATCCGATGAATGATGCTAGCAGAAGTTTGGCGTATCTTATTATCGTGCCAATAATGCCTATGAGGATGCATATGATGTGGAATAGGCGTGGCCTGCAACAGCCTCCAGTGACAAGACTGTTCCTCTTAATGATGCAGATTACTCTCGCCTGATGCAGATCCTTCAGACTCCAGGGCCTACTACCACTAGTAAAACTACCACTGCTGCTTTGTCTACTCCTTCAGGTACAATTGCCAACTCTGTTGTCACTCTTACTCCGATTTAAATTATTGATTCCAGTACCTCTACTCATCTGACTGGAGAAGGTAATCTGCTCACCTCCTCCGTACCATCTACCTCCGTGAAGTCACTTCGAGTTGCTAATGGGACTCAATCACCGATTACTACTGTCGGAACTATGGAATTATCTTTCAAGCTACGACTTTCTGAGGTTCACTGTACTCATGATTTTTCTTTTAGCTTGCTGTCAGTTCACAAGCTGTGTTGAGCTTCATTGCCGTGTGATATTTGACGAGTCTTGTTATTTTCAGGACATCCGGACGAGGCGGATTTTTGGTGGGGGTCATGAGAAGAATGTGCCATATTATCTTGACATACCCTCGAACTCCAAGTTTGTTGGTAATGCGTCCATCTCCGAAGACCCGCTCCTATGGCATCTGCGCCTTGGGCATCCCTCTACAAAGACCATCTCCATGATGTTTCATGAACTCTCTACACTGAAACCCTTTTAGTGCGAGGCGTGTGAGTTCGGGAAACACCATCGAGCTTCGTTTTCGGTTCATACCGAATCTCGTAGTACTACTGCTTTTCATCTTGTTCATTGTGATGTTTGGGGACCTTGTCCGGTCTGCACAGTAAGTGGTCATCACTATTTTATATTTTCGTTTATGTTTATAGTCAATCTTCTTGGGTATATCTAATAAATGAGTGTTCGAGATTAATCAAATTGTCAGAAATTTCTTTCAATATGTTAGAACTTTCTTTTCTAGCATTGTTAAGATCATTCATACCGACAATGCTCTTGAGTTAACCCAACATGACTTGACCTCTTTCTTTGTGTCCCAGGGAACTGTTCACCAATTATCCTGTCCATATGCCTCACAACAGAATGGCATAACTGAGAGGAAAATCCGACATTTGATAAATGTTGGCAGATTTCTTCTCAGTCAAATGAGTGTTCCTAAACACTATTGGGGGATGCTATCCGTACTGCAGTTTATCTCATCAACCGTGTTCTTTCATCTATTCTCGGAGGGGGAACTCCATTTTCCTTACTTTACCCTGCTGAGTCTTCTTTTCCCATACATCGGCCAATTTTTGGTTGCATTTTCTTTGGATATAACTTTTATGCATCTGACAAATTATCCTCTCGTGCCATCAAATGCATCTTTCTTGGGTACCCTCGTACCTAGAAAGGCTATCGCTGCTATGATCCTTTTGGGCGTCGATACTATGTGTCTGCTAATGTCACCTTCTTTGAGCAGACATGTTATTCATACAGACTGTGAGTAACATTCCTCCGGACCTCCCTCCATCAATCGTCTATCTCGCCAGTATACTCTATACCTTCCACACTAGTGTTTGTATCTTTGCTTTCTCTTTTATGCAGGATGATATGACCACTTCAAATGCTCCCACTACTGCTTCCCTGAGGAGCTTCCTATAGCTCTACGCAAACAAAAAAGGCAATGTACGTATCACCGCATGTCACATTTTACTTCTACTGATGGTTTATCTCGCTATGATAAGAGATTTGCAGATGCTCTTAATATTATTTATGTTCCAAGAGGTAATTTCAGTACGATGCAGGATCATGGTTGGCGACATGTCATGGATGAGGAGATGGATGCACTTACCTCCCAGGACACGTGAGATCTTGTGCCGTGCACCTAGGGAGTTCGCCCTGTGGCTTGTCCATGGGCCTTCACGACCAAACAATCGCCTGATGGTTCTATTGACAGGTTGAAAGTCTGACTTGTTGCCAATGGTTTCACACAGACCTTTGGAGTTGATTATTTTGAGACCTTGCTCGTTGCTAGGATGGGGTCGATGCGTACCATTCTCTCTGTTGCTGCCAACAAAGCTTGGCCCATTTACCAATTTGATGTGAAGAACGGCTTTCTTTATGGCGACCTTGAGGAGGAGATCTACGTGATGCAACCATCGGGGTGTGTAGTCGAGGGGGAGCTTGTATGTCTACTACGCAAGGCCATTTATGGCCTGAAGGCTGAAGCAGAGCCGTAGGACATGGGTTGACAGGCTCACTATGGAGATCAACACACTTGATTCAGAGGACAACATCTGACTACTTTATCTTTTTTAGACGATGGTCTAATGGCATGATCATACTTGCTGTTTATGTTGATGATATGGTTGTCACAAGAGATGATGTAGACGGTACTCATGAGACTAAAACTTTCCTCCAAAATGTCTTTGTCACGAAAGAACTCAGCTAACTTCGTTATTTTCTTGGCATCGAGGTATACGCATTACTGACGGGCTCCATCTTTCATAGAGGAAGTATTATCTCGATATTCTGACCGAGGCAGGACTACTTGGATGTAAGCCATCTGGCATCCTTGCAGAAGCGAGAAAACATTCAACATTTACTAATCTAACTTTTGAGCAGTGTTGTAAAAATCATCCGACTGGCCCGATTAGTAGGTCCACTAGTCTAGTCAATGGGGTGGCCGATCGAAAACCGACTAATTCCGACTAGGTGCACTAATCGACCAATTTTTGCTTGGAGATATCATGTTTTTTTAATGTTTTGCTTGTTTTAATACAAGTAAACTTATTATAATGCTTAATGTTTTATTTAAAATCAATTACTTCTTTTATTTTATTATGGTAGTATAAAAAAGTACACAATCTATGTAAATATATGTATAAAAAAGAGTTATATATTTAAAATAATCATAAAATTCAAAGCCGATTAAAGTCTGACTAAATCCGATTAGTCGCCCGACTGCCGATTAATCCTTAGTCAGTGACCCAACCGACGGAGTACCGAGTACCGACTTTTGCAACCTTGCTTTTGAGGATGCAACATCGTACAAAAGCTTAGTAGGAAAATTGCTCTATCTCATTGTTACTAGGCCATATATATCATATGCTGTGAGTATAGCCAACCAGCATATGGAGAAGCATCCTTACAGTTACTGGCAAGACGTTCTTTTGATCCTTCGATATTTGAAGGAATCTCCCGCAAGTGGACTCTTCTATAGGGTGAATGGGTACACTAATTTCTCTGCCTATACAGATTCTGACTATGCTAGCTCTCTTGAGGACCGCTGATCCACTGCATGATACGCCATGTTTGTTGGGGACATCCTTGTCACTTGGCGAAGCAAGGGGCAGACAACGGTCTCCAGATCCAGTACGGAAGTAGAATGCATGGCAATGGCTCAGGACACCCTTGAGATCATATGGTTTGTCTCTTTCCTAGCAGAACTTGGCTTGTCTGTCGCCACTCTTGTACCCTTATATCGTGACAACAAATCTGCCACGTACATCGCCACCAATCCACTTTTCTTGAGCGGACAAAACACATTGAAGTTGATTGCCATTTCATTCGTGATGCAGTACGAGGAGGATGAATCAATACTCCACACATCTCCACTGAACTTCAACTTGCAGACATCCTCACAAAAGCTCTTCCAAGGAAGCGCCTCATGTACTTAGTATCCAAGTTGGGCATGATCGACATGTATTTATGTGTTTTTCCTCTTGTACTCTCTAGGATTTTCTTTCTATATAAGAGACCCTAACCCTATGGAATAAATATCTCATTCGTTTCTCTTCTCCACGGAAATATTGCAATTCACCACATCCTTTGTAAAAAATTGTTCTCCAAGGAGTGACTTCACCTCTGTAATCCCTTGCACATCATTGCTAGTAACAACAATATCATCCACATAAACAAGAAGAACCACAATACCTTATGGTTCTATGTACAAACAAAGAGTGATCCACATTGGACCTTTGAAAGGCATGCTTCTCTATCACCTAAGAGAACGTCTGGAACCATGCCCTCGGGCTTTGTTTAAGACCATAAATCATCTTGTGCAGTCTACATACTTCGTGACACCTCCTCAACAACAAACTCTGACGGCTACTACATGTAGTCCTTCAGATTTCCGTAAAGGAATGCATTTTTGACGTCAAGCTGAGAAAAAGTTCAATTTTTCACCATTACGACTAAGAGAAGTATCCGTAGTATAAAATGTCGAGCTGCGTCGTAAAGTATTTCCCCGTATGTCTGAGGGAACCCGTACGCCACAAGCTTTGCCTTGTAGTGGTCAATACTATCGTCTGTACGATGCTTTACCGTGAAGATCCGCTTGTATCCGACAATAGAAACCCCCATAGGAGCCATTACTAGGGTCAAGTGCCTCTTGACTGCATCACTGCGATTTCCTCCTGCATGGCTAAGCGCCATTAACTGTCCTGCAAAGCTTCTGTATAGTTGTGAGGAATTACAACTATAGAACAATCTCGCCACAAATTTCCTGTAGTTGGCAGATAAGCACGCCAAAGAAACATGCACTGAGAAAGGGGACCTGTCACATGTGTGCTTGAGCTTGCTTATCGCAATAGGCTGATTTAGATCTTACAAAGACTCCCCATGACTGTCTGTATCTGTATAGAAGTACTCTTATTCTGCACATGATCCTGTCGGACAGACAAATTATCAGTGTTATTACTGAAATCCAAGTTTTCAGGATTTACGTGGGGTATAGTGGATGATGGAGAAGTTGCGGGAACATGGGAGGCAGTGGACTAGTGAACATAATATCGTGCGAAAAATTCAGTAGTAAGAGGCATAAGTGAAGGAGTCGGTGGTCTATGGAGGAGGGAGATAAATCTCCATATCTGAATCAAATAAGGTCGGACAAGTGCATGCATGAGAGAAGAACATTACATACTGAAAAAGTGTAACATCAATATTGACATAGTATCTCCTATGAGTTCGATCAAAACATCAATACTGTTTTTGAGTACGAGAGTATCCCACAAAGATGCACTTGGTGACCCTAAGAGATAACTTGTCACCACCCAGAGCAAGGCGATGAACAAAGGCAGTACAACTAAAAACACGAGGCTAGGCCGTTGGGGAGAGACCAAGTCCTTGTCAGGGAAAACATTGGAATAAGGAACTTGCCCACTTAAGACAATGGAAGGCATGCAATTGATGAGGTGGCATGGTGTGAGAACGATATCATCCCAAAAAGAATGTGGGGCGTGGCTCGGAATGGGAAATGTCTTGGTGACATCAAAGATATAACATTGGTTTCGCCCAGCAACTCTATTATATTCGGAGGTATAAACACATGGGATTTGGTAAAAATCCCCAAGGGATTTGAGGAACTGAGACAACTGTGTCGTGCAGAATTTGAAGGCATTGTCAGTGGGCACATATTTCATAACAACAGGAAACATCTTTATTTCAGTTGAAAGTTCTCTATTTTTCTATCTTGTTATGTATGTTTTCTATTTGGGATTTTTACACCCATAACCCTGAGTAATTTCGCAATTACAACCATAACCCTGCATAATCATGAATTACATGAGAAACATCGGATAATCACTCCGTCTCACACTCATAACCCTCCGTTAGTTTAATATATTAACTCAACTATATAAGTGAGTTAATCTAACCAATATATGATCTAACGGATAGGATTAACCAAAATGAAAAAATGAAAGAAAAAAATAAATGACAAGAGGGTTGCAGGAAGGCGACAGTCAAGATTCTTGCTGGCGGATGCGGTCGGAGGGTAGCTTCATTGCAGGTCGGTGGGGGGGGGATACCCCGGTGCGCCCGAGCCTGGCTATCTCAGAGGCGTCGGGGAGGAGGTTGTCGAGCGTAGATTTGTCGGTGCAGGAGAAGGTGACGTTGGGAACGGTCACAGGTGTCCGGGGGTTGAAGCCATCGGTGGTTTGGAGGGTGATGCTGTCCTGCGTGAGGTCGCCACTGAAGCTGAACTTGGTGTACCTGTTGTCCGGGAAGACGCCACACCTGTTGTTACTGCATGCCTGAGGCTTGGAGAAGGCGACGGTGCAGTCCGGGGAGTTACAGGCGGCGTTGCAGTCTGGGGAGTTCAAATGGACATTAACTTCTAAAGACAAGGATAGAAATGCAATTTTCTATTCATATTCTTTCTCTTTCTCCTCCTCCGTAGACCCGCTACCACCTTCAGCCCCCTCCTCCGCCGACAGCATCCTCTCCGCCTCAAGATATCTGATCTCTGCCTCTGCCCCACAACAACCCCTCCGCCTCGAGTTCTCCGGTACCAAATTCTTTTGCTGGAAACTCCTCCATTGTAGGTCATCCGAGTCCCAAGCAACAACTAAACCAATGCTCCTCTCCTTTGCAATCCATTCCTTTAAGCTGCATCTAGAAGACGAAGAAAGCTACTAGAAGTAGCGCCTCACTTGAAGAACCATCGACAAAGTCCTTGAATGACCATAGTAGTGTCTTCGCTCCAGACTTGAATTTGAGAAGAAAACAGAAAGGGAGTGGTCTGACTTACAACGGATTGTTCCCTCGACGGCGGCAGGGGCTTTGCAGGAGGGTGGCAGGGGGTGGTTTCGAGCGGAAGGGGAAGGTGCCGTGGGGAAATGGAGAGGACGTGAAACAGGGGAAGTTCCCCTGTGAACATGGGAACTGACCCTATTTGTTTTGCCAGTGTCATTTTTCAATTATTTAGTTTAAGAAAATTCATCAAAAAAATCAATAAAAACCACCATTACATTCGTAATGGGTGATATATCCGTGAAAGTGCAATTGTTTTTGCGATTTGGAGCATGGATGAAGGTGGATTGAGGAGAGAGAAAGTATTGCTAGAGAGAAGAGAATAACAGGAAGGGGAAGAGAAAGTACCGCGAAGGCTATGGCTGCTGAAGGCGAGGTGCGGTGCAGACGCGCGGGGATGCTGGAACTGCAGGTGGTGCGTTGTGGAGAGAGAATGGGATGGCATGATTTGCAAATAAGAATGAGCATTAGGGGTAACTTTGTCTTTTTATAACAGAAACCGTCATATATAACGGGCATCTCAAACAGAACATAACACATTATGTTATGTAAGAGTTAGGTATTACTCGGGGTTTCTCGTGTAATTCACGATTATGCAGGGTTACGATTGTAATTGGAAAATTACTCAGGGTTATGGGTGTAAAAATCCCTTTCTATTTCTTATGTCTCTTTTATGTAATTCACCCTCTAGGGACTTTCTTATCTGTATAAAAGAGCCCTATGCCCCCTCTTGATATCTTCTTATTATTTCCTTTCCATATGGCATCGGAACGACAATCCTAGATCAGATTTATGATATCCTTGAAACCATAGTCCCCACCTGCCACCCCATCTTTCCTCATCACTGCCCACTGCTGGCAACCATGAACAGAGCCCTCTGCCGTTGCATGGGCATCTCCAGCCTCCAACCGTCGTCGACAACCACCTGCGACACTCCCAGTCACAACCGGTAGTCGCTTGTGGCTTCTCCAACTGCCACCGGTGATTGATTCCACTTGTATGTTGTCACGGGGCACCTCCCACAGCCCTTGCTGCCTCTGTCCACCACCTTGGGCCCTGCATAACCACCTATGGCATAGATTGATTGCTGTTGTACCGCCACTTCTAGGCATTTCTTCCGCATTAGATGCTTACACGAAGTCTGATCTTACAGTAGATAGGTTGATTTCAGACCATTAAATCCTCTCTACCGGTTCTAGAGCGCTCCTATGGTTGATGTGTCATAAGTCCGCACACACAATCGATTCCCAATATGCTTGTGTAGAGTTCTTCGGCTCTGTCTACAGTCCCAGTTACGTCCTTTCCCGACTTCTTCATCGTCATGTCAGAGAACAAGGAGACACTGGAGACTTTCCTACTGACTGAGGCCAATGCATTACCCAGGGCGCACTCGGACCATACTCCGCTGATGTGGTCCTTTGGGGAAGAGGTGCGACCGAGAACGTTTTTCCGATTCGAGAGAGCTTGGCTATTGGAGGATGGGTTCAGGGAGTCTATGGAGGCATTTTGGGAAGAGTGTAAGCCTAGTGGTTCAACAACTTGCAGGATGACAAACAAACTGGCCTCGCTTAGAAGGCACCTGATGGAGTTCAACAGAAATAAAAAGACGCAAAGGCGTGCCCGGCACTGGACGACTCAAGAGGAGATTTCTAGGATGGATAAACTCGAGGATGAAAGGGCGTTGATGGCTGAGATTGCTGATAGGGACTTTCATATGAATGAGATTGCACTGTAACAACTCATTGTAAGGCTCTTTTTCATTTATGGTCTTTCAGGTAATGTATTCTGAACCTTTCTCTTAATGAATTGTGGTGAATCCCATCTCGGGATCTCACCCTTTACTTTCCTAGAAAAAAATGAACGAGATTGCATTTGAGGACGAGAAGGAGGAGGTGTTATGGAGGCAGATATCCATGCAACGCTGGTTGAAGGAAGGAGATGCAAACGCGAGATTCTTTCATGCCATGGCTAATGGAAGGAGACATAGAACTTTATACATTCTCTTTTTGTGGGTGGGCTGGATGTGGAGGGGGACGAGGAGGTGGGTAATGCGCTGAGGGCACACTTTCAAGCATTTGGGAGAAGGCAGGCCCGTACGGAATGGGGATGACAGGGGAGAGGTGTGTCACGGATCTCGGAGTCCGAGGCTACGAGTCTACGACTCTGGTGAGGGGTTTCACAGAGGAGGAGGAGGCTAGGCGGGCGCTCTTTCAGTTGAATGCCGATTAGGCACCAGGTACAGATGGGTTCCCAACTTCCTTTTATAGGGAGTTTTGAGACATGGTCAAGGGTGGTGTGGTAGACGTAATGGAGGAGTTTTAGCAAGGGGATATGGGGTTCGAGAGGCTAAACAAGTCACTCCTTTTTTTGCTCCCTAAGAAGGACACGACGACTAGAGTGGAGGATTACAAACCCATTACCTTGTTCAACGCTATCTATCTTTGGTGGCGAGAATCTTATCTAATCGGATGAGAGGAGTTTTGCATCACATCATTTCGCTCGAGCAGACGACTTTTGTGCCTGGGCGGGCTATGGCAGATGGACTGGTGATGGCTTCAGAGATGGTGACGAACTGGAAGAAAAACATGATCAGGGGTGTGCTTTGGAAGGTTGACTTTCGAAAGCATACGACTGTGTCGATTGGAGATTCCTGTGGGCCTCTATGGAAAGGAGTTTCCCGGAGATTTGGATTGCATGGATCAAGTGGTGTGTTACTACATCTCAGGCCGTGTTGGTTAATGGTAGACCGGAGGGTGGTTTCTTCCCGTCGTAGAGGGGGATCAGACAGGGATGCCCACTAGCCCCATTACTCTATGTGATCGTGACGAATGCACTAGCAGTGATGATGAGGCTTGTGGTTCATGGGGAATGGTGTTCTGAGTATGAAAGGGAGGATTATCAATACCTCTACTTCAATATGCTGACGACACGGTTCTATTCTTGGGGGCAGAGGAGAGAATCCGGAGGTCTTCTCTTATCATGGATATTTTTGGAGACATTTTCGGTCTTCGGATCAATCGGGAGAAATCGGTTGTGGTGCCTTTTAGCTTAACGGAGGACGAGCTGAGGCGGGTGTATGGAGTGTTGGATTGCCCCACGACGACACTACCGATTACTGTTGGGAAACGTGAATAAGTTGTTTATTCCATAGCCCTAGGCTCTCTTATATAGGAGAGTAGCCTATGGGTAAATTACATAAAGAGGATAACAAGAAAATAAAATAGGAAAAGACTCAATAACTAAGTCTGCGTCAACACTCCCCCTCAAGATGGAGCATAGATGTCAATCATGCTCAGCTTGGAAGCACACTTCTGAAATGGGCCACGTAACAATGCCTTGGTGAATATATCTGCAGTCTGGTTCTCTGAAGTAACATGGGATGTGGTAATGAATCCTTTCTGAATCATATCACGTATGAAGTGGCAATCCACCTCAATATGCTTAGTCCGTTCATGGAATGCAGGATTGTTTGCAATGAACAAAGCAGCCTGATTATCACACTCCAAGTTCATAGGAAGTGGTATGTCTAAGCATAAATCTGTCAGCACCGCTTTCACCCACATCATCTCTGTAGTAGCCTGGGCCATAGCCCTATATTCGGATTCAGCACTGGATCTAGCTACCACAGTTTGCTTCTTGCTCCTCCATGAGACTAGGGCATCTCCAACATAGACAGCATACCCTGAGGTGGACTTCCTATCCTTAGGACATCCTGCATAGTCTGCATCTGCACATGCTGAGACAGAAATCCCCTTTCCTTTCTTGAATAGCAGACCTTTACCTGGAGAAGATTTGAGATATCTAAGTATCATGTGTATTGCATCCATATGCACCTGGCGTGGCTGCTCCATGAACTGGCTCACACGGCTCACTGCAAATAATATATCTGGCCTAGTGATCGTGACATATAACAATTTGCCTACCAGCTCTCTGTATCTTCTCCTGTCAACCTCCTCTGTGTCATCATCATACAGCTTCATGCTAGGGTCCATTGGTGTCGTAGCAGGTTGACACCCTAGCATACCTGTCTCACTCAATAGGTCTGTGACATACTTCCTCTGTGACATGACTAATCCATACGGATTTCTGGCAAACTCCAGCCCCAGAAAATATCTAAGGACTCCCAAGTCCTTGGTGACAAACTCGGTCCCCAGCCTTTCCTTTGCCTGCTTAATGCCCTGGTCATCATTGCCTGTAATCAAGATATCGTCAACATAAACCATGATTACAACAGTACCTCTTGCCGTCTTCTGTACAAACAAGGAATGATCAGCATTGGAGCGTTTATATCCTTGTTTCTCAAAGAGGTCTGACAGCTTCTGGAACCATGCTCTGGGGCTCTGCTTAAGGCCAGTCTCTAGTAACTGCAACTGATAAGAGGATCCGCAGAGTGGAATGACGAGCCACCGGGGAGAACGTGTCAAGATAATCTACTCCATACGTCTGTGTGAATCCCCTTGCAACTAGGCGTGCCTTGTACCTGTCAATGGAGCCATCTGCATTATGTTTGACTGTAAATACCCACTTACAACTCACCGGGTTGACATCCGGTGGTATAGTAACCAAGCTCCATGTTCCTCTAGACTGAAGTGCCGCCATCTCTTCCTCCATTGCTAGCCGCCATCGAGAATCCTGCAAAGCCTCATGGTGGTTCCGTGGAATATCTGTAGCTGAAAGTGCCAATGCAAACGTCCTGAATGGTCCAGATAGCCTCTCAAACGAAACCGCAGCTGATACTGGATACTTGGCACAACTTCTCTTCTGCTTGCGTAGAGCGATTGGAACATCCAGATCCTCTGTGGTAGCACCCTGCTTCTGTAATGCATCCTGCTGAGAAATGTCGTCAGATCCATCAACATTAATATTTTCATTACATACCATAGGCGAGCTAGTTGACTGGTCAGGGCCATGAGCTCGATTCGGCCGTCGGGTGTAATGGAATGGTAACGGGGATATTATTGGTGGCGGCGGCGGCGGTGGTGGTGGTAATGGTGGTGACGGCTGTGATGTTGGTGGTGCCATGAATACGGTATCAGGAGATAATGGTGGTGCCTGCATGTTCCCGGATTCTGAAAAATACATGATAGATTCAAAGAATGTAACATCTGCACTGATCATATACCGCCGACGCACAGGGTCAAAACACTTGTACCCCTTTTGAGTTCTGGAGTACCCCACAAAGACGCACTTGACAGCCCTAGGAGAGAGCTTGTCAGAACCGGGCGACAACTGATGAACAAATGCGACAGACCCAAACACACGAGGGGTAAGAGTGAACAGATCCTTGTCAGGATATATAAGTGAGAAAGGAACCTGTTCATTCACGACAGACGAGGGCATACGATTTATAAGATAACATGCAGTAAGGACTGCATCACCCCAGTAGGAATACGGAACATGACTCTGAATGAGAAGTGACCTTGTAACATCAAGAAGATGACGGTGTTTTCTTTCTGCAACCCCATTTTGTTGAGACGTATGAGCACGGGATGTTTGGTGAACAATTCCTTTTGAGGAGTAGTAGTTGGCTAGATTGTTGGTGCACAACTCTAAGGCATTGTCAGTTCTCATAATTTTGACCGTTGTGGAAAAAACATTCTGAATCTCATTTAGAAAGTGAATAATAATATCTCCAGCTTCAGACTTATTTTTCATTAGAAATACCCATGATGCTCTAGAAAAATCATCCACAAATACAATATAAAACCTGTGTCCCTGATGATCGGGAACACGACTCGGACCCCAGACGTCGACATGAAACAACTCAAACTTGGAGTTACTACTCCGACCTTGACTACTGGGAAAAGATGACCTGTGATGTTTTCCCAACTGACACGCCTCACACTGGACAGGTGTGTGAGGAAGACTATAGGGTAGGACTAGACGCAACTTCTGAAGCGGTAAATGACCAAAACGCAGATGCCACAGGAGAGGAGATACTTGTTCCGCGGGAGAGGCTGTGATTCCGGCAAACGGGGTCTGGTTCAGACGATAAAGGCCTCCTTGCTCATAGCCATGACCAATCACGTTGCCCGTACGGATGTCCTGAAAAATCAAGGAAGATGAATCAAAAATAGCACGACAATCAAGATCCTTCGTAATCTGACTAATCGACAACAGATTCATAGAAAAATGCGGTGCATGCAAAACATTCTTAAGCTGCATAGAGGATGTCAGTCTAATCTCCCCCTGACCCGTGATAGGAGAATGTGTGCCATTTGCAATCACTACTGTCCGTCCTGGAGGAATCTGAGTATATCCTGTAAGTAGACCCTGGTCGCCACATAGATGATGTGTAGCGCCCGAGTCCATGATCCATGGCAATGTATCCGATCTACTACTGCGAAGAGCAAGTGTACTACCTGAAGTACTCGTAGAGACAGAAGCAGACGCAACAACATCAGTATGATTCTCTGTCGACGGTGCTGGACCAGATGGTGGTATAATGCCCCTAAGACGGGCAACTAGATCATCAAATCGTTGATCCAGTGTAGCTGCAGATGGGGGCTCTATCTGCTCAGCGGCTCGTGCGGATGCAGGAAATCCATGCTTTGAGTAGCATGTATCTTCAGTATGTCCGACTCGGTGACAATATGAGCATGTTGGCCTAGTGCGGCCACCCCTTCCACGGGGAGTACGCCCACGGCCCTGTTGATGAAACCCACGGCCTCTATTGGCCGCCATGGCTGAGGGATTTTGACTCGCAGCTGCTGAAGGTACTGTAATCCTGCTCAATCTGTGAAAAGCTTCCTCCATGGGAGGAATAGTCGAGTCTGCCAAAATCTGTGAACGTGCTGCCTCATATTCTGGATCGAGTGCAGCGAGAAACACACCCACCATCGTCGCATTCCTGTATGTCTTCTGCTGTTCTGGTGTGGCGGTAAGAGGCATGAAGCTATGGAGCTTCTCAAACATTCCTCTCAAAGATGTATAGAGAGAATGTAATGGGCGGTCATTCTGCTTAATTGTGAATATATCATGTTGTAATTGCAAGATCTTCGTCTCATTCTTCGCCTGAGAATATGTCGCTGCCAGGATATCCCACATGTCTTTGGCTGTAGGTTGATGTAGAATGTCATTGGCGATCTCAATAGCCAATGTGCCAGATAGCCACACCTTTGCATATGCGTCGTCAGCCTCCCATGAGGCATGAACTCCAGTCTTCTCTGCAGGCTCGGGCTCTGTGAGAATATGCTTCTTGCCCGTGGACTTCATCATACTCATGAACTGCATTGCCCACAGTTCATAGTTCGTACCATCCATCTTGACGATGGGCGCTGGACCACGAAATGCGCCCATGGACGGAATATCTGCCTTGCTTTCTGACATACTGGATACGGAAGACTGGAGCGAATGACAATAGATAATATTTGTCTACAACGACATAAACGGGATTAGTTGCATGTGTAGACCTCAAGCAACTATCCCCATGGACCTACGCGCGCTACGATCCGCACACGCACAGGAGTTGCACTCAATATGTATCCCTCACGCGCTGGAGATGCGTGCTATTGCTTCCTGTTGCGTGGTATCTCGTGCCCTAGCGCACGCTTGAGATGGTGTCGCACAGGGGGCACGTGAAGGCGCACTGCACGGGAGGCGCTATGCGCACAGCACAGGAGGCGCTATGCGCTGGAGATGGTGTCGCACAATGGGCACGGGAAGGCGCACATGCGCTGGAGATGGTGCCGCACAGGAGGCGCACTAGGCCGCACAGCAGGAGGCGCAAGATGCACGCGAGGCGCGCAGCAGGAGGCACGGGAAGATGCCCTAGCACGGGAAGATGCGCGCTATGCCGCACAACAGGAGGCGCAAGAGGCGCTACTGCTTCCTGTGCGCCAGATGCGCGAGAAGCGAGAAGCGCAAGGTGCGCAGGAGGCGCCTTAGACCACCGATCGGAGAAGAAGAGCCTCCGATAGGCTGGGGATGAACTTGGCGGCGCCGAGAGAGAGAGAGAAGAGAGAGCCGGCGGGTGGGGATGGGGTAGGGTTTCGAGAACTCCGGCCTAGGACCGTCGCTCTGATACCATGTTGGGAAACGTGAATAAGTTGTTTATTCCATAGCCCTAGGCTCTCTTATATAGGAGAGTAGCCTATGGGTAAATTACATAAAGAGGATAACAAGAAAATAAAATAGGAAAAGACTCAATAACTAAGTCTGCGTCAACAATTACATATTTGGGGCTATCACTGTTGGCGGATAAGCCAAAATCAGTCGATTGGAGGGACTGTTGGTGAGGATGGCGGGTTAGAAGGTGATTTTGCTTGCTATCTGGGGGGGGGCAGTTGGTTCTGTTGAAGCATGTTCTTTCGG
The DNA here is from genome assembly GCA_037367405.1 of Ottelia alismoides. Taxonomy (NCBI): domain Eukaryota; kingdom Viridiplantae; phylum Streptophyta; class Magnoliopsida; order Alismatales; family Hydrocharitaceae; genus Ottelia; species Ottelia alismoides. The sequence goes on from JAZKJV010011305.1 coordinate 1,116,958, forward strand.
CTATCCCAATGTTCTTCTGTTCCACGAGGTCACTGCCTGTTGGGGACGTACAAAGATTGAAGCATTGCTGAGGAGATTTTTCTGGTCAGATAATAGGCATGGTAGGAAGGGGTTTCACTTGGTGGAATGGGACAGACTGACGTCGCCTAGAAGAAGGGAGGTTTATGAATATTACGCCTGAAGGAGATTAATAAAGCTTTTATGGCCAAGTGGATTGTCAGAATTTGAGGGAAGTCACATGATCTGGTCTGCTGTCCGCTCATGAAGATATATGGTGTATCCATGTCGCTGAAGGTTGTACCGAACGTCTCCTTTCGTCCCTTTGGAAGGGAATTACTGAGATCATTCCAGACATTGCTATCAAGTTGAGACCAGTCCTGGGAGATGGTGCTCGATTTCATTTTTGGAGGGACGATTGGATGGGAGAGCGGTACCTACGTCTATTGAGGCTGGCCGAGGATAGCGAGATACAAGTGAAGCAGATTTGAGAACGTGGCGCATGGTACCCAAGATTCACATCTACTTTATCGGATCAAAGGGTAGAGGAGTTCCTCTCGTTGCAGACGACTGTACAATAGGGAGCGAATCCATCGTCGGGTGATGATCATTTTGTGGGGCGACGACAGATTCTTGGTACGAAAGGCATACCGTTTTCCGGTAGGGGAGAACGAGAAGGTGTATGATGAGGCACGAGTGGATGCTGGCTTGATATGGCGGTGCCATGTGCCGAATAGGGTGAAAGTTCTGATCTTTTCAGATTCAGGAAGTTCCTTACCAAAGACCATCGTGGGCAACTGTTGGATGTGGAGGATGTTATTTGCGATAGATGCGGCGAGGAAAGAGAGGATGTTGATAATATGTTCTTTACCTACATGTCATCAGTGGAGACATGGGATAGGACCAACATCCATGTGGTTGGGGCGTGGCGATAACACCACTTTTTGGCGTGATATTCGGTTGGTTTGCGACGTCGACCATGAGGATTGCGCATTTCTGTTTGCGGTGATATTGACAATATGGTGCACTAGGAACGTGGTCATTTTTGAGGGATAGTTCTTTAATGTTGAGAATGTCGCAAGGCACTGTGGGGCTTTATATAGGGCATGGCAAATATGAAATAATGTAATACTGTCTGTAATTTTCACACACACACATATACACTCGTATACTGTGGTGGATCCAACCTTGGGATTCCACCCTTTTTCCTTTAAAAAAAATTCAGAGAACAAGGCGTATTTATCTCCTTTCAATGCACACCCATTATCACGATGGATGGGAGCAACTATGAATTAAAGTCCATGCAGTTTATGACCATTATGCAATGCAATAACAAGGATCATATTCAGGCGTAGTCTGAGCCGATCGACAAGACTGCAACGAATGCTTTGTGGGAGAAAGATGACACATACACTTGTGTATGGCTATTTGGTACTCGCTCCACAGTAATATAGTCAATGACATTCTTCATCAGCCTACTACCAAGGTAATTTGGGATATCCTTGTAACCACATATTCTCAGGCGAGGAATGAGACAAAGATATTGCAGCTTCAGTATGATATTTTCACAGCAAAGAAGGATGGTCGTCCGCTTCATGTTTACTACTCCTGGCTCAGGGCTTGTTTGAGAAGCTTCATAGCTTCTTGCCTCTGAAAGCGCATGTAGAGAAATAGTGCAGTAACAAGCATAAAGTAACGTCACTATGGTTGGCATGTTTCTGACGACACTTAACTCACAATATGATGCCGCACACACCTTCTTATGGGAGGGTCTATGGAGGAGGCATACAACAAACTGAGCAGGATCACGTTACCCCGTGCAACCATTACTCCAATGCTAGTTGTTGTCTCCATTGTTGTAAAAATCCCCCGACTGGACCGACTAGTAGGTCCGACTAGTCTAGTCAGTGGGGTGACCGACCGAGTACTGTCTAATTCCGACTAAGGCCAACTAGTCGATCGATTTTTACTTCGAGATACCATTTATTTTTTATTTTTTAAAGCAAACTTATTCTAATATGCTTAATGTTTTATTTAAATTCAATTTCTTCTTTTGTTTCATTATGATAATATAAAAATTGCACAAATCTATGTAAATATATAAGAATATACATATAAAAATGATTTATATATTTAAAATAATTAAAAATTCAAAACCGATTAAAGCCCGACTAAATCCGATTAGTCATCCGACTACCGATTAATCCTTAGTCAGTAACCCAACCGACCGAGTACCGACTACCGATTTTTGCAACCTTGGTTGTCTCTCAAGATCATGTCCTCCATCACACCACCATGCCCTCCAACGCTCCCATCCAAGTTGACCATCGGGGGCACATGTTCTATCTTGTAGCTGTGGATGAGGAACACGATAGTTAGTTGAGGCTAACGGTGGGTGGTTGGGCGAAGATAGTATGGGCTCCGGTACATGAGTGTCACTCTGATACCTTAAGAAAAATGGGAGAGAAGTTGCCAATGGTGTACATCATGCTAAGGCTCTTCTTGAGCCTGGCTTTTATAAGATGGGAAAAATATTTTTGTAGATATATGTTTTGGGTATTCGACATTCTTAGTACACACCTTTTTATTGAAAAAATGGATAGAATGAATTGAGTATTATCGAGATTAATATCCTTAAATTCATTTTTCAGTAATGCAGCCAGCTGGACCATATATGAGGATGCATATATCCACAGGGTGGGTGTGCCACACTACATTCTTTATGCAGTGCATCATGCCGTCTAAGCTTTATATCTGGGTTGTGTAACCACATATTAGGTTGCATACACCACAAATTCAGTCCACACTCCAGACAGAGAAATATAACTTAGGCTTTCTTTAAAGTAATATTTAATTATTTTATATAATTTAAACTTTAACATTTAATCTCCATTTATTAATTAATTAATTAATCTAATTCTGGGGCGGGCACTACTGAGTGCTTCCCCCTTCTTTGACTCAGAAAAACTTTAACATTTAATTATTTTACAAAGTCATTTATTTGTTAATAGTTTTTTAATCTTGTAATACAGAGATAAATGCTTACATACAGGTTATCAACATTTATGTTAACTCTGTATGCCATTATTGAATCTTGGAAAATTATATTATTCAATTAATAGAACATAAATAATGATTACCCATTTATTTTACATTTAAAACTGCAAAGCGTCACAAACCCTTATATTATCCTGCATACTGCATAGTCACTTTGCGGTGATCTATCGAAACAAGTCTGCGAACTGCATGAACATTGCTCATATATTTAGAGGATTCATGCTAGAAGTTCAAGGATCACACATGGTATAGTTAAGATAGAATAGTAAAGAAATATATTAAAATTTACTAATCTTTTAACAAATTGAATATCCCGAAAGCTTGCCTTGGTATGGTCTCGATGTTTGTGTATATTAAATTATTTTCCGACTTCAAAGACCAACCCTATATTTCACTATCATTTATAATTTGTCATCCATCTAGGAAACTACCACTTATAAAACATCCAAGGTTTTTTGCAGATAAGGTCATCACGGTGACACTTCACAATGAGGGGTGGAAGCAATAATTTCCGGTATCAAATGCCTCCTTGAAGTGAAGAAAATTATCCTAATTAGAATGGAAAATAGTCTATCAGTGTGCATTCGGAAAACCACAGAATACATTTCCGTATTATATTCCACACTTCAACGAAGTAAAAAGTTGGAAAAGTTGTAGAGTTACCAATTATGGTAGACTGACTTCATCATTTGGTAACTGAATATTAGTAGGAGATCAATGGCCCCCTTGGGGCAGCCAACATGGCCGCCCCCGCACTATTTTCAGCATTTTTTTATTTTTTTGAAAAATATTGCTGTGAACCCCTCAGGATCCGGGTACCCGTTTACGACGCATTTCGCAATATTTCATTCACATTGATCGCAGAAGTTGTAGAAAAACAGGGAAATTTTTTTTTCGCGCAATTATGACATTCATTTCCATCACATAACCACAAAGTAAAAGAGATAAATGGCACCAAAATTTCTTTTCATTAATATTCATATCAATTTACAACATGTACAAGGATCTTCCCTTTTACAACATATATCCCAAGTGTGATACAAAAGAGATAGCAATTACATCACCATCTAAACAAAAACTGAGACAAAATATTTCATACCGTCTAGTGTATACTCTGTCTCCAGGAAGCATGTATAGCTACTGAGCTGCTACTAAACTGCAGGCTGTTTGCCTGCCAAACACGTTAGGAAAGAAGAGGCGTCAGCCATTGCTTTGTCGGCTAAGAATAGAGAAGGAATTGGGGACTTTTGGGTTGGTATTTATAAGGGGGTGGCTGTAACCTTACGTGGACAAGTGGAAATAGAAACCATCCAAGTGGGAGGAAAGAAAGTGTCCAAGTGGCTGGAAAGAATGGTCATTAGTAAAAGTTTTTTTTTTTAAAACCGAGCAGACAGTCTGAGTTTGCTGTTATTTATATATATATATATTTTTAAAATTTCCTTCTTATTTGTCATACTTAAAGTTGACCGTATTCTTGCCTTAAGCGTCGGATTTTGGCGCGAAACATCTTATTTCGATCGTCTCGGAATGACGGTCAATATGAGTATAATGTTGATATACTTCCGGTCGAGTTTTGAATACCCGAATTTCTGGATACGGTTTTTGTTTAAGGTTTAAATTTTACGAATTAAAAATATCAAACGACCTCCGATTGACGAACGGTCAATTCCGTTGGTCTTGTATCGCCGAATCGGATCTAATGACGGTCTCGATTCGTTTTGCGGTTTCCGAATTTGCGTCGCGGCTTTTTCGCGGCGCGCATTCCGATGTGATCGATTTTCGGTCGATTTCGCCCGAACAACTTTTGATTCACGACCAGTTGATCGATTTAGGTTGTTTAATGCCGACCAACAACTTTATTGGATTTGCCGGACCCAAATCGGGTCGGGTTCGGGTATGGAGGATTCCCGGATGTTACAATTATAAAATCCCAACAAGATACTTAATGACCTTGACCCGAGTCTCGAGGACGAGACTCGAACTCGATCTCTCTCTCAGGAGGTAGCCCTGTTAGCTCATCAGGAAATACGTCAGGGTATTCTGATACTACTCGGATGTCCTGTGTCATCGGCTCCTGATCAGATACCTCCCTCACAAATGCAAGATACACAGCCGATCTCTATGGCACCATATCGCATGACACCAGCCGAGTTGAGGGAACTGAAGGTGCAGTTGCAGGAGTTGCTTGACTTGGGATTCGTGAGGCTGAGCACTTCACCTTGGGGTGCTCCGATTCTATTTGTCAAGAAGAAGGATGGATCCATGAGGTTATGTATTGACTACAGGCAGCTGAACAAGAGAACGGTGAAGAACCATTATCCTTTGCCACGTATCGATGATTTGTTTGACCAGCTCCAGGGATCTTCGATTTTCTCGAAGATCGATCTTCGCTCAGGCTACCATCGGCTGAGGATTCACGAGTCGGATATTCCGAAGACAGCCTTCAGGACACGCTATGGACACTGAGTTTGTGGTGATGCCGTTTGGGCTCACCAATGCACCTGCGGCTTTCATGGATATGATGAACCGTATCTTCCGTCCATACCTGGACAAGTTTGTAGTGGTGTTCATCGATGATGTGCTCATCTATTCACGGAATGAATGGGATCATGCGAATGATCTACGAATTGTTTTGGATACATTGAAGGAGCACAAGCTATATGCCAAGTTGAGCAAGTATGAGTTCTGGTTATCCCATGTCTCATTTCTCGGGCATATCATTTCTCGAGCAGGCATTGCAGTTGATCCTGCAAAGATAGATGCAGTTATGTCTTGGGAGCAGCCCAAGACTGTCACGCAGGTTCGGAGCTTCCTTGGGCTAGCAGGTTATTACAGACGCTTCGTTAGCAGATTTTCACGTATTGTTCGCCCTCTGACACGGTTGACACAGAAGGGAGTTCCATTCATTTGGGACGATTCATGTGAGCATGCCTTCCAGACACTGAAGGAGAGATTGACTACAATGCCTATTCTTGCTCTTTCTTCAGGCATTCAGGACTATGCAGTATACACAGATGCATCTGGAGAAGGTCTAGGAGCAGTGTTGATGCAGAGAGGACAGGTGATTGCTTACGCATCACGGCAGTTGAGACCGCACGAGCAGAACTACCCCACACATGACTTAGAGTTGGCGGCAGTTGTCTTCACCTTGAAGATCTGGCGCCACTATCTATATGGGGTGAACTTTGAGATTTTCACAGATCACAAGAGCCTAAAGTACATCTTTGATCAAAAGGAGTTGAACATGAGACAACGCAGATGGCTCGAACTGCTGAAGGATTATGATTGCACGATCTCTTACCATCCCGGTAAGGGAAACGTGGTGGCTGATGCACTTAGCAGGAGAGCGCATGCTGATGGTACGGCGAACTGGCTATACACGTGGGATACGCTTGCAGCTTTGAGCGATTGGCATCCTCAGGAGAGCGCATCCATTTCTACCGCCGTGCCTCCTCGATAGAGTAGTCTTTGGGATCATATTGTAGAGGGCCAAAAGACCGATCCTTGGATCCGAGATAGATACATGCACGATGTCAAGGATGAATTTGATGATTTTGTCGTGGCAGAGTATATTTTATGGAAGGCAGGACGGGTCGTTGTACCCGATGACGAGCAGCTTCACAGAGACATTCTCGATGAGGCACACAGTTCACGGTTATCTATTCATCCAGGCAGTACGAAGATGTACCGTGATCTGCGTCGACATTTCTGGTGGGATGGAATGAAGCGTGATGTGGCGCTACATGTTAGCAGATGCATGACCTGTTAAATGGTCAAGGCTGAGCACATGAGACCACAAGGATTACTGCAGTCTCTCCCCATTCCCGAGTGGAAGTGGGAGAGCATTTCTATGGATTTTATTACAGGTCTGCCGAAGACACCAGGTGGTCATGATTCTATATGGGTCGTTGTTGATAGGTTGACCAAGTCAGCCCATTTCATCCCTGTCAACACGACTTACACTCCATCCAGATTGACCAAGCTGTATGTGCAGAGCATCATCAGACTGCATGGTATACCACGTGAGGTGGTGTCTGACAGGGATTCGAGATTTACTTCACATTATTGGCGTCAGTTCATGTCGGCACTACAGACAGTGCTGAAGATGAGTTCTGCATATCATCCATAGACTGACGGTCAGAGTGAGCGCACCATTCAGACGCTTGAGGATCTACTTCGCGCATGCATTTTGGAGTGGAAAGGGTCCTGGAAGGACCATTTGGCCTTGGTGGAATTCACGTACAACAACAGCTATCACTCCAGTATTGGCATGGCACCATTCGAAGCCCTATACGGACGGAGATGCCTCACACCTCTCAGTTGGCGTGAGGTAGGTGATCATGCTTTATATTCCGTGGATCTCTTGGAGGAGACTGCGAGAGCTGTTGATCTTGTGAGACGGAGGCTTCTGACGGCACAGAGTCGCCAGAAGAGTTATGCAGACCGTCGGAGAAGAGATTTGGAATTCCAGGTATCCAATCTTCTTTTCTTCCTTTATTACAAAATTAACTTAATCTCATACTAATTATATTCCTATAAACTATAGGTTGGAGATTGGGTATTTCTCCGTGTATCTCCCCTGAAGGGAGTGCAGAGATTTGGTGTTCGTGGCAAGTTGGCGCCACGATATGTTGGACCGTTCGAGATTCTTGCTCGTGTAGGGAAGGTTGCATATCGAATAGCTCTTCCTCCGCATCTTTCAGCTATCCATGATGTCTTCCACGTATCCAACCTAAGGAAGTATGTGCACGACCCTCGCCACATTATCAGTTACGAGGATCTCGATATAGAGCCGGATCTGACTTATGAGGAGAAGCCAATCCAGATACTTGACCGTGCTGTGAAGAAGCTTCGCAACAAAGAGATTTTATTGGTCAAGGTTTTGTGGCATCGTCACGGAGTCAAAGAGGCGACATGGGAGACCGAAGCGGACATGTGGGCACGATACCCGCAACTTTTCTGAGGTAATAATCAAAACAAGATGTTGTACTAGATATATGTTCAAATATATGGCTTGTTTTTCTCTTTGAGGTTTTTATGGGTTTAAAACCCAATGAGGTTTTTATGGACATATAAAATCCCAGCAATGGTTGATGCCTCTTCTTTCCTAACGTGTTTGGCAGGCAAACAGCCTGCAGTTTAGTAGCAGCTCAGTAGCTATACATGCTTCCTGGAGAAAGAGTATACACTAGACGGTATGAAATATTTTGTCTCAGTTTTTGTTCAGATGGTGATGTAAATGCTATCTCTTTTGTATCACACTTGGGATATATGTTGTAAAAGGGAAGATCCTTGTACATGTTGTAAATTGATATGAATATTAATGAAAAGAAATTTTGGTGCCATTTATCTCTTTTACTTTGTGGTTATGTGATGGAAATGAATGTCATAATTGCGCGAACAAATTTTTTCCCTGTTTTTCTACAACTTCTGCGATCAATGTGAATGAAATATTGCGAAATGCGTCGTAAACGGGTACCCAGATCCTGAGGGGTTCACAATTGCCATGCATATGCATCCCTATATCCATCCTATATGTCATTCGAATTTTGTCAGAAACAGAGACTCCTATGCCTTCCATCTAGAATAGGTACGATTACAACAGTTCTAAGACCGTTAAAATTACCTGTTCTAGATGGAGGGTATAGGAGTCTCTGTTTCCAACGAAATTCGAATGACATATAGGAGGGACATAGGGATGAATATACATGGCGATATTTTTCAAAAAAATAAAAAAATGCTGAAAATAAGGGGCGGGGCAGCCCCATTAAATCCTATTAGTAACCATCCTTGTCTTTCCCCAGGTATTGAGAAGAGCTTGACTGTAATCATACATTATACAAGCTCCCTTGGAGAAGGTTATGATCATGCCATTTATGTCTGTTTGTCAGTTTGGGTGGTCTACTTTTCAGCCAAGCTAAACACCAAATTGCGAATATAATTGCAAATCTTTCTATAGTGCAGGAAATTGAAATACTGTAATTAGTCTCTATCTAAATATATTAATTTTGACTTTACGCTTATATTACATGGAAACTCTATATAATAATCGTGGAATCTATGTCAAATGGGTACTCCTAGGAAACTGCATCCTGTTATACCCACAAATGTAGGAGTTTGTCTCTTGTCTAAATGTTAAACCAACTATGGATTTTAAACAAGTCTTTGTTTGTTGTGTTAAGGAGATATATGTCTTGGAATTGCTTTGTGCAGTCCACAGTCATTGCTTTAATAAAGATACATTATGGAATTTATAACTTAAACATTTTTAGAAATATTGCTGCAGATTTTCAATGGATGATGGCAGAAGCTCACAAGAAACTGGAAATAGTAGGGAAACTTCAGATCTTAAAAATGAGGTATTGATATTTTTCAATCTAGAAATAGAAATTTTAGTAGCCATTCGAAGGAATTTTTTGTTTCTGCCATTTGTTGTGAAGAATATAATCTTGCCTGGGAATAGTACAAGTTATGATTCTAATTTCTTTTTAATTTGCAGCTGGACATGCTACAGGAAGAGAATGATCGTGTTCTTGAGAAGGCACAAAATTTATCAAAGAAATATCTTTTATCTTGTTCTGCAATTTTTGATGTCATTCAATCTATCTTTAATTTCTTGTGCAGCTACGTAATGCAGTAGAGAAATGTGGTGAAGCTGAGGCCCGTGCGCGTGAGCTTGAAAAGCAGGTAAACTTTTATGGATAGTTTGTTGTGCATGATTTAAAAAAATGAAGAACAAGTGGATATTTTGTTGTGGAAATATACAATATAGAATGGATAACCTAGAACAAGAAGAAAATATGATTTTACATGGAACCTTGCCCCAAAGGAACAGATGATGAAATAAAGAATGACCCAAGAAGAGGGGTTGAATGAACGAAGGCACATTGACACACGAAGAGGGGTTGAAATAAAGGAACAGATTGAGCACATTGGAGGAAGCATGAACGAGGGTTTGGCGGGCGAAGGCGAGTGTGTGGAGGGCGAGGATGTGGAGGGCTTTGGTGGAGAGGGCGGCTGACGTCTGGTGGGTCGTCGGCTGCGGCATCGTCGGGTTGTGCCATCTTCTTACGAGCGGCGGCTGGAGAATCCTTTTAGTCGTGGCTGCTACCGTTGTGGGGGCCTCGACCACTGGGCGCGCAAGTGTCGTGAGCCGCTGCGGTGTTTCTGCTGTTGGCGTTTCGAGAACTCTAGTAGGATGTGCCATGCGAAGGAGAATCGGAGGTCGATGCTTATCGGAGAGGGTGGAGGGCCGGGGGCGTTTTTCATGGCTTCCTCCGATGTGGGATTAGTTTCTCAAGCCAGGTTCGTGGGAGATGTTGTCCACTTGTCCTCTTGGCGGGTGGTGGCGCGGGGTCTTCGTGCTTTTGAGGTGGTGGCTCTGCTCCGTGGGTCGAGGGACGACTCCTTGTTGTTGAAGTGGCATCGGATGAGGTCAGAGGATGGTGCGGTGGCGCCTACATCTTTGGAAAGAATCAGGGTGAGGGGGCTGCCTTTTCAGGGCAGATCCCTTCGTTGCGTTTCGGAAGTGCTGCAAGGTGTTGCAGTGGTGGTGGAGGTGGAGAGTGATGGGTGTCAACCAGGTCTGTCGCTGGATGTCATCGCGCGGGTCCGACGATTAGGGGCGGAAAGGCTGGGGTGGTGGGAGGTGGGTTTCCAAGGAAAGTGGGTGCTGGTGGAGGTAGCGGCGGTAGAGGATGGGCTCGAGGAGCGTGGAAGTGGTCATTGGCGTGGGGGTGAGAAGGCGGCGGTGGCGTCAGTGGGGGGTGGAGTCCGGGCGTAGCGTTCGCGCCCGGGGGTGGTGCGGAGTTCGGGACCGACACGAAGTTCGAGGAAGGGGATTCGTTTCGACACCGTATCCATGATGGGGGTTCCGAGGTTGGCGTTGGTCCACCTCCCAGGGCATGTGAGGGGTTGTGGTGGATCTGCCTTTGGAGGGGTTGGGTTTTTGCTAGGCCCGACTCGGGGGTGCGAACGGATTTCGGATGCGGATCCGGAGCAGACCCGGTTTCTGGAGTGTGGGGGGAAGTCGTGCTCTCGGGCTGGGAGTGGAGCCTCGGGTCTGGTTCCTGTGTGTGTGTGTGGGGGGGGGGATCCGGGAGGCGACAGTCAGGGTTGTGCTTCGGTTGGTGCTTCGGCTGGCGCTCAAGTGGGGGAGGGGTCCCTGGACTAGAGGAGCTTCGCAGGCAGGGTCTGGAGGGAGGAGCGAGTTCGCGCTGCTTGGTTGGGCGTCGCGAGAGATGGCTGCTTTTGCATCTGGGCCCGGGCTTTCTGCTGAGATGCTGCTGTTGGAGGGTGGTTGTGTGTCCGCCAGGGCTCGGAGGGCGGCGCTGGAGGGTCCTTGAGCTTCGGGGAAGGCTCCGGGTGTGGGGGGGAGAACTTTCAGCCATGGATGATTCGGTGGAGCGAAGTCGCCCTGATGTGCTTGTGGAGGCCGCTGCGAGTAGCGGGGCTGGGAAGGGGAGCCGACCGAGGCGGAGGTGGGGCTGGGGCTCCCAAGGTTCGGAGTGGCTTACGTGAGGGCGGGTCCCTTAAGTCGGCTGGGAAGATGAAGAGAGCTGCACTGCGGGCTTCTTTGGCCGGGGGGGGGGGGGCTGCTTCCGCCTTCTCGCCTCTGGGTTCGGTCAGTCCGTTGCAGATGCAGAACCGCTTTGCCGCTCTTGACCGAAGTGTAGCGCGGCGTCTGGGGGTGATCCCCCCGAAGAGGATGCTCCAACGGTTTTCTGAATGAAGATTTTGTTCATGAACATGAGGGGTTTGGGCCACCCCGACAAGAGGCTTGGGGTGAAAAACTTGTTGAGAGAGGCGGGAGTTGATATTTTCTTGATTCAGAAGATGAAGCTGCAGTCGTGTGATGACAGGATCCGGCGGGAGCTGGGAGGGGGGGAGCGTTTTGAGTTTGTAGAGATGGGGGCCCAAGGGACCTCGGTAGGGCTCTTATCTGGCTGGTGGTCTGATTCATTTGACTTGTTGGGGATTTCCTCATCTTCGTTCTGCTTGACAGTGAATTTGCGACGGAGATGGAGCTCCCGTGCGGGTCACCAATGCCTATGGCCTGTGTCGGCATGAGGATGGCTCGCTGGCTGCGGACCTTGCAGTGGTTGCTGCGGGGGTGGAGATTGAGATCTGGATCATTGGTGGGGACTTGAACGTCATGTTGTTTCCGGAGGACAGGTCGCTTATGGCGGGTGGTTGGGTTCCGGGGTCGGATGATTTCAGGGCGGTGGTCAGCTCTTTGGGCCTGTCTGTTGTCAATGCTGCTGGTTGCGCGTTCACGTGGAGGAATGCGAGGTAGCGATCCAGGCTTGACCGTTTTCTCATGTCCGTGGAGGCGGGGGAGGCGTTTCCTCTTGCGAGGGCTTGGCTTTGCCTAGCGCTCTCTGATCATCATACTCCTCTCATTTGGTTCTCCGGCGAGGAGCGGCGTAGGCGGTTCATGTTTCATTTTGAGAGGAGCTGGTTGTTGGAGGCGGGTTTCAAGGAGATGGTGGTCGCCCATTAGAGGGGGTGTGATCCGGTGGGCTCAGCGGTTTCATGTTTTGCGGCTAAGTTGGATTCGCTTAGATCGGTGCTCATGGCGTATGGCAAGGAGGTCGCGGTTCGGCGGAGGGCAGCTCGGGCTGCGGCTGAGGCGGGTGTTGTTAGGCTGGATGGGGTTGATGATGAGCGGGGGTTGACTCAGGAGGAGTTCTCGGAGAGGGTGGCACGTTTGGAGATGCTCTTGCTGGAGGACAGAAAAGAGGAGGTTCATTGGCGGCAGAGGTTGAGGCAGAAGTGGTTGAGGGATGGAGATGATGCTAACACGAGGTTTTTCCATTCCTTGGCGTCTGGTCGGAGGAGAAGGAATTTCCTGCATGAGGTCGAGGTCGAGGTTGAGGGGGTCAGGGTGTCGGGGGAGAGGTGCATTGGTGGGGCTTTGAGGGACAACTTCGTGCGGGCTTCGCGCAGGGTGCGGGAGGAGAGTGGGTGGGGGTGGTCAGGGTTGGGAGTTGTGTCGTTGAGTGGGGGCCAAGCGGAGTCGTTGGTGGAGGATTTCTCCGAGGAGGAGGTGCGGAGAGCGGTGTGGGGTTTGAATGCGGATGGGGCTCCGGACCCTGATGGGTTCCCCGCTTCCTTTTACCGGGAGCTTTGGGATCTTCTGAAGGCCGAAGTTTTGGACGTTCCGTGTGAGTTCCGGACTGGGAACAGGGGTTTTGAGAAGGTCAACAAGGCTTTGATTTTTCTGCTTCCGAAGGAGACTCCCTTGAGGGTGGGGGATTTCAGGCCCATTTCTATCTCCAATGCCATATATCTCATCGTGGCAAAGGTGCTAGCGAGCATGCTTAAGAATGTGTTGGGCTCGGTGGTGCTCCATGGGCAATCCACCTTCATCCCGGGTCGTCATATGATTGATGGGCTTGTGGCAGCTTCGGAGATCTGTCTTGAGTGGAAGAGGTCGAGGAAGAAAGGGGCAATTTGGAAGATTGACTACACCAAGGCCTATGATTGTGTCAGTTGGAAGTTCTTGTGGGTGTCGCTATGGTGGAGGGGGTTTCCGGAGGCTTGGGTCCAGTGGATGAAGAGATGTGTCACTACGTGCTCGAGTTCGATGTTGGTCAACGACATGCCGGAGGGTAGGTGGTTTCAGCCGTAGAGAGGAGTTCGTCAGGGGTGCCCGCTGGCTCCTCTGCTCTTTGTGTTGGTGGCAGACTGCTTGGCGGTTTTGTTCCAGCGTGCGGTGGTGGCAGAATGGTGCGCGGGTTTTAGTTTGGGGGACATCTCGGTTCCTGTGTTGCAATATGCGGATGACACGCTGATTTTTTTGGAGGGTTCGGAGGAGCAGAACCGCAACGCTGCTGTCTTGGTGGATTTGTTTGGGTGCCTTTCGGGTCTGCAGATTAACAGGAAGAAATCGGTGGTGATCATGTTCGTCTGGACGATGAGGAGTGTGGCAGGCTTGCTGGAGTTTTGGGTCCTCTGCTCTTTGTGTTGGTGGCAGACTGCTTGGCGGATTTGTTCCAGCGTGCGGTGGTGGCAGAGTGGTGCGAGGGTTTATTTTGGGGGACATCTCGGTTCCTGTGTTGCAATATGCGGATGACACGCTGATTTTTTTGGAGGGTTCGGAGGAGCAAAACCGCAACGCTGCTGTCCTGGTGGATTTGTTTGAGTGCCTTTCGGGTCTGCAGATTAACAGGAAGAAATCGGTGGTGATCCTGTTCGGGCTGGACGATGAGGAGTGTGGCAGGCTTGCTGGATGGATGGGGTGCCCATTGGGGAGGCTGCCGATTTCTTATCTGGGGCTGCCGTTGGTTGAGGGCAGGATGAGGAAGTCGGATTGGGACTGCGTTGTTCGGAGGATGGAGGAGCGACTGGCGGGTTGGAAGGCGTTTACTTTGTCGAGAGGAGGGAAGCTGATCCTCCTCAAACACGTTCTCTCTGCCATTCCGATTTTTTTCTACTCAACGTGTTTGATGCCTGTTGGGGTTAGAAGGAAGATCGAGTCTTTGATAAGGACTTTTTTCTGGTCGGATGGGAGGCAACAGAAGGCTGGGCTGCATCTGGTTGGCTGGGAGGAGGTTACCAGGCCGGTTTCTGATGGGGGTCTTGGGGTTCGTGATGTGGATGTCATAAACAAAGCTCTGTTGGTCAAGTGGGCGGTGCAGGTTTGGGGTTCTTCAGATTCGCTGGCTACCAGGCTTCTGAGGGGCATCTACAATGTCAATGGGGTGTTGATGGTTGAGAGGAGGAGATTTGAGTCACCGTTGTGGGTGGGGATTCATGCCGTTTTACCGGAGGTCATGTCTTCCTTGCGACCGAGGATGGGGAACGTGCAATTCTTCAGGTTCTGGCTGGATGACTGGACAGGGGAGGGTGCCCTGGGGCAACGTTTCTCGAGGTTGATGGCCTTAGCGGTTGACAGGGCTGCGCTGCTGGCGGAGGTAGCGGACTCGGGGTCGTGGGCCCCTACTTTTGTTGCGGATTTGTCGGATCAGCGGGTGGATGATTTCATGCGGATGCTGACTGAGATTCCCCGTCCCCCCCCTCCTCGAGGGAGTTGTCCATCGAGCCGGACCGCTTTGAGTGGGTGGGTGGAAGATTCTTGGTTAAGCAAGCCTACCTTTAGTTGAGAAGTTTGGCTGTGGGGCACGATAAGGAGCTCTGTGCAGACGTGAAGATTATTTGGGCGGCCACGATCCCCGGTAGGGTCAAGGTCTTCCTGTGGTGTTTGAGAAGAAACCGCCTGTGTGACAAAGCAAGGAGGGGAAGGCTGTTTGGCGTGACAGATACGGGCTGTGACAGATGTGAGGGTGCCATGGAGGACGCTCAACATACCTTTTTTGGTTACGGGTCTTCGATGCAGGTTTGGAGGTCGACGGGGTTGGCTTGGGTGCTGGCCACTAGCTTGGAGAGTTTTTGGAGATCGATTCGAGCGGTGGGTCTTGGTTCTTGGGACAACGTCTCAAGGCCTTTCGCTGTGCTTTGGGCTATTTGGGCTGGTAGGAATGATCGCATTTTCAAGGGCCAGCATTTTTATTCGGAGAATGTGGTCGCGCATTTCAATGCTTTGTACAACTTCTGGACCTCGAACTGATGTAACCTTTTTTTTGGTATTAATGAAATTGGTTTGGTGGTGTGGTGACTCCCGCCTCGAGAGGACTCCCTCTTTCTAGTAAAAAGAAGAAGAGGGGTTGAATTTTGCTGGTAAGCAATTAGAAATCTGAGTTACGAATATAGAGTGACTTTATTATGCAAAATCAAAGTGGGTGAAAATCACGACTTAGATTCTTTCTTATAAGATTCTCTTCTCCGCTCATTCCTCACAACATGTATACACTATGCCTCACTACTTCAAACATGAATATTGAAACTACACTTATAATTTACCACTTTCTTAAATAGACCTCAAGAAAGTTTTTCACATTTTGTCACATGGAAACACGAACAAGAAACTTGCCTATTACAAAGCCCTAGGGTCCTCAATATATAGAGTGGAAAATCTAGATATGAAATGAAGTTGCCATATTGGCTACAGAGATGCCCTATTGGTCTTACATTAAAATAGACAGAAAGGTTGTAATACAAAAATAGTATAATACCCCCCCTCGAGATGGAACATAGATATCTATCAGACTAAGCTTGGATGTATACATCTAAAATGGTCCCCTGCGAGTGCTTTAATGAGGATTTGGCAGCATGTTTTGCTGAATTAACATGAGTTGTAGATTTGAAGCATTTTTGAGTCATGTCTCTGGTGTAATGACATCCGATCTTTATGTGCTTCGTCCGCTCATGGAATTCTGGTTGGAAATTTATGAATGGATTTTCTACGGTTTTAGTTCAGTTAATTAAACAATTAGTGTGTCGTTGTAGTTGTAATAACCCACTCAAACATTTAAAAATAATTTTATTACCCTTACAATGGTGCGGTATAGGGTCGAACCACAAGGACATGAATGCGGAAATGTAATCAAATCAACCACACAAATTATCGAGCATAAACTAATCTCATGCGTTTTATTGCAAGCTTTGATGTTTTTAATTGGAGGATAATAATCTGTTAAAGATGGATGATCTTCCTGCTTAGGGAGACTGGAGTCACTGGACCAATCAGTAGAGACCCCCTTACTTACGGATATATCCAATCACCATGCTTGTAAGTTTATCCTAAAACATAAGAGAAGGTGCTACAAATATGTTATGACAATTAGTTTCCTTAGTGAGCTGGATAATGAATAATAAATCCGTAGAAAATTCTGGATCATGTAAACCATCATGTAGACGCATAGAGACCATCAAATGTATCTCCCCTTATCCAGTGATAGAAAAATATCTCTCATCTGCAATGATCAGTAAGCAACCATGATGAATTGAGCTGTATGAGAGGTGAACTGTTTTCTGTTTCCATAGAGATGATGAGAAGCTCCGAGATTGATCTCCGACACTGTAAAATTAGTGTTGCCACAAGTGGTAAGAGATTGGCCTATACCCGAGGGAGGCAAATTCCTAAGTGGTGTTCCTGGAAAATATAATTTCATGGATACGGTAACATATATTTTAATTCCATGGATAGTGTAGCTATATCGCATCTTTCAAATACGCTATGAATGTCGCATTTAGTAAAGGCGTTATATATACCATTTTTTAAGT
Source organism: Ottelia alismoides (assembly GCA_037367405.1). Lineage (NCBI taxonomy): Eukaryota > Viridiplantae > Streptophyta > Magnoliopsida > Alismatales > Hydrocharitaceae > Ottelia > Ottelia alismoides. Next base: position 1,134,139 of record JAZKJV010011305.1, read on the forward strand.
TACGAAATGTGTTATCAAAAGTGTACACCTTTGATAACGTATTTCATAAATGTGATACATAATTCTCCATTTTATTCAAAGTCCTAACAAATTTATAAATAACACTATTGACATATTTTTTAAATGCCTTATAGATAGCGTATCTTGAAGATGCAATATAGCTACACTATCCAGCGAATTGAAATATATGTTACCATATCCGTGGAATTATATTTTCCGAGAACTCTACTTAGGATTTTGCCTCATACTTGAGGTGTTGGTAGAGGCTGATGTGTCAAATACTGTAGTAGAAAGAGCATGCTTTGTCGGAGAATGTCTCATATTCTCCCATGACTCGGAGATGAGATTCTTGTACCCCTTGTATGAGGATGCTGCTGCTAAATCAATGTGCTCAACAACATAGCTGAAGCAAGATGACCATGCTTCTTGTAGTATGTGTGGTAGGTGTCCCCAAGACAGTTGCACTATCTGTATTGGGGTTATGAGAGATCCCCTCCTCGATCTCAGACTTCTCGTCTTCTGAATTGGGCGCACACTACCTCGTGAAGCTACCATGTCAAAGGAGGTCTGAGATGTAGGTGCATAGGTGCAGATGGCATAAAGATTTTGCTCATACAACTATATACCTCCTCCGTAGGAGGGATAACAACACTGGAAAGAAGCTGACTGTGTGTTAATTCATTAGATAAATCTAGACCAACAAGGAAGGCACATACGATCATGGTGTTCTTGTACGTTATTTGCTGATCAACGATAGCACTAGGTGGAATATACCTATGAAGCTTCTCGAACACGTCCCTCAGGTTAGACTAGTACGAGTGGAGGGGACAACCATCCTACTTGTTCTTCGATATCATGCCAAGTTGAAGAACCTGTCTTATTCTTTGAAACATAGTTGCAAGAATATATCCATAGCCTTCGCAATGTGCTGATGTAGGATCCCATCGACAATCTCAGTTGTGAAAGTGCTCGATAACCAAACTTGAGCCCATGCATTATCCTGTTTCCATGTGGCATTTGCACTTGTTTTTTTTGGCTAGCTCTCCTTTCATTAGGATGCACTCCTTATTGTGGTTTTCTATGATGCTCATGAATTGCATTAACCACAACTTATAGTTGGTCTTGTCCATCTTGTTGATCAGGCCAGGGTTCTTGATGGCTTTGAGAGATATAGTAGTATTGACCTTTGTAAATATATATTTCAATGGTTTATGTACCTTTTCATCTATTTCTTTTCCTCTTATTTGTTTTATGTAATTTACCCGCACGTCTCTCCTCTATATAAGAGAACCTAGGGCTGGAGGAATAAACAAGTTTCTCATTTTTCCCAAAATAGTATCAGAGCAGCGGTCCTAGACCGGATCTCTCATACCCTAAAACCCTAGCCCTATCCCCACCACGCTGCCCTCTCTCTCTCTCTCGTTCTCGACCGCCGCCGTCGCCGCGCCATTCTGTCTCTCTAGGTGTCGTCACCGCCCCTCCTCCCAACAGGTGTCGCCACCGCCATTCCGTTCCATCTCTCTAGAGGCCGCTGCCGCCCCTCCTCCCAGCGGGTGCCGCCGCCGCCCCTCCTCCCAGCAGGTGCCACCGCCGCCCCTCCTCCCAGCGGGTACCACCGCCACCCCTCCTCCCAGCGGGTGTCGTCGTCACCCCTCAGTTCTTTAGGGATCGCCGCCCCTCCTCTCTCAAAGGGGTGCACCGTCGCCCCTCTTCTTTCTAGGGGATGTCACTGTCCCTTCTTCCTTAGGGTGCCACCCCACCCCTCCCCTCCTCCGTAGTCTTCTACACTTGGTTGATGGGATTGGTTGCTTGAGTCTACACATGCAACGAAATCCCTTTATGTCATTGTAGACAAAAGCTTGTCTAGTCTACATCCTCGTCTTCTCCAGTCGACATGTCAAAAAGCAAGGTAGATATCCCCACCACAGGCTCCTTCAGAGGTCCTGCACCTATTGTGAAGATGGATGTGTTGAACTACGAATTGTGGACCATGTAGTTCATGAACCTTGTTGAGTATTTGGTTATGCGTCACTTATGTGGGGATGGGTAAATGGATTTCTCCAGGATCCATTTACCCCATCTAGTTGTTTAGTCCCACATCTACCAGTTGTGGGATGTTGAGACTCAGTGAGGGCTATATATAGACCCCCACACCCGTTATATTCAGATGAGAAAGCAATGGCCTATTAGTCCTTTGAGGCGTTCTCTCGTGGTTTCATCCCGTTCCTTAGGGAGTAGGGTTCCACGTTAAAATCTCTTGTTCTTCATGTTTTTTCTTTATTTCCCTGATTCCGCTTCCGCATCATATATTCTAACATGGTATCAAAGCGGGTTCGATTCTCGGGGGTTTTTCTTGAAGATTTATTTTTGTAAATTGTTCGAGATTTGAATATCTCATTTAGATTCATATTGTTCAAGTCATATATATTCTAGGGTTTCTTCAGAAATACTAATTTCTGCATATTTCGAATATCATCGTCTAAGTTTCTAAAGATCCGAAGATCACAATTGTTGCCAAGTTCCAGACATCTAGGGTTTCCTCGAACCCTAGTTTACAAGGATTCGACATCCACCCCAGATCATCGGCGTACAAGGTGGTTCCAGACGAAGCCACGATCTCGTCCAGGCTCATGATGTTGCTTCTCAGAGGCTCTAAGTGAAGGCGACGAGTTCCAGATGCTGTGCATCCGAGTCCAGCCCCTGCAGTCCAGAACAAATCGTCAAAAGTCCAATATTCCATGACGCTCCAACAACTGTGTATCTGAAAAGAGGAGATCTTTATTAAAAAAGAGGGAGGACAACAAAAACACGGTAGATCTCGATCCCCACGATGCTCCAGCATCACTTCCAGCCTTAGGTTGATCTCCGGGTGGAAGGCGATCTCTAGGCAGCAAGATCTCCAACAATAGGCAGTCACTCCTCACGGAGCAGTCGCTCCTCCATCTTCAGTCCGCATCTTCAGCGGCAATACCCTAGGCAGAAGCGTAGGCGATACTCCAGCCTGCTGCTCCTCATATCTCCCAGGTGGCACTCCTCATCACCAACACCTCACGCCACCCTTTACGCAGGCCTTGTGCAGAGCAACCGCACATCATTTCCAGACGGCGAGGAATGTTCGCACAATACTCGTCTCTTCTCTTTTCACGTAAGGCGATGGTTCCAGACAGTGCCCTTCTCGCGCATGCTCCTGTTTCCTCGTGCAAGAGGCGAGCCCTAAGGCTCCAATCACGCCTGGCGTGATCTCCAGTGGCGGTGCGCATCCCCAGTTCTACGCAAACCCCAACGACGCCGCCACCCCTTAGGAATGCATCATCGCCTACCTCTCTCCTCTCGATCACGCGCAGGTGGGAGGCCGCGTAACTCCTTCTCGCATGGCTAGCCCCAACGACGGCGAACCCAAGGAGGAGTTGGCGAGCTGTCCTCCAACAGGCGAGATCTCCAAGTGGTAGTAAGTAGAACCCCCTGTCGGGGGGGGGGGTCTGCGTGAGAATGGGTTCCCAAAAATATATATAAAAAGAGAGAGCATAGGGGCCTGCCATGAGTAAAAAAAACAAAAAAGAGGGGGCTGAGCTCATATGGTTCATCAAAAAAATTGTGTTTTTGCTTTTAGAAAAAAAGGTGCGTAAAAAAAAACCGTACGCGACGAAAAAAAGAAGTGAAAAGTCATAAAAATAATAATGATGAACGACTTATTAAAAAAATGTGACGGCTATTAAAAAAATGTTGGAAATAACTGAAAGAAAAATTTGCAAGAAAAGCCAAAAAAATGATCCGCTTTTTGTTCTCCCCATTATCTTTTCTTTTCCCAACTTTGTCGATGTCATTTTCCGACAAGTAGGAGAAATGTGGAGTATGGTGTAGAGTTCTACAAGGCAGTTCATCAGATTCCAGATTCCAGACTCTACAGTTCAGATGTCCAGACTCGATGTCAGATGTTTCCGAGTCCTCAGTTTCAGACACGCACATGTATGCGATCATCTTTTTCAGATGTGCACATGTTTGCCATCATTGTTTGCGGTTCCAATCTTTTATGTTTTGGCCAGGGTTTTTATGTGATCCATAGGGACCCCATAATAGAGATCTCATTCCCTATGCCATGTGGGCTAAGGGTTTTCATGTGGTTTCATAGGGACTCCAGAGCAAGGTCCTAAATGTCGGTTTCGGTCACCATTTCGGTATCGATCAAAACAGAATTTCGGTGGAATTTCGTCCGGAATTTCGGTCATTTCGATCATTTTTGGTACTAAGACCCCCATATTTCGGTCATTTCAGTCGAATTTCGATTTCGACTGGATATCAATATTTGATAGATATTCAATCGAATTTCGCTGAAATTTCAGGCCATGCTCCAGAGTAGAGTACCATTCTCTGAGCCAGATGGGAGAGACCCAGTTCTTTAACGAGGAGACTTTCAGATACCATTCTCCAGTGTTCGTGAACTCCACTACGAGATCCTTCCGAGGTTCCTATAAGAGAGAACCCACTTCGAGGTCCCTATGAGAGAGACCCATCTTCGGAGATCTGCGTATGGATAATTAACGACGCTCTTTGTTCGGCCCTTTTCAGAGATGAAACAATTGTCCACATGTTGTGACCGGACAGAGTTCTCCGTGTAGAGACTCATTTTCAGTTGCAGTGACTCTGACAGGCGTAGTATAGAGCACATGCTCTCCGACGAGGAGATTCAGTTTGACTCATACTCCAGCACGTTCGTCCTCCTCACCTGCACGGCATGAGAAGCAATGTCCTCGACAACAGCCGATAGTTATACGCATTGATTTGATATTGTCTGTAGTGTCATGTATTGTGAGTTGAGATTTCTTTCTGTTTGTCCAAGATGAGCATTGCATGCTCCAACTTGAGGGGGAGTGTTGGAGTATTTGATTATACGTCACTTATATGCGAGATGGGTAATGGATCTTGTTGGAAAAAATAAGAGTTGTGTTTATTACTTGAGCCCTAGACTCTCTTATATAGGGAGAGGCCTATGGGCAAATTACATACGCTAGACAAACGAAAAGAGAAATAGATAAAAGATACAAGAACATAAAATAAACTTCTACACTCCCCCTCAAGATGGAGCATAGATATCTATCATGCTCATCTTGGATAAGCACTTCTAGAAGGGACCCCGAAGTAAAGCTTTGGTAAGAATGTCTGCCGTTTGGTCTCTTGAACTGACATGGGTTGTAGAAATAAAGCCTTTCTAGATCATATCACGAATATAATGGCAATCAATCTAGATGTGCTTTGTCCTCTCGTGAAATGCAGGGTTATTTGCAATGAATAATGCATCCTGATTGCCACATTTTAGCGATATGGGTAGCGGAACATCTATATGTAGATATGTCAAAACTGCACGAACCCACATCACTTCTGCACATGCTTGGGCCATAGCTCTATACTTCGATTCAGCGCCGGATCTCGCAACTACTGTTTGCTTTTTACTCTTCCATGAGACAAGTGACTCCCCACCCTGCATAGTCTGCATCTGCGCATGCTGAGATAGTAATAGTGCCCTCCTTCCTGAACAACAATCCGGCACCTGGAGATGACTTAAGATATATTAGTATGTATAGCATCCATGTGTACCTGACGAGGTTGCTCCATGAACTGGCTCACTTTATTTGCTGCAAATGAAATATCTTGTCTGGTAATAGTAACATAAAGAAGCCTCCCTACCAGTTCCCTGTATCTTCTCCTGTCAACCTCCTCAGTATCGTCATCATGCATCTTCATGCTTGGATCCATGGGTGTAGAAGCAAGTCGACATCTAAGCATACCTGTGTCACTTAGCAAGTCAGTGACATTTTCTCTGAGTCATCACAAGTCCTTGTTCATTTCTACCAAACTCCAATCCCAGGAAATATCTAAGTACTCCTAGATCCTTGGTAACAAATTCCTGGCCTAGGAATTCTTTTGCTCTTTTTATTCCCAGCATATCATCTCCTGTAATAAGTATATCGTCAACATACACCATAATGACAGTCGTAACTCTGGATGTCCTCTGTACAAAAAGAGAATGGTTTGCATTCGACCTTTTGAACCCTTGCTTCTCAAACAAATCTGAGAGCTTATGGAACCAAGCTCTCAGGCTCTGCTTTAGACCATAGACCGCCTTATGAAGCCTGCATACCTGTACACACTCCCCCCTCAGCAGTAAACCCAGGTGGCTGCTGCATGTAAACTTCTTCCTGAGGATCACCGTATAAAAGGACATTTTTGACATACAATTGAAATAGGGGCCAATCTCGAATCACGACAATAGATAAAAGAATCCGTAAGGTAAAATGACGAGCAACATGAGAAAACGTGTCAAGATAATCTACCCCGTACGTCTGACTAAAGCCCTGAGCAACCAGTCGAGCCTTGTACCTATCAATACTGCCATCTGCATTTTGCTTCAGCGTAAAAACCCACTTGCAACTCACAATAGATGCCCCAGTAGGAGCTGGAACAAGGCTCCAAGTACCTCTCGACTAAGGGCGGCCATCTCTTCCTCCATAGCCAGACGCCATCTACTATCAGCTAATGCCTCCTGGTGAGTCCATGGAATGTTCACAGCGGATAAAGCAATTACAAACCTCCTGAAGTCTCCTGTCAGACGCTCAAAGGTAACATGAGAGGCAATCTGATATGAAGCACATGATCTTTTCTGCTTTCTCAGCGCAATAGGAAAATCAAGTTCTGCATCAGCTGTACCACCATCCGTGTCATCCTCTACCTGCTCCTGCTGAGAAATATCATCAGTCCCATCAATAGAATTAATGTTGTCAGAACAAACCTGGGGTATGGTTGATGATCGACCATGATCATGAGAAGTGGCTGGTCGTCGACTGTAGTGGTGTAGTAGAGGAGGAACCAAAGAAATGGAAGGTGGTGGCGGTGGTGGAGGTGGTGGGGATGGTGGTGTAGGTGTAGGAGCTTGTTGTGGTGCATACATGGGTGGAGGAGGAATATAGATCTCATCAGTTGTGTTTGATGGCACCAACCTGTCACCTGTAGGAGAGAAAAACATGACTGACTCAAAAAACGTGACATCTGCACTGACATAATATCTTCGGCGTAAGGGATCATAGCAACGATACCCCTTTTGAGTCCTGGAATACCCGACAAAAATGCATTTGACAGCCCTAGGAGAGAGCTTGTCAATCCCTGGAGACAATTGGTGAACGAATGCAACAGACCTAAAGACACGAGGAGTAAGAGAGAACAACTCCTTGTCAGGAAAGACAAGGGAGGAAGGTATCTTCTCCCCCAACACAGACGAGGGCATGCAATTAATGAGGTAACATGCAGTGAGAACCGCATCGCCCCAGAACGAGTACGGAGCACAAATCTGGATAAGAAGCGTACGAGCGACATCAAGAAGATGGCGGTGTTTTCTTTCCGCGACACCATTCTGTTGGGACGTGTAGGTACAAGACGTTTGATGAAGAATGCCATGGGATGAAAGAAATTGAGATAATGTATGAGTACATAATTCAAGGGCATTATCTGTTCGCACAATTTTGACAGAAACAAAAAAAACATTCTGCACTTCTTTAATAAAATTCATAATAGTGTTGCCAACTTCAGATTTATTCTTTAACAGGAAAACCCAAGACAAACGACTAAAATCATCCACAACAACTAAATAGAACCTGTGTCCCCGATGATCGGGAACACGACTTGGACCCCAAATATCAATATGAAAAAACTCAAATGGAGAGCTACTTCTCCGACTCTGACGGCTAGGGAAGACAAACTAATGATGCTTCCCTAACTGACAAGCTTCACAATTGAACGACGAGCCATAAGGTGTATGGAAGATGACCGAAATTTGAGGAAGGACTTGACGTAGTTTCTGAAATGGAAGATGACCGAAACGCATATGCCATAGATAAGGAGAGACAGGTCTAGTGGAATGAGATGATGCTCCAGCATAAGGTGTATGGACCAGTCGATACAACCCGCCTTTCTCACGGCCATGTCCAATCACATTGCCCGTGAGAATGTCCTGAACACAAGAGATGATGGGTCAAATATCGCTCGACAATGTAAATCCTTAGTAATCTGACTAATTGACAGTGAATTCATTGAGAAATTAGGAGCATGAAGCACATTCTGCAATTGCATAGAAGGTGTTAAGACAATCCGTCCCTGTTCTGTGATGGGAGAATGAGTCCTATCTGCTATGACGTATGTCCTTCATGGAGAAACTTGCTTGTAGGATGTGAGTTGGTGTCTATCTCTGCACAAATGATGCGTGGCACATGAATCTATAATCCATTCTGAGGTACCTGAACCCTGGTAGAAAGTAGAAGTATGAGCACTACCTGAGGTACTAGCTTCTGCAGTAGCAGCAACGTCCAAGCTGTTCTCTGAAACATGTGAAGGAGTACTGGTCGGAGGCATGATATCTTGCAATCGAAACACAAGTTCATCATATCGTGGATCTAATGCATGTGTAGCACCCTGATGCTGAATCTGTTCTGCTGCACAGGCAGATGCTGGGAAACCATGCTTGGAGTAGCATGTATCTTCTGTATGACCAGTCCGATGACAATAGGTACATTGTAATCCACGACCACGACCAACCTTGCCGCGTGGTCCTCGTCCACGAAATTGAGATGGATTGCCTCTTCCACGAGAGGCCGCCCATAGTAGAAGAATTTGGTACAGTAGAAGGGCTCGAGACGTTGATTCGACTCAATCTCCGAAAAGCCTCCTCCATGGGAGGAATAGTAGCATCCGCCAGAATCTGAGATGAAACATCCTCATACTGTGAGTCAAGAGAGGCTAGAAAAACTCCCACCATCGTGGCATTCCAATATGTCTTCAACTGCTCTGGAGTAGCTGTGAGAGGCATGAAGCTGTGAAGCCTCTCAAACATTCCCCGCAATGCAGTGTAGTGAGCATGCAGGGGTCGACCATTCTGCTTTATCGTGAAGATGTCATGATGGAGCTGTAGGATTTTTATCTCATTTTGGCTTGGGAATATGTGGCAACAAGAATTTCCCACATGGCTTTGGCAGTGGGTTGGTGCAAGACATCGTTAGCAATGTCGGGAATCAGAGTACCGGACAACCAGACTTGAGCATATGCGTCATCAACCTCCCATGAGGCATACATCCCTGTCTTCTCCATTGGCTCGTCCTCAGTAAGAATATGTTTCTTACCCATCGATTTCATTAGGCTCATGAACTGCATGGCCCATAACTCGTAGTTCGATCCATCCATCTTCACAATAGGCGCAGGACCTCTGAAGGCGCTTGTAGTGGGGATCTCTACCTTGCTTTCTGACATCGTGATTGGAGACCACAAGGGTTGTAGACAAGATAAACTTTTGGTCTACACTGACATGGCGATGTTTGGTTGCATGTGTAGACTTTACGCAACCAAACCCATCATCCTGGAAGCGTTGGCGAGGAGCCCCTTAGGAAGACAACAACCGAACCCTAGGGGCGGCGGGACCCTAGGGATGAAGGCAGCAACACACGGAGAAGGTAACCTAGGGGCGACCGAACCCTAGGGCACGAGAGGCCTAGGGTGGCGCTTGTGGTGTCCGAACCCTAGGGCCGAAGGGTGGCGCACGTGGAGGGGCCGAAGTGCGGCGCAACCGAAGGGCGGCACGCGAGGCTTGAAGGTGGAGGGCTAGGTTTAGGGTTCGATACGAGAGCTCCGGTCTAGGACTGCCGCTCTGATACTATGTTAGGAAAAATAAGAGTTGTGTTTATTCCTTAAGCCCTAGACTCTCTTATATAGGGAGAGGCTTATGTGCAAATTACATACGGTAGACAAACGAAAAGAGAAATAGATAAAAGATACAAGAACATAAAATAAAGTTCTACAGATCTCTCCAGGATCCATTTACCCCATCCAGTTGTTTAGTCCGACATCTACTAGTTGTGGGATGTGGAGACTCAGTGGGGGCTATATATAGACCCCCACACCCACTGTATTCAGATGAGAAAAGCAATAAACTATCGGCCCTTTGAGGCTTTCTCCCGTGGTTTCATCCCGCTCCTTAGGGAGTAGGGTTCAATGTTAAAATTTCTTGTTCTTCATGTTTTATCTTTATTTCTCTGATTCCGCTTCCGCATCATATTTTCTAACAAGCCTAATGAAGTCGATGGGTAAGAAGCATACTCTCACCGACAAAGAGCCAATAATGAAGACATGGTTGTATGCCTCATGGGAGGCTGATGACGTATATGCTCAGGTTTGGTTACCTGGTACCTTGATACCAGAGATTGCTAATGATCTCTTACACCAGCCTACTGCCAAAGCCATGTGGGACATTCTTACTGTCACGTACTCACAGGCCAAGAATGAGAAAAAAATTCTATAGCTTCAGCATGACATCTTCACTATAAAGCAGAATGGTAGACCCCTACATGCTCACTACACTGCCTTGCGGGGAATGCTTGAGAAGCTTCACAGCTTCATCTCCCTCACGGCTACTCTAGAGCAACTGAAGATATACCTAAACGCCACGATGGTTGGTGTTTTTCTGGCTTCTCTTGACTCATAGTATGAGGCCGCTTCCTCTCAGATTCTGGCATATGCTACCATTCCTCCTATGGAGGAGGCTTTCCGTAGATTGAGCCGGATCAATATTTCAACCCCTACTCCAGTACCTAATTCCTCTGCCATGATGGCTTCTCGTGGAAGAGGTGATCCATCTCAATTTCGTGGATGGAGACCACGTGGTAGAGGTGGACGTGGTCGTGGACCACCCTGTACCTATTGCCATCGATCTGGACATACAGTAGATACATGCTACTCCAAGCATGGTTACCCAGCGTCTGCCTGCATAGCAGATTCATCCTTATGCTGCTCCACCCACATCAGATCAACGTATGATGAGCTTGTGTCTCGACTGAGAGATATCATGCCACCAACTAGTACTCCTCCATCTGCTTCAGATAACTGTCTGGATATTGCCGCTACTGCAAGAGCTAGTATCTCAGGTAGTGCTCCTACGTCTACTTCTCGTCATGGTTCAAATATCTCAGAATGGATTATAGATTTCGGTGCAACACATCATTTATGTGGAAATAGAAATCAGCTCATAGCATACAGGCAAGTTTCTTCCGGAAAGACATTGGTCATAGCAGATGGGACCCATTCCCCAATCACATGACATGGGGAAATCACCTTGACGCCATCTGTGCGATTGCAGAATGTGTTGCATGCCCCTCATTTCTTAATGAATTTACTGTCTATTAGTCAGATTACTGATGATTTACATTGTTGAGCAATATTTGATCCATCATCTCTTGTATTTCAGGACATTCTTACGAGTAAAGTGATTGGCTGAGGCCGTGAGCAAGGCGGGCTCTATCGCCTGGTCCAAACATCATATGCTGGAATATCCTCCCCTTCCACTGGACCTTTCTCTCCCTTCCTATGGCATCTGCGCTTCGGTCATCTTCCACTTCAGAAACTACTTCAAGTCCTTCCCCATATTTCACTCCACTTGTCGTTCAATTGTGAAGCTTGTCAGTTAGGGAAGCACCATCGGTCTGTCTTCCCCTAGTCATCAGAATTGCAGCAGTAGCTCCCCTTTTGAGTTTTTCCATGTAGACATTTGGGGTCCAAGTCGTGTTACCTATCATCAAGGATACATATTTTATATAGTTGCTGTGGATGATTTTAGTCACCTGTCTTAGATTTTCTTGTTGAATAAATCGGAAATGGGCATCTATTATGAATTTCATTAAGAAGTGCAGAATATTTTTCCATCTATGTCAAATTTGTAAGAACTAATAATGCTCTTAAATTCTGTACTCATTGTGCTCTCTCAATTCTTCTTATCTCATGGTATTCTTCATTAAACATCTTGCGCATACACGTCTTAGCAGAACGGTGTCATTGAAAGAAAGCACCGCCATCTTCTTGATGTCACTCGCACCCTCCTTTTCTAGAGTTGTGCACCGCATTCATTCTGGGGTGATGCGGTTCTCACAACTTGTTATCTCATCAACCGTATGCCCTCGTCGATTTCTGAGGGAGAAAATACTTTTCTCCCTTGTTTTTCCTTGACAAGGAGTTCTTCTCTCTCGCCCCCCGTGTTTTTGGATTGGTTGCGTTTGTCCATCTGTTGTCTCCAGGGATTGACAAACTCTCTCTTAAGCCTGTCAAATGTGTTTTTGTCGGGTACTCCAGGACTCAAAAGAGTTATCGTTGCTATGATCCGTTACACAGGAGATATTATGTTAGTGTATATGTCATAGTTTTTGAGTCTGTCATGTATTTTTCTCCTATAGGTGACATGCTGACACCTTCAGATTCAGATGATGAGATCTATATTCCACCTCCACCCATTTACACACCACCTTCATCAGCACCTCCACTGCCACCTCCTCCACCACCTCCACCAGCCCCACCTCCTCCTATTGTTCTGGTTCCCCACTATCACACCACTACAGTCGATGACTTGCTCCTGCTCATGTTCATGGCCCATCATCCAGCATGCCTCATGTTTGTTCTGATAACATTACTTCTAATGATGGGACTTGTGATTCTTCTCAACAAGGGTTATTTCAGGAAGGGGATGATCAGGCAGGTAGCATGGATGATGATCTTGATTTGCCTATTTCCATTAGGAAGCAGAAGCGTTCATGTACTTCCTATCCGCTTGCTTCTCATGTCAGCTTTGAGCATCTGACATGTGACTTTAGGAGGTTTGTTACTACTTTGTCGACTGTGACCATACCACGAACTTACCTGGAGGCATTGACAAATATCAGTGGCATCTTGCCATGGAGGAAGAGATTGTGGCACTTCAGTCGAGAGATTACTTGGAGTCTAGTGCCGACCCCCACCGAGGCGTCTATAGTGAGTTGCAAATGGGTCTTTACAGTGAAGCAAAATGCAGATGGCAAAATTGATCGATACAAGGCTCGACTAGTTGCATGTGGCTTTACCCAGACATGCGAGGTGGATTCTCTTGATACCTTCTCTCCTGTTGCTCGTCACTCTACCCTACGCATCCTTTTATCAGTTGCAGTAGTTTGAGATTGGCCTCTGTTTCAACTTGATGTCAATAAAGCATTTTTGTATGGTGATCTTCAGGAAGAAGTCTAAATGCAACAACTGCTGGGGTTTGCCGCTGAGGGGGAGTGTTCACAGGTATGTAGACTTCATAAGGCAATCTATGGGCTTAAGCAGAGCCCGAGAGCTTGGTTCCAGAAGCTCTCAGACTTGTTTGAAAAGCATGGGTTCGAACAGTCAAATGCAGATCATTCTCTTTTCATACAGGAGAACCTTCAGAGTTATGATTGCTATTATGTATATGTTGATGATATATTTATTACAGGAGATGATATACAAGGAATAAAGACGACGGAAGAATTTCTGGGTCGCAAATTTGTTACCATGGGTTTAGGAGCTCTCAGATATTTTCTGGGACTGGAGTTTACCAGAAATCAAGGCTTGTGATGACCTAAAGGAAATATTTCACGGATTTGCTAAGCGACACATGTATGCTTGGATGTCGACCTGCTACGATACACATGGATCCAAGCATGAAGCTGTATGAAGATGATACTTATGAGGTTGACAGGAGAAAGATACAAGGAACTAGTAGGAAAGCTTCTTTATGCTACCATTACTAGACCGATATTCCATTTGCTGTCAGCCTGGTGATCCAGTTCATGGAACAACCTCGTCAGATACATATGGATGCTATACATATGATACTAAGGTATCTTAAATCATCTCCAGGCGCAGGACTGCTTTTTAAAAGAGGTGGCACCATTACTATCTCAGCATGTGCATACACAGATTATGCAGGGTGCCTAAAGGACAAGAAGTCCACTACAGGGTTTGCTATATTTGTTGGAGATTCACTTGTCTCGCGGAAAAGCAAGAAGCAAACTGTTGTTACTAGGTCTGGTGTTGAATTTGAGTATAGGCTATGACACAATCATGCACGAAAATGATGTGGGTTCGATTAGTCCTTGCAGATCTACATATAGAGGTTCCTCTTCCCATGTCACTGAAATGCGACAATCAGACTGCCTTATTCATTTCCAATATTCCTGCATTCCATGAGAGGACAAAACCCATTGAGCTCGATTGCCATTATATACGTAACATGATTCAGAAGGGCTTCATTGCTACATCCCATGTCAGTTCAGGGGACCAGACATCAGACATTTTCACCAAGACCTTACTCAGAGGATCATTTCAAAATGTTCATCCAAGTCGAGCATGATAGATATCTATGCTCCTCTATATAAGAGAACCTGGGGATGAAGGAATAAACAAGTCTCTCATTTTTCCCAACAACCTTTAATCCTTCCATGACAGAAGGAGCACACACATGAAGGACAAAACTCTGTATCGATAGATAAAATTTGTCTACACAAGCATATTCGGGAGATTGTGTGTCTTCATTTATAGAATCCCAAGTGCCCGGATCAATCAAAAGTTTGATTCTATCTGAACTACTTATTTTCAATGATATCCGCATTGTTTACAAATATTCATTTTAATCTATTTTTTAATAGCTTAATCTAAAATTTTTGCACTAGACCCATAAATGGTCGATTTTTTTATTTATATAAAGTTTGGAAAGGGAATATGCACGAGTTGTGTATTTCAAGAATGGGTTGGATCCAACCAACTGCATTTTATTTTTTATGTTAAAATGATTTTCTTTTTAAATTGTATAATTTAGAAAAGACTATAGCATAACAAATAACAGTGCGGATCTTGACGAATTACTAATGAATAAATAAATAAATCAAATGTAAAAACCACAACATTTCGTGATTTATTGGTAAATTCACTTTGATTCTCCATCAACTAATACATTAGGACTATGAACATGGTTAAAACCAAACTGTTTGAAGTCTACGCATAACTGGTACCCTTTCTACCGTTATATTAGTAAAATTTCAATCAAAATAAATAGTTGGTAATTTATGTGATATAGAACACTCATATGGATAAAATTGTTTAAACTGTACCAAAAAAGAGAATACACTTAGCTATTTTTTATACAATACTGAATGGACAACCAACGTATAAAATAAGAAATTTTGGATTGTAATAAATAATTAATAAATTAATAAAAATAGTAGACTTAGCCAAAACTCCCATCACCACTATAAGCAATCTGGAGACCTCAAAATCTGATTTAGATGATTTAATCCAAACTTGAATCTCCTAAAACACAAGGTCTGAAAATTAGGACTCTTTAAAGGTCTCACAACAAAAAACGGATACAGTGAATATGCAGATCAAAGTGAAGGTACCTAGGATCACTTGATTTTCCAACGAATAGGTCATTGGATCTCCTATGATGAGGCTACCCATAGCTTTGGTCCGAGACTGCCGCTGTGATACTATGTAGAAACTTGAATAGTTAACATTTTTTTATGGAGTTCTAGGGTCCTCTATATATAGTGGAAACCCTAGAGATGAAATGAAGTTGCCCTGTTGGGTTACAATGATAGCCTATTGGGCTTACATCAACATAAAGAGAAAGGTTGTAATATAATAATACTATGGTACACCATAAGTAGGAATCTACATATTGGATACCTGATTTATAACAAAGAAGAGCAGTGATTAATAGATAATCAAATTCATAGAGTTTGGAGGTGATTAATGAATAAAAGCCTTCATGTAGATACGGTTGACGGTTGAATGGAAATGGAAGCTAATTCAGAGCTTGAGATTGATCTCAAGATGAGCTTGAAGTATTGATGTACTCAAGAAAGTAGGAGTGTACGCTTGGGTGCTTGAGAAAAACTTAGATTAAATGGTTTTATGTGAATTCAAATGTTAGAAATGAGAGGAGAGCTTTTCCTTCTACAAGCAAAGGAGAAAACATTTCCCATTTTTAAAGGGTGCCAAATATGTGATGGGATGCAACGTTTTTTTAGACCAAAAAAGGGGGAAACACGCATTAGTGCCCACCCCGATATATTAATTAAAAATTATAAAACAACACAGATTACAAAAGCCAAGATTCAAGCAACCGCTTGTAATGGAAACACACATTCTCATAGCAGAAACGATGCCCATAAAAAATCACATCATTACGAGCCAACCAAATGGCCCCAAGCGTCGTTACCGTAGCCAAAATCTCCTTTCCTTGACGACTACGAGCCCCATAAAGAGAAGACCAAAAGGATTCGAAATCGCGGGTGCATAACCAATCCAGTCTCACCTCACTCCAGACTGGCGATGAAACATGAGAGCGAAAGAATAGGTACTCCAGTGTCTCACTGTCCATGCCACACAGGGGACATCTATCCGATACCACCTGAAAAAGCTTAACGCAACAATCACGAGTCAAAACACGCTTTCGTCTAAAGAGCCAGAGGAAGAAACCAATCCTTTCAGGAAGATGAAGCGACCAGATGAGGTCACACTCCCGAAACATAGCGTCAGAGAGAGAGGGCGGAGGCCTACAATGGCACCATAAGCCTTGCGTACCGAGAAGGGTGCGGTCTTCTAGATCCAGTGGTCTAACCCGGAGGAGGGCCTACCCACCTGCCCAAGAGAGTCCAAAAGTCGAAGGAGCTCCTCCAACTGTTGATCAGAGAAAGGCGATCGTGAAGTCGGCATTCAGTTACCATTGTCTCAGCAATCCACAGCCCGAGCATTAATATCAACACCATGGCAAATAAACGAGGAAAGCGGCTGCACATGGAGCCTCCTCTCATCCAATCGTCCGTCCAAAATCAAAAAATGGCACCATTCCCAACAATCGGGTTGAAAAGCTCATGAAAGCATGGTATAACCTTCATAATCCCTTTCCAGAAAGCCGATTGATTATGCCCCTGTCGCATCAAACCAGGGCCCGCCAGAGAAACACCATAGAGGCGTCGCAGAAGATTACAACACATACCTATATCTTCACCCCAGATCCTGCTCACTCATTTGAGCAAGAGAGCCTCGTTGAAAGACTCCAAGCTCTTGATCCCAAGCCCACCGTGCATCTTGGGATGAATAATGGTTTCCCAGTCTACCAGGTGTACGCCGTGCCATTCCTGACCAGACTTGCTCCATAGGAATTTGCGCATCACTCGCTCCAAACATCGTCTGATGCCTGAAGAAAAGAAGAACACCGAGATCGCTGAGAGAACCACCTTAATCAACACCAAACGGCCACCACGTGACAACAAAGAAGCCCTCCACCCAGTCAGCTTCCTCTCCATCTTTTCCACCACTGGTAGCCAATTCGACACCTTAATTTTGCCGTCCGTTAGAGGAAGCCCAAGATAAGCCGCAAGACGTGCTCAGCTCCATACTACAAGATTGCACCTCCTCCTCCGACAAGACAAACGAGACAACTGTATATTTGCTATAATTCAATTCCAGGCCAGGCATCTCCCCGAATAACTCGAGTAATGGCCATGCCACCTGCCTCATCTTTGCCACCCTCAATGAATAGGATCGTGTCGTCCGCATATGGAAGCAGGGGGATAACCAAGTCCCCACATCTGTACCCAGATACAACACCACCCCTCTGGACCCCATCAACCATGTAAGCAAGAACATCGACAGCAAGAAAAAAGAGCAAAGGAGCAAGAGGGCACCCCTGTCTGATCCCTCTCCGTGGCTGAAGAAAACCTCCCTCAGGGCACCCATTAACTAGCACCAAGAGCGACGTTGTGGTGATGCATCATTTCATCCAAGAGATCCAAACGTCCGAAAAACCCCTCCTGTGTAGGGCTGCCCACAGAAAACGCCAGTCTAAGGTGTCATAAGCCTTGGCGAAGTCCACCTTCCAAAGTAAAGCTTTCTTGCCACTACGTTTCCAATCAGATATAATCTCAGAAGCCATCACTAAACTGTCCACAATCGGACGTTCAAGAATAAACGCCGACTAATCTGGGGATATACGATGATCAAGAACTCTGTTAAGACGGTCCGGGAACAGCTTCGCTACAATGAGGTAAATGCCATTTGAGAGGGCAATCAACCTGTAGCCTTCGATCCTCTCCGTCGAATCTGTTTTGGGAAGAAGGAAAATCAGAGCCCTATTCAGTCTTTCAAAACCCACATTGCCTTGACAGAACTCCTTCACAACCTCCAAGACCTTAGCTCCCACCACATCCCAGAATTCCTTATAGAAGAATAAAGGGAAACCATCCGGACCTTGTGCTCCATCTGCATTTAAACTCCAAACAGCTGCCTTGACCTCCTCCAAGGTAACCGGCAAAGTCAAGTTACCTGCGTGTACTTCAGAGAGATGAGACGCCCCAAGGCCATTCCACCTCCAAAGTCTAGAAGCAGCCTTTCTAGAAAAGGCGTGAAAGTGATCCACAATCGCACCACCCAATTCTCTGTCTCCTTCAATTATGTTTCCACCAACAATCATAGATCGGAAAGAATTGGCCCGATGTCTGCTACTGGCTATCCTGTGGAAAAAGTCATGTTCGCGTCTCCCTCCTTCAGCCAAGCTTGCCGCAACCAAGGCCTTAAATGTCGGTTTCGGTTACCATTTCGGTATCGACCAAAACAGAATTTCGATGGAATTTCGGTGGAATTTCGACCGAAATTTCGGTCATTTCGGTCATTTTTTATACTAGGACCCCCATATTTCGGTCATTTCGGTCATTTCGGTCGAATTTCGATTTCGACTGGATATCGATATTTGACAGAAATTCGACCGAATTTCGCTGAAATTTGAGGCCATGGCCGCAACCTCTGTTTCCACTCTATCACCTGCTTCTTATCTTCTTCCATAATTATTCTATGAGCAGTTGCTCTTTGACCTCGTTCATCATTATCCAGCTGCCTGTCATCCTCTAATCTGTCAAGTCTCTGGACCTCCAGCTCCGCTGACATCCTTCGAGCTTTCCTAGTCTCTCTCATCTCCTTAAACACACAGTCTCTGACGCATACATTTCGGCTTCTCATAGAATCGCATCGCTGCCGAACCAGAAACTGACAAGGATACCCAGTGGCTGGTCACCATCTCTCTGAACGAGTCCTTCAGAAGCCATACTCGCTCAAATTTAAAGAAACCTCGCGTTGAAGTGGGAGTACCAGAGTCCCAAATCAGAGGTGTATGATCAGAATGGGTGCGGGGCCTACACGATGCAAAAGAACACGGTAATAACTCTAGAAGTTCGGATGAGGCCAGGAAACGGTCAATGCATGAACGAGAGCCCGTGTTCCGCCAAGTATATTTTGTGTCCACAACATCAAGGACCTCAATCTTTAGGTCATCAATCAAGTCAACAAAGTCAGAGAAACCCGGGTCCTGGCCACCCCGAAGGCATGGACGATCGGATGAAAACAATAAGACATTGAACACCCCCCAAGCCAAGCACAGTCTGGAAAAACACTTTTAGACGCACGGATCTCCGCCCACAATTCATGTCGCAAAGCCGGCTGGCAAGGGCCATAAACACATGAGATCGCAAATAGTGTCGAGGTGGTAGAGCACTCCAAAATAACAGAGAGGACATGGGAGCCCTTCATCTCTGCACGAAAGAGAAAAACCGGATCCTTCCACTCCAAAATCATGCCCCCAGAACTTCCCGAGGCATCTATCGACCGAAAGATGGAAAAAGAGCTCTTCCCAAAAGAATTCCGCAGGGCCATACTACAGGAATCAAGTTTAGTTTCTCGAAGAAGGATGACATCACATCCCCATTCCGTAAACCTCGCTCCCAAGGTTCTTTTTTCAGGGTCACCCTGACCCCTCACATTCCAGGATTGAATCTTCATTTAGGTACAACTTGCGCACCCGATGTGTTGTCCCTTCCGCAAGCAAGGTCACAAGTTTCCTCCTGTAACCACACATGCTCAAATACGAAGAAACCCATATTGGGAGAAGCTTCTTCAGACTGCCACACGAACAACATGTGATCAGATTTGGTATGAGGCCTTGGTGTAGAAGCCAAAAGAGGGAAGACCTCAAGACACTTTGTAGAAGCCAAAAAAATGATCTAAATGGGATCAGGACCTAGAGTTCCTCCAAGTGTACCTTGTGTCTGTAGCATCGATCACTACAAGCTTCAACTCATCAATCAGGTTCGCAAACTCGGTTCATCCAAGATCCCGACCTCCTCGTAATCAAGGGAAAGCAATGTAATATTGAAATCACCCCGTACCTGCCAGACCACCCTAGGAAGGCGCTTCTAGCACTGAGGAGATCATCCCCAATTCTGGCCTAAGAACATGCACGCATGGGCCATACACACACACACACACACGAGAAAGCAATCCACATGTCTGTCAGAGCATTCTACAGAAGAACAGTAAGTGCATGGTTCCACTTCAGTTTAGAAACTAAGCCAGAAAGGGAGCCTTCCCAAACAATGATCAATCCTCCCGCCGTGCGAACTGTGTCTAAAGCTCTTTATTTCGTCAGTGAGCCAATCCCCATTGATCTCCAAAAGAAGTTAGAATAGGATGAAATTTTTGACTCTTGCAATAGAACCCCAATACAACCACACTTGACCAATAATGCTCCAATCGAGCATTGTTTTTCCGGGTCAGCCAGACCTTTCACGTTCCAAGTTAGAACTTTCATTTGATCACCTTGGAAGGACCTACCATTCTGATCGCTCCTGTTGCCTTTGCCACCTGGGATTCAAGGGATGAGATTTCCTAACTAATTGCCATGGATTTCTTCATGTTTTCTATCTCTACACCTCTTCATCTTCCTCCCACGCAGACCCCTCACAACCGAAGTACTAGAGGAGGCTTGAGAAACATAGGATTGAGGGTGGGCTCTAACAGGAGACTGACACACGATTAACTCTAGATCTATCACAACTTGCTCGAGATTAGACTTCCACTTAGGAATAGGGCCCTAAACCCCTTCAACTTGGAAAGGACCTTCTGAAATGGTGAGATCCCTATAGGGGACCTCAAATCAAGGCTCCGCCCAATCCAGATAAGTGGCAACAACCTCGGACTGCTGCTGTGATGAGGGCTCAAGCAAGACCCCCGAGTCGATCGCCTCACGTATTTTAATGAGTTAATTTTCCCATCTAACATGAAAGATCTGAATCCGAGGCCCCGAAGAGATCTACCAGACTCTGCACTATTAGGTTGTATCCATATGGAGCCTTCAATAAAGTGACTAATCGGGCTGTGCTCACACCTGACCAAATAAAAGCACCGTTCGGAAGACATCTCACGCCTCAAACAAGAGACGGAGCCCTGAAAAGGAAACCACATGCGATGGCAGGGAGAAAAGAGGAGTGATTGGCATTGAAAAGTCTCTAACTTCCAAGCTTAGCTCTGAATTCAAAATAAGAGTTTCGACTTCCGAGATTTTCTCTTCTGTTTGAAATTCTTCCAAAAATGGCTCTTCCAGGATCTTTACAGGCTCTTCCGAGATTTTCTCTTCCATTATCGGACGAGGGGAGCTCGCAGCAAATTTGATCGACTGGGAAGGCGACAACGTTGTGGGGGAGAACTTGAACCAATAATCTGAAGGAGGAGCGGCCCACATTTAGCGTAAAATTCGACTCTCTGGTGATGGAATCGTGAAGTCTCAAGGACAACCAAAGTCGTTGAATCATCTGAGCCCGGGCTGCGACCATATGCAAGGATCCTCATTATGACCCCAAGCTCCCTCAGAGCAGGTATCAAAGCTTCAACCGACCTTGAAAGGAAAAGGAACACCAATTACACGAGCCACCCATTGCTTGTTGTGCATTGCTTCCTCGTTCGTGTAGCCCGAGTGGCGCCACTTGACGCCAAAGGTACGATCAACCCATAGCAACACCTCAATCTCAGACTTTAAAAGCCAACTTGCATAAAAAGGATTGGCATCCGGGCCTACAACGTCCCCGTGAATACTCCCCTCAGATTTTTTCGCAAAAAAACCAATATGGGATTGACTTCCATATCTTCAGTTGTCGAGGAGCCAAAGGAGAAGAACTCTTTCTTTTTGTTTATCACTGCTCACCTCCGATGCATACGTGCATGTTGCAGAGTCAACAACCGATGTCAATAGTAGCTTTTGTCACCCGGAAGTGGACTTGGACAAGCTAGTCTCTAGTGACCTTCCTCCCCACAAGCTGAACACCGCAACGGAACCAAGTACACCGTAGCCCGATGATCGTAGATCCCACATCTGAAACAATGCGAGCCTCTTTTTCAACGAGAAGTGATCGACCGGCCTTCCTCCTCCCTCTCATTCTTCTTTGTGGTGTCCCTCTCATGCCTCTCCCCCTCCTTGTTGGTGGCTCTCCTCCCCTCCTTCAGCCCGCCTCGGACCTCTTACCTAAAGCGCTCACGATGACGACACAAGCTCTCCATCTATACTATCGATCATATCATTTATCTAATGTGTATGGTCAAGATGCTAAGTAGTCCACTTACATATGTGTATGTGGTAATTGGACATATAAGAAAGAGTATATAAAATTGAAATTCAACATAAGGAAGTTCGAGACGTCAAAAGGGTAAAGCTTGGAACATATTTGATTTTATAGAAGTATGTTTTTTTTATATATTTGGGTTCGGACATTCTGCAAGATGCATACATTGATAGTTACATCACTCACGTAATTAATGCGACATAATTGTATTGGAGAGGTCACTCAGAATTTTCGAATACGACAATGTGAAAGCGTAATCAGAGATAATACTAATAAGAAAAATAAAAAAAACCGAGATTCACATAGGACCCTATTCCATAAGGAGCGTGATGAAACCACGTGAGTGCCGCCTCAAAGGGCTAATGCAATGAATATAAAGGGTGTGGGGCTTCTTATATAGCCCTACCATAATGACCAAGTCTCACTAATAGATGATGTGGGACTAAGTAATTGGACTCATACTCTAACACTCCACCTCAAGTTGTAGCATGCAATACTTAGCTTGGACAAATAGAAAGAAAACACTCACTCATAGAATATGATACTACAAGCAATATTAATCTGTTGGTTGCCTGTTGACGACGTTGCTTCTTATGCTGTACTGGTGAGGAGTTGAAGGGCTGGGGTGGAATGAGGCTCGTCATAGGAGAACATGCTTTCCAATGCATCTCCTAGAGTCATTGGAATTGAACCGAGTCTCCACGTTGGAGAACATGTATTATGTAGTGTGCAGAGTCACCTAAACTAGGATGAGTCTTCTTATGGGAGAATGTGTGCTCGGTACTGCGTATAGTCTTTTGAGCTGGAATGAGTGTCCTCATTTGAGAACTTATGCTCTGCATCTATTAGAGTCAGTGAAAATGCAATGAGTCTCCTTGTCGGAGAACTCTGAGAAACTAGGTCACCTGAACATGGAGTTACTTGAACTAGTAGAGTCTAAATTTGAAAGCTTTACACAAAATTCCTCCCTTCTCTCACACTCATTGGAAAATGATGATGTCGACTAAGTTGGGAAACTAACTGAAGTGGGGAAAACAAATCATAGTGTCATTAATTTTTACCGCCAATTTTTCTTGGCTTTTCTCTCCCACTGTTTCTTTATATTCTTAGCCTCCTTTTTTTCTTGTACCTTTTCTTTTATATTGAGCCTTTCTCTTTTTTAGAAGACACGGCCCAATAGGGGCCTAAAATTCACAGTAACCCCCTTTTGTTTTGTTTTTTCACCATAGGCCCATATTAGGTCTAAAGTGCCGTCACACCCCCTCTTTTTAAAAATAATAGCAGCAAAAGGCACGCCCCCTTCTCAATTAAGTGAAAGGGGGATCGTGCCCATCTTTCTCCTATCCTTCATCAATAGGGTTTTACGAAGGGAACCCATCTATTGCTTACTGCCATCATGCGATCGTGCCATCACATGAGCATGAACCAAAATCAAAAATAACATTTTCAAGAACAAACTCAAAGTCAAACCCACTTTGATACCATGTAGAAAACGACAATGCAGAAGCCTAATCAGAGATAATAAGGATAAGAACAATAAAAAACATCATGATTCACGTAGAACCCTACTGCATAAGGAGTGGATTGAAACCACAGGAAAACCGCCTCAATGAGCTGATGTGCGTTTTGAATTCTCTCTCTCAGTGAATACATAAGGTGTGTGGCTTCTTATATAGCTCCACCATAATGACCAAATTCCACTAATAGACGATGCAAGACTAACATAGGTGCATGTGGTAGTTGAACCCTACAGGGATCCACTTACCCATCTATGGACGCATACTCTAACATGAATAAAATGATAGTGACATTACTTTTATCTTCAAAGAAATACCTTTGAGGATTAACGTTACAAACTATATAGCTACAGTAGGACCTGCATTGCCGACGGTTAACTACAGTCATGTGCGTATCACGTCTATAGGGAGATGAATTCTTTTTCGAGACCAACTCACAAGGAAGGATCATATTGACAACAAGGTTACGTGAGAAAAAGTGGTTGTGACACTACAGATGACAAAATGATAATTATTATGAAGATGTTTGGACATGTGCAAGGAAGGCCTATTAGTGCTCTAGTTTGAAGGAGGGAGAAATTAGAAGTTTTGCATGAGGGATCAGAAAAGACCAAAGAATTTGGAAGGAAACTATTAATAAGAATATGCCTCTTGTTTTGCATGAGGGGTCAGAAAAGACCAAAGAATTTGGAAGGAAACTATTAACAAGAATATGCCTCTTTTAGATCTCAGCTTATGTATGACTCAAATAATGATTGTGTTGATATCAATAAATGAGTTAAGCAAGTCTGGTGGTACAGCAGTGAACCTTTTATTCAAAGGACACGGATAAATCTTAATCGAAAAACGCCGGCATTAAGTTCCTCTGATTTATTTTTGTTATAACTTGCTTTCTATAGTTGACAGCTTTTAGAAATGAACGAGAAAAATCAAGTATTTTTGTTTACATGTTCTGTTTTTTCATGGACTTAACAGATGAAAGTTATTTTCTTGGACAGGTTGCTGCCCTGGGAGAGGGGGTGTCTCTTGAAGCCAGGTTTCTAAGCAGGTGATTTTAATTTTGAAGTTCAGGAGCTGTTTTTGTTTTTTTTGGAAATTCTGATCTCTTTACTATGTATTCAAAACTCAAGTATCACTTACTAAATGACTAATTGCAGGAAGGAAGCAGCTCTCCGCCAGAGGGAGGTAAGCATGCCCCAAAAATTAAATGCAAGTATATCGTTATTCCCATGAGAGTAATTTTATGAACTGGCTAGCATATTAAGGTACTGTGTTTACTCCTATGAAGAATACCAAGTGATACTAACAAAGCCACATGAAAAATTCTCACGTGTCTTATAAAAGTAAGGGCTTACCGTAGAGATGAAAAAATGAATCTATATTCCTCATAGCCCTAGGGCTCTCTTATATAGGAGAAAAGTTCTATGGGAAAATTACATAAGAAAGACCGGAGCAATAAACAAACATAAATAAAGACCACGAGATAAAATAATCTCAATACTCCCCCTCAAGCTGGAGCATATATGTCTATCATGCTCAGCTTGGAACAACAACGGTGAAAAGGACTCCTTGCAAGAGCTTTGGTAAACATGTCTGCAATCTGATCGCCTGAAGCAATACAAGAAGTGGAAATCAGCCCCTTTTGGATCAAATCACGAGTGTAGTGACAATCTACTTCAATGGGTTTTATTCTTTCATGAAAGGCTGGGTTGTTAGGTATGAACAATGCTGCTTGATTATCACATTTGAGGTGCATAGGAAGAGGCACCTCAATAGTTAGGTCAGTTAGGACAGACTTGACCCACATTATTTCTGTAATCCCTTGAGCCATAGCCCTATATTCTGATTCAACGCTGGATCGAGCAACAACTGTTTGTTTCGTACTTTTCCATGAAACCAATGAGCTACAACAAACACAGTGAAGCCTGAGGTGGACTTCCCATCCTTAGGATACCCAGCATAATAGACATCTGCACATCCAGAAACTGTGTGAGATGTATTTCTTCTGAAAAGAAGACCAGCATCTGGAGGAGATTTCAGATATCTCAAAATCATGCAAACTGTATTCATATGCACTTGTCTGGGCTGCTCCATAAACTGGCCGACTCTGCTCACAACAAATGATATATCATGCCTTATAATAGTGATATATTAACAACTTCCCTACCAACTTTCTGTATCTTCTTTTATCCACCTCTTCAGAATCATCATCATAAAGCCTTGCATCAGGATCCATTGGTGTAGTAGCAGGCATGCATCTTGTCATGTCTGTCTCAGATAGAAGATCAGTAACATACTTCCTTTGCGTCATAACCATACCCTTCTAATTTCGTGCAAACTCTAAGCCAATGATGTAACATAGTGTACCAAGGTCCATGGTTACAAACTATTGTCCAAGGAAATCCTTAGCTATCTGAATGCCTTGTTCATCGCTGTCAGTAACAATGATGTTATCAACGTAAACTAGAACTACAACGGTACCTCTCTGAGTTCTCTTAACAAAAAGAGAATAATCTGCAGTGGATCTGACAAACACCTTCTATTCAATCAACTATGAGAGCTTCTGAAACCAAGCCCTTGGACTCTGCTTAAGGCCATATATGGCCTTGTGAGGTCGGCAGTACGACACACCATACTGAACTCCCCCTCAGCAACAAACCTTGGTGTCTGCTGCATGTAAACTTCCTCCTGCAGATCGTCATACAAGAATGCATACTTCACATCTAATTGGAAGAGCGGCCAATCACATACCATAACAACAACAATAAGAATCCTCAGTGTAGAGTGATGTGCAGCCGGAGAAAAAGTGTCCTGGTAATCCATCACATAGGTTTGGGTGAACCCACGAGCAACCAACCTGTCCTTATATCTATCCACAATGCCATCATCTCGGTGTTTCACCGTAAATAGCCACTTGCTGCCAAGTGCCAACAACAGAAACACCTGGTGGAGCCTGTACAACACTACACGTATCACGAGACTGTAAAGTTGCCATCTCCTCCTCCATGGCCAGATGCCACTGGCTACTCTGCAACGCCTCCTGATAGGTCATTGGTATTTCCACAACAGACAATCCCACAACAAACCTCTCAAAATCCTTGGAAAAACGGTCCAAGGAAACATGGGAAGCAAGGGGATGCATAATGCATGTCTGTCTCTGCCTCCATAGAGCAATCGATACATCCAGGTCCTCAGTATGCGCATAAGGTATATCAGCCAAGACATCCTGTACCTCAATCTGTACATGCAAATCAGTAGTGCTATCAGTAAAACTCAAATGTTCAGAACATACCTTAGGCGTGCTGGATGATGGAGGAGGCACATGAGCATGGGGTCGTAGCTGGTAAACCTGCAGATAGAAAATAGGTAGTGGTAGAAGTGGTGGTAGTGGAGGCGGAGGTGGTGGTGGTGTAGTAGACTGTGGTGAAGACGGTATAATGGAGATCGGAGGCAGAGGCATATAGACATCTTCTCTATCCTCCGAAGGAATGAGCTTGTCACCTGTGGGAGAAAAATACATAATGGACTCAGAAAAGGTGACATCTGCACTGACGTAGTACCTTCGTCGAACAGGGTAGAAGCAACGATATCCCTTTTGTGTCTTGGAATACCCAACAACCACACGTTTAATAGCTCTGGGAGAGAGCTTGTAAAGACCATGAGGCATTTGATGAACAAAGGCTACTGAACAGAAAATACGAGGTGTAAGTGAGAAAAGATCCATCTCGGAAAACGCAATCAAGAATGAGATCTTCTCCCCCAGAACCGAAGATGGCATACGATTTACCAGGTAGCAAGTAGTTAGAACCGCATCCCCCCAGTACGAGTGAGGGGTACAACTCTGAATCGAAAGAGTTCTGGTAACATCCAAAAGATGGCGGTGTTTTCGTTCAACTACCCCATTCTGTTGGGAAGTATACACACAAGATGTTTGATGCACAATACCAAGAGATATAAGGAATTGGGAAAGCTGAAGACTGCAAAATTCTAGTGCATCATCTGAACGTATAAACTTGATTTTTGCTGAAAAATTGTTCCTTATTTCATTGAGAGATATTTACACCCATAACCTTGAGTAATCTTGTAATTACCCCAGGAACCCTCGATAATCATGAATTACACCCAGAACCCCGAATAGTGGTTAACCTTTACATGGCATAACCCTGTGTCAACTTCCGTTTCATTTCTCCGTTAACTCTAACGAAAATAGTCAATTTTGCCCTTCCAAACCTATCGTATTTACAACATGATACCATTCATCAAAACTGTAACGAAAAAAGTCAATTGTGTCCTTCCAAACCCATCATATTTACAACATGATGCCATTCCTCCCCCCCTCCCCCCTCGGGCTGGCCGGCAAAGCCTTTGATCCGAGCTCCCCCACCTCCGCCCGCGAGCACCTCCCGCCAGTCGCCCGCAAGCTCGAGCACCCCTTCCCAGCACCTGCCCTAGCTCGAGACCTGGCTGACCGAGCTCCCCCCCCACCCCCCACCCCCCCGGGAACCCATCCCCCTCGCGGGCATCACCCCCCCGGGAACCCATCCCCCTCGCCCGCGCCGCCTCCCCGCCTCCCGCCTCGCCTGGGAACCCATTACACTCGCTTGCCCCCCTCCCCGCCCGCGCCCGCCACCCCACAACCCCCCCGTCGCCGGCGCCCCGCCTCGCCTGGGTACCCATCACCCTCGCGGGCGTCGCCCCCCCGGGAACCCATCCCCCTCGCCCGCGCCGCCTCCCCCCCTCCCTCCCCCGCCTCGCCTGGGAACCCATCCCCCTCGCACAAGCCCCAGGTCGCCCGCACCCAAGCCCCGCCTTCCCCTCCGGCTCCGCCTGGTCCTTCGCCCCCTGCAATTTCCTGTCAGATCGAGCCCTCCTCCTCTCCCCCGACAAGCCCCCGCCTCGCCTGGGAACCCATCCCCCTCGCCCAAGCCCTAGGTCGTCCGCGCCTCCCCCTCCCCTCCGGCGCCGCCTGGGAAACCCGCCCATGTCAGAACTCCTCGCCCGCGCCCAAGCCCCCCCTTCGCCTCCGGCGCTGCCTGGCCCCTCGCCCCCTGCAATTTCCTGCCAGGTCGAGCCCTGCATTTTCCTCTCGTTCTTTTCTTTTTTTATTTTCGATTAATCTCAACCGTTAAATCAGATATTGGTTTAATTAACTCAGCCATCTAGTTGAGTTAATGAAGTTAACTAAGGGAGGGTTATGGGAGTAAAACAGAGCAATTATTCGAGGTCTGGGGTGTAATTCGTGATTATCGAGGGTTCTTGGGGTAATTACAAGATTACTCAGGGTTATGGGTGTAAATATCCCTTTCATTTACAAAGGGCTGAATAACATGACCAACATCATACTTGTTTTTAAGGAGAAAGACCCAGGACAACCTTGAAAACTCATCATCTGCAACAAGATAAAACCTATGTCCTTGATGATCTGGGACACGACTGGGAACTAAAATATCAAAATGAATTAACTCAACCCGACTATGACTACTCCGACCTTGACGAATCTGGAAAGTGGACCGTTGATGCTTCCCAAGCTGGCTTGCCTCACACTGAAAGGTAGAGCGAGGAGAAATCTGTGGAAGAACGTGACACGGCTTTTGCCGAGGAAGATGTCCACACCGAAGATTCCATATATAGGGAGAAACAGATCTAATGTGAAGCGAAGAGGCACCAACATAAGGAGATTGCACCAGTCTGTAGAGATCCCCTTGCTCACGGCCAGTTCCAATTACCCTGCTTGTAAGTATATCCTGAAACACAAGAACAAAAGGATCAAATTTAGCATGACAATGTAAATCTTTTGTGATTTGACTAAATGATAGTAAATCCATAGAAAATTCAGGAGCATAAAGGACATTCTGAAGCATCATTGCGAGAGTCAACTGTACCTCCCCCTAACCGGTAATGGAAGAGTGTGTCCCATCTGCTTTCACGACAGATCGCCCAGGCCGAATCATATGGAAGTCACTAAACTGGCCTCTGTCACCACAGAGATGATGGGATAGTCCTGAATCCATGATCCATTCTGACAAGTCTGCCCTGTAACAACTAGTAAAGGCATATGTTATACTTGAAGTAGATGGTGATGCTGAGGCAACTACCTCAGAGGACCTGTAGGAGAGCTGGTTGATCCAGGAGTAGGCATAATCTTCCTAGAGTCGTGCCACAAGTTCATCAAATTTCTGATCAGGAACATATGATTGACTTCCGACCTGTTGTATATGCTCCGCAATCCGAGCTGAAGCGGGAAACTCATGCTTAGAATAACAGGTTTCCTCAGAGTAGCCTGATCTGTGGCAGTAGGTGCACGGCTGATGGGGTCGACCACTCCCTCCTCTGCCACGGCTAGGCCCCCCCTACCATGATATGATGTAGGGCTTACCCTACCACGAGGTGCAGACATGGCTGAAGATGTCTGAGACTTTAAAGTACTACCGGAGGATATAGATAATCTACTCAATCTGCGATATGCCTCCTTCATCGGAGGTATGGTAGCACCGGTAAGAATCCGGGCTCGAGCTGTATCATACTCAGGATCAAGAGTAGCCAAAAAGACCCCTGTCATCATGGAGTCTCTATATACCTTGAGCTGCTTTGGTGTAGCAGTCAAGGGAATGTATCCATGTAGCTTCTCAAACATACCCCTCAAAGAAGTATAGAGGGTATGAAGGGGGTGACCATTCTGCTTCGATGCGAAGATATATTGCTGAAGCTGCAGTATCTTCGACTCATTCTTTGCCGGAGGGTATGTAGCGACGAGAATGTCCCACCTAGCCATTGCAGTAGGCTGACTCAAAAGATCATTAGCTATCTCTGTGGACACAGTCCCAGATAGCCACACACGTGCATATGCATCATCTGCCTCCCATGAGGCATTTGTCCTAGTCTTGTCAAGCGACTCCTCCAATGTGAGGATGTGCTTCTTGCCATTGCATTGCATTAAACTCATGAACTGCATGGCCCACAATTCATAGTTTGTTCCATCCATTTTGATGGTGGGTGCCAGACCTTTGAAGGCACCCAGAGATGGAACGTCAGCTTTGTTGTCAGACATGATGACAACTATCTCCAAGACTGGGTCAGCAACAAGAAAGAGTTGCGCTTATACTGACATACGGGAAGATGGTTGTGGATGTAGACTCATACCACAACCTCTTCCATTTTTTAAGACTCCTTTGGGTAACTAGGGTGTTTTAGATAATGACGTCACACCCTAAGCAGCCAAAAGAATACGACGTCGGAACCTATAGGTGGCAGCGCAGGAGGCAGAGAGGCACACGGACAGGCCGCGCTCGATGCGACGAACGAGGGCAGACGACATTGCTTGATGCAGGCTTCAGCTTCGGCGAAGAGGCGTGGCAGCGCATGCTACATGCCGACGCAAGCGACGCAGTAGCGGAGTGGCACGGGCCCAGGCGCCGCAGGCTGCACACTGGAGCGTGTAGTGCAAGAGCGGGAGGCTCGGGCGGACTAGGGTTTTGGTGGAGGTAGGTCTCTAGGGCATAGGCTCCGGTCTTGGACCGTCGCTCTGATAGCCCTAGAGCTCTTTTATATAGGAGAAAAGATCTATGGGAAGAAAGACCAGAGAAATAAACAAACATAAATAAAGACTAGGAGATAAAATAATCTCAAGACTTACTAGTTGACTACTTGAGTAAGCATTTTGATGGTTTCGTTGTATTTTCTTTGTCCTTGTGCGAGGATCCTTTTTCGGCCTCATGCTCCGTTTCGCCAAAAATAGATCATTCTAACACTATTTCAGTGCTGCCCAGGAACTTCTAGGGTGTCATAGGTTTGATTCTCATGAGTTTGCACCTCTATGGGTCTCAAAACGGTGCGATTTTGATCCGTTTGTGGTGAAATCAGATCTCTAGTCCATCTATGAGACCTAGAGCACTTCCACAGTTGATGCGAACGATTGTGACATGAGATTCCACTTACATCTGATTCTCTATATGTCCGAGTCGATGCATTTGCTCCAGCCTACGAACCTAGTTTTCCTCTATTCTTGGCATCATGTCAGAGACCAAGGTTGACATCCTATCCTCGGGTGCCATCGAAGGTCCGACGCCCATCATCAAGATGGATGGGACCATGTACGAGTTGTGGACCATGCAATTCATGAGCCTTTTATGGTGTAATGGAAAGAAGCATATTTTGACATATGAGGAGCTGACTCACAAAACTAGGCCTAATGCCTCGCGTGAGGTAGATGATGCGTACATGCGTATGTGGCTATCTGATACACTGGATGTGGAGATAGACAATGATATCTCGCATCAACCCACAACTAAGGCAATGTGCGACATTCTCACAACTACATACTCTTAGAAGAGGAATGAGACAAGGATAATTCAGCTCCAACATGATATCTTACAGTCAGGAAGAATTGTCGCAATATCGCCCTGTTCATACCATATATACATCTTTCATGGGTATGTTTGAGAAGCTACGCAACTTCATGCCTCTTGCAACGACACAAGAGCAACAGAAGTCGTACAGGAACACCACTTTGGTTGGTATCTTTTTGACGACTCTTGCTCCAGAGTATGATGCCACATGGCAACAGTTACTTGTGGATGCTACCACTAGAGGAAACTTATTGTATACTTAGCAGGATGACTATTCCTTTGTCAGACTCCTCTCAGGCCTCCTTGGCGATGGACGCATCTTGCGATAGAGGATGATCTTCACAGTTCCAAGGACGAGGTCCCCGTGGCTGAGGAACGAGTCTTCCACCATCCTCATCCTTGTGCTCTTACTGTCACCGCTCCAGTCACTCCGCGAACACATGCTATTCTAAGCATGGATTTACATCATCTTCTCGTGCTGCTGAGCAGGTTGAGACACATGCTCCTCCTACCACTGCATTGGGCAGAGATTCGAGGAGTTAGCCTCCAGTTTGAGGGAGATCATGCCTTCTACTTTAGGATATTCTAGTAATCCATCTAACTTATCCAACTTCGCTGCCTTTACCGTTACTTCAGGTACATTTTATGCCCTTATTACTTGTCACAGGGCAAACCTCTCAAAGTCGATCATGGTTTTAGGTGCTACTCATAACCTATGTGGAGACAAGGCTTGGTTCTCTTCCTACAAAATTGTTCATCCTGGTAGAATACTTATTATTGTTGATGGCATACATTTCCCTATCGCTGGACATTGGTGGATCAACTGACACAATCTATGCACGTGCAGAATGTTCTTTATGCTCCTGATTTCTCAATAAGTTTATTATCTGTTAG
Organism: Ottelia alismoides; assembly: GCA_037367405.1. Classification (NCBI taxonomy): domain Eukaryota; kingdom Viridiplantae; phylum Streptophyta; class Magnoliopsida; order Alismatales; family Hydrocharitaceae; genus Ottelia; species Ottelia alismoides. The sequence continues at coordinate 1,167,196 of JAZKJV010011305.1, forward strand.
CATGGTTTTAAAAAGCGCCACCTCGAGGCGCAAAGGCGTACGCCTCGAGGCGAGGCGTGCCTAAAACGCCCCGAGGCGCACGCCTCAGGTGAATCCAAGGAGGCGTACGCCTCAGTCTCGCCTGAGGCGCTCGAGGCGAGGCTGAGGCGTAAGCCTCAAAAATGGGTTTTTTTTTTAATTTTCCCGGGTCACGTGCAAAGCACGTGACCTTTTTTAATACATTCGAACCGTCGGGGGGAAGGGGAAGGTTCTGTTCGACAGAATCGAAACCCTCCCCCTCCCTTCCCCTGAGCCCCGCACCTCCCTGTCCCGGCCCCGCCTCGCCGCCAACCTGCCATCGCCGCCCTCCGGAGTCGCCGCCCAGGCCTCCTCTCCATCGCCGACCCTCTCGCCGTCCAGCCGGAGTAGGTATGCGCCGCCGCCACCTCCGAGTTTGTTTTTTTTGACTTTTTTTTTCAATTTTTTTTGTGTTTTCCAATTGTTGGGTTAAATTCTTACATATGGATATGAGTTATTAGTAGATATTGCAGTAGTTTCGGGTGTAAATGGATCCTAAGTTCCTAACATTATATGCTTTCTCTTTGACATTAGAGAGTTCTCTTTAACATTATATGACATTCTTTGACATTAGAGAGTTCTCTTTGACATTAGAGAGTTCTATATTTTTTTGCAACATTATATGCTTTCTCTTTGACATAACACCTAGGGATAGGATGTCATGTATGTGCAACTTTGATGTATGTGCATTTTTTTGCTAGGCTATTTTTTTGCAACTATGATGAAGGATTACATGTATGTGCATCTTGTACTGTTAGTATATATCAATATGTGTATGTTATTGTATAACTTGTAGATATGGGAAGGAAAGGCCAAAGTGGGGGGCGATCGGATCCCGGATGGAGATACTGTCGAGAACTTGAAATGGACGAGCATCACAAAGGGAAAGGATATGTATATGTTGAATGCAATTTTTGTTCGATGAAGATCACCGGTGGGGTGAAGCGGCTAAAAGACCATCTTGCAAAGACACGCAAGAATGTGAGAGCTTGTCCAAGCGTTCCTATTGAAGTTCAACAAGAGATGAAGATGTTCATGGACAACAAGGGTAATGAAAAGAGAAGACGGTTTGAAGAAATGGAAGAAGTTTGCCGAGTTGGGATGCAAGGGCCATCTGGAGGTGACGAAAATGAACCGGCACAAAGAGCACTGACAGATTCTAGTGGTATCAAGCTAGCTCGAGGACCGATGGATTTTTTCATTGCACATGGAGGTAGGGGTGCAGGTAGTTCGGATCCTCCCTCTCAACAAGTCACTTTGAATGCAAGCTGGAAAAAAGATGAGAGAAGGAGGATTTGCAGGAGCATTGGGAGATTTTTTTTTGAGAATTCATTGGCATTCAAAATAGCCAATAGTCCTTCTTATCTGGCGATGATGACTGATGTATGTGGATATGGAAGGGGTTTCAAGCCACCAACCATGCATGAACTCCGAACTTGGATTTTGAAAGAAGAGAAGCAGGCCATTACCACTCTTGTTGATGAGGCGAAGGCTTCTTGGATTGCCACGGGTTGTAGCATCATGTCGGACGGTTGGACCGACACGAAAGGACGCACATTGATTAATTTTTTGGTGAATAATCCCAAAGGCACTTACTTCTTGAAGTCAATTGATGCATCCGATCAAGTTAAAGATGCTAGGATGCTTTTTAAAGTGCTGGATGAAGTTGTTGAGGAGGTCGGAGAGACGAATGTTGTCCAAGTCATAACGGACAATGCATCCGCTTACAAAGCTGCTGGACAAATGTTGATGGATAAAAGGAAGAATCTTTATTGGACACCTTGTGCAGCGCATTGTATAGATTTGATGTTGGAGGATATCCTCAAATTACCACTTCATGCATCGGTGTTCAAAAAAGCAAAAAAAATTATCAATTTTGTGTATGCTCATGCTTGGGTTTTGGCAATGGTGAGAAAAATTGCAGGTTGTGATTTGGTGAAACCTGCCGTTACAAGATTTGCCACTGCATTTCTTACATTGCAAAGCTTGATTAGAGCCAAGGATTCACTTGAATCCTTCTTCACTTCCAGAGCATGGAAGAACAGTTCTTATGTGAATCGCCCATTGGGCCAAAGTGTGGTGAACATTGTTGTGAAGAGCAAGTCTTTTTGGCCTGGTGTTGCATATGTTCTCAACACCACGAAGCCTTTGGTCACCGTTTTGAGGTTGGTTGATTCTGAAAAAGTTCCACCGATGGGATTTATTTATGAAGCCATGGACAGGGCCAAGGAGGAGATTGCTAGAGATCTTGAAAATGACGAGACCAAATATAAGGTTATTTGGGATATTGTGGATAGCCGTTGGGATCATCAACTTCACAGGCCTTTACATGCTGCTGCTTATTTCCTCAATCCTCACTTTCATTATGAACCGACATTCTCCAACCACTTAGAGGTGAAAATGGGATTGTTTTCATGCATGGAAAGATTGATCATTGATCCAGATGCGAGGATGAAAGCAGATTCACAACTTGATTCCTTCATGCATGCAAGAGGTTTTTTTGGATGGGCAAATGCTGTTAATTCAAGGAAAACAAGAAGTCCTGGTGAGTATTGTAAATAAATTTTAAGAGTTTTCCATATACTACATAATTACTAAAATGTGTGGTTGACCTTTGGTCCTTTACCAGCGGATTGGTGGACGTTGTTTGGTGATGAAACACCTGAATTGGCATCATTTGCTATTAGGGTGTTGAGCTTGACTTGTAGTGCTTCTGGGTGTGAGCGTAATTGGAGCTCTTTTAATCAAGTAAGTGGTTAAAGCATTATTTAATTCTATGATAGTGTTTTTGTTTCATGTTAATCACTTAAACCGTACGTATGTCTATATAGGTCCACACTAAGAGAAGAAATCATTTGTCACAAGCGAAGCTCAATGATCTGGTTTACATCATGTTCAATTTGAAATTGAAACATAGAGAATTGAGAAAGAAAACTATAGAAGATCCATTATGTTTGGAAGACATTGACTCTGGTGATGAATGGATTTCAGAAGCACACGATGTCGAGGCGTATCGGGATCTTGATGCAAACATACCACTTGACGATGATCCTCTTGAGGAGGAAGGAGGTCAAAGAGGTGGAGGAGCTCAAGTCGCTCGGCCTAAAAAGAAGGGGAAAAGAAATGACAAAGGTGCAATACAATATTATAAATTAAAAGAATGTTCGATGCTTTTTTGTGAATTGTGTTTCAAATGGTTGACTATGCAATATGCATATTACTTTCTTGATTAGGTAAAGGAAAAGCTCCAATTAATGTTGATGAGGAGGAGTACTCCAATTCTGAGGATGGAAGCGTGGATGAAGCTGAAGATGATGTGCACTTGAATTTTATGGATGACTCCGATGACGATCCAATGAGTAGCAGTGACGATGACGATGGCGGCGACAACACTGCTGAGGGGCGAGATGACTGAAGTTGATTCGTTGAATCAATTTTGATGATTTGTGATTTTGATGTATCACATAATAGTGATGGAACATATGTTGCATTAATTTCATGCTTGTGTGAAACTTTATTTCCTACTTTATGTTTTCTTTTCTACTTTCACAATCGTATTTGAACTTTGGACAATCATAGTTGTAGTTTGTAGTTTGTATTGAACTTTAGGACAATATATTGCAATTGTTTGTGTTGTTAGTATTTATTCCAATTTATTTTGCTTTAATTTTAATTTTTCTTTCCAAAAAATTGAGGCTTATGCCTCGACCGCCTCGAGGCTTACGCCTCGCCTCACATTTTGGGAAAACGCTTCGGACCGCCTCACGCTTTTTTAAACCTTGTCTGTTAGTCAAATCACCAAGGATTTACATTGTCGTGCCATCTTTGGCTCCTCTTCTCTTGTGTTACAGGATAAACTCGTGGGCAGGGTGATTGGATGTGGCCATGAGCAATGGGATCTCTACAAACTGGTTCAGCCTCTATATGCTGGTATCTTTTCCATTCCCACTGGGTCAGTCTCCCCCTATATGTGTCTCCTTCGGTTCGATCATTTTCCTCTACAAAAAGCTGTGTAGTCTTTGTTGAGATATTTGCTATCTTTCTTATCATTTTCTTATTGTCTATTTATTTTATCTTCTTTATGTAATTTGCCCATTTGGTTCCTCTCCTATATAAGAGAACTCGAGGGCCTCTCATAATGCAATTAATTCTTTTCCCACAACATAGTTCATCAGGTATTGTGTATATGCTTACCAGTTGTAGCAGTTCAGATTTGATTGATCGGATTATGGATTCTGGAGCATCACATCATATGTGTGGCAATTGGGCACAATTCAGTTCTTACAGGTCTATCCCGCTTTGTAGATCCGTGGTGATTGCTAATGGGGTCCATCTACCCATTGTTGGTCAGGGGGAAATTGTTCTAGCTCCTTCTATGCATCTGCAGAATGTTTTATATGCTCCAGACTTCAGATGAATCTTTTGTCTATTAGTCAAATTACAAAAGATTTACGTTGTCGTGCCATATTTGATCCCTCTTGTCTTGTATTTCAGAACATACTCACGGACAGGGTGATTGGATGTGGCAGTGAGCAGAGGAGACTGTACAAGCTTGTCCTATCACAGTGTGTTGGTGCTGCTACTATTCCTTCAGGATATGTTTCTCCTTTCATGTAGCATCTTCTATTTGAACACCTTCCTCTACAAAAGATGTGTCATGTTCTACCTCAGATCTCTACTCGTGCTGCCTTGGAGTGTGAAACCTGGCAGCTTGGGAAGCACCATCGTTTTTTTTGCAAGTCATCAAAGTCGTCATAGTAGCCGGTCATTTGGGTTATTTCATTTTGATATATGGGGTCCTAGTCATGTTCCCGATCATTAGGGACACCTTTTTTATTTGGGATTTTTACCTAACAGACCCTATAATCTTTGCCAATTACCTCTACGACCTTTGAAACAACGTAATTCCTCCCTGGACCCCGTAAACTTGCTAACTCTTACCCTATAAACCCTGTGGTTAACCCCCATACATTTACCTGTTAAAACTAACCAGATTCCGTTACATTCTTTTATATTATACCTATTTTATTTGTCGAATTTACATCAATTATCACTCCCTCTCAACCTCATCCTTTTTCCCCACCACCTACCACCTCCACCGCCCTCCTCCTCCCCGACTTCCGCCTTCCACCTCCCCGACCTCCACCTCCTCGTTCCCGACCTCCGGCCTCGCACTTCACCTCCAGGTCCTCCGTCACGATCTCCACCTCGGCAGCGCAACACCTCGCCCGCCCAGGTCCACGGCTCCCTCCAGATCGCATTTCCAAGAGGCGCGCTCGGAGCTGCCCGGTCGAAGCCACCCCCTCCCTGGCCCCCGCACGAAGCCCCCCTCCCCGGCCCCCGCACGAAGGCCCCCCCCCCCCCCCCCCCAACCCACCGACCGAGAACCTTCTCCCCACCACGCACATCCCCATCCCATGTCCCCCCTCCAGCCCAAGCCGCCTCTCTCAACCCTGCCACCAACATCTTCCTCTGCTGCACGCCTGGCGCGCCTACGATTTCGCTGCTTCCTGTGAGCCCCTCCCCTCCCCCGTGGCTTCGATTCCTCCGCCTTCTGTTAAAGTCCTGTCGACGTCGCTGTGCTGTAAGGTTCTGTTGTCAGTGGATTGGAGAAGAGAAGTGAAGATGAAGAAGAGGATAGAAGAAGGAACCATAAAGAGAGGAAGAATTCCAACCGTTAGATTTTATATGGTTTGATTAACTCAGTTTTAACCCACCCAAGTTAACCCAAGATGTGTCATTTTAACGGCGAGGTTCGTGGGGTAAGACGGAGCAAGTTTACGGGATCGAGGGAGGAATTACGTTGTTTCAAAGGTCGTAGAGGTGATTGGAAAGATTATAGGGTCTGTCGGGTAAAAATCCGTTTTTATTTTTTTGTTGTGGATGACTTTTTTAGATTATCTTGGGTGTTCTTGTTGAAACATAACTCTGAAGTGGGTGCTATACTGCTATCATTAAATCTTTTCTTATTGAAGTTAAGAATATCATTTCTGCAAATGTGAAATTTATTCATACTGACCATGCATTGGAGTTTTCCATGTTACATTTATCTGAATTTCTCCGATCTCTTGGTATTGTTCATCAGGCATCTTGTGCTTATACTTCACAGTAGAATGGTGTGACTGAAAGTAATCACCGTCATCTTCTGGATGTCACGAGGACCCTTTTGATTCAGAGTCGAGCTCCTCATTCTTTCTGGGGTGATGCTGTTCTCGCTGCTTGCTACTTGGTGAACCACATGACGTCCACTATTCTTGGAGAAAAGGTTCCCTTCTTGATTACGTTTCTCGAGAAGGACCTATTCTTCCTTACTCCCAGAGTTTTTGGGTCTGTGGCTTTTATCCACAACTTCACTCCTGGTCGTAACAAGCTCTCACCTAGAGCTGTCAAATGTGTTTTTGTTGGTTATTCTCGTACCCAAAAAGGGTATAGATGTTTTCATCATGTAGGAAAAAAATATTATGTGAGTGCCGATGTCACATTTTTTGAGTCTATTATGTATTTTTCTCGTACAGGTTGTCTAACGCTGATTCTTGTGAGGATGTTGTTGTTTCTCCACCTCCATTATCTCCATCATCTACATCTCATGTTGAGTCTCAATCATCTCCACCTCCACTACTGCAACCTCCGCCTACCCTGACTCAGTTCCTACCACGGTTTTACTTTCGCAGGTTCTGTACTTGCCCCTCTGCTCAAGCACCTTCCCCATCATCCAACACGCCTCAGATATGTAATGAACACATTGTTTCTATTGATGGCACTGGAGATTTGAATGTTCCACAACATACTACACAGGATGAGTTGATACCAGAGAACAGAGAGGCTGATGACCTGGATGTACCTATTGCCTTGAGGAAGCCACGTCGCTAATGTGTCACTTATCCTCTAGTTGCGCATGTATCGTTGGACCATCTTTCAGAGGAGTACGGGAGGTTTGTTGTGGGACTCTCTGCTATTACAATCCCACGAACATATCATGAGGCCATACATGATAGTAGGTGGTGACTTGCCATGGAGGAGGAGATGACCGCTTTGCAGCCGCATGGTACCTGGAGCATTGTTACTACTCCTCCAGGTGCCTCTGTTGTGGGATGCAAATGGATCTTTATGGTGAGGCAACATGCAGATGGCAAAGTGGATCACTACAAGGTAAAGCTTGTGGCACGTGGGTTCACCCAAACTTATGGGTTGACTATCATGATACCTTCTCTCTAGTGGCCAGACACTCGACACTTCGCATTCTTCTATCAGTTGCTATTTCACAGGACTGGCCTCTTTACCAACTTGATGTGAAGAATGCTTTTTTATATGGTGTTATATAGGAGGAGGTATATATGCAGCAACCACCAGAGTTTGCTACTGAGGGGGAGTCTCAGAAGGTGTGTAGGCTCCATAAGGTAATTTACGGCCTGAAGCAGAGTCCGAGAGCTTGGTGCCCGAAGCTATCGGAGTTGATAGAGCAACAAGGGTTTGCGCGGTTTACTGCGGATCAATCATTTTTTTTTTTCAGAGGACACAGAGAGGTACTGTTGTTATTCTTGTCTGTGTTGATGATATTATTGTCACAAGGAATGATGAGCAGGGCATTCAGGCTGCCAAGGAGTTCCTACTTCCTAGGTCATCGGTTTGTTACTAAGGACCTTGGTAATCTTCGATACTTCCTTGGATTAGAGTTCGCCAGGAATCAACATGGTCTTGTGATGACCCAGAGGAAGTTTGTGACAGATCTTCTTTTAGAGACAAGTATGACAGGGTGCAAGCCTGCTACTACCCCTATGGATCCGAGTATGAGAGTATATGACGATGACACTGAGGAGGTGGAGAGGGGGAGATATAGAGAGCTTGTTGGGAAGCTCCTATATACCACTATCACTAGACCAGATATATCTTTTGCTGTGAGCAAGGTTAGCCAGTTCATGGAGCAACCCAGGAAGGTTCATATAGATGTTTATATGATCTTGAGATATTTGAAGACTTCACCTGGTTCTAGTCTTATATTCAACATAGATAATCTCTTGAGGTGACAGCTTGTGCAGATGCAGATTATGCAGGTTGCCCTAGAGACAAGAAGTCTACTTCTGGCTTTGCTATTTTTGGTGGGAGCTCTCTCGTATCATGGAAAAGCAAGAAGTAGACAGTGGTTGCTAGATCTAGCGCAGAATCTAAGTACAGGGCCATAGCACAGGGAAGCACATAGATGATGTGGGTTAAATCTGTGTTGGCTGATCTTGCTGTTGAGGTTTCTCTTCCCATGCAGCTTTTATGTGATAATCAAGCAGCTCCATTTATTGCCAATAATCCTGATTTCATGAACAGACCAAGCATATAGAGGTGGATTTCTATTATACTAGAGACATGATCCAGAAAGATCTCATATCCACCTCCCATGTTTCTACTGGAGATCAGACTGCTGATATTTTCAGCAAAGCTCTTGTTAAAGGTCCATCTCATAGGTGTTGTTCCAAGCTGAGCATGATAAATATATATGCTCCAGCTTGAGGGGGAGTGTTGAGTTATTTGTATCTCACGTTATCTTTTTCTCATTTCTATTTTCTTTATGCACCTCTTATGTAATTAACCCGGGGCTTTTCTCCTATATAAGAGAGCCCTAGGGACTCATCTAATTTATTCTCTTCTTTTCTCCTAATAATTAGGGTTTCAAGAAAACTCTAGAAATTCTGGAATACTTGGAAAGATCATAATCTTGAACAAATAATCTTCGCAAACAAATCTTCGACTTTAAAATCGAATCTCGAGCAGAAATAATATACATGAAAACCTCGAGAATCGAACCTGCTCTAATACCATGCTAGAAAATAAATTGTGGAAGCCTATCAACTGGTAGATGTCAGACTAAACACTGAGATGTGATAAATGGATCTTGGAGTGATCCATTTACCCATCTACATCATAAGTGACACATAACACATATACTCCAACATGGACACTTGAGGATTTAGGGTTACTTGGTCCATGACCAAAACATGGATGCAAGTAAGCTGGAATCTAGCACCTGAGAGTGCTACTCCATTAGGAATATAAATGATGGTATTTGATACCTACTTTATGACTTTGAGATTCTTTAGAAGATTTCATCTCTAAAGATATGATTCTTAGAGTATGACTTTCTTGAGAATCAAGAAAAGAATGAAGTAAAAGGACTCATTGAATCCTGAGAATATAATGAGGCACCGAAAATTGGAAACTAAAAGAATAATTGAAGATGAAACTCTCATACCTTTTCAAATCAATTTGAGGGTAGTAAGACTGCCTAGAGGGTATCGATTGTCAGAGAAACCTGACAATGATCGAACTTCATATGATGATGCTTTTAAAGATTATAACATGGAAAGATGGACGTTAGCAATAAAGTGTAAAGTAGACTTCATACAAAATTGTGATGTATGGACCCTCGAGGATCCACTTATAGGGTAAGAGGATCTGCATTGTCGTGCAATTTTGACCATTCGTCTCTTGTTTTTCAGGAAATACTCACGGGCAGGGTGATTGGATGTGACCGTGAGCAGCGGGGACTCTATAGACTGGTCTAGCCTCATGCTAGTGTCTCTACTATTCCACTAGACAAGTATCACCGTATCCGTGGTACCTTCGTTTTGGCCACCTTCCTCTGCAGGAGCTGTGTCATGTCCTTTCTCAGATTTCCACGTGATCTTCCTTCCGATGCGAGGCTTGCCAGCTTGGAGAGCACCACCGTTCCTCCTTTCCATCTCGTCAGAGTCGGAACAGTTCTCAGTTGTTTGAGCTCCTTCATTTAGTCGTGTCCCTGATCACCAATTTTTTATCTGGTTGTTGTTGAAGATTTTGTAGATTTTCTTGGGTTTTCTTATTGAAGAATATGTCTGAAGCTGGGTTTGTTATCAAATCTTTCATTAATGAGATAAATAATATTTTTATGCCAATGCTAAGTATCTGCGTTTTGATAATGCCTTAGAGTTTCCGCACCTTACAACTTTCTAAGTTTCTTAGATCTCTTGGCATTGTTCACTAGACCTCATGTGCTTATACATCCCAACATAACGGTATTGTCGAGTGCAAACACAATCACTTACTTGATGTGATCAGAACAATGTTGATTCAGAGTCGTGCTCTTCATGCTTACTGGGGTGATACGGTCCTCACTGCATTCTATCTAGTGAACTGCATGCCCTCCTCTGTATTGGTAGAGAATGTCCCTTTCTCGATTGGTTTCTCGAGAAGGATCTGTTCTCCCTTACATCTCGTATGTTTGGATCGGTTGCTTTTGTTCATGAGTTCTCACCAGGTCGTGACAAGCTCTCCTCCACAACTGTTAAATGCGTTTTTGTTGGCTACTCTCGTACCCAAAAGGGGTGTCATTGCTTTGATCCGCTATGATGGAAATATTTTGGCAGTGCTGACGTTACATTCTTTGAGTCTGCCATTTTTCTCTTACATGTGGCAGACTAGCCCCATCAGGATCTTATGAGGAGATCTACATTCCTCCACCTCCTACTGTCATGCCACCAACTACACCTACTCCTGCTCCACCACCACCTCCACCACCACCACCACTATCACCATCTCCTGTGCCTACGCCTGCTCCTCCACTTGCTCCTGTGGTTGCTCTTGGACCACCACCTACTTTGACTGAGTTTTTGCCACATGTGTATACTCGCATGTCTCGCTCTTTTCCCCCTACTCATATGTCTTCCCCCATCATCCAGCTTGCCTCAGGTATGTCATGAGCACATTGTTTCTACTAATGGCACTACTAAGTAGTCTGTGCAGCAGGATTCCCTACAGGATGAGCATGTGACCTCTCAAGAGGGAAACTTACAGGTTCAGGACAACATGCGATCTTGATGTGCCGATTATCTGTGCAGCAAGATTCCCTACAGGATGAGCAGGTGACCTCTCAAGAGGGAAACTTATAGGTTCAGGGCATGGCATATGATCTTGATGTGCCGATTACTTTGCGAAAGCAGAGACGTACGTGTGCTACATATCCACTTGCCGTCCATGTTTCCTTTAGCAGACTATCGAATAATTTCAGGAGGTTTACGTTGGCACTATCAACCGTAGAGATACCACGGACATATCAGGAGGCTATTCAGGACAGTCAGTGGCATCTAGCCATGAAGGAGGAGATGGCCGTGCTTCAATCGCGTGGCACTCGAAGTCTTGTTTCAACTCCTGTTGGCCCATCCGTTGTTGGGTGCAAGTGGGTGTTCTTTGTGAAGCACTGTGCAGATGGTGATCCTAAGGAGAGACTTGTGGCACGTGGATTCACCCAGACATATGAGATGGACTATCAGGATACTTTTTCTCCAGTCGTCAGACATTTTACTCTTCATATCCTTCTATCTGTTGTTGTGACGTGAGATTGGCCTCTCTACAAACTTGATGTGAAGAACTCCTTTCTATATGGCGATCTACATGAGGAGGTTTACAGGTAGCAAACACCTAGGTTCATTGCTGAGGGGGAGTGTCAGAAGGTTTCCAAGCTACACAAGGTTATTTATGGCTTTAAGCAGAGTCCAAGAGCATGGTTCCAGAAGCTCTCGAACTTGATAGAGCAACAAGGGTTTGTGCGATCGACTGTTGATAACTCTCTATTTGTGCATAGGATTCAGAGAGGTACAATTGTCATTATTGTCTATGTTGATGATACAATTGTTACATGGGATGATGAACAGAGCATTCAGGTTGCCAAGGACTTTCTGGGACAACAGTTTGTGACCAAGATTTTGTTAGTTTATGATACTTCCTTGGACTGGAGTTTGTCAGGAACCAACGAGGTCTTGTGACAACGAGGTCTTGTGATGATTCAGAGGAAGTACGTTACAGTTCTTCTTTCTGAGACAGGCAAGCAGATTGCAGACCTGCCACTACTCCTATGGACCCGAGCATGAAGCTCTACAATGATGACACTGAGGAGGTCGACAAAAGGAGGTACATGGAGCTTGCTGGCAAGCTCAAGGCCAGATATATCCTTTGTCGTGAGCAAGGTGAGTCAGTTTATGGAGCAGCCCAAACAGACATATATGATTGCAGTCCATATGATTCTTAGGAATCTGAAGGCATCATCTAGCACTGGACTTCTATTTTGCAGAGGTACATCCCTTTCAGTTACATCATGTGTAGATGCAGATTATGCTGGGTGTCCCAAGGATAGGAAGTTTATTTCATGTTTTGCAATGTTCATAGGGAATTCCTTGGTATCATGGAAAAGCAAGAAGCAGACTGTGGTTGCCATGTCTAGTGCTGAGTCAGAATACAGGACCATGGCACATGCTAGCACAGAGATGATGCGGGTCAGATATGTTCTTATTGACCTAACTATCGAGGTGCCTCGTTCCATCCACCTCCAATGCGACAACCAGATTGCTCTGTTCAATTGCAAACAATCTTGCCTTCCATGAGAGGACCAAACACATAGAGGTGGATTGTCATTACACTTGTGACATGATACAGAAGGATCTCATCGTCACTACTTACGTCAGCTCTGGAGACTAGACAACATATGTACTTACTAAGACCTTAGCCAGAGAGCTTTACCAGAAATACTGCTCCAAGCTGAGCCTGATTGTTATCTATGCTCCAGCTTGAAGGGGAGTGTTGAGATATTAGTTATATTTCATATTGTTTATGTAATTTCTATTTTCTTTATATTCTTCTTGTAATTTGCACAATAAATTATCTCCTATATAAGAGAACCCTAGGTCCTCTCAATAATACAATTCATTCTTTCATCTCCACACTGTTATTATTCTCATTTAGGCTTTGGATTTCTACCTTTAGTTCCAAAGAGTGTTATGTTATCACTAATTGCAGTTCAATAAATCTGGTTAGCGTCTGCGTTCTTTGATTACTTGCACCAATGCACTGTTCACATGATAATTTAAAAGGTACCCAATCCGTCTATTATGAATGCCTTTACATTTTTTTTTCTAGGCTGCTCTTAAGGCTGCATCACAAACCAAGGGTGGGAGAGACGAAGAATTATCAGCTCTAAAACTTGAACTGGATGTAAGTACTATAAATATATGCTATCCCTTTGAAAGAAGTCCTTGGTGTTTAGCAGTTTAAACCGAAGAGTTACTGATATTGCTGCCAAATAATGGTCACATTGTGTTTTTTATAACAGTCCTTGAAAAATGAGACTGCAGCTACTGTAGATAAATTACAAGAAATTGAAACTGAATCAAAAGCACTACGCCTGACAACTCAGAGATTGATTTTGACCCAAGAGGAAATGGTATGTGTCGAATGGAACTTGTGCCTTCCTTGCATGCTTTAACAAAACTTAGTGTTTCCAACTTTATTCACGGTTAGGAAGAGGTTGTTCTGAAGAGGTGCTGGCTTGCTCGCTATTGGGGTTTGGCCGTCCGCTATGGTAACTGCTTTGCATTTAAAACTCTTTCTGGTTCACTCAGAGAAATGTGGTTCTTCCGTATGGATATTGTAGTTTAGGCTCATTTTATATAGATCTTCCTGGTGGTTGAATGCTGTCCCGCAAGCTAGGTAATATCTTTGCTGACTAGTGCTTCACGACAGGGACGATAAGTTCAGTTTTCCAACTCTGAAAAAATGGGATGCAAATGCAAATATCAATTCTGTTCTGGCATTTATAGTTAAAGAAAGTAATATAAAATTATATGCCCGTTAGCAGAATCCAGATTCTTCGTGTGTTGCTTCATGCTAATATAATAGCTATAAACTGTAGGTATATATCCAGATATTGCTATGTCCAAACACGAGCACTGGGCTTCTCTTTCCCCTCTCCCGTACGAGGTGGTTATTTCTGCTGGGCAAAAAGCTAAGGAGGACTCCTGGCGTGGAGGCAAGCATCATAGTGGTCAACCATTGATTCGTTGAGATGCATCTATATATATTAGGACTGTTACTTTGTTTCATTACATTGATTTTCACTTATAATCATGCTTTCACCATTGAACAGGACAAGATGATCCCGAGACAGGGAAGAAACGGATGCATGATTTAAATGGTATTACTGGAGAAGGCAATATCGAGAATATGCTTTCTGTTGAGAAAGGCTTGCGGGAATTAGCATCTCTCAAGGTTCTCCCGTTTACATTCAAATTTTCAATTTGATCTACTAGCAAAAAAAACCAACCTATTTTTTCTCATGATGTCGAGAGAATTTTCAGTTCGTATAGTGGCATGTTTATATGAAGAAGCTAACTTAGAACTGTTGGGAAAAATAGAGAAGATAATTATTCCATGGAACCCTAGGTTGTTTTATATAGAAGAGATGCCTATGGGTAAATTACATAAGATAGACATGAAAAAGTAAAAATAAGAAACTAATACTCAGAGTACATAGAATTATCTCTACACCCCCCGCAAGATGGAGCATAGATGTCAATCATGCTCAGCTTGGAAGAACACTTCTGAAATGGCCCTCTGAGTAGTGCCTTGGTAAAGATGTCTGTCGTTTGCTCTCCTATGCTGACATGGGAGATAGAAATAAAGCCCTTCTGAATCATGTCTCTAGTATAATGGCAGTCTACTTCAATATGCTTCGTTCTTTCATGGAATGCAGGATCGTTTGCAATGAACAGAGCATCCTGATTATCACATTGTAAGTGCATGGGCAGAGGTACATTTATATACAAGTCTGCTAGCACTGCTCAAGCCAACATCATTTTTGTACTTGCTTGTGCCATAGTCCTATACTCAGATTCTGCACTCGATCTAGCCAACACTGTTTGTTTCTTACTTTTCCAAGAAACAAGATAACTGCCAACGAATACTGCATATCCATACGTAAACTTCCTGTCCTTAGGACACTCTGCATAGTCTGCATCAGCACATGCAGAAACAGAAAGAGTTGTTCATTTCCTGAATAATATTCCTGCATCTGCCCTGGAAAAGACTTTGGATATCGCAGTATCATGTATATAACATCCATATGTACCTGTTGGGGCTGCTCTATGAACTGACTCACCCGACTCACTACAAATGATATGTTAGGTCTAGTAGTAGTAACATATAAGAGCTTCCCCATCATCTCTCTGTATCTCCTCTTGTCAACCTCTTCTGTATCATCATCATATAGTTTCATGCTAGGATCCATAAAAGTAGTTGATGGTCGACAACCAATCATGCTTGTCTCATCAAGCATATATGTAACATACTTCCTTTGGGTCATCAAAGACCATGCACATTCCTAGCAAATTCTAACCCTAGGAAATACCTTAGGGTGCCCAAATCCTTCGTAACAAACTGATGACCCAAAATTCTTGTTATTTTTATCCCCTACACATCATCTCCTGCAACGAGAATATCATCTACATAAACCATGATAACAACATCACATCTAGGTATCTTCTGCACAAACATTGTGTGGTCTGCATTTGATCTCTTGAACCCCTGCTTTTCCACCAATACCGAGAGCTTCTAAAACCAAGCTCTTGGACTTTGCTTAAGGTCATATATTGCCTTATGGTGTCTACAAACCTGCTGACACTCCCCCTCAATAGCAAACCCTGGAGGCTGCTGCATGTAGACTTCCTCCTGTAGATCTCTAAATGTACTAAGCCTTCTCCCACTATAAGTAGGGTCGGCTACATGGATTCTTGCTCAAATCCATGTTGAAAGATTCGACTGTTTTTACGTTGGCCGTCGACTACCTAACGCAACTCTTGTAGATCTCTGTTGGAGAAAAATAAGAGCGTTGTTATTTCAGAGAACCCTAGGCTCTCTTATATAGTAGAGAGGCCTATGGGTAAATTACATGAAGTAGAAAACAAAAAAAGAGAATAAGAAAGAGACACATATGAAATATGAAAATACAAATATCTTCACACTCCCCCTCAAGCTGGAGCATAGATATCGATCATGCTCAGCTTGGAAGAACACTTCTGAAATGATCCTCTGGGCAGTGGCTTGGTGAAGATGTCCACGGTTTGCTCTCCAGAGCTGACATGGGAAGTAGAGATCAGGCCCTTCTGAATCACATCTCTAGTGTAATGGCAATCTTCCTCAATATGTTTTGTTCTCTCATGGAACGCAGGATTGTTTGCAATGAATAGGGCAACCTGGTTATCACAGTGTAACTCCATGGGTAGAGGAACCTCTACATGTAGATCGCATAGCACTGCTCGGACCCACATTATTTCTGTACTTGCTTGGGCCATAGCCCTGTATTCGGACTCGGCACTTGATCTTGCTACAACAGTTTGTTTCTTGCTTTTCCAAGAAACGAGAGAAGTACCAACAAATATTGCAAATCCCGAAGTCGATTTCCTATCCTTAGGACAACCTGCATAATCCGCGTCAGCATATGCGGATACAGAGTGTGTCTCCTTTCTTGAATAGTAATCCTGAGCCTGGAGATGATTTTAAATATCTCAATATCATGTGTATTGCATCCATATGTACCTCTTGAGGTTGCTCCATGAATTGACTCACTCGACTCACTGCAAATGCAATATCCGGTCTGGTAATTGTGACATAAATGAGTTTTCCAACCATCTCTCTGTATCTCCTCTTATCGACTTCATCTGTATCATCATCGTATAGCTTCATGTTAGGATCCATAGGAGTCGTGGAAGGTCGACATCCAATCATGCATGTCTCTGCAAACATATCTGTAACATACTTTCTTTGGGTCATCACAAGATCCTGTGCATTCCTAGCAAATTCCAACCCCAAGAAATATCTTAGGGTGCCCAGATCCTTAGTCACAAATTTACTGCCCAGAAAGTCTTTCGCCATCTTGATTCCTTGCTCATCATCTCTTGTAACAACAATATCATCAACATACACCATGATAGCAACAATACCTCATGACGTCTTCTCCACAAATAAGGAATGGTCTGCATTTGACCTCTTGAATCCCTGTCGTTCAATCAGGTCTGAAAGCTTTTGAAACCACGCTCTTGGACTCTGTTTAAGGCCATATATTGCCTTATGGAGTCTACAAACTTGCTGACACTCCCCCTCAGCAGCAAACCCTGGAGGCTACTACATATAAACCTCCTCTTATAGATCTCCATATAAAAATGCATTTTTCATGTCAAGCTGGAATAGCGGCCAATCACGTGCTACAACAACTTAAAGGACACGTATAGTAGAATGTCTAGCAACTGGAGAAAACGTGTCCAAGTAATCAACTCCATAGGTCTGAGTAAAACCACGTGCCATGAGCCTTGCCTTGTACTGATCAAGGCTTCCATCTGCATGGTATTTAACAGTAAACACCCACTTGCATCTAACAATAGACGCTCCGGTAGGAGGGGGAACAAGTGTCCAAGTTCCACGGGACTGCAACGCGGCCATTTCTTCTTCCATAGCAAGACGCCATTTGCTATTTTGTAGTGCCTCCTGATAATTGCGTGGAATTTCTACTGCAGATAGAGCTGCTGCAGATCTTTGGAAATCGCCTGTAAGACGATGAAAAGAGACCTGTGAAGCAAGTGGGTAGGAAGCACAAGTACGCCTCTGCTTTCTAATAGCGATAGGCACGTCCAAATCTCTATGATCTTCATCCTATTGTGTTCCCTGTATCAATAGATCCTCAGACTCATCGTTAGAAATCAAGTTATCAGAACTAACCTGAGGGCTGCTGGATGACGGGCCATGACCTTGAGCAGAGGAGGACCGACGAGTATAGTGCTTTGGTAACGGGGGGACAATGGTTACTGGAGGTGGTAAAGGTGGAGGTGAAGGTATGACAGGAGGTGGTGGTGGAGATGGCATAGAAGGTAACTGACTCATAGGAGGTGGTGGCATGAATACCTCAGTATCATAATGGGAAGTAGTCATTATGTCACCTGTAGGAGGGAAAAACATCACAGATTCAAAGAATATGACATCTGCGCTAACAAAATATTTTCGACGCAGCGGATCGTAGCAACGATACCCCTTCTGTGTCCTGGAGTATCCTACAAACACACATTTGATAGCCTTGGGAGAGAGCTTATCAAGACCTGACCCCAACTGATGGACAAAACCAACACAACCAAAGATACGGGGTGGAAATGAGAACAACTCCTTCTCAGGAAAGGCTATAGAGAGAGGAGATTTCTCACCCAAGACAGACGAGGGCATGCGATTTACTAAGTAGCAAGCTGTGAGAACCGCATCACCCCAGAACGAGCGTGGAGCATGACTCTGAATAAGTAGGGTTCTAGTGATATCCAATAGATGTCGTTTTTCTGCTCTGCAACACCATTTTGTTGTGAAGTGTAAGCACATGAAGTTTGATGAATTATACCACGAGATGAAAAGAACAAGGACAATCCTCTAGTACAAAACTCCAATGCATTGTCAGAACGCACAATTTTCACAGAAGAAGAGAAAACATTTTTAACTTCATTGATAAACATTTGAATCACATCTCCTGCTTCAGATTTATTCTCCAATAAGAACACCCAAGACAAGCGAAAAAAATCATCTACTACAACCAGATAGAATCTGTCCCTGGTGATCAGGAACACGACTTGAACCCCAAATATCAATATGGACTAACTCGAACAAGGAGCCACTGCTCCGACTCTGACGACTCGGGAAAGTAGAACGATGATGCTTTCCCAACTGACACGCTTCACATTGGAAGGACGGCTTCGGAGAAATCTGGGGCAAAACACGACACATCTTCTGAAGAGGGAGGTGACCAAAACGGAGATGCCAGATATATGGAGAGTCTGATCCTGTAGAATGGAGAGATGCACCGACATAAGGAGTATGGATCAGACGATAGAGACCATTCTGCTCACAGCCATAGCCAATCACGTTGCCCGAGGGTATGTCCTGAAAAACAAGAGATGATGAGTCAAAAATAGCTCGACAGTTTAAATCCTTTGTAATCTGGCTAATGGACAGTAAATTCATAGAGAAATCGGGAGCATATAACACATTCTGCAATCTCAAGGAAGGTGTCAAGTTAATCTCCCCCTGTTCTGTGATCGGGGAATGTGTCCCATTGGCTATCACCACAGTTCGTCCTGAAGAGACCGGTCTATATGAAGTGAGCTGTTCTTTGTCCTCACATAGATGATGTGTCGCTCCAGAATACATAATCCAGTTTGTAATCATAGGCCCATCACAAGAGGTGAAAGCATAAGAACTACCTGAAGTACTGGCCGTGGCAGGTGAAATGGCAGAGGCAGAGACGACCACATCTGACTGACCTTCAGGAGTTGTATTAGGAGGTATGATATTCCTCTGTCTGGCAACAAGATCATCGAATCGCTGGTCCAATGAGGAAGGTGCAGGAGACTCAACATGTTCTGCTACCTGAGCTGATGTAGGAAAGCCATGCTTTGAGTAGCATGTGTCCTCAGAGTGACCAGGTCGACGACAATAACTCCATGGTTGACGAATTCGACCCCCACGACCCCGGGGGCCACGACCACGAAAGGTAGAGGAGCCACCTCTACCCCTGGAGGCTGCCATTGCTGAAGGTGTCTAGCTGGCAGTCGAGCTTGGGACAATAATTCGACTCAGTCGGCGAAAAGCTTCCTCCATTGGAGGAATAGTAGCGTCAGCAAGAATTTGAGACCAGGCAGCATCGTACTCTGGATCAAGGGCAGCCGGGAATACACCTACCATGGTAGCATTCCTGTACATTTTCTGCTGCTCAGGAGTGGCCGTCAACGGCATGAAGCTATGGAGCTTCTCAAACATCCCTCGTAGGGATGTGTACAGTGAGTGAAGGGGGCGTCCATTCTGCTTGACTATAAAAATATCATGTTGCAGCTGAAGTATCTTGGTCTCGTTCCGCGCCTGCGAATATGTCGCCGCTAAAATATCCCACATAGCCTTAGCCGTGGGCTGATGTAGTACGTCGTTGGCGATTTCTATCGTCAACGTCCCAGATAGCCAGACTTTGGAATAAGCATCATCTGCCTCCCACGAGGCATTCACCCCAGTCTTCTCCACCGGCTCCTCTTCGGTAAGAATATGCTTCTTACCATTCGACTTCATTAGGCTCATGAACTGCATAGCCCAGAGCTCATAATTTGTCCCTTCCATTTTCACAATAGGCGCTGGACCTCTGAATGCGCCAATGGCTGGTACATCGACCTTGTTTTCAGACATATTGCCGGAAGAAGACTGTTACGGGCGCAAGAAACCACAGTTTGTATGTCTACACAGGCATATATGAGTTTGGGTGAACGTGTAGACTCATGCACACCAACCCATCGGCCAACTGACGAAGTTGATAAGCACGGAGCGTGAGAGGCATGTTAACCCAGTTGCACGCTGACCCTCAAACCCTAGAAGGTTCAACAATAGCTTGTTGGGGTGTCGCGTACGAAAAAAACAAGCCACGCGCGAACTGCTGTGCGCGCGAGACAACGCGCAAGGATGCACACCAGAAGGTGCGCGAGAGAGCGCGCAAGGAGGCGCTGTGCACGCGAGGCCTGCTGTGCGAGGCGTGCGCGCGAGGTCTGCCGGAGAGATGCGTGAGGCCGCTGCGCACTGGGCGGTGGCGCGCGCGAGGCAACTGTGCGCGCGCAAGGCGGTGGCGGTGGCACGCGAGAAGGGAGGGCTGGAGGTAGGGTTAGGGTTTTTTGGGAATCGAGAGCTTCGGTGTAGGACCGCCGCTCTGATACCATATTGGAGAAAAATAAGAGCGTTGTTATTTCGGAGAACCCTAGGCTCTCTTATATAGTAGAGATGCCTATGGGTAAATTACATGAAGTAGAAACCAGAAAAAAAGAATAAGAAAGGCACATATGAAATATGAAAATACAAATATCTTCACAATCTCCATACAAAAATGCATTTTTAACATCTAACGGAAACAATGGCCAATCACGTACCACAACAACTGAAAGGACCCGTAAAGTGGAGTGGTGCGCAATGGGAGAGAATGCGTCCATATAGTCCACATTGTAGGTCTGAGTAAATCCATGAGCTACTAATCTTGCCTTATAACGATCAAGGCTCCCATCTGCATGGTGTTTAACAGTAAACACCTACTTGCAACTGACGGCAGAGGTTCCAGGAGGAGCAGACACCAAACTCCAGGTATCCCGTGATTGCGGGGCAACCATCTCTTCCTCCATAGCTAGTCGGAAGTGACTATTGTTCAGGGCCTCCTGGTAATTCCGTGGAATAGCCACATCTGATAAGGCAACTGCAAATCTATGAAAGTCCCCTGTCAGGCGATGAAAGGACATCCGGGACGCAAGGGGATAAGAGGCACAAGTACGCTTTTGCTTCTGTGGTAACTCCAAGTCATCGGTAGCATCAACCAGGTGTGGGCTAGTCTCATGCAATGATCCTTGCACAGATATATCTCCAGACCCATCTTTAGAAATCATGTTGTAAAAACAAACCTGAGGCGTGCTGGATGACGAGCGATTACCATGAGCAGAGACAGGTCTACGAGTATAGAATTTTGGTAATAGTGGAACAATGTGGGATTGGGTAGAAGGTGGTAGTGGTGGTGGTGGCGATGTTGGTACAACAGGCACATGCGGAGGAGAAGACAAAGACGTGGGAGAAAGTGGCATGTAAACCTCATCATCAGAGTCTGATGGCGCCAACATGTCTCCTGTAGGGGAGGAAAACATCACAGACTCAAAAAATGTGACATGAACACTGATATAATATTTCCTACGCAAAGGACCATAACACAGATATCCCTTCCGGGTCCTGGAGTACCCAACAAACACACATTTGACAGCCTTAGGAGAGAGCTTGCCAAGACTGTTAGAAAATAGGAAGCGGAAGTGGAACATGGAAAAAGAATAAAGAAAATAAGAACATCGGGATTTATGTGGAACCCTACTCCGTAAGGAGCGGGATGAAACCATGGGAGAAGCCCTCAAAGGGGCATGTTATGCATTACACTTTCTCTCATCTGTTATAGGAGGCCCGTGGCTCTTTATATAGCCTCCACAGGGCCTCAAGTCCCACCACTGGACAATGTGGGACTAAACTCTGGATGGGGTAAATGGATCCTGACCTGCTACAACTCATATGGCACATACAACCACGTACTCCAACACTCCCCCTCAAGCTGGAGCATGTAATGCTCAGCTTGGACAAACAGAAAGAAACTTAACTCAACGCTACAGGACACTACGGACAATATCAACCCAACGCACACATTGCTGCAGTCGAGGACGTTGTTTCTCATGCGTACAGGTGAGGATGACGAACGGGCTGGAGTGTGAGTCAATTGAAGACTCGGAATCTGACCATCGTGTCTGAAACTGCGCCTGGAGTCTCCTCGTCGGAGAACTGGGTCACTCCCATCTGGCTCAGAGAATGGTGCTCTACTCTGGAGTACCTATGATACCACATGAAAACCCTTGCCCACATGGCATAGGGAATGGTCCTATGCTTTGGAGTCCCTATGGCTCACATGAAAACTCTGGCCGAAACATCCACAAGGATGATGGGGACCACTAAACTGAAGACCGCATACTCGTGCGTGTCTGAATCTCGAGACTCAAAAATATCTGACGTCGAGTCTGAAACTGAACTGTAGAGTCTGATCATCTGGCTGGTCTGCAAATCTGGATCTGGAGAATCTGAATAGACCTGTGACTCTACATATACTCCCCCTTTCTCCCATACTTGCGGAAAACACAGACATCGACAAAGTTGGGAGAAGACAAGATAAATAGGGGAGAGAAATAATTTTCACATAAAATTCCTCGCGGCTTTTCATTTCATTTTTTAAAAGACGTCACAATTTTTTTATTAAAGCCATTTCAATCATTCTTTTTTTTCGGCTTTTCTTGCAATTTTTTTTAAAATCGCTTAATCATTTTTTTCGGCTTTTCATTTTTTTTGAAATACTTACGTACGGCTTTTTTTTCGTACGCGCCTCTTTTTTTTAAAACTTCACGTACAACCCACTTGGGCTCAAATAACCTCACGACATTTCCCCCCTTTTTTGGGAAGAAACAGCCCATTGGGCTTTAAAACAACCCCCCACATATTTTTTTGTTTTTTTTAAACGGTCGAACTGCCGGCCTACTTTTGGGGCTTAATTAGGGCTCCCCTGTGGGAACCCCTTGCTTACGACGCTGCCGCCCCCAGTGGGGGTTTCTCTGATATGCGCTAGGGTTTCGCGCTGATGGTTGATCGCCCCCGAAGGGTTGTGCGCGAGCGGAGGGATGGTCCTGTAGCTGCTGGTGCGTGCGCGAGAGGAGGAGAGCGCCGCGCGAGGGAGAGAACTGGGCAGCGAGGGCGCCGCCTGGCTGCTTCTGGATGGTTGGCGGCAACGCTGGAACTGGGCGGCGCTCGATTGAACTCTGTCGTGGCTTACGATCTGGAGGAGATGGTGGGACTCTGTGCGCGCACCTGGGCTACGCGGGGGAGGGTTGCGCCGCCTGTTCCGCACCTCATGGAGGAGGTGCTTTGTGCCCTCGCGCACTGCATGCGCGAACAGAAGGTGCGCACGGCGATGGGCGCGCTGCCAGGGATCTGGAAAAGGGAGAGCGGGACCTCGCCGCCTTGCACGAGAAGAGATGGCGTCATGAGATGGTGGCGCGAGACTTGCGCGCCTGGAAGATTGCGCCCGCGGGCCTGCAGGAGCGGAGGGGGGGATCTCCTCCTTTAGCTGTCCGCCTGTCCGATCTCCTCCTGCTGGGAGATGTGCCTGTGCAAGTTGTAAGGCTCGAATGTTTGGACTCGAATGTGCTGGAAATTGCTTGAAGGGATGCACGACCAACTGAGAAGAGGATTGCGTGCAACACAGATCTAGGATTCGAAAGAACCCTAAAAAATAAAAATCTCTCGGCCAGAATATGAACAATAATCTCAACATCAACATGGAATCTCAAAAAAATAAAGATTATGAAAACCTCGAGAATTGAACCCGCTCTGATACCATGTTAGAAAATAGGAAGCGGAAGCGGAACATGGAAAAAGAATAAAGAAAATAAGAACAGCGGGATTTACGTGGAACCCTACTCTGTAAGGAGCGGGATGAAACCACGGGAGAAGCCCTCAAAGGGGCATGTTATGCATTACACTTTCTCTCATCTGTTATAGGAGGCCTGTGGCTCTTTATATAGCCTCCACAGGGCCTCCAAGTCCCACCACTGGACAATGTGGGACTAAACTCTGGATGGGGTAAATGGATCCTGGACCCTGCTACAACTCATATGGCGCATACAACCACGTACTCCAACAAAGACCAGGAGCCAACTGATGTACGAATGTAACAGAATCAAAGACACTAGGAGTAAGTGAGAATAACTCCCTTATCAAGAAATAATGGCAAAAGGAGTTTTTTTACCCAAAACAGATGAAGGCATGCAATTCACCAGGTAACACGCCGTAAGGACAACATCACCCAAAATGAATGCGGGGCATGACTCTGAATAAGAAGTGTCCATGTGATATCAAGTAAATGACGATGCTTTCGCTCTGCTACACCATTTTGCTGAGAATTGTAAGGACATGTTGTTTAATGAATAATGGCACGTGATGAAAAGAAATGGGATAGAGTACGTTTACAGAATTCCAAAGCATTATCTGTTCTCACAAATTTCACAGAAGAAGAGAACATTTTGCACTTCATTGATAAAGATTTTGATCATATCCCCTGCTTCAGATTTATTTTTTCTATAAGAAAACCCATGACAAACGAGAGTAATCATCAACTACAACAAGATAAAGCCTGTGTCCCTGATGATCAGGAACACGACTCAGACCCTCTGACTCTGACGACTAGGGAAAGTCGACCGATGATGCTTCCCCAACTGACAAGCTTCACTCTGGAAGGAAGACTAATGAGATCCGCGGTAAGATGACACACTTCTGGAGAGCGAGATGACCAACACGTAGATGTCAAGTGAAGGGAGAGACTAGTCCTGTTGAAATAGAGGATGTACCTGCATAGGGAGTTCGGGGCAGTTGATAAAGACCACGCTGCTCACGACCACACCCAATTACCCTGTCCGTAAAAATGTTCTGAAAAACAAGAGATGTTGGGTCAAAGATAGCTCGACAACGCAAATCCTTGTAATCTGACTGATAGATAACAAATTCATAGAAAAATCAGGGGCATGTAACACGTTCTGCAGACGCATTGAAGGTGTCAAAGTAATCTCCCTCTATCATGTGATTGGGGAATGAGTCCCATCGGCTATCACCGCAGTTCTTCCTGGAGGAACCTGTCTATATGTTGTAAGCTGACCTTTGTCTCTGAATAAATGGTGCGTCGCTCCAAAGTCCATAATCCACTTTTTAATCTCAGATCCATAACATGATGTAAAGGCATAAGTACTACCTGAAGTGCTGGCCTTAGCAGAAGTACTGACGGAGGCTGAAAATAGCCTCTTGGAGATGGTGAAGGAGGCATGATATCTCGCAATCTTGCCATGAAGTCATCAAATCTCTGATCTGAAGTAGGAGCAACGTGAGACAACCTGTTTTGCTACACGAGCTGATGTTGGGAAACCATGCTTGGAGTAGCATGTCTCCTTGGTATGACTTGGGAGATGGAAAAACATGCAGGGCTGACGAATGTGACCTCTACCACGAGGTCCTCGACCACGAAAAGAAGAAGAGCCTCCTCTGCCTCGGGAGGCTGCCATCGCCGAAGAGGTCTGACTAGTGGCAGTGGATGGAACAATGATCCTACTGAGCCGGTGGAAAGCTTCCTCCATAGGAGGAATAGTAGCATCCGCAAGAATCTGAGAGCGAGCATCATCATATTCAGTATCTAGGGTTGCTAGGAATACACCAACCATAGTAGCATTCCTTTATGTCTTCTGCTGCTCTGGGGTAGCCGTGAGTGGCATGAAGCTGTAGAGTTTCTCAAACATCCCACACAAGGATGCATACAACGAATGGAGAGGTCGACCGTTCTGCTTGATAGTGAATGTCGTGCTGAAGCTGAAGGATCTTGGTTTCGTTCCTTGCTTGAGAGTTAGTGGCTGTGAGGATGTCCCACATAGCCTTAACTGTGGTCTGATGTAACACATCATTGGTGATCTCTATTGTCAATGTCCCTGAAAGTCAGACTTTGGCATATGCATCATCCGCCTCCCACGCGGCGTTAACCCCAGTCTTCTCCACCATCTCCTCCTCTGTAAGAATGTGCTTCTTACCATTCGACTTCATAAGGCTCATGAACTGCATAGCCCTAAGCTCATAGTTCATCCCGTCCATTTTAACAATAGGCGCTGGACTTCTGAAAGCGCCTGTGGCGATTACATCGACTTTGTTCTCGGATATATTGTCAGATGTAGAAGACTAGGGTTTTGTAGACCAAAGAGTGAATGTCTACACAAACATACGTGGATTTGAATACATATGTAGACTTATGCACCCAAATCCATCAAGTAGACGGAGAGACCGACGCCGATGATGGAGCGGCGAGAAAGCAAGTCGCGCACGGAGGCACATGCAAGGGCAACATGCTGGGAGGTGCACGGTGGTGGAGACGAGGGCGAAGGGTGAGGTTAGGGTTAAGGTTTTGGGTGCGAGATCTCCGGTCTAGGACTGCTGCTCTGATACCATGTTGGAGAAGATGATTATTCCATGGAACCCTAGGCTTTCTTATATAGAGGAGAGTTCTATGGGTAAATTACATAAGATAGACATGAAGAAATAAAAATAAGAAACTAATACTTGTAGAGATAGTTTCTAATATTATTATATGTTTATGTACCTTGTTTCTATTTCTCTTTTCTATTTAGACATCCATGTAATTTACCCTTAAGGCCTCTCCCTATATAAGAGAGCCTAGGGTTTTCCTATGAATCACAACGAAGACTCCTTTCTTCTAACATGGTATCAGAGCCGCCTTAGGGCTCTCCTCCCTTCCCCACCCGTCGCCCCTCCTCTTCGCTCTCTCTCTCGTCTAGCCGCCGCCCCAACAGCGGCTCCCGGCGCCCCTCCGACAGCCCAGCGGCCCCCAGCCGCAACCCCCCGCGGCCCCAGCCGCCTAGCGGCTCACAGCCGCACCCTCTAGCGGCCCACAGGCGCACAGCGGCCCCCAGCCGCACCCTCCAGCGGGCCCGCCGCCCCTACCAGCGGCGCCCAGCCGTCCGTGCGGGCCCCCGAAGCCCTAGCGGCACCCTACTGCCGTCTACAGCCGCCCCAGCGGCCCTCGTAGCCCCAGCAGCACCTCCCATCTGCCGCTGTAGGGTTTCCAGTGGCCTCCAGCAGTCCATAGGCGTTGTTCTCGAGGCGATTTAAGGGCTGTAAGCTTCCTTCGAGGCGTGCCCTAGACCCCTCTTCCTCCGGTTTATGGATTTGAGTACGTAAAAGTCTACACACGTACTCAAATCCGATGCAGTTGGTGTAGACATTCATCACATTGTCTATTCTCCCTTCGTCTTCTTCGAGCAGCAGTATGTCAGAATCGAAAGTCGATTTGCCCTCCACCGACGCATTCAAAGGTCCGGCGCCAATAGTCAAGATGGACGGGTCTAACTATGAGCTATGGGCTATGCAGTTCATGAGCCTCATGAAATCAAACGGTAAGAAACACATTCTTACCGAGGATGAGCCTGCGGAGAAGACAGGGATCTATGCCTCATGGGAGGCCGATGACGCTTACGCAAAAGTATGGTTGTCTGGTACGTTGACGATGGAGATAGCGAATGATGTCCTCCATCAGCCCAGTGCTAAGGCAATGTGGGACATCCTTGCTGCTACGTATTCGCAGGTGCGAAATGAGACAAAGATGTTGCAGCTTCAACATGACATCTTTACGATGAAGCAGGCCGGCAGACCTCTCCATTCTTTATACACATCCCTAAGAGGGATGTTCGAGAAGCTATACAGTACCATTCCTCTGACTGCTACTCCAGAGCAGCAGAAGACGTTCCGGAACGCCACCATGGTGGGCGTTCTACTTGCTGCCCTCGATCCTGAGTATGATGCTGCACGGTCACAAATCTTAGCAGATGCAGTTATTCCTCCAGTGGAGGATGTCTACAGGAGGCTCAGTCGTATTCCAGTTTCCTCCAGCTCTTCTACTCCACCCCCATCTGCGATGGCAGCTTCGCGTGGGAGAGGTGGACCACCTTCTTGGCGTGGTCGTGGACGTGGCCGTGGCTCTCAAGGAAGAGGCGGTCGAGTCAGTCAGATGTGCTCATACTGTCACAGAACTGGACACTCAAAGGAGACATGCTACTCAAAGCATGGGTTCCCAGCATCGGCACGGGTCGCAGAGCATTCACAGTCTCCATTACCGTCTACTGCAGATCATAGATTTGACGAACTCGTGGCCCGTCTCCGTGATATTATGCCACAGTCTTCTGGTGATTCATCTGGTGCCTCTTCAGATATTGCTGCCACAGCCTCTGCCAGTTCATCCGCTGCAGCCAGTTCCTCAGGTAGATCATCAGCCTTCATACCTTCACATGATATATCTGACTGGGTTATAGATACCGGAGCTACACATCATCTGTGTCGAGATAGAGGTAGATTACAGGCCTACAGGGCTATTCCTCCAGGTCGCTCAGTACAGATAGCAGATGGTTCCCACTCACCCCTTGTTGGCCAGGGGGAGGTTTTCTTATCCTCCACTATGCAGCTACAGAATGTTTTACATGCCCCTGAGTTCTCACTGAATTTGCTGTCTATTAGTCAGATTACAAAGGATTTGAATTGTCGAGCTATATTTGACCCGTCTTCTCTCATTTTTCAGGACATACTCCTGGGCAAGGTGATTGGCTGTGGCTCTGAGCAGAACGGTTTATATCGGCTGGTCCGGGAATCCTATGCTGGCATCTCCACTCACTCTGCTGGACCAGTCTCACCTTACATTTGGCATCTTCGTTTTGGTCACCTTCCGCTCCAGAAGATGCGCCATCTTCTGCCCCAGATCTCTCCAAGTTCGTCGTTTCGTTGTGAAACATGTCAGTTAGGAAAGCATCACAGGTCGAGCTTTCCAGGTCGTCAGAGTCGGAGCAGTAGCTCCCCTTTTGAGTTGTTACATATAGATATATAGGGTCCGAGTCGTGTTCCCGATCACCAGGGGCACAGGTTCTATCTTGTGGTAGTAGATGACTTTTCTCGTGTCTCTTGGGTTTTTCTTCTGAAGAATAAGTCTGAAGCAGGAGATGTTATCAAAAATTTGATTAATGAAGTGCAGAATGTTTTCTCTTCTTCAGTCAAATATGTTCGGACTGATAATGCCCTGGAATTCTGTACACGTTCTCTTTCTCAATTTCTGTCATTGAAGGGTATTATTCATCAAACCACCTGCGCATATACATCCCAACAAAATGGTGTGGCGGAAAGAAAGCATCGCCATCTCTTGGATATCACTCGTACCTTGTTGATTCAAAGTTGTGCTCCTATTTCTTTCTGGGGGGATGCTGTCCTTACTGCATGCTATCTGGTCAATAGAATGCCGTCCTCTGTCCTTGGAGAGAAGATACCCATTTCTCTTATTTTTCCTGACAAGGAGCTATTCTCACTGCCACCACGTGTCTTTGGTGCTGTGGCGTTTGTCCATCGTCTATCTCCTTGACTTGACAAGCTCTCTCCAAGAGCAGTCAAGTGCGTCTTTGTTGGGTATTCCAGAACCCAGAAGGGATACCGGTGTTATGATCCTACTACCAATAGGTACTTTGTTAGTGCGGATGTCACTTTCTTCGAGTCGGTTATGTATTTCTCGCCAGCTGGGGACAGAATGGTACCATCCACCACCGCTGATGATATTTTGGTTCCACCACCACCTGCTTGTCTTTCACCTGACTCGTCTCCTGTGTCAGTTCCTATGCCAGCACCACCGCCACCACCACCTCCACCTCCACCGCCACCTCCACCTCCACCCATTCCACGGCGAATCATATCACCATTTCCTAACCACTATACGCGTCGGTCAGGTCCCGCTCAGACAGCAGATCAGCCAATCACTAAGCCTCAGGTATGTTCAGATGATGTTACTACTGACGGGTCAGGCTCGATGCATATGCAGGATGACTCCTTACAGGTGGACCCAGATGATGATCTGGATGTTCCGATTGCTATTCGGAAACCGAGACGACAGTGTGCATCCTATCCATTTGCTTCACAGGTTTCCTTCCACCGACTCACCGGTGATTTCCAGAAGTTTGCCACAGCTTTGTCTTCCGTGGACATACCACGGACATACCAGGAAGCCTTGAAGAGTGAATGCTGGAGACTTGCTATGGAATAAGAAATGGGGGCCTTGCAGTCCCGTGGCACATGGTCGTTGGTCCCTGCACCTCCTGATGCATCAGTTGTCAGCTGCAAATGGGTCTTCACAGTCAAATATCATGCGGATGGCACATTGGATAGGTACAAAGCACGCTTGGTTGCCCGAGGATTTACACAGACATATGGCGTTGATTACATGGATACATTCTCTCCAGTGGCGAGACACTCGACTCTCCGTATCCTCCTGTCTGTTGCAGTGGTTCGTGACTGGAGCATTTATCAGCTAGATGTCAAGAATGCATTTCTGTACGGGGACTTACAGGAGGAAGTCTACATGCAGCAGCCACCCGGGTTTACTGCTGAGGGGGAGAAGCATATGGTATGTAGACTTCACAAGGCTATATATGGCCTTAAACAAAGTCCATGAGCGTGGTTCCAGAAGCTGTCCAACCTAATTGAGCACCAGGGATTCAAGAGGTCCAATGCTGATCATTCGTTGTTTGTCCAGAAGTCCTCGGCAGGTACGGTTGTCATAATGGTCTATGTGGATGATATTCTTGTTACAGGAGACGATATCAGGGCATAGCAAGGGCGAAGGCATTCCTAGGTCGTCAGTTTGTTACAAAGGATCTTGGAACCCTAAGATATTTTCTGGGGTTGGAATTTGCAAGGAATGCACATGGTTTGGTGATGACACAACGGAAGTACATTACAGACTTCCTGGTTGAGACTGGTATGGATGGGTGCAAACCATCAAGCATCCCCATGGACCCCAGCATGAAGTTATATGATGATGATACTGATGAAGTGGATAAGAGGAGATATAGAGAGATGGTGGGAAAACTCCTCTACATTACTATAACCCGTCCAGACATTGCATTTGCAGTTAGCTGGGTGAGTCAGTTTATGGAGCAGCCCAGACAGGTTCACATGGATGCTATACACATGATACTGAGGTATCTGAAGTCTACTCCAGGATTAGGGCTACTATTCAGAAAGGGTGAAGACTTATCCATCTCAGCGTGTGCAGACGCAGATTATGCAGGATGCCCTAAGGATAGAAAATCAACCTCAGGGTTTGCAGTGTTTGTTGGAGGCTCACTGGTTTCTTGGAAAAGCAAGAAACAAACGGTGGTGGCAAGATCCAGTGCGGAATCCGAATACAGGGCAATGGCCCAAGCCAGCACGGAAATGATGTGGGTTCGCTCCGTATTAGAAGATCTACATGTAGCTGTACCTCTACCTATGAAGCTTCAGTGTGACAATCAGGCAGCATTGTTCATTGCCAACAATCCAGCCTTCCATGAGAGGACCAAGCATATTGAAGTTGACTGCCATTACACCAGGGACCTGATCCAGAGAGGATTGATATCCACGGCCCATGTTAGCTCAGGAGATCAGACTGCCGATGTATTCACCAAGCCATTGCTCAGAGGACCTTTCCAGAGATGTTCATCCAAGCTGAGCATGATCGACATCTATGCTCCACCTTGAGGGGGAGTGTAGAGATAGTTTCTAATATTATTATATGTTTCTGTACCTTGTTTCTATTTCTCTTTTCTATTTAGACATCCATGTAATTTACCCTTAAGGCCTCTCCCTATATAAGAGAGCCTAGGGTTTTCCTATGAATCACAACGAAGACTCCTTTCTTCTAACAATACTCATAGTACATAGAATTATCTCTACAAGAACTATATGATGTTTTCAGTTCCACTATTTGGTATCTATGTAGTTGTTACAGTGTGAGCACTAGACTGAGGTTTGAGTGCCCGATCCATAGGGTGTAGTTACTTATTTTGCTTTTGTTTGTTTAAACACTAACCCCTTTCTGAGCAATAGCCAGACCAGTGTCGCCAATGCCAGACACTTTAGTTCGTCACTACAATTTCATCTGGGCTTTAAAATTGCCAAGCAGAATTGGTATTTTTATGTGGCTGCTGAGACGTAAGCATATTATCACAAGAGACCGCTGCTCAAGAATCTTTATTGGGGTTTCGAATATGTGCCCACTCTATGACGTGAATGTGGGGACGATAAAACATCTCTTTTTCCATTGTGAGAAGACCTTCAAAGTTTGCTAAGAGTTTGACTTGGATTGGTTAAGCCGTCAAAGCATGGATCTTTTTTGGCAATCGTTTGTTGTAGCAAAGAACAAACCAAGAAATGTGCTTTTATTGTTGGTCGCAATCATTTGGTAATCTGGTTAGCTAGAAATGGCACACTCTTTAACTCTTAATGCTTTTATTATGAAAAAGTAACCTCTCATTCCAAGTCTCTAATTGAGTCTTGGCTTATATAAGTCTTGTTGTAACTTCTTTTTTATAATATATTTCGGGCAGACACCTTAGCATGTTTCCCCTCCTTTATCTCAAAAAACACTAACCCCTTTTTGTATAAAGAGGCCAAGGGCATTGATGAATATGTGATTCATCACTCTAAAAGTTGAAAATAGAGCTTCGTTCCCGAGTAATTAGCTGCATTTCATTGTTTATTTTGCATTATTCTCATTCATGCATTTAGAATTAATGTCTGCATTTTAGCATGCATATTTGCATTAAATAAAAAGCCAAATTCACTTGTAAATATCACTTGTATATTCACCACATTTTCCTCTATTTTCATCTGTTTTTCTCTAACTCAGAGTTGAATAAAATTAACTCTATAGTGTACATATTA